>CM040447.1:13248086-13863086 GCA_022749755.1 Azadirachta indica | reverse complement strand
CCATGCAAGAACACCTGCCTTAAGCTGGCTTTGCAAGAATCTTTGCAGGGGAAACACAAAAGCAAAGCTGAAATGAAGTGGGATTATCCATATTGCCACAACCCCTGTTAGCTCTGCTACTTTTTGTGGCTGTCCCATAAATTTTAAGATAGGAGAGGCAAATATGAACAAAGGCAAGATTAAAACACAACAAATGAGCAAAACAATCCATGAACGCTGCATGTATACACCGAGCATAAAGTATTTCTTCGCCCCGAAAGCTTGCCCGCATAGCGTTTCCAGTGCGCTTGCCATTCCCAACTGGGAAGATATGCAACTCAGTGTCAGACAAATAAAGGCATATAGATGAATCAGCGCAAATAATTATGTGAAAGAAGAGATCGTATATACTAAGAGACCGAAGTCGAAACCAAGGATGACATTGTAAGCAATGGAGATTGCAGAGAGCTCAAGGTCACCCAAGTGGCCGGCAAAGGCTTGGGTGATCACCACCATAGAATAGGAAGTGAGGCGGAAGAAGACTGCAGGGCCAACTATATGCCATAGTCTCTTTGATTCAATCCAGACCTTCCATGCAAGATTTTGGTCTTGATTATCTTCTACATTTTCTGATTGAATGATGGAACATGAATTATCTAATAAGGGAAGCCTTGACTCTTCAACTATGCAGCTGCTGCTGGACATCTTTTCCACTGGGAAAGCGAGCGATGGCTGTTAAGCCTTAAGGAAAGATAGATATTGCTTTGGATTTGGCAAGAGCAATAAGTACTAGTGGAGGAACAGCTGAATTTGTTAATGAAAAATCAAATTAAGGGTCCGTTTGGTGGAAATTATTAGCATTTACAAATGCTAATTAGTACTTGTGAAGTGTTAAATTGGGTGTTTGACAAATTTTAGGAAAAATGCTTATTACAAAAAATTTACTATTTCAAGTGATTTTTTGGTTAGCAGAAATTTGATATTTTTTTTAAATTAACACTTAAATGCTACCTACCTAATCACTTAAAAATTTAATGAAATTTTATAATTTTCAAAATATCCTTCACTAAATTTAAAAATTACTTATTTTGTCAATTTTTAATATCATCTTTCTCTCTTTCTCTCTCTAGCTCTCGTCTCTCATCTTGCCTAAACAATTCTTTACTCAAATCGTAGTAAATATTATTTTAATGTTGCGTACATAATTAATATTATTAAAGTTGTAATTATTTTTATAATAATTTTTTAGAAATGTTTGTAAAACAAAAATGTTATATATTTTATATTTTAGAATTTTTTGTATTGAAAATATAATTATAGATATTAATTTTATGTATTATTTTATTTTAACATTTATAATGTCTATTTTAGTAAATTTGTCAATATTAAAATACTGTTTTATTGTTTTTTTTTTTTTTAGTTCTTTCAAACGGACCTTAGTGTGAAGCGGTATTGTTATGGGTGGCTAGAGTGGTCCAATTCAAGATATTTGTGACTTTGTAATTATGAGAAAGGAGATTTCAGCTTTATTGGCTTAGTGCGCCTTCCCACGCTTCCCCTTCTTTAACTTTTGTAAATGTAGATGTAGATGTAAATGTTAATATATATTTTTATTTGCATTTTTCTCTGCTTCCTTCAGTAAACATTAAAACGTTTTTCAATCCACAAACATTATATATATATATATATACATTGATTCTATTCCAATCCACAAATATATATGTACCCAAACATATAGTCAGCTTATACGTGTGATGAACAGTTTGAGTTAAAGGGAAAGCCATCTCATTTAATCTTCTTCGTTAGAATTAAGATAAGACTATTTAGTATGTTTGGGTACATGTTCACAACGAATAATTCATTTATTCCCCCCACACATATAAAGGTCATATCATTAGTTGTACAAATCACTGTTGAAGTCAGACATACGAGTAATCGAGTGCCCGTTCACAGCATCTGAACAAAGGAACCAATGAATTCCATGTTGCTAGTGACAAGAAGACATCCAGCTGGAACAATGGTCTCTACTGGTTCAAGAACAAAGCTGACCTAAGGGATCATTTGCAGTGCATAGACACGTTTCAGTTACATAAGATTAGATGAATTCTTCTAGCTTACACTAGTTATTGAGTTGTACATAAATGTATTATTCATCAGTTAGCTGCTGCAAAATTTCCACTGTTGTAATAGAAATCCAAAATCTTAAGCTGACTGGTGTTTCACTCATACTCCATATCTTCTTTCTCTAACTTTCACACAGTCTGATCAATTCTTGAAAATTATAGCAGTTGTAAAAGTCATATTCTCCCAGGTGTACATGTGATCTGGTAATTAATTTAATTGGAAATGAAAGCATATTACAAATAATGAAACTTTATGCCAATCAGAATTTGACAGGCAGTAAAGCCTACAGCCATTCATAACACTTGATTATGACAATCCATCATTTATGTTATATATAGAGTTCAGCTGAAACTACAACCTTATTCCAATGTTTCAGACCACTTTCTTACATGCTTGTTTGCTTTCTCCGCCTGCAATTAATTTTCACAAGAAAGAAAAGGTTTAGCCAACATAAACTCTATTTCTTTTGAAGGAAAATTACTGTAATATAAGGTTTAAAGGATCATTACCTCTTTATCCCAGTCACATCGCGTAGTAATAATAGTCAGTATCAAGGTCTGTACTGCTGTGCCTCCAAAAATCATTCCAGCCCAAATTCCCTAAAGTACCCAATTCCAGTAGCAATCTCAGAAACTTGCAATATGATGACATCCAAACCTATGTAGAACAAAACGTAGCTGTAGAAGAAGAATCATACGTACCATAACACCTTGATGGAAGACCCATCCCATTAAGAATCCAAGGGGAATACCAATCAGATAGTAGCAGCCTAAATTTATGTATGCAACATATGATTGCCATCCTGATCCCACAGCCACTCCTACAACAATAAATTACACAAACAAGCATGAATGATAGCCTTTAACAATGAATAAATTAACATACTTAAGGAAGGAAGAGGCCAAGAATGGATTATTAGCTATCACCTGAAAGAACAGGCTGAACACTGTTCAATAGTATGGTGAATGCTAAGAGGACAGACAGCTTGTTTACTGCTTTTAGGACAGCATCACTTGACGAGAATATCAAGGCAAGCTCATTATGATAGATCATTATCAAAGACCAGAAGAAGACACCGATTATGATAGATGTCAACACTGACACTTTTGTAGCAAATTTGGCTCCTTTCCCATTACCAGCCCCAAGCTCGTTTGCAACTCTCACTCTGCAATTTATCATAACAAGCATGAATCCATTTTTCTCTCAAATACAGACAGATCTATCACAAACATTTTATTTACTTGAACATTTAAGATATTATAAGGTGCCGAGATCTGCAATATTTTTTCTAAACCCTATCAATAGTCTCACTTCAATTCTGATAAAGAATTTAGCTACCAGGTTGTTTTTGTACATAAGTAATATGAAGATCCTTATTACTTGTCGTCTACGATTGTCTTTCAGTTCCACCGACTGCGAATCATGTTAAAAATGTGTAATCACAACTTATTTATGCAATGACAGGCCCGCGAAATTATTCTTGGAAGACAAATAAGCAAAGGTGTTTACAAACAAACTGGCAGTCATTTTCTCATCAAAAGTCCGTAGTCTGTACGTACTTGTCCCTCATTAGTAAAGTAGACAAAGAAATACAAGCTGACGACAGTACTGCTGATGAGGAAAGATAAATTGTTTTACAAGTAAATTAGAAGAGTGAAACTGTCTGTGATGTATATTGGGTGGGGATGTTTGTCACTTTTCTTGTATCTCACGCTCTAAATTGACCATTCATCTAACATTCCAAAACACATATATACGGCTTAATGTAAATGTTAATGACGCAGACAAAGATTGAACTCTTCAACAATAATCACATTATCAATTTACAATTATATTATATAGTTGAAAACGTGCAGGCGCTCTATGTAGATTCATTGCAAACATGTCTCATTCATCCCGAATTACAAAAGAAACGTGTTCTGATTTTACTATGTAAAAGAAAAGAACATCACAAACTTAACCCTATTATACACAAGTGGTTGTATTTTTTTGTATATATTAAATTGGCCAACGATCTGGAAACTTTCCAAAATCTAACATATAAGTCAATTGCGGGGTCCAGATGTTGTCCAAAGCAAGATCTAAATATAAATTTGAATGGTTGTTGTGTATGTGTGTGTGTGCGTGTGTGTATGCATATATTTATTTATGCAAATTTATGACTTTAAAACATTATTGTGCCTTAGCAAAAACATGAAGATTGAAGAGGAGATGATAAGCTATCAATTATGAAAGCAAAGTAGCAAACAGCCCAAATCATTGTTACAGGAGATGGAAGCTTTACCATGCATGTATGTGAAACATGAAAAGCTTATCAGTATTAGAATTAAAGATACCAGATCTGTGAAAATTTTGTCAGACTCCACTAAGTGCACCGAGAAAGCAGGAAGAGGCGTGAAATTATTACTCCTAAACCATTAACACTTTATATTAATTTGATATATATGTAGGCATTACCATATAAGATTGACTAATCAATGAAAAGATAATAAATATGATCTTTCTAAATAATTGAGGAGATTGGTGAAGCGATTCTTCTTTTAAATCATTCCAAAAAGGTGATAGCAAAAGGCTACATGTCATTCTCGTGGCTTAATAGGTAACATATTTCTGTCTTATGAAAAATACGGACGGTAGCCTTTAATTTCTTCCATATATATCATGGGCATGGGCTCCATCATGCGGGTTCATATTTAGAGAAAAGCAAAAATGGTAAAGAGTAATGAGAGGTGTTACCCGGTTCCAGCAAAGAAAGCTAGAGGAATCATCATCTCCCAGCCATTTATTGTCATGCTGAGACGAAAAATGTTGTCGGTCAAGAAATCAATCAAAAAATTATAATATGAAGAGTTGGTATACAAACGAAAAACGTAATGAAAAAATTAATTTATTGCCCCTGAGAGTGAAAGGCCCTTTTTTTTTTTTTTTTTTTGATGTGATGGTTTTCATATAAATTATTAGTAATTTCGTGGAAGGTAACCTACCATACAGACAAAGCATCCACGGCGATCTTTGCATTCTGCAGATTTCCTGTCATCAATATGAGTATTCTGTAATACCAATTCTCCAAGCTGTGATTTTGAAAAACAGATGAGATTCAGGGGAAAAAACAAAACAATCGCGTGAACTAATAAGAAAAGTTGGTTTTTAACTCAGAAGCTGTATGATGGTTCCAACTAAATATGTGGTTTAGAGATTGTACCAGAGCATGACACCAGAAGCAGCGGAGAGTTTGACGAACTCCCAAAGACCGGAAAATGCTTCAAGGGAGAAACCAGTCCAAGTAAGAGGACACCCACCGCAAGCAACATAGGCAAAATGTCCCAAAGCCAAAACCCACCAAGAAAAATTCAAAGTAACAGCTGTGCCAATCACACCAAGCTGCATTCTGTAAACAAACAGCCAACTCACAAAAATATGGACCAATAGAGCTACCAATGAAACGCATGCAATCACCATAGTCTTAAGCTGGCTTTGCAAGAATCTCTGCAGAGGAAACTGAAAAGCGAAGCTGAAATGAAGTGGTATCATCCACACAGCAACCATTCCAGACATCTCTGCTACATCCGTCGGCTGGCCCAACAACTTCAATACTGGCGTTGCATATAGATAGACAGGCAAAAGTAGAACACAACATATAAAAAGCACAATCCATGAACGTTGCAAATACACGCCCAACATGTAATACTTTTTGGCCCCAAAAGCTTGTCCACATAGTGTTTCTAATGCACTTGCCATTCCCAACTGATACATAAAACCAGCACAAACAGTTGTCAGAAACAAATAAACACTAAGAAATTTAGAAACCAAACTCTCCAAATTTCTTATTTCTGTTTTGTTCATACCAGTTAAGCTAATTAATAATTTCTATCGGAGATAAAGGAAGTTACCAAGAGCCCCAAGACAAAACCAATGATGACATTATTAGAGATGGAGATGGCAGCAAGCTCAAGATCACCCAAATGACCAGCAAAAGCTTGGGTGATCACCAGCATAGAGTAAGATGCAAGGCGGCTAAAGATTGCTGGACCAACTATATACCACAACTTCTTTGATTCAATCCAAATCCTTTTTGCAAGGTTTTCATCTTTAGATTTCACCGTTAAACCTGAATCTTTTAGCAAAGGAACATTTGCTTCTTCTAATGGACCATTATTAGACATATTTGATAGGCTATCTATATCTAAGATTTCTCTGAAGATTTCAATGGACAGAGAGAAAAAAAAATGATGTTTCTTCCTTGAGAACGTTGGCTCGTGAAGATATATATATATATATATGTATAGTAGATTGTATTGGGATTTGCTACTAACTGGCACAAAATTTTTAAGCGAAGAGACTGAGCAACGTTTTTTCTTGGAATACAGTTCATCGATAATATGTTTTGTATTAACCAGTCACTGTCTTTCTTGGATGCACTTGAATTCAAGTGGGTGTGGGGCTATCTCTTTCGGTATGGGAAGCAATCAATCAATATCGTGCAAAAAAACAAATAGGTCATTGCTCACCGCATATCATTTCAGCAGGGAAACGTTCAGAATATTGTCATCTTTTGCAAGATGTTAGCTCAGGGAGTACGATTTGATTATTAAATATTAATTCACTAACTGTTTTCTTCAATATATTTTATAGGAAAATTGGCATTTTTTTCATTACGTTTCGCATAATAAGTAAATACCTTTCTAATGTTTAAGAAAATACAA
The DNA here is from genome assembly GCA_022749755.1 of Azadirachta indica. Lineage (NCBI taxonomy): Eukaryota > Viridiplantae > Streptophyta > Magnoliopsida > Sapindales > Meliaceae > Azadirachta > Azadirachta indica. Next base: position 13,856,280 of record CM040447.1, on the reverse strand, counting down.
ATACCATTCTTGACATTTGAATAAATAGTCAGATATTCCTTAAATTTTTATTTCCGTAAGTTAACCAATTAGTTTATTATCATTTGTATCTCTCATCTTTTATATAATAATACTTTAATATATATTTTATTTTAATATAATATTTTACTCCCTATTTTAATATTTTCACAATATAATTTTTCTAAATATAACAATTTAGTCCATATTTATTTTTTTCATAATTATTCAAAACTAAATATATTTTTAATTTATTATTTCAATAAAAAATTTGAAAAATAAAATATTATTAAAAAAATTTAAACAATGAGTTACATTAAACTCATATTAAAATATTTTAAATTTATGTTAAATTATTTATATATTTTTTTCTTTTTTTACAATAAATTTGATTTTTAATTGTTAAAAGAATTTTAAAATATATTTTAATATTTTATTCTTATATTAATATTTTTATTTAAAAGATTATATTAAATTTATTATATTTTCTTGAGAAAAATTATGAAAATATAAATAAAAAAGTAAAAAAAAAGAAAAAATTTAGTATCTGTTAATAGAATTAATAATTAAATATATTTTATATTCTTATTAACCAATATAATTTAATTTTAATTAAAATATAGAAAAAGAAAAAAATTTTGGATTATTTTTATTTGTTATATATATATATGTAACATGTATTTATTGTTTATATTTTTATTTATATTTTCATATACTTTTAATATTTTTTCACAATATATTCAAGAATAAATAAATTTTTTAATTTGTTATTATAATAAAAAATTTTAAAATTACAATTATTAAAAAAATTTAAATAATGAGATAAGTTATATTCATATGTTAAAATATTTCTAATCTTTTACTTTTACTTTTATAATAATAAATATTTACTTATTAAAAACTTTAATTGAAATATTTGTTAACGTTTTATTTTTACATGTAATATATTTATTTAAAAAATTATGCTAAATTTATTATATTTTTTTAAAAATATATAAAAATATAAACAATAAGTACATGTTATATATATATATTACAAATAAAAATAATCAAAAATTTTCTTCTTTTTCTAGTTTTTAATTAAAATTAAATTATATTGGTTCATAAAAATATAAAATATATTTAATTATTAATTCTATTAATAAATGATATTAAATTTTTTTTATTTTTTTTTATATTTTCATAATTTTCTTAAAAAATATACGAAATTTAATATAATCTTTTAAATAAAAATATTATTATAAAATAAACCTTAAAATATGTTTCAAAATTTTTTTAATAATTAAATAAAAATATTATTATAAGAATAAAAAATTATGTTAAATTTATTAAAATATATAAAAATAAAAATATAAATATAAACAATAAATACATGTTATATATATTACAAATAAAATAATCAAAAAAAATTTCTTCTTTTTCTATTTTTTTAATTAAAATTAAATTATATTGTTTAATAAGAATATAAAATATATTTAATTACTAATTCTATTAACAAATGATATTAATTTTTTTCTTTTTTTTATTTATATTTTCATAATTTTTCTCAAGAAAATATAATAAATTTAATATAGTTTTTTAAATAAAAATATTAATATAAAAATAAAATGTTAAAATATACTTCAAAATTCATTTAACAATTAAAAATCAAATTATTGCAAAAAAAGAAAAAAAGAAAGATATAAATAATTTAACATGAGTTTAAAATATTTTAATATGAGTTTAATCTAACTCATTGTTTAAATTTTTTTTAATAATATTTTATTTTTCAAATTTTCTATTGAAATAACAAATTAAAAATGTATTTAGTTCTGAGTATATTATAAAAAAAATATTAAATATGAACTAAATTGTTATATTTAAAAAAATTATATTGTAAAAAATATTAAAATAGGGAATAAAGCATTATATTAAAATAATATATATTAAGGTATTATTATATAAAAGATGAGAGATACAAATGATAATAAACTAACCAATCAACTAACGAAAATAAAAGCTCAGGAGTGTATCTGCTTATTTATCCAAATATCAGGAGTTATTTATATTTTCTCAAATATTAAGAAGGTATTTGCTTATTAGACCAAATATTAGGAGAAAAAATGTCAATTTTCCTATATTATAAGGGTAATACTATTTACATTTTCAAATGAAGGGTAAAAGTCATTTTAAGTCTTAAAGGTTTCAATTTAATGTGAAATGATTATTATATTCTTATATAATAATAATTATTTAAAAAATTAACAAATAAATTTTTAAAATTTGAAAATTATGATATATTTATATAAAATACGCTAATTAAATAAATAATATTATTATTCTAATAATTTATATCGTAATTATTTGTAAGAAATTAAATAAAAATAAGAAAAATTAACATATACCCTACTCAAGTTTGAAAAAATAAACACATATCCTCCTTAACTTTAATTTCTATTAGTTGATTGGTTAAGTTAATATCACTTATATCTTTAAACTTTAAATAATTAAAAATAACAAAATAAATATGTTAATTATAATAATTTAGTCTCTTTTAATTTTTTAACAATGTAATTTTTTTTAATTATAACAATTTAGCCTCTATTTTAATATTTTTCATAATATATTAAGAACTAAAATAATTTTTTAATTTATTATTTCAGTAAGAAATTTAAAAAAATTATTATTAAAAAAATTATAATAATGAGTTAGATCAAATTCATACGCTAAAATAATTTTAATAACCTTTTTTTATTTTCTTAATAACAATTTAATATTTAATTGTCAAAAAAATTTTAAAATTTTTTTAACATTTTATTTTTATACACACTATATTATTTCAAAAGATTATATTAAGTTCATTATATTTATTAAAAAATATAAAAAAAATAAAAGAAGAAGAGAATTCGATGTCATTTATTAATAAAATTAGCAATTAAATATATTTTACATTATTGTAAGATAATATACTTTAATTTTAATTAAAACGCAAAAAAGAAGAGAACATATATATATATATACCCTGCATTTTTTATTTTTTATTTATATTTCATATTTTCTAAAGAAAATATAATAAATTTATCAATATTTTTTTAAAATAGACATTTTATATATAAAAAAAAAATATTTTATTTAAAATTTTTTAATAGTTAAATATTAAATTATTAATGAGAAAGTAAAAGAAAAAATAAAAATTATCTTAGCGTATGAATTTGATTTAAGTCATTGTTAAAATTTTTTAATAATAGTATTTTTTTAATTTTTTGTTGAAATAATAAATTAAAAAATTATTTAATCCTTAATATATTGTAAAAAATATTAACATAGGGACTAAATTATAATTAAAAAAGTATATTGTGAAAAATATTAAAATAAGAGTTAAATTGTTATAACGAAGATAATTATTTTTTAAGTTATTAATATTTAAAAGTTTAGGGATAAAAATAATATTAACTTAACCAATCACTTATCATAAACAAAAGTGACGCGATAAGTATTTATTTGTCTAAACTTAAAGATAACATTTGTTTTTCTCTCAACATCAAGGAAGTATGTGTCTATTTCCCCAAACATCAAAGAGTATACAAAATATAACAAATTTTCTCAAATTTTAGAGATTTATTTATTATGTTTTTAAAAACCATTATTATATAAGGGATGTAATTGTTATTTATCAATATATTAAAACTTTTAAACATATTTTTGAACTGTTAGAATTTATAAGGATATTAAGTCAAACCTTTAAAATTAAAAGGATTTTTCTCCTAAAATATATTTTGAAAGCTAATATTTAGTAAAATATTTTATTATACAATGCTTTTAATGTAATTTATTATTAAAAATAATTAATTTATTTACATGTCTCAACAGGAGGTCTCTAAGTTTTCTCTCGATTTAAGTGTAGGCATCTCACAAGTTAAAATGAATTTGACCAATTATTAATATCTTAAATGCCATGTGTCATGGCTTTTCTTTCACTTTCGTTTGGATTTACGTTAAGCCGACGCCAATGACATTACGTAGCAAGATCGGTTCCATGTTGGCCTCAACCTTTGACTTTTCCTCTTTCTTGAAAATTTGCTTTGTAGCAGATTGCTTGAGATATGGAAATAGAACAAATCAAATTCGAAACGGAAAAAAATCTTGTGTAATTCCATTAAAAATTAAGGCATAGTACAAAGTAAGTGAGGCCTAAACCCAATCAAATTCCGTGATTGGCAATCAAAGTAATAAAGCCAAGCATTCATGTCACTTGATGATGACAATCAGATCTTTGATCTCTGTCTTGTCTAATTCTAACTGAGACTAAGACAGCAATATCACATTGTTTCTGCCCACTTCTTCACATGTTTGCTTGCTTTCTCTGCCTGCAATTGATTTTTAGCCACAAAACAGGATTTAGCAAAAATAGTCTTCTTTTCCTGAGGGTAAACTAGTTTAGTTTATAGGGCTCGTTACCTCCTTATCCCAGTCACATCGCATGGTAATAATGGCCAGTATCAAGGTTTGTATTGCTGTGCCTCCAAAAATCATTCCAGCCCAAATTCCCTAAAAGTATTCAATTTCATTTGCAATCTCAGAAACTTGCAATGTGACTACATACCAAATATATGTAGAACAAGATGTAGCTGTAGAAGAAGCATCATAAATACATACCATAACACCTTGATGGAAGACCCATCCCATTAAGAATCCAAGGGGAACACCAATCAGATAGTAGCAGCCTAAGTTTATGTATGCGACAGTCGATTGCCATCCTGATCCCACAGCCACTCCTACGCAGCAATGAATTACACAAACAAGCACGAATCAGCCTTTTTACAACCGAGTAAAATTAACATACATAAGAAAGGGAGAAGCTGAAATGAATTATTAGCCATTACCTGAGAGAACTGGCTGAACACTGTTGAGTAGTATAGTGAATGCTAAGAGAATTGAGAGTTTGTTCACTGCTTGCAGGACAGCTTCACTTGAAGAGAATATTAAGGCAAGCTCATTGTGGGTGAGCATTATTAATAGCCAGAAGAATAGGCCGATTATGATTGATGTCCCCACTGATACTAATGTAGCAAATTTGGCTCCTTTCCCATTACCAGCTCCAAGCTCATTTGCAACTCTCACTCTGCAATACATCAGGACAGGCATTAATCCATTTCTTTCTGTATTGCAGGCAAATCCATCAGACTATCACGGACACAGTATTAATTAATTACTTCACTGTTTAAGTTATTATAAGTTCTTTAGAAAAGGACCAAGCAGTCATTTTTGACTAAACAGCTCGTAATCATTCCGTCCACATATTCGGTTTTATTATACAAAGGTATACTAAATGTCATTTTCTAACTACATTGACGATGTGCAATGAATAATTGTTTGACAAGAAAATTAAAGATCCTCAAATGGGTCTGAGCTAGATGGCATCCGTGTATTTTTCCACAGTAATCAATAAAAATGGGAATGAAATTGCTGTGCATGAGCCCTTATATTCGTCTCATTTTCTTATTACTTACGTTCTCTAATTAACTTGACCCCTAGCTCGATCTAAGTCATACAGTTAAACAAAGAAATATAAACATCAGCCACCGATCTAGACCACCCTTAGAAAGGCTAAATCATGCTGGGGGACAAATTATGAATGATTGTGACAAGCATACCATTTATGCAAAATTTGCAAATTAATAAATTTTAGGATAGAAGTTGCGCCAACCACCAGATGAATGTGGACACTTCAAAAGTTAGAAGTCAATTCAGTGAACATAGATGACACGAAAGAATAGGTTAAATTATTAGTATTTCATCATTATTGACACCTTTTCAATTGAAATCACACATCTGGGCATGGGCTGGGCTCCAATTTAGTTGGGTTCATAATATATAAGAAAACAAAAACTGTTAAGGGAAATAGGCCAGACGTGTTACCCGGTTCCAGCAAAGAAAGCTAGAGGAACCATCATCTCCCATCCATTTATCGTCATGCTGGCAAATGAGACAAATGAATTAAACAATCATCATATGGTGAAGAGTTCGTACACAAATGAATAACGTAATCGATAAATTATTTGATTTTTCTCTGATATTGAAACATACATTCACTGGTTTAATGTAAAAGCTTGTATTATTTTGTTGTAACATGCATTATAACGGAATAATCATCAAATCATAAAGAGTTAAAAATATGAGTGAACAACCAATTAGGTATAACATAACAGAATAAAAAAAGTAGATTAGTGGAAATAATATGTTATTTGTAATTGTGTTAAAGAGACCAACCAAATAGACAAAGCATCCACAGCAATCTCTGCATTCTGCAGATTTCCCGTCATCAATATCAATATTCTGTAGTACCAATTCTCTAAGCTGTGATTTGGAAACATCGAAAAATTAGTATGAGATGAGCAAAGAAAGCAAAAGCAATCACGAGACCTGGAAATTTGATTTTAAATGAATAACTGTTTATAGGCCCAATCAAATTTGTGCATCAAAGATGCGTACCAGAGCATGACACCAGAAGCAGCAGAGAGTTTGACAAACTCCCAGAGACCAGAAAATGCTTCAATGGAGAAACCAGTCCATGTAAGAGGACAACCGCCCCAAGCAACATAGCCAAAATGCCCAAAAACCAAAACCCACCAAGAAAAGTTTGAAGTAACTGCAGTTCCAACTACTCCCAGCTTCATCTTATACACAAACAGCCAACTTACGAAAATATGGACCAATAGAGCCGCCAAAGAAACCCATGCGATCACCATAGTCTTAAGCTGACTTTGCAAGAATCTTTGCAGAGGAAACTGAAAAGCAAAGCTGAAATGAAGTGGTATCAGCCACAAAGCAACCATTCCAGACAGTTCTGCTACGTCATTTGGCTGGCCCAAGAGCTTCAATACCGGTGAGGCAAATAGATACAAAGGCAAAAGCAGAACGCAACATATGAAAAGCACAATCCATGATCGTTGCATGTAGACTCCCAACATGTAATACTTTTTGGCCCCAAAAGCTTGTCCACATAGAGTTTCTAACGCACTTGCCATTCCCAGCTGACACAGAAAGAAAACCGTCACAAACAGTTGCGGAAAACAGATAAAAGAATTAATTTTTAGATAGTTACCAGGAGGCCGAAGTCAAAACCAACGACGACATTATTGGCAATGGATATGGCAGCAAGTTCAAGATCACCCAAATGACCAGCAAAAGCTTGAGTGATAACAAGCATAGAATAAGACACAACGCGGCTAAAGATTGCCGGGCCAACTATATACCACAGCTTCTTCGATTCAATCCAAAACCTTGCTGTAAAATTTCGGTCTGAATCATCTCGCTCATCAACCGAATCTTCAAGCAAAGGAACCTTCGTTTCTTCTAACGGATCGTTAGAAGACATCTTCGCTAGCAGTCTCTTTATGGCCAAGATATCTCTGGAGATTTCAGTTCTCTGAAGGAAAGAAAAACAATGTTTCCCTGGAGAGTGTTCTCTCGTGACTTACATACATATAGCAGGCTGTGTCATGAACTTGCCCTTCTATAAAATTTCGGAGAAACGATATTGAGACACGTGTAATCCTGAAATAGAGTCGATGATTCTGTTCTGTATTAGGCTATTAACCAGCCAGTGTCCTTCTGGGTTGCACACAAGTCCAAGTGGGGTTGGGGCTAAGAGGCGGTTTGAGTGTCAGAAGAGAAAGCAATCAAATACTCCCAAATATCGTACAAAAGTAGTAGGTCATTGCTCACCGCACCACACATTTTGTAGTCATTTTGTTACACAAGGCATACTATAATGTATAATCCAGAGAGATCTAATAACATAACAAAGAATACAATAAGATATATCGAGTGGTACGTACAAATTTTTCTGACGAAGGTACTAATACATCTTATGAACAGTGTTTTTCTTTCATACTTATCCCATCCACTCTGAAGAGTCCAGAAATTTTGGGCTACCATAATTATATATATGTGTGTGTGTATAAATAGAATTATTGGAGTAAGAATTTGAATGCTATACTCTTCTAGTATTTACTAAATTTGAATATTCTCTTCGTCTAATATTAATTGATATGTAAGATTAAGAATGTGAATGCATCTATATTCTATATATGATAGTTGCATCATAAATTTCGCCATTTTCACCAACTCATCTGGTTTTTTTATTGTTAATGCGAAGCATCGTACTATTTGATGGGGGTCATTTTGACCAAATAAAAGAAAACATGAATACTAGTAGTGATGAGATTACTAATTAATATTAAAATAGAATTCTATCTATTCAACAAGAAATTGATAAATATACTCAATTTTAACGACAAAGGAGGACCACAAAAGATGTTTTGAAGCTGTCTCCAGTCTCCACCTTACAAATAATCATAATTGAATAAGAATATAACTTCCAGTAACAAACTGCCACTTAAATTTGGTATTTTGTCGCATTTTTGTATTTCATTATTTATGTGTATTTTATCCTTTATTAATTACCATAAATGTCAAATATCAATATTTCGGAAAGAAAATTAGCCGAGCTGCTACCTAAGTCAATTGTAATTCACACCACCTTGTTCAACTTTAACTTGACCTTCAAGAAAAGAACTTCGAACATTACATAAAGTTTTCATCGCAATAGAACTCCTTCATCATTTCCACACTAAATCTCAATAACTGTGCTTACTTTTTTTTTTTTTGGTTAATTCTTTTTAAAAAATTTAACTTATTAACACTTGAGCAAAATTTAAATTTATTCTTATTAAAATGAGCATTAAAAGAAAATCAAATTGATTTGAAATAAATGTTTCATATGAATATAAAGAATTAGAGTGCTTATAAATGAATATTCAATAAATTATGTTAGAAAAATAAGAAATGCTCGTGTTAGTAATACACACCCAATATATAGTGCATATGCTATTACATTTAAATTTACAAATTACTTGATCATTTTAACAAGGACTCACTCCTCATTTTCTTTCTTTTCTTTTTTTTTTTTGACTTTTAATTATCTATTGACATATGACATTAATTGAAATTAAAAAAATTAAGATCTTACGTTATTCTTATAGCTAATTAATTAACCATTAAATTTATTTCTAAAATAAACAAAAGTTTTCAAAATCACATTTTTTTTTATATTTCTTTGAAGCTTCTACTCTCTTCTCTTTCCCTTCCCTTTTCTCACTTTTCTTGCTCTCCACTTGATTAAGAATGAAAAATCTCCAAACTTATGTTTATTTCTTCAAGAAGTATAAACCATAAAATTATATTTTTTAATTTTAATTCGATTGATTATTGTAATAATGACTTTTAATTTGTAAATTTGATTGTTCTTATTTATTAATAAAAAAGAAATTTTCTATTTCAGATAGAATTTATGTGAGTTTGATAAAAAGTAAGAAAAGAAAAAAATAAACTTATATAGAGTCTTCAAACGTTTGGGTTTTTTTTTCATTTTTAATCCAAGGGAAAACAAGAAAAGGGGTGAGGGAGAGAAATGACAGAAGATAAAAGAATTTTGTTAAAAAAATGATTTATTTTAGGAATAAAAATAATAGTTAATTAATTAAAAGAAAAGATAAAATAAAATCTTGTCCATACAATTTCATTAGTCCCACGTGCCAAACTGGTATTTCTATTGAGAAGATAAAATAAAAGAATTTTAAATTCTGTGCTTGTTTCCAGCTAATCAGCCAGCCTTATCATCTTTAGGGGGGGCTTAATTGGTATTTCTATTTTCAAGTATTAACACAGGAATTAAATTATGTTCTCAGATAATACAACTGTTCTTTAAGTGTCAACTTCCTTTTATTGGAAATTGGGTTTATTTGCTATTTCACAATAAAAAAAAAAATTGGGATAAAAAGGTTGTTTTCATTTTACTGAAAAAGTTCAAAATTTAACTTTTGACATAAAATTTTTTAAATTTTTTTAAAAAATAAAATTATTTAAAATAATTTTATTTTATTTTAAAAATTTTATGTTGTTTTTTATTAAAATAAAATATTAAAAATTTATTTATTAAAATAATTATTCAAAATTTTTTTAAAATTTATCTATAATAATTAAGTAATTAATAAATTTTTATTAATAATTTTATTTATAAAAATCTTATTAATAAAAAGTTTAATAAAAAAAAAACCTCTATTAAAAAGTTATACCAAACATATTTTAAACATTATAATCTTATGACTTTGGCTACACAATAAATTAATATTGCTAAATCTTAATATTTTCACAGCTGACATTAATTCTGTCTATTAAAAGGTGGTTAATTACATATTTATTTTGCATATAGAAAATGACAAATTAACCAAACTAATTAGTTCCTATCGTTTATATTTTATATAACAAATGAAATTCAAAATAGAAGCAATCACAAAGTAAATGATTATATATACAAATATAATTGCATTAAAAATTAAGGCATATTACGAAGTAACTGATACCAGAAGCCAACCAATAATTTGGTTGGCAATCAAATTGAGGCCTTAAGCCATTCACATCACTTGATCATATATCTTCACAATCCTTCAATATATAGTCTACTGCAGTCTCATTGTACTTTAATTTCATCCCCATTTGCTTACATGATTGCTTGCTTTCTTTGCCTGCAATTAATTTTAACATTAAAAAGAAAGTAAAGAAGTTAGAGCCAACATAATGTCTTCTTCTACTAAAGTAAAACAATGATTTAAAGGGTTCATTACCTCCTTATCCCAATCGCATCTCATGGTAATAATGACCAGTATCAATGTTTGTATTGCTGTGCCTCCGAAAATCATTCCAGCCCAAATTCCCTGAAGTATTCAATTTCAGAAACTTAATTACAATATAAATGTATATAACATTTATAGAACAATATATGAATAATAACTCTAGATGCATACCATAACACCTTGATGGAAGACCCATCCCATTAAAGCTCCAACGGGAAGGCCAATCAGATAGTAGCAACCTAAGTTTATATACGCAACATATGATTGCCATCCTGATCCCACAGCCACTCCTACAACAATAAGATTATACAAAATAAGCATGAATTAGCTCTTTTACAAGAAAGGGAGAAACCAACATCCCTGGCTTATTTATTCATTAGCTATTACCTGAGAGAACTGGCTGAACACTGTTGAGTAGTATAGTGAATGCTAAGAGGACGGCTAGCTTGTTTACTGCTTGTAGGACAGCCTCGCTCGAAGAAAATATCAAGGCAAGTTCATTGTGGAATATCATTATCAATAACCAGAAGACGAGGCCGATTATGATTGATGTCAACACTGATATGATAGTAGCAAATTTAGCTCCTTTTCCATTGCCAGCTCCAAGCTCATTTGCAACCCTTACACTACAATATATCAAATCTCAATCTTAAGTACATTAAATATTTCACAAGCATATTATTTACTTCGAATTATTAAGTGATTGTAAGCTGTAGGCTTATGCCTTTCTTCAAAGCAATGCATAAATGCATTATGCATGTGCTGGTTAAGTTTATGAGAATTACATATATCCATTCTTCTTGTTAAAATATTCAGGTTGGTTTAGGGTACATCGATAACGATCCTTAATACTTTGTAGTACCTATTTAATTCCAACTTCTACTGATCAAGTTCCTGAATTATTAACCTGAAAGGTGCTATTTTATTAGTGAAATGAATTTGTATTGGGGGGTGATGGTCCATACGAAAATCATATTCCCATGCTGATGTTCTTACCTAATTATTATAATTCAAATTTGAATGAAATATGGAAATCTACGCTTAAAAATTCTTACTTTACTAAAGACCAACAGTCATTTTCTGACTATATAAGCAGTTCGTAATTGTTATTCCTCATTCAATGAATTAGGCAAAGAAATAAAAGACGAAAAAAGTGAATATGAGCAATGGAAATTTGACAAGAAAACTGAATACAAGTAATGGAAACTTGGTTGACAAGAAAATTAATAAAGATTCCCTCGTGGGTCTTAGATGGCATAAAAATGACTAATAAAACGATGAAGTTGTTGCCATTTAATGTACACCTACTGGAATGCCAATTATTTATCTCGCTCATTTTCTTGCTTCTCACGTTTGATCTAAATAATATTCTAAAGCATATATTAGATTTTAAAGTTAACGAAGCAGCAAAGATTTGAACTCTTTCAACGACAGTCACTCTCTCAATTTAGAACTATAGATGAAAACATGGAGACTTTTCTTTTTCCAAAAAAGAACTGTAAACAATCAAAGAGAAGAAATGTGGAGTAGGATTGCACTTCAGCCATCAATCTGGACACTTCGGAGGGGGTCCAGACGTTGTTCAAAGCATGCTGAGGGAAAAATGAATTTGAATGATTGTGACAAATTAATGATTTTAAAGACAACTTTTCTTCACAGCGGAATGTACAAAAAACAACGAACTAAGACGAAGTGATAAGAAGAATGTCCCCACATGGAAAAGTGACGATCATAGATAACTCAATTCAGTGACCATATACCATAAATGAGACAAAATCAGCATGTTATTAGTTTAATTAATTCGAGCACTAATATTTATTCTGGTTATCTACGTATCTTGATGTGTCGAGTAAACCACGTTTTTGTGATATCAAGATGTGGTAGGCAATTGATTTAGATGTGTAATCATGAGGCTTGGGCATGGCCTCCAACTTAATTGGGTTCAATAATGTAGCTATCATAAACAAAAAAGTATAAGGGAAATGAGAGGACTTACCCGGTTCCAGCAAAGAATGCTATAGGAATCATCAGCTCCCACCCATTTATGCTCATGCTGCCAATTCATAGGATAAAGATTATTTTATAGCCTCATCCATAAATGAAGAGTGTAAAATGGACAAATAGAAGTAATATACGATGATTATTAATTGTGAAAAAGATATCTACCATATTGACAAAGAGTCCACAGCAATCTTTGAATTCGGCAGATTACCAGTCATCACTATTAATATTTTGTAATACCAGTTCTCCAAGCTGTGAATTTAAAACACCGAAAAAAGTAAGTATGAGATTCATAAAGAAAGCAAAAACAGCCAAGAGACCTGATAATAGAAGTTGATTGATATCAATGGCTGTTTCATTGACCCAATTAAATTTGTGATTGATCAGATATCTTACCAGAGCATGACACCAGAAGCAACAGAGAGTTTGACAAATTTCCAAAGACCAGAAAATGCTTCAGTGGAGAAGCCAGCCCATGTAAGAGGACAACCACCCCAAGCAACATAGGCATAATGCCCCAAAGTCAAAACCCACCAGGAAAAATTCAAAGTAATGGCAGTGCCGACTACGCCCAGTTGCATTCTATAAACAAACAGCCAACTTACAAAAATATGCACCAATAAAGCAGCCAAAGAAGCCCATGCAATAACCATTGTCTTAAGCTGGCTTTGCAAGAATCTTTGCAGAGGAAACTGAAAAGCAAAGCTGAAATGAAGTGGTATCATCCAAACAGCAACCGTTCCAGACAGTTCAGCTACATCACTCGGCTGGCCCAAGAGCTCCAATGCTGGTGAGGCAAATAGATAGAGAGGCAAAAGCAGAATGCAACATATGAAAAGCACAATCCAAGATCTTTGCATGTAGACTCCCAACATATAATACTTTTTGGCCCCAAAAGCTTGTCCACATAGAGTTTCTAAGGCACTTGCCATTCCCAGCTGCCAAAGAAAGAAAAACAGCACAAACAAGTGTGAGAAACACATAAAGAACGTTTTGATTAATTAATACCCCAGTTCAGTTTCACACAGAAAAAGAGTTACCAGTAGCCCGAAGTCAAAACCAACAATGACATTACTGGCAATGGATATGGCAGCAAGCTCGAGATCACCCAAATGACCAGCAAATGATTGGGTAATAACAAACATAGAGTAAGATACAACGCGGGTAAAGATTGCCGGGCCAACTATGTACCACAACTTCTTTGATTCAATCCAGACCCTTCTGGTAAGATTTTGTTCTGAATCATCTCTCTCTCCAGCTGGATGTTCTAGCAAAGGAACCTTTGTTTCTTCTAGCGCACCGTTGCTAGACATTTTTGGTAGTAACCTCTCTATGTCTAAGATTTCTTCGGAGATTTCCCTTAAGAGTGTTGGCTTGTGATTTATTATGAACTCACAATCTTACAAAATTTTGTAGCAAAGATATTGAGCCATAATTGTGATCTTGAGATAGAGTTCGTGGCTCTGTGTTAGCCAGAAGCCACTGTCCTTCGGGGATGAAGGCGAACCACAGTGGGTCTGGGCCTAAGAGGTTGCATCTCTTTCAGTATGGAATCAATCAATTCTTAATATCGAACAAAAACAAATGATAGGTTATTAATTTCTTACGGCACCTCATATTTGTTTTATTTGATTACACCATATATACTACACTAGCAAAACAAGACGGATGTAATGTTATAATATCTTACGAAAAGTCTTGTATATATTTTTCCTTCTTACTTAATCATACACCCCATGCTCTCTCCAAATGAAATTACATTATTATATGATATATAACGAACACTAAATAAGAAAAATTGTGAATAGGACTATTAAGGAACACAATTAAAAAATGTGAATAGAACTATTAGCGGACACTAAATTAAATATTTTATCTCCTTTCAATATGAATTTGTCAAGTGCGTTCAACTTTATTTATGAAAAGATGACCACACAGATATGGTGCCAAGACGTTCTCCATTTTGTACGTAATAATGCTAATGGTTTTAAAATACCCATGTTCCAATTTATTAAAAAAATAACAATTATGTTCCTGTACAATAATAAATATTAAGAATAACATTATACTTTTAAAATTTGATAAAATACAATATATTCTAAAATACATTGATAAAATAAATAATATTATTATTTTATAGCATATTAGTAAAATAATACTTATCATCATTATTATATTTAAGTTTCACACTCCATAAAAAGTGTTAAACTTTCCTTATATGTGGGGAGAATTTTCTTCGTATGAAGATAAAAATTTTATCATTTTTTATGAGTAAATTTCGGGGATATAGCAAATTTTTTATATAATACTATTAGTAGATTATACACATAATATGTAACGTTAAAAAAATACAGGATATTTGAATAACCACACTTGAAAAGTCACCTTATTTTTAATTTTATATTTTCAAGTATAGCATAATATATGCAATTAAGAAGTTACAGTAGAACTTTGAGTGCATGGCTCATCGTTTAAATATGTGCTAAATTATCAATACGAAAAAGAAATGATAAGTCATTAAAATATTATCAAAATTACATTTTAATTCTAATAATTTTAAAAAATTATTTATTTAACTCTAATTTAACACCAACAAAGTGCTCAACATAGGTCATTGTTGATATTGCTATATTCTAAATTTCTTGGTCTATGCAATGGTATAGTTAATTTAAAAAATAAGTGAGGAAAGGAGATTGATACTTATTTTCAGCACAACCTATTTAACCCATTCAGAGTTAAATAGATAATTTTTCAGCTATTGGGATTAAAATGTATATTAGATCATATTTTAAGAACCTAACAATATTTTTCTTTTACCAAAATAATAAAACGCAATTTATAGTTAGTGTAATTTACTCTCCCATTATTCAGGAATCCATAATAAAAGATCAAAAATGCACCTTTGATTACGCTTGCCTATGCCATAATTATATCTTGAAATTCATCAAATAATATAAAACATCATTTTAATTTCCTCAAATTTGGTTGCTGCCTACACGTCGAACTTGAACTTCAGATTCTGTATAAACATTTTGTGTATGTCTAATTACTGACGATCAACCTGTTGGTATATATAATGAATAAAACACGGCTAGTGGACTAGTCGCTATTAATTTTTAAGACATAACATAGAAGTTATTCTCTTTAATTATACAGCTGTTCATTTCCTTTTATGTCAAATTGGGTTTATTTACCAGTTCATTATGTCTGTTACTTGCCTTTTAATTTCTTCATTCTGGTAATAAATATCTGTCAAATAAGTGTAATGTATTGGCATTTTGCATTACTTATAATTTCACATTTATTGCATTTATTATATATTTTTATAAAAAAATATTTATCATATTCATGTGTATTGATTAACCAATTTTTCCTTTTAAAGATAACCAGTACATATCATCAATTTAGTGGGATAGGTGCAATATACATGTAGTAGAAATATACGGGATTTCTCTCTCTCCTTATTTTGACTATGAACTTGGATGTTATACAATAATATTTGATGATTGATTATCACAAAAAAACAGTAACACATAAAAAGAAGATATTATCTATAATTAGATAAAATAATTTATGATTGGTTGAGAATTTTACATGTTAATAAAAACTTTATCAAAATAAAATCTGGTACGATATATGGTGAGTGGCCAGTGTTTTTTAATAATTAAACTTTTGACAACCTCTTTTTATAGTTAAGTTAACTAATCAATCATTAATCTAAATTAAAATTAATAATAACAATTCCAAATTAGAAAATGGTTATTTTCAGTCTTACTCCATAATTTATTAACATATATATAAAATATAGCATCACTTTATCCCAATTTAATGACTATGTTACTATTTCAACTTTTAAAAAAAATTATGTATTTTTGTTCGATGGATTTTGTCCTTCTCAAAATCACCTGTCCAAATTCAAGAATTTTCGGTCAATTTCTTCTCATATTATTTTATTGTTAAAGATCTTTAATGTTTATTTGACAATTAAAATTTATAGGAATACAAATGTAAAAATATTAGTTTTCATAGTTTTTTATTTTAAAAAATAATAATTATATTCAAATATTAAGAAAAAAATGTGTCTTCATTTCAAATTTCTTTTTATTGTGATTTGGAGTGGATTAATTTGAATTAATTTGGCGATATTTTTTTACTGAATTTGATTCAACGAATTTTCACTAAATAATTTAATACCTTTTTCTCTCCTCATTTTCTATTTTCCTTTTTTTTTTTTTTTTTCCCATACACCACCTAATGCGTAAACCATTCTCTGCTTACTGTTAAGTTCCTTTTATATTAATATTACCATACTTATAAACATTTTTAATATCCTAAACATCATCAATCATTTGGGGAATTAAGATCCTCCCGTTATTTTTCAATACCCTAAACACAATCAATTATTTATGTCGTCCGTTTGTAATTGATTTCCACATTCATGTGTTGTCATCTCAAATGGCAATACGTTTCCTTCTTGCTCGAACAATCAAATCAAAATTTACTTCTGTGAAAAAAATTGAATTGTCTTAAATCAACAAATTGGAAATCTAGCTAGCATACCTATATATGTATGATTGTTCATCTCGTGACAATAGATTGCTTATTATTGTGAATGGTAGAAAGCATTGTATGCGATAATGTTCGTTCAACTCGATGTTCAATCACAAAAGACATGTGAATATTAATTACATCTGAAAATTTGAATGGCCTCGTTTTCGGACCATATTGGTATCCTCAATGAAATGAAAGATATGTTATAACATCACTCACTCTTGGACTTAACTGCATTGGAAAAGGAATAAATGTACATCTTTCAGCTTGTCTCCTGCTGTTTTTTCGGATCATATATTCTTTTTCTTTATGTCCATATGAAACAAGTGAATGTATGGCTCCAAACTTTTATTATACAATTATCCATCATTCTGTTTTAATTTTTGATTGTTTTTTTTTTTTGGTTGTAAATTTTTAAACTTTCTAAATATAATGTATAGATTATGAAATACTTATAATAACAATTTTATGATATATAATAAAAAAATTTAAAAGTTACAATTATGATGTGTCTTTAATTTTTATTAATTTACTCTATTTTATTACATGTTTACAATAAAATAAGAGTTGTATTAAAATGGGTTAATAATTGTATTAATTATTGTATTTATTTTTAGTAAATGACCCATATTTAGAGTAGTTTTTCTTTTATAATTATTAAATTACATTTCAATTAATCAATCAAAAGAAAAAAGGTTGGGAAGAATTTCGCAACTATTTATTTATTTATAACGTGTTTCCCTCAAATTAACTCAAAATACCTTTCACAAATTATTGTTTCGGAAAAATCCAATGTTCCTCCCTAGTATTTTGGACAATACTCATTTGTCTTCTTTATTTTTTTTTCATATTGTAATACTAAATAGAAGAAGAAGAAGGAGAAGAAGAAAAAAAATAAAATAAAAAAAGAGGGAGGAGAGAAAACATCAACGTTACAATTCTAATGTCAATATGTCATGCAGTAGAGTATCCTATGCGTCAATTTACGTAAGCAATTACGACAGCAAATGTTCTTGGATTAGACTACTGCCAAGTGAAGAGGACAAAAAAGTAATTTCGGTTTTATTTTATAAAAGGCCAATCGAGCCGGATTGGTGCGTTGGGTCACAACTCGGCTCGGTTCTATTCACAGTCACGGCCCAACAGTCCATCAACCCATTAATGAATTTTTTAATTTGATAATTTCACACATTTTTGTGATAAGAAAAGAAACTAGTCAAATTAACTATCGCTAAATGTTAATTTAAATATTAGCCTTTGACATTTTAATTTTACCAATAATAATACATTCAAGTATTACTCAAGCATGATTTTTATAGAATTTTGAATAATAGTTGAGATTGTGTTAATAATTTCAAATAGTTTAACAAAAAGATATTTCTCTCATCTCTTTTTTTTAATGATATTTAATCATATGTAAAAAGTAATTAATTTTTGAATGCAGAAGATATATGTTTCTGTGTATAATTTGAATAATATAGAACACTTTAATGCTTTTAAATTATTTTAAATTCGAGTAAAAATTTAGTATTTCGTGAATAAGTTATTTATACTATTTAAAATCTTAGGAAAAAAGAAAAAGAAAAAGAAAAAGAAAAAGAAAGACAGATAGGTATACCAATTCGTTTCTTTAACTTGCAAATACTTTTTCCTCAACCAGACTATTTATCTATGTATGGAAGAAATAGAAAAATACAATTTAAAATTGAATTTGTAAAGTGGGAAGAAAAGGTTTTCAATTAAAACCAGAAAAATCAAAAAGCGTACATATTATTGAGCTTATGGGTAAATCGAGTACCTTCTATACAATCTATTTCCAAGTGTAGATTGCATTGGGCACTTGGCCAGGCTTTTAACCTCGAAATTTAAGTGCCTATTAGTGCTAAAATTCACAGCTTAGTTGTCATTGTTAATGAGGCCGTTGAATGGTTATTTTCATTTTTACGGGTCAAAGTTAAACATTGAAACATGTAAATTTCACATTATTTTTGCAAATTCATATTGACTAAATTAAAGCTCCTGGAGCCCATCATTGAGGAAAGTCGAGACCCCATTATTATTGATGGTAAGGACTAGGGAAATTTAATTTAAAAAAGCAAACAATGGGAATTAAATCACATAATTAAATTAAAGAATAACAAACTGTTTTATTCCACTATTATTGTACACGAGCCCCACGATCTCTACAAATAATCACCAGTGGTCAAACCCAATATAGAATCATCATCAACAATCAGAACAAATGAATCCATGAAAATACAAAATGAAAAATTAAAAATGAACAAAATAAGAAACACTACTCAACAACACAAAGAAGAATAACAGATCTCATGATCTAAAAGCCGATGGAGGAAGACCCAGATGGACTAAAGTCCATTCTAAGCCATAAAGTAGGCGAAGAAAGTTCCAGCGAGAGCAGTGCCGAAGATAGCAGCTCTGCTGACGGAGAAGCCGCTGTTGTTATCGGATGGACTTGGCTCCTCGGCGTTGGGTGATGAAGCGCCGGGCGTTGGAGCAGGAGGAGAAGAGTTGGAGCTTGGAGAGGGAGCAGGTGAACCAGGAGCAGGTGCAGATGGGGATGGAGTTGGAGCAGATGGAGCTGGGCTTGGTGAAGGAGTTGCTGGTGCAGGTGCTGGGGTTGGTGATGGAGTTGGTGCCGGGGTTGGGGATGGAGTTGGTGCTGGACGAGTGCTTGGTGTTGGGGCCGGAGTTGGTACTGGCGCAGCCCCTGGTGCCTGAGCCATGCAAGAGCTGGCCAAAAGACCTAGAAAGAACAAAACTTTAAGCATCGAAGAACCCATTTTCAGCTAAAGAGAGAAAAAAGAGAGAAGCTTTGATTGCTAGATAGAAAGAAAGAAAGAGTTTTTGAGAGTGAGTAAACCTAAAAGCTAAGGGAATTATATATATAAAAAGGAAGAAAGGAGAAACAAGTAGTGGGTCTGTTGAAGAAATTTAAGATTAATTCTATATTTCTAATCAAATAATGTTAAGAGATTCCTCGAATCCTTTAATAATTTGTATGTCAATTATACATGCACTCACATAACATGATAGGCTAACTAAGCAGAGGCGGTGTGAAATATATTATGAGTTTCCCTTCCACCTTCCTTTGAGGTTTCTTCAAGGATCAGATACGGAAGCAGTGCCCAATCAAACAAACCAGGAACTGCCACCTGTCCAGACTAAGGACAGTTTAGTAAGTTCATTACGTTGCCAAGTCAGATTAGTAGCCAAATTTGACCTAGTTTGTCCGGTAATTTACGATAATGCCATTCCAATAGGACATGTGTCGGTTACTCAGGTTCAGTAAGATGTCTCTTTCTACTATGAACATTTTGACAAATAAAAAAATTTGGTCACCTTCCTTTCACAGTCTGTACTCCGCGTTAATCTTTTCGACGACTCTAAGCGTGGTCGGTTTGATTTTACGGGAATACCCTCCCTCTCCAACTTGATAACATTAATCTCATTGTCAATATTTTAATCATATTTCCCTAAAGTGTGAATAGTCATACCATAAAGTATATACGTGTCCCGTACCGATTTGATTTAAGGGTAATGATGATAAGGGACCGAGTCAAATCAGGAATCAAGCACACGTGTCAAGATCACTGTAGTTTTGACAATGACTCTTTGTTGTATAGCAGAGATTTTGAGTTTATATATTTTTTTTAATATAAGAATAGCTGGTGTGTTATAGCCGTTCAGGAAAGATAATTGTGGAGAGAGAAATAAATAATAAATAATAAATTAATAAAGCGTTGCAGATGGAAAACAACTAACATGTTCAATTTCTGTGCTCAAATTGTGCATGTCTGGTTGTCGCGCTCTGAACATGGAAATCCAGAAGTGATAGTGTGATTCACTATTGTTTGTCAAAAGCTATGCACTTGAGTTTTCTACAAGACACGTGTCCTTATTCTTATCAGACCACACGTGTCGTTCTGGGACATCTCTTGTGTTGGTGTCCCGAAATAATAGGCAAACAGTAGGAAATAATTTAGGGAATCAATCTGATCAAATGGGAGCTGGCAAGAGCTGCCAAAGAATTGATCGAATGATATACGAAATCTGGGAATATATAAGCATATGCTAGACGATCATTTGTTTTCATTTGCAACGAAAATGGTGTTTTTTAATGCTTTTTGAAGGGAATTTTTAAAGAAGACTTAACCATTTTTTTTTTTAAACCAAATATGGCACAAAAAATATTATAGAAATCAATTTTTTAAAACAGAGATATTGTACGGTGATGAGACAACCAACCGTATTCCTATCTTTAATTAATTAAACCCTTACTAAAATTTTAAAAAAAGAATAATTTTGTTACCAAGTTTAATGTCATGTTCAATCCATTATTTTCAAACAAATCCATTTTGAGGATTTGTTGCCTAGTTAGAGAATAAAGTATATTGAGACAAGTTTTATTATGGATTTGTTGGCCGGTTGGAGAAGAGAATAGTATAAAAATATAAATCAATAATAAGTAATTTATAAGGTGAAACATTAATTTCAGGAGTGAAAGTATACGGGTTGAGGTCAAATTTCGGAAATTTTATTCTTGGTTGGAATATAAGTTTTTATTAAAATATTATAACATGTGTATATATTTTTAAAAACTTAATACTAATATGACAAAAAGTTTAATCATATTATAATTTTAATTATATTTAATTATTATTTATTATAATTGAACCACTCCTTAATGTCACATTTCAATTTTGCCTTTGATCAAAACTATAGTACTAAACGTCAAATTTATGTCGTTTAGTCACATAACATTGATGTAAATTGATGTGATATTGGCATTGGTTGCATTGGTTGCATTGATGTAAAAGAAAGTAATCATTAACACTCACTTCCCAATGTGAAGACCTAATCAAATTAAGCGAAAATTAAAATTTTATAATATTTTGTGTGATATCGTGGTACTTCTATTCTATTTTACTGTAAAAGTAAAGTTAAAAAAAAATTTATAACAATAATTTTTAATAAAATTTATTTATTTATTTATATTTAATATTTAAAATTTTTATTTTATAAAAATTGTGACTTTTAAACCTGTTATACTTTAAAAATAAAAATGCATATTGTAAAAATCACTTTTTTAAAACAAAAATATTGTATGATGATGAGACAGCCAACCAAACTTCTATCTTCAATTAAATTCACATGTAAATTTTTGATAAACATTAATTTTATTTCTAAGGTATAATGTCACATTCAATTATTTTGAGGATTTGTTGCTTAGTCAAAGAGGAGAATATAATAAAACAAGCTTCACGCATTTGTTGCCTGATTAGAGAAAGAAAAAATGATAAAACTAGGTAAATGGTTAATAACATTTTAGTCCCTAAACTTTGGCTAAATGACATTTTAGAACATTTACTTTTAGATTTTAAAATTTGCGTCCCCTACCGTTAAAAGGTGGTTAATTGCCCACTTAACCCTATTCATGAATAACAATTGCGCCTTTAGGTAAGATTAGGATTTTTATTTCGCTGTTAGAAAGAAATCTAAATCAAAACTCTATTTGTTACTCCAATTTCATCTAGACTCAAGTTCATCACAATTCGTTACTCTAAAATCTATCATTATTAACTCACTAGTCACGCACTTCTATTGCACTATTATAGTTTCTATCTCACTTAAAGGGTTAAAAAAAAAAAAAAGAACAAAGAAAACTCAGGAATTAGGTCTTATTACATCTACCATTACCACCATATTTGTTATTCTTAACACTAACTTATGATATCAACAAATTTAATAATTGTGACCCATTAAATTCTATTCAATACAACCATCATCCCCCTATCAATTAATTATCATGGGAAACTTCTAATTGCCTAATCTCACACATTTATTGGACTATATTAATGAATGAGTTTTAAGAGTGGATTTCAAATTGAAATAAGTTGTGAGAGTGAGTTTCTCATTAGATTTTATATTTTAGTTTGAGAATGGATATAATTGTAAAGTGAGAAAGAGATCTTAATTGATTGTGAGTAATGATTCAGGGTTTCTAATTGTTTAAAAAAATGATATGTATGTGCTTTTAAAAAAGTAAATACTTTTATTAATAATGTGTATTTTATAATCATAATATATAATCAGCCATGCTTCAAGTAGTTTAGGGTACACTTGACAAATTTCAAG
The DNA here is from genome assembly GCA_022749755.1 of Azadirachta indica. Classification (NCBI taxonomy): domain Eukaryota; kingdom Viridiplantae; phylum Streptophyta; class Magnoliopsida; order Sapindales; family Meliaceae; genus Azadirachta; species Azadirachta indica. The sequence continues at coordinate 13,832,899 of CM040447.1, read as the reverse complement.
CCATTTCGAATTGGAATAACAGTAGGGGATAAGAGTTTTGTGTTTCCTGAGTAAAGTTTTTTGCTCCCATACAAACTCTTTATTAAAAAAATAGATAAATAAACAATCATAATTTATAATCTTATTTAGCATAGTTTATTTTATATTTTAATTCTGCTTTTGTCATTATTTATCCTTAATGTCATAGTATAATTTCTCCCTTGATCAAATTTTTAGTATTAAACGTCAAATTTATAACATTCACTCATATAAGATTGATATAGATTGATTTGATATCTTAGCTAGTCGTAAAAAGAACCAATGACTAATGCTTATTTTCAATCAATTTTTAATAAAAATTACTTATTTTTAATTAATATTTTACATTTAATACCAACTATCATTTTAAACTCGGTCATACTTGCATGTGAAAGTAAGTAAGTGATGAAGCGAATTAAGCAAACATTTTCTAGTAATTAATCCGTGAGTTATGGAGGTGATTGATCTTGAAATTTACATGCGACTATTTCTTCAACACTATCTATTTGGACCATTCTTCAAGTCCCAGCCAGAAGCCAGCCAAGCGTTTGTTGGACCAAGTCTTTTGATTTTAGATTCGTTACAAGTTACTATAACAATTACACATTAATTATTATTTACTTCTTTTTTTTTTTTAATTATTGTTTAATATTAAATTTTATGGATAAGAAATATTAAAACTAAAGGAATTAGATGTTGCCAATGAGTGAATGACTAGTTGCTTCATTTTGTTTTCATTTCATGTGATGATGAGGATAACCACTAAAATCTAGATGTTATGCTTAAGATGTTCTCTTCTAACCCTCTCATTTTTGTCTTAATTGATTCAGCAGAGGTTTGAAAGTAAAGTAAAGTAAATAAATAAATAAATAAAGAGTGGGCTACGTGTGAAAAGAGAGTGAAGATTGTAGGGCAACTGAACCCCACCCAATTTCTTAATTTCAGGATCGGCTTGGAACTCTTTTTGGGTCCAATTTCCCAACTATCTGTAGTTTGTGACCAATCGATCAATTCATTTTAAATTTAGTCATCGTTTGAGATTGTCGTATTTTATAAGTCCTCAAAATTTAGTTTATTAAAACTAATTAATTTAATAATTCTAAAAATATTTATTAAAATTTTAATTTATTAAAAATGGATAAAAAATCTGTACTTGATCTTTAAATGACAAATAACCAAACCAATTAAATAGTTACAAGTACAATATCACCAATTGCACAAAGGTAAAACAGAAGAAGTAAAAGAGGGAATAAAAGGGAACAAAATGGGAATTAAATCATTAACTTTATTAATTTAAATTTTTATTCATACCACATAAACCATATACTTTGTATGTATCTTAAATAATTTCATAGGTTGGAGAAAAATATTTTAATTAATTGTTGTAATTATCATAAAAAAAAAAACTAGCTGATAAATAGTTTTACGTGATAAATTATTAAAGAAACATTGGATAAATTATCATTCAATATTTTACTTTCTTTATTAATTGAGAAAAATGGGATGTCGTGGAGTTGATAAAATGTAATGAAGTTCCATGATTTTTAATATTTTAATTAATGGGCTGCTTTGATAAGTGGAGTGCTATTACAAGAAATGAAACAGACAATCCTAAAAAAAAAATTATTCTTAATCAAAATTTATAATATTTTCTTCATATTTATTCAACTTTAATGAAAATAAAACTTTTAGCAGATGTATTAATATTTCTTAAAATATTTTCATTACACACAAATATCTATCGAATAATTTATTGACGAAAAGGCTTCAAAATTAATATATAAGACATTTTTTTCCATCTCAAATTCTTCCCGTTATCCATTTTCTTTCTTCATCGCTTTGAATATTATTATATCAAGAAAAATATTGATTTAGGAAAGGATTCAACATGCATAAAAAATAGGGTGTGCGTGCTATAATTTTTTTTAAGAAATTAATATAGATAATGATTTAACTAATAATTATTTATCTCTTCTAATCATTTCATTATTAAAAAAATTGTAATCCTAAAAAAAATTAGTAAGTGGGTTGCTCTTACGAAAATATTGGGTAATAATATCAACACTCTTTTTCAACGAGTAGTGATGTTATCGCATCTTAAAAATTTTAGTTCACCACAATTTTGATATTTTTACAATTTTAATTAAAATTAAAATTATATAAAAAATGAAAGATATACTAATGAAACACAGAATTAATTGTTAATAAATGAATTCTTAACATTTTTCTGTTTTAAAATTTCTCTCTCTCAATACATATAAATAATTAGTAAATTCATAAACCAAGATTTTAAAGGATTAATGAGGTTAAAAAATTCAAATATGCGTTTAAAAAAATCACAAATAATCTAATTTAATAACTTTTCAATGATAAAGAAAATGATATATATTAAGTTTAAAGAAAATGGACAATAACACAGCCTTAACTTTTTTACTTCTACTAATTTTCTTAGCTCACCATTTATTATATTTTAAACTAAACGTAATTCAGTTTTTATACTAAGAACATTACTTGGCATTAATATAAAAATTAAAAACCTCCTCAATAACATGGAAGCAATTTAGGGGAAAAAATTACAATTTTAATTTGTTAATTTAGTGCCCTTGGCCCCTAATGGACGGGGTGGTTGAGTTAATTAAGACAATGAGTTATATATATATCTACATATATATATATATATATTAAGACAATGAGTTATATTTTGGGTTTTCCCAAATTTTGTTGTTTCTTATTCCACATATATCTATATATATATATATATATATATACTTACTTATACATAAATATAACTATCACCTCAGATTTTGAAACAACAAAAGGAATTAAGAAATAAAAATCAAATCATGGGAAAACCCAAAATTCTATGCCTGCGTGCATTCAGAATAAGTGCTAAAATCTTCCTGCAAATGCTTCTAAAGTATTGGTCTCCTGAAATACTGGACAGGCTTGATCTTCCTTTTCTTGATGGTCCATATCCTGCTCAAGGGCCCTCAGCTGTTCAAAAACTTAACCCAATATCGCCCTCCCTATTATGAGTGGTTCCAATCTAACCAAGTTAATTTTCTTTCTTTCAATATCATATATATGTATACATGTACATATACCATATATACGGTAGTTGACAACTTTTATTTCTCTGGGTATAGAATCACACTCAATTTTGGAATTTTAATGAATCTGTTGCATATGTGGAAGATTACATGATAAAGCACGGACCATTTGATGGTTTAATGGGATTTTCTCAGGTGCTTAAAAAATGGTTGAGTTACTAGAAAAATTGTTCCATATGAATCTGAAATTTCATTAATTGTTTTGTTGAATTGCAGGGAGGAGGACTAGCATCTGCTTTGGTAGGAATGCTATTGCATGGTGATCCTCTAACGAAGGTTCCTCCTGTAAAGTCTATAATATTAATAGGTGCAGGAAAGTTTGGATGATACAAAAAATTTGGGACCCCTAAGCTTGCTGTGAATGCATATTCATCTCCCATAAAGATACCTTCTCTTCATTTTATAGGTACGTATGCTTTAAGACAAATCCTTTTATCTTCAATTTTAATCTTTTAATTATATATACAATGTAAAATGACATCCATCTTTTATTTTCTAATTATTTGCTTGCAGGTGATAATGATTATTTAAAAGAAGAGAACTTAGCATTGTTGGATGCATATGTGAATCCCGTTGTCGTTCGTCATCCTGAGACACATAAATTACCAAGACTGGGTTAGTATAGATACATATATGCAGTAATAATAATCACTGCATTAATTTGCAAATATATACAATTTTGAAGAATGAGATCCTGCTAACATTATACGAGTCTTTCTTTTTCTTCTTGTTCGCTTTATGCAGATGCAAACAATACAAAAGTTGTGCTTACTACGTTCATAGGGAAGATTGAGAAGTTATGTTAGACATATCAAGACTGGGTTTGTCAATTTGAAGGCTTGTAACTTGTTGTCGAATAATAGATCTTACAAAAAATATAAACATTAATAATATTGTATTTCTCTAAGCATTTATATTATGTTATGGTAATTGTCTGATAAATAACTCAGATCTTCCTTACGTAGAAATTAATCATTTCTTATGAATAAGGTATTTTCCATATAAGAAAGAAACGGTCTTCTCTAACGAGATTTATGTTAGGAAAATTATGGGTATTTGATAAAATTTAAAAGGTTGACAGAGTATTAAGCCTAATCATAGAGTTTAGGGTCAAGTTTTCAAGGGTGTATGATGTCTTTTTTTTTATGTTAATTAAAGAAAATTGATTTAGACTTGGGCTATGCCTTAAGTCCAGTCTAAATTCAAATTTATTAAAGATAAATATGTTAGTAAAAAAATGTTGTTAAAGAAATTATAACAAAAAGGAGGTAAATACTATTATTTAAAATAATATGAAAAAATAAGTAGTAATTACCTTAAATATAAAAGGTAGTTGGTATCTTTTCTTTATTTTTATTTACTAAATTTAACTTCAATAAAAAATATATTTGACAAGTGACTTTGAAAAAAATAATATTAAAAAATTTTAAGTCTATTAACTTTTTTATATTATTATTAATGTTTAAATTTACGTATTATTAGTTAATTATAAGTGATTCATAAAGTATCACAAAATTAAAATATACAAATTTTATATCATAACTTTATAAATTTAATATATACAAATTTAAAAAATAGTTTTTATGTGTGTACATGTGTCCATAGATTACTCTAATTCTCTACATATTTTAATAACAACTTAGTTTAGGCTAAAAACTAATGAATCAAAATTAAACCGTTTAAATTTGTTTTATGGTTCGGTTCAACTTGGTTCATTTAATTAAAACCTAATATACACGGTTTGGTTTACTCTTTTACTTTTGAGTTTGGACTAACCAAATTGATTAAATTTAAAATACTAAATGTACTCATAAAATTATAAAATTTTTAAAATTAAATTAGATATATATTAAAAATAGTATATTAAATTTTTTAATTTTTTAAAAGGGATGTTATACTTTATTCTTTATGTTTTGGAGAAAAGTTAATATACCTCTTAAATTTAAAAAAAAGTGAGGTACCCCTAAATTTTAGAAAAAGTTAAGATACACTTCACAAATTACTATTTATATTTTAATATATAAAATAATTATATTGTTTTTATTTTTTACTTTATACAATCAATATCATCTTATTATAACTTTTAAATTTAAAAAAAAATTATAATAATATTTTAATTTTTAATTATTTCTTTTTTTCAAGATCTATTACTAAATATTTATAATATCGAATTATATATAATTTCTAAAATATATTATATTATTAAAATAGTTTATTTAAAAAATTATTTATAATTAATTGTACAATTTTTTATAACATAAAATTTGTTATCAAAATTTCTTAAATGTTTACACAATTATAAATAATTTTGATAATATTAATTATACATAATTTTTAAAATAAACTATTTTAACAATATGACATATTTTAGAAAATATATAATTAAATATTATATAAATTTGATAATAGATTTAAAAGAAAATAAATAATTAAAGCTTAATGTATTATTATAATTTTTAAATTTAAATGTTATAATAAGATTATATTATTTATTACAAAATAAAAAAATAAAGATATTACAATTATTTTAAATATTTTTAATAGTAAAGGCCTAAAATAATTAAATTAAAATATAAATAATAACCTTAAAGGAATTTTGACTTTTTCAAAAATCTAGAAAGATATATTACCTTTTTCAAAAATTTAGGAGGGCATATCAACTTTCTCCAAATAAACTATAATATCCCTTTTGAAAAAGTATAATTATAACAAAATAATTTTATAATTTATGTCATTCGCTCAAAAAATTTTAGCATACCTAACCGTATTTTAGAAAATCGATAAAAATTGTATTATTTTTTAGTTTGAATTATTTAATAGTATAAAAAAAATGAAGATTCAAAATCAAAATATTAATATAATTTTCATAATAATCCTTCTCATTACATAAATATGTGAGATTCTAGACTTCCAATATTTTTACTCTAATAATATAATCCTAATATAATATAAATTGATAAAAAAAAATTACCGCCTTAATCTTGAATTCCTAATCAGAAATCTTCTCCAGTCTCCTCAGAATCTTCTACCAAAAGAGTGTAAATAAAATTTCATATTAATCTTACGTATTTATAACTTAAATTTCTTTCCTGCTCAAGGAATCCTATCCTTAAACACTCAATTCAAGATCCTTACCTTTGAGTGGTTTTAAATATAACTACTTAATATTTGGGCCTTGATATTAAATATAAACTAAACCCGTAAACAAAGTCAGGATCAAAAGTTTTAATTAAATTCAACAATATGACCCAAGATAATTATTTGCCCATAACTCATATTTAATACTAATAAATAGATCAAAAAACTATAATCTCAATCTCAATTCAACTCTTAATATCTAATAACCTTGAACCATATAATGATATAATTTTTATCCGAACATGACAAATATATTAGGAATACAAATTCCTATATAAAATTCTGTTTATACAAATTAACGTGATAATTTTTTATTGTCGTCACTTGTCACATGTAATTTATATTTTTTCTACTTCCATAAAAATTTGTTTTACTTTCTGAAAAAAATTTATTATATGTAACAATGATACAATAGTATTATATGAAGTTTTATATATAATAATATTTTTTTGATAATGTTTAAAAACTATATTATGAAATATGTGTTCAAAATTTAAAACAAAATATATTTTTTAAAAATAATATTTAAAAGATGATGTATCTAGAGGAGTTTAATTGAAAACAATGGTTATTTTATAATAATTTTAGTATCAATAATGAAAATATTGTAAATACTTGGATGAGAAATCAACCATTGACAATATCAGTAATGGCTTAAACCATTTTAATTAGTTTTAAGGATTAAAATTTTTTATTTATCACTTGCATAAACTATAACGAAATATTATACCCACACTAATCTTGCTGCAAAAGTTAAAAACTTTTTTGGTAGATTTATGTCTTCTCTCCAAACAAATAAATTTTAAAAAAATATATCTTCTCAACTGGAGAATGGTGAAAGGTTTTATTCGAATTAAATAGAGATTTGACTAATAGCATCGTACTATATATATTTTTTAATATTATATATATAAGTTATTAGTATTATACTAAATATTTAACATTGTCCGAATATCTTCACCTACACATAGGTGATATTTGACTTCTATTTTAAGAGGGATTGCTAAATATCTATTAATAATCTTGATAGAATTTTAACATTATCCGAATAACTTCACTCACACACAGATGACATCTGACCTACATGTTAAAAGGAGACTTGCACGTATATTTTGCCAAAAATACTCCCACTAAAGGAAACTAGAAGGAATAGAATAATAGACTCCTCAATGAGGAGGTAGTTCCTCTAGCCAGTCGGGCTGTACCCCAGTGGTTGCAACGTAAGATATTTTACTACACTACTGATTTTAATTCCAATGTAATGTTAGTTGTGTTAACAAATAATAATAATAATAATTATATATATAATTTGACTACACTACCGATTCTGAATCTTTTATTTCGTGAACAGACAAATTAAGTGGCATTAAAGAGGGGGCCAGAGTCAATTACTGTGGTTGGTGAAACTGAAGAACAGTAACAGCTTTAGAATTTAACTCAATTCTGAGAAGTATCAAAGAATGCAGAAGAGAAATTATCCATAATGGACGGTCAAGTCCAAAGGTAACCTAGAATTCTGTGTCTCCATGGCTTCAGAGCAAGCGGCGAAATCCTGAAGAAATTGATTGGAAGATGGCCTGAAACCATACTCCAAAACCTGGATCTTCATTTCCTTGATGCTCCATTTCCTGCTCAAGGAAATTCGGATGTTGAAGGCATTTTTGATCCTCCCTACTATGAATGGTATCAAAGGAATGAGGTATATAAGCTAATTTCATCTTCATATTTTAATTAGTTATAATTATAGAAAGAGTAGCAACAAGCAGTGACTGTTTTATTATCTTAGGATTTGACCCTATATACCAACTTTGAAGAGTGTATTGCATATATTGAAGATTACATGGTGATGCATGGTCCTTTTGATGGTTTGCCGGGCTTCTCTCAGGTGAGCAGATGAAAACTGCTACAATTTTATTTTATTTGCTTCCAGTTTCTTGCTAGCTGTAGCAATTTTATATAATTCAGTTACTAATTATTATTATTTTCTAAATCGATGGATGAGATCTAGGGGGCATTTATATCAGCTGCTTTACCAGGGTTGCAAGCAGAGGTAATATGTCAAATTCTTATGGTTGGTTATTTTTATTTTCATTGAAATTAATACTGTCCCCGACACCCAGATTTTGATGAGGAGACTCAGATAATTTCAACTGATGTTCATAAATTTCTGAAACTGTAGGGTGTGGCTATGACAAAGGTACCTAGGATAAAGTTTGTGATAATAATAGCAGGGGCTAAATTCTTGGGATTCAGGCTTTGGCATCCTAAGCTTGCAGCTAATGCATATTCATCTCCAGTGGAATGCCCATCTCTTCACATAATAGGTAAGTACAAGATTTGAAATCCTCAGCTTAATTTCTATTGCCTCAGTTGATAAGCAAGAATATAAAATGCATGGTATATTATGATTAGTCATTAAGTTTTCTGAAGGAAGAAGCCTCCAAGTGCTCAAATACAAATTGCTGAAAATAGTAATGCAGTACCTTACGAGACCTGGCATTGGTACAGAAAATGTTGATAACTGAGAAACACAATCCTTTAATTACAGCTCATCTCCTGGAGAAATTTAATCAGAGGACACTCCTTATAATCAATCAAGTGTCTTTTGATGCTGGGTTCGGATTCAAACAGATTATAGATGGTTTCTTAGTACATAGTAATGCTAGTTCTGTTGAAAAATACAAACACTTATGCTCAGGGACCTAGACTAAATGGCAATTGAAAAACTGCTGAAATTATTGTGCTGCTGGCTTTGTTGGTCAAACTAGGGGGCTTATGGGATAACCTTCTTATAGCAGATGTCAGAGAAGCCAGCTTATCTCCTTGTTAAATGATTATTCGAAATTCTATTATGAACCACTGTCAATGTATTTGTCAGGTTGTCCAATGTTTTGCCGCACCAAAAGTTTTGGCTTATAAAGCTTGGGAAAACATAACCACTTGGACTGAAAGTCATGATATCCAGTTCCTGTTGAAAGAGAGAAATTATTGAGAGCGTAGTGATTAAGTGTAATCGGGGAAGTCTCTTGTGAAGTTTTCTCCTGTAGATGTAGGGGAAAGCTGAATTACATAAAAGCTTGTTCTTGGGTAATCTCTCATTTTGTATTTTCTGTTTTCCATTTTCTAAATTCTGATTCAGTTCTCCGTCTTTAGACTTCTAGTTCAATAATTTAACAAAATGGCATCATAGCTTGAAACTAACCCTCCGTGTTATCTAAATTTGACTTTGAGAAATTGAATGAAGAGAAATAGAGAATGATTTTCAACCTATGAGATTGAAGATGATATCTATTTTTCCTAAACTCCAAGGGTATCTGTCAATTAATTTCTCCTCTGAAAAAGTTTAAAGACAAATATTATTATGCTAATTTTATACGTGAATGGTTAAAATATAACATAATAAAAATAATTTACATATTTTTATATTATGGTGATTAAAGTTTAATACATTAAGAATAATTTGATTAAAAAAATGCTGCACATTTCAAGTAATTATCCCATACTTTTCACACTAAATAACGCACACATTCACGGATTGAATAATGAGTTAGAATACTTGAGTCTCGTTGAAAATTTGTAAAAATTTATCATGACATCAAGACATAACAAATCACTTGCAAAACTTAAGATATCACTCAAAAATTTAGTATAATATTATTAATTTAATAATATTGAAAATATATATATATATTTTTTGAAAACAGAAGAAACTTTTCTATTTCATTCAAAAGCATACGTTACATCTAGATTGTAGACTAACACCCAATTCATCCAAAAATTGCAGAAATTTGTTACAACATAAAGATTAAATAAATCATAATACACACCGAAGATCATGGAGAAGGTAACCATAACACCATTTGTTTTGGTGTTTTTAATTGAAAAATAATATTTTGAATAAGAAAAAAGAGATTCTAAATAAGAGCTTCTCTGAAGAAGGCCCTCCTACAGCTTTTTTTTTTTGATTCTTTACTTCTCTAATATATTTATTTAACCTTTGTTGTAATAAATCTTTTGCAATAATCGTTGTATGTATGGTGTGAAATATTTAAAATCTGAATCTTAATAGGTTCAACTTTCTTTAAATCAGTCTCCATTCGTTCAGATTTGAAAGATAACACAATTAAAACAACGTAAACGTATAAAAAAATACCAAAACTACCACAAATTTAGAGTTGGGTGGAAATTAACCACCATTAAATAAGATAGAAGAATCTCCACCTAAAATGGAAATAAACCACTATAAATTTAAATTTAAATAAAAATTTACAGTTATTAAGAAAAAGAGAATAAAAAACGAAAAAAAAAGTAAAGAAATTTCACTAGAGAAGGAGATGACTTCCTTTCCGGCAAGCGTTTGAATTGTGTTTTGCGGGTTGAAGGTAAAGAGTTTGAGGAGAGTTTACTTATGATATTATGAGCTTTAACTTCCACAAACTTAAAGATTGATTTTTTTTTTGTTTGGAATAAGCTTCAAAATTGAATGAAATATTTTTAAAAATATTAATTTTTACACAAATTAACGTGATGTGCTAAATTATTATCATATGTTTTGTATTTTTTTTCCACCTCTATAAAAATATAAAATGTGTAACAACAATAGAATATTATTATATTAATTTATGCAGTTGAATTCATATACTTAATAGTATTGTTATTAATTTAATTATTTTTATAAATATCAATAAATGCTTAACGTTTTAATTGTATTAAAAAAAAAAAAAGAAAAACTGTGGTATTTGATACAGGAGAGACTGATTTTACAAAGGAGGGAGGAATGGAACTTCTAGAATCATTTGTGGACCCAGTTGTCATTTATCACCCCAAGGGCCACACTGTCCCAGGACTTGGCCAGTCTCGTTTCTTACTGATTTTGCTTCAGAAATTGTCTTTTTTTTTTTTCTGGCTTTCTAAAAACATTTTCTTTTATATCCCATTTCATTTTCTCTCATTTATTAACAGATGAGAAAGCCCAAGAAACAATGCTCAGATTCACCCACAAGAATCAAATGATTTGGTCAATCATGCCTTCACCCCATTACAAAAGATATGAATTAATTATGGCTGATTAATTTATTGCTATCAAGGGTACTGTTCAAATAATTTTCTTCTTTTTTTTTATTTTTGTATTTTTCTATATGATGATTGATGAGCATATACATGCTTCAATGATAATTACTTAATTCTAAGCCCAAATTAGCCTATATTGGGGTTTTAGTTGAGTTTAGCTATCAACTAAAATTTGGAATATACTTGGGCACTAATAAATACAACCAAAACTAAGCAAGTTAATTTTCAAAACTAATAAAATTTAGTTATATTTTAGATTATTAAGGCCGGTTTGATTTACTATCTAAAAATAATTTTTAAAAAAATTAAAATACAATATGAAATTAAGCAATTAGTTTTTGGCCATTTATCGATATCAAGTAATTATTATACATTTATTTTAAATAAATATATTTAACAAAATAATTAAATATATATACCATAAGATTTTAGAGAAAATAGTGATCTTGAACCACATTTTTCCATGCCCTTAAAATATATTCTGTAACTTCAAAGTATAAATTGAATATTTAAAAAGGCCTTGCATAAGTACTAGTAAGAATCATGTTCTTTGAACAAATAATAAATTGTGTAACAAGTAACATCTTTTGACATGCATCCTTAGGTATCTTTAACTCGGTGATCATAGCCCTTTTATAAATCTTGATGCTTTCCTTCATTGTTAAGGATACTTCAATAAATTACTATTACACTATTATTTAAGGATATTTTATTTTTTTAAAATTTTTTTCTTTTTTTTTTTTTTAAAATTAATTATTAGAGACTAAACAAACTATCTTAACACATATAATTAATTCACATATAAGATACAATTTCAACCATTAACAATATTTAAATTTAATAATTTATAAATAATATAAAATTTAGTATAAAATTAAAAAGTTGTTGATTCGTTTTTCTGTATAAATATATGTACGTGCGCGAACATGTACATATAATATTATATCATTATAAATATCACAATAATAATATAAAATAATGATTCTAATTGGAATATCGAATAAAATTATATATATATATATATATGTTTTAACTTTTTTCTTTCTCGTAGTATAATTGATGAATTTCAAAATAAATGTATATCTTCCTAAAATATATTGGATAGTTATAGAAATAACATGTTACATCTATTCTGTTTAATATTTTCTCTCAAATAATTTATCTTGTAACAAATTTTATAACTTGACTAGAATAAAATTGTTCAATAACAAATTTTCTAAATACTACACCTAAAAAGCACTTATTTAAAAATATTTATTGAAAAATAAATTTGAATTTTTTTTTCAGAGATACGATGAGAAGTATAGTGCATGATGGATAGAATATTGAGAAATGAAATGAGGAGCGTTAGTCAAAATACTAGATCATCATCAAATTCCCGTTGGCGCTAAAAAAAAAAAAAAAAAAAATTCATCATTTTGTACGGCGTATGACCGTCCTTCCCGGTAAATCCGTCTTCTTCTAATTCTACTCCCCTTCCCTGCTCCTGCTTCCGCGCTGCGATCCAAACAAAATTTCCCCTACATTTCAAACGACCCTTTATCATAACCGTTCACGCGCCCGAGCCTTCTAGAACAATGGATCAACAAACACCGAAGACGGAGGAAACCGACCATATCAAGAAGACGGAATCTCCTGCTCCTGCTCCGAACCCGAAACCCGATCCGACTCCGAATGGGGACGAAAATAACTGGGGAAGTTTTGTTATGGGATCGGACTCTCAGAAAACTGACAATCAGCATCAGCCTCAGCCTCAGCCTCAGCCTCAGGCCCAGCCCCAGCCTCAGAATAAGATCCACACGGAACAGTCCACTGATCACACGGAACCGTCGCCGACGCTGTCTGTGTCGAGGAAATCTGTTCACTGGAGCCCCGAATTGGTGACGGAATCCCACGCTCCGACTCATCACAATTACGATAATACCATGTCCTCGTATAACGGATCCAATCCTTACGTTGCCCACAGTCCAGCGCAACCGTCGTCTTCTTCATTTTCCCTTAAAGGTCTGTGCTTTATTTATATGTGCGTGTTCGGATTTAGTACGTTGCATGTTTTTTTATTTATACGTATGTTTGTTTGGATGATTTGAATCAGATGCGGTGGGGAGTGTAAAGGACGTGCTGGGGCGGTGGGGGAAGAAAGTTGGAGAAGCGACGAGGAAAGCGGAGGATCTGGCTGGGAATACATGGCAACATCGTGAGTGTTTTTTTTTAATTTTTCTTAATTTTAGGCAATCAATTGTTTTGATGCTGTGAATTATAGATTTTGAGGATAAAGTGCAATTGAAAATATTTTGGCGTTAGATTAGGTGGTTTAGTTACTGGAAATTATGAATGCAATGATTTCAGTTAGTGGAGGAAATTATGAATTCAGCGATTTCAGTCAGTGGAAACTTAAATTTGAATCTGATGATGGCTGGGTTATGGTTATAGTGCTGTTGTTTACTTTTAGAAGGGAACGTTTTGGATCAGTTTTGTTGGAAATATTAGGATTTATTGTCAAAGTTGATTGTTAGGATCTGAGAATAAAACAATAAGCTGAAAAATTGTGTTGATTGTGGTTGCATTTGAATTATCGGAGAGATGCAATGAAAAACAAAGAATTTGGTTTTGGAGATCAGAGGAAGATACCCACAAGCTAGGTGGAATTATGTTCATCACCATTTCTCTTTCTCTACATTTATTGTTGAATGACTTGTTCAGGGTGTCTACGTATAAATTAAAGATCAAAATACCCATTTGTAGAAAACAGAGGATTCAAATTGAAATTGGTTGTTTAGGATAAAGAAACAAGCATTTACCTCATATAATGGAAAATCATTTGATGGTTTGTAATGAAACAAACTACTTATGTTAATTTTGGTCTTGAAGCTGTTCAATATGCAACTCCAGAGTTTCAGTTAATTGTCATTTGGGAGTCTAGATTTAGTTTTATGCAAACTTTAAAACTGACAACTTAATAAAGCATACATTCCACTGAAGTAGGCAACCCAACAGAGAAAAGAGCAAATGAACTTCCACTAGACAACCATACTGAAATTAATCGTGAAAAATATACATACTGGGCTTACCTAAATTACATGTCTACTATGTCTCAGCAACTTCTAAGTCGGTGTCTAGTAATTATCAACTTCAGTCACAGGCTGGATATATGGTTTGGCTGCTAGAAGAATATTGAAATAATGAAACTTTATGCTCTTGTTTAATCCCAAATGGAAAAAGAGAGATTGAAAGGAGATAAACAAATTGATAATTTCCAGCTAAGGCGGGGATGAAATAGGCCTGGAGATGAGACATACAGGGAACAGAGGAAGATAAGCAAAAGAGGTAGGACAAAGAGGCAACAAGCTGTTCAGAATTTTGTTGAGTATTTTCAACTAAGAAAATAAAATAAAATAAATAAATAAACCTTATTAAGAAGCCAGGGGCCGCATCTAACATTATACTATTTTTTTTTTATTGCTGTACTGTGTTAGTGAACATCCTTCACATTTTAGGTGGAATAACTATGTAATTATATTAGTAGAAAATAAAACTAAATAGTTTTAATTAGATAAATGTATGCAACATTTGATTTTTGGTTCCTTGTATAATATTTGATTTGCTTATCAGTTATCTGCTTTAGCATTCAATCATTCTTAGTTGTTTACATCATGAAATAACCAGAATGACTCCATTTTCTTAAAATAGTGAAAACAAGCCCAAGCTTTGCTGATGCTGCCATGGGAAGAATTGCACAGGGAACAAAGGTTCTGGCAGAAGGTGGTTATGAAAAGATCTTTCGACAAACTTTTGAGACAGTTCCAGAGGAGCAACTTCAAAACTCGTATGCTTGTTACTTATCCACATCAGCCGGTCCAGTCATGGGAATCTTATATATATCTACTGCAAAGCTTGCATTCTGTAGTGACAACCCTCTTTCCTATAAATCTGGTGGCCAAACTGAATGGAGCTATTATAAGGTATTGCATGAGCCCTAAATACTTACATTTTAAAGAATGGTAGTTTGAATATCCTTTTCTTGTCTTGAATCCATGAAATTGTGTTTTGAACTATTGTTAATCCCATTCCACAGTATGTAACTTGTAGTATCTGTTTAGTAATTCACTGTTACCGGCATGAGCTTTCATGAGTTTTTGTGCTGCACATTTTTCTTGTTGCTTGCCACCTTGTTTCCTTGCCACATTTAGATGTAATAAAAAGTTGTTTCTGGGTTCTGGGATAACAGTACTGGGAGGGTATTCTTGTGTAATAGAAGCAGTTATACTAGTAATAGAATGATTAGAATACTCTCTTTGGTTCAAGAGGCAAATACTGCTATTACTATGAGTAGTGTGTATGATTAACAAAGGCTCTTTTTGCTTCATTTCTGTCTATGTTGCTTTAAATGGACATATGAGATTAAGTGACTTGCTATGTTCGGCCTGGTTAGACCTAAATTATGGAGAATGCATCATTGATACAGAAGAGGACTGCTCTAGTTTCTTACAGGCTGGACACTCATAATATTTTTGTTAGACTAGGCTGTTAGTAATATGAAATTGATTCAGTTCTGAGCATTTACATGTATTCCTGGCCAAAGTCAGTAGAAAGTATAACTTGGGTGGTTGATGCTTGTATAGCATCATGGTCAACTTTGTAGTAGATCTTGTGGGGTAACATGTCTGACGGTCTTGTGTGATTATATTTTGCTAGTTTTTTGATTTAGGATTTTATGGAACTTGATCCAAGGAGGACAATTTTTATTTGGCTTGAAATTATGTTTATATGTTCTGCTTACATTTTTTCCCACTGCTGTTTAGAATGATTGCGGGGGCTTCTCTCGAAGAAATGCAATGTTCTATCTCTTCTATTTTTGATTTTAATGGAGCTAGATGTGTAATCATTATTTTTTCTAGAGTTCAGGGGATCTTTGTCATTTCTTTCAGAATTGTAGCATAATTTTTGCACCAGGCTCTATTAACTTTTATCTAGTTTATTTTTTGTCTACTTTGTTGCCCTTCCATGGTTTCTATGATACATTTGCTTGGCTAGTATATAGGTTTAATGAATCTGTTGCTGTTGCACAACTCCCTTTTTCTAAAAGAGTACGACATACAGAATTGTGTTTTTTTTCTTGAAATTTTAGTATGACCTATTTTAATAGATATTTTTGCCTTGTGAAAAAAGGAAAGGGTTGTTGGAAATGTTTAAGTGAAATGTCTTCCTTTTGAATCCCGATATTTAAGTCTTTTGGTTACTGACACTTATTTATTGATTGTTTATTTATGTTCTGATGTTTGGTTAATATTTCTTTCTTTATTTTCATTTTATTTATATATTTTAGGTGGACTTGCATTTGTTCTCTCTTGAATTGTAATTTGCCTATGACTATTTTTAACACCTTTTATCTGCCTAAAACAGGTAGTCATTCCCTTGCATCAGCTTAGAGCAGTTAATCCTTCATCAAGCAGAACCAATGCGGCTGAAAAATATATTCAGGTTATCTCTATAGATAGTCACGAGTTTTGGTTCATGGGCTTTTTAAACTACAGCAGTGCTGTGGAATGCCTAGAGGCAGCTTTGCAGGCTCGAAACTTAGAATCTGTGTGATAGTTGCTGTGGCTCAGGGTTTCACGACAATCTCCATGCAGTCATGAAGGTTTCACCAGTTTTGCCAAAAGTGCGTTTTTATAATGCATGCCTCTCTTCTCTGGAAACTAAAACTAGGTACTTATATAGATTATGTTGGGGATATTTAGAAAATTTGATATTTTTTAAGTCAATATGATTTTAATTTTGCATGCCTATATATAGCTTGTTGGGACGCTTTACATTGTATTGAATCTTTTGTCAATCTAGTTAGCTTTTCATTCAGTTCTCATCTAAATGCTATATTTCATTTATTTAGTGACCAACAATCTATGGAGTCAGTGGACGAAAAAAAAAAAGCCCATTACTTCCCTGAAGTTTGGTCTAATTATCCACTATCTTCCTATTTAAACTTTCTTTTTTTTTTTTTTTATTTGGCCTTTAATAAATTTCAAGTTGAACCGAAGCGAAACTTCGGTTCAATTTGTTCTGAAAATGCAAGATGATTCGAAATTTGGAACTTGCTGGTAATCAAACGTGGGGTTGAAAAGACGAAGACTTATTGCTACGCTAGCCACATAATTCCTTGAGATTTTTGAGGAAATAGACCAGCCCTGATGCCTTACAGTTATAGCATTGATGGAAGAAGAAAAGCTAAGAAAAACAACTATAAAAGTGAATTATCTAAGACTCTATTCCTATTTCTGTAGTAAGCTACTGATAATCAATGCTGAAGTAGTTCTTAATGAGCTTTATCTGCATACACTCCTGAAGCTAATAGCTTTATGCCCACATAGTTAACAAGTGATGCTAACATTTTGAAATGCTTCTCTTTAAATGATTATAGTTACCCAAAAAGTCTTCTCTAGTTTTATTCATTAACACTAATTGGTCTATTAATACTGTAATTATTATGACAATGAAACAATAATATTGTATAGTCTTGCTTTCTTGCTTGATAATCATTGTAGTTGTGGAAATAAAGTCTTTCTTCTAGTTCTTTTATGATTATAATATCATCTTAGTTTAGAAGATCTCTGTTCTTCTTGGTACTTAAAATACTCTCTTTGTCTATTCCAAGGCCATGAAATTGACTAATTTGCTCTTTACTCACTTAATTAGGCTTTATAATATTCCCAAACTCAAGTGCTAATTATTGCCTTTTTGTTTTCTTCCTTTGTCGGTGAGCGAGTGTCCAACAAGTGCTTGCTTAACAAAGAAAATTGCATAAAAAAATACATGTTAATTTTCTAGCAGGCTGTGATGGAATTATGATAAAGTGGGTGAAGATGTGGAAAATATGTGAATGAACCCCATGAAGCAAGTGAAAATGAGAGCTATAATATCAATTTCATATAAGATCATAGAGTGCCCAAAGACGTGGAAAACAGTAAAATTTATAGGCCGGTGTGGTGTATACGACAAGATATATATAGTCCATTATTATAACCAAAATCATGTTAGAAAAAGCCTTGGAAATTGGTGTTACTATGGGCCATGGCCTATTTACTAGGTTAGACCATCATCTATGCGGCCTACCTAACCCCTAGAGGTCGAATAGTACATGTTTGGTTGAAAACCAAACTTTACTATGAAAGAAAATTACAAAAATTATGATGAAATTCTTTCATAATATTTCATCAAATACTTCTCTAGATTTTGTGTTGATATTCTTCAATTAGCAAGTTCAGGGCGTTCAATAATTAGGTCAAATAATACGAAAGAAATTTTTTCTTTCTCTCTCTTACATAAGATAGATTTTATTGAACATTTAAGAAGAAAATTGTTGCATCCTTTCATTTTGATAAGTGATTTTAAACTTTAAATTATATGTTACATTCTAAAATTTAATACAAGAGTTAAGAAAAGTTTAACTAACTCTATATAAACTAATTAAAAATTGAAGTATTCTCTTTGATAAGGTCTAATGATTGAAACTAATTATTTTTATGAGACACATCAAAACTTGTTATGTGTATGTGAAAAAAAATCAGAGGTCGACCATAAGTTGGGAACATTTAAGAGTGTCACATGGCCAAACTCGCGGTACAAAATTTTGGGTCCGTGACACTATATAGCATTGACTTAGCAAGAGGGTGGACCATAGAATTAAAAGCTTTCGGCATTTGATTAAGAGAGCAACACTAATCCGAGTTAGATTTTGTTAATTATGACCCTATAACAATGTCAATATCAAATCAAATAATTTCCCTCTTTTATATATATATATACACACACACACACATATATAAACATTGTTCAAAGCATGCATGCATGTGTTTAGATTAGATTAGTGATTAGTGATTAGATTAGGTTAGATTAGATTAGAGGAGATGACCCACTAAACATTTTTTTTTTTCAGTTGCACGCGGGAATGTCGTTTCATAAGATCATTACACTTTCTAATGATTACATTATATTATTCCATTGAAGTTAAAAGCAATAATGACACTAGAAAAACCAATTAATAAAGCCAAAAGGTCAGCAAAACCCTATTCTCTTCTCAAATAATGATAATGATAACCACCCTCTATACTCAACGCACTTCTTTCTCCATATCTTTGCAAAACCACTTTTAATATTCCAATAATATTTTGAAGATCACCTTTTAGCACGATGATATTCATATTCTTACCTCAATATGAGGTTAAAATTTCAATTCTCCAGATTTCTTTTTTATTTGTAAGAATATATTTTTTCATATATTGAAACTCATCTCTCATTAAATAGAAATAAAATCTCAATATGTCTACAATTTTAAATACACTTTAATATGTCACCTAATTTATAATATAGGTGATAAAAAAATCCTGAGTCCATATTCTATAAAGTGTAGAATTTTCCCAATTCTTGTGGGTAGGATTAATTCCCTCCAATTATGTTAGGATGGAAATAACTCACCAATTATGTGGATATAATTTATTTAAACTCCTATATTCTTATTAGATTTTTTATTCCCAGCCATATAGATTTTTTTTTATATATATTATTAGTACAATATATATATATATAATATGTAATATTAAAAGAAAACAACCTAATACCTATTTTATATTCTTTTGCCCTTAAACAATAATGCACAGTTGAAAAACCCTATAAACAGTGTCTCACAACCCTAAAGCCAAATTCATGCCCTTTTATTTGATGTATAACACATTAATTCTCAAACTCGAAGTATGCGATTCTACTGTTTACACCAAATTATTGTTGTTGATGGCAACTCTCTCATCATCATTTTGTGAAATCTCGGTAGGACTTTAGTCTTCCAATTCACCTCTCCTAGCTAATTCCTTAATCTAATATTATATTTTCATAGTTATGTCGGTTGCTTTTTCACTCCCAATTACTTATTATATTTGCTATATATATGTATATATATATATATATTATATATAATGTTTCTCCTTTTGAATCATTCTCTTTACTCAAAATCAAATGGTGCAATCTCTAACCTCTTTGGTTCTTTTCTCAACTGTTTGAACTGAAAAACTAGCCTTTTTCGATGGAAGCAATCATTTCTTCACTAACCCTAAACAGTTCCCACCATTCTAATAAAATTATATTATATTTTATGGGTATTATTTTTTACCACCTTCTAATTCTAATTGATGTAGGACAAATTTAGTATTTAAATAAGACTTTTTAAATACTACTGAACTTTCTTCGACTTCAAGTGAAATATATTGTTTTTCTGTCATTATATATATTATTTTTAACTATTTAAAGAGGTAAAATTCCATTATCTTTGATAATCAAATTAACTTTAGATTGAAGAAATAAAAGAACCAGGACGGAAAAAGAACAAATTGAGAGAGTTGAAGGACATGTTGATGCAATTGTCATAAAATAACACATGGAGATGGTAATGAATCATGATGGAGGAATGGGTAAAGGGATTTCAATTGGAGGCAAGAAATTAGTGAATGGAAAAGAATATGTTCCATTTACATGCAAGGTGGATGGTAGTGGAGAATGCATTTGAAATTGTCAGTCCAAATATAGTAGGTAATTGATTCCAATCCTTCCTCTATAGTCTTGTTTATGTAGCTTTATATGTATAGTTCTTCAAACAAATTTAATAATTACGGAGACCATGCTTTTCTCTTTCTCATTCACATTCACATTCACATTTCCATTTTTCTTTCTTTCTTGTTCCTTGAATCACTTCACTTCACATGCAACCAACTTTTGAAAATTACATCGAATTATTTGTTTTTTAAAATTGTCGAGTTTGTATGTGTGTGCTATTTCTCGTACTTCAAATTTTTGTAATTTACTGATTGTGATTAATATTCATAATTAAATCTTAAATTACTACTTGAGCACCTGCTAACTAAATATTAGTTGGTTAAACTGATACAACCTTTTTAAGGAATTAATCAATCAAAATTATTATTACTCAGTTTTTAATATAATTGAAATTGATGAAATATTCATAATCTTAAAATTCCATTCAAGGCTTAGACGCGTTGATGATCATGATATAATTACCTTGCAAATAAAATAGAAAAAGAAAAGGAAAAAAACAAAAGCAATAATGAACAGAGGAGTTCAGGAGATAAAGGCAGTTCCCTTTTATCCATTAGTTCATTCCAAATGTCAACTCAACCAATATCAATTATGGTGCGGTGGGCAAGAATTCTGAACACCACTCTCTACTCCTCTCCTCTCCTCTTTGTAAATCAATTAATTATATGCCTTTTTTGTTTTAATTTTTAAAATCAAATTTACTTAATTAGTTCTGTAGATATTTTATTTTAAATAAATATATTACTTAATTCTCTTTTCCTCTCAATCAATCAATCCAAATAAAATTAAGTTAAAATTTTTAATATTAGTAATCTATAATCCATTATTAAATTATTTATCTCCCTTTAATAAGGAGTTTGAGTCCCCTGTAATTATATTGAGAATGGTGTTGCGGTAGATTTGCAAATTTTGCCAGTTAGCTGGACATAAATTTCTGCAGGCCATGCTAAACTTGTACCTATTCAGACTTTCAATTCTTAACAAATTTTTAATTTTGTACCGATAAATTGTTGCAGGTGTCCTTGTGTAATATTAAAACAAAATTAATACAAGAGTAATCATAATTATTCCTAACCCAAAAAAAAAAAAAAAAAAAGAAAGGAAAAAACATAGTTCTAATGATGAAAGAAGAGAAAAGCAAAAGATATGTGTTTTGTCCCTATCCCATTTGCATATATAATAAATTTGCAAATCTTACAAGTATGTATGAGCTGTAAAACCAATACAAAGGAAAGCAAATGATGAATGATGATATGCAAGAAGAGCAAGAACAAAAGCAAGCAAGCAGAAGGATATCAAAATTACATAACATAACAAACAAAAGAAAACAAAATAATGAGTGTTAATTTGTTCATATCATATGTATTAATATTTTATATATATATATATATATATATATATATACTGCAGATGAATGGGTACAAACAAGAAAGCAAGCAAATGAAGCAGCAGCAGGAGCAGCAGCAGCAACTGGGGCCACTGGTGTTTTTACAGGAGGAGAAAGAAGTAAAGGCTGCCAAAGAATATGGAAATCGAAAATGGAAATCAACGTCGTCCCACCTTTCTTTCTCGTCTTGTCAACATCCACTCCCTCTTTTCCCCGCAATTTTCTCTTCTTGTTAATTATATTTAATATTATTATTCACCCTTCTGTTAGCTACCCTCTTCAACGGAGAACGGAGTAGGAGGGGAGGTGCTGGTTTCCCTCCGTCCCGTTTGTTTAATTTGACTGCATGTATCATCAGCACAAAACAAAGAAGCGGTTTCCCGCCAGCTGACAGCAGAGAGAGAGAGAGAGAGAGAGAGAGAGAGAGATGTATGATAATGTCGTTTCGGGGTAGACTATTGTCTGTGTCAGCACGTTTTCCCCTCCAGACTCTCTCTCTCTCTCTATCCAGTTGGCTCTTTTTGGTGATCACATGATTATATTTTACCCTTCCTAAACTTAAATATTAACCTTATTTTCATTTTTTTTACTACTCTATTCTATTCATAATTTGTAATTTATTTATTTTAGATAATTATATTTCTTTGTTTTTTAAATTAATAATAATTTTATAATATTTTTCTTAAAAACTCAATTTTTTTAGTTTTTAACTCGATTCAAAATTTTTTTTATTATATATTTTTCAAACTTAAAAAAATATTTAAATTCAAACATTCATATCTATTTTTTATTCGAATTAATTTAAGTTTCAGTTAAAAAAAATTCTCAAGTCAAATCTTAAAGATTAAATATTTTTTCACCTATATTATATTATATTTATAAGAAGAATTTGTGTCATAGTTTGATAATATTAAACAATTTGTGATTTAATTAAAATAGTACTAGACATTTTAAATAGTTATCTTAATTAAAAAATTTAACATTATACAAAATAGTCATGTCTATCAACTAACATGTATGTATAGAACTAATGAGTTTAGAAGTTAAATAATAAGAATGAGGCAGAAAACATGCAACGAAATGAAGTACATAAAAAGCACCAAAACTAATAAAATTTGAAATTGAAAATTAAAGTTGATACATATAATTGAAAGGCACATATTAGATACCCTGCAATTATAGGGATTGTGGTCCAGTACTCTTTGATTTTGTTATGTGTACTACAATATTATCAAATAATATCTTGTCTCCTAGAAGTTTCATATATAAAATTTAACCTACTTGACCTTTTCTCAAGTGATGCTTCTTTCATTACATTGTTATTTTTGTTGTTCAACATCTTCATGTTCTTATAATTTAATTTTTGTAATATATAAATTTTTAATTATGAGAAAATTAATAAATATATGTTAAAGAATTTAATACTATGTATCTTATAAAATATTGTACCTTGTAGGAGTAGTTCGATGGATGGTATGGAGTACACTTAATATTTTCATACTATTTATAATTTGAGTAATAAGATATAAGGAATAAAGATTTTGTGTTTTGTAGGTGAGACTTAATAATTTTGCAATCATTTAGCAATTAATTTCACCTTAATATTAAGTTATATATTAATATTTCTCCTATAATGAATTAACATATGCTATTAAAAAAAATACACAAATATAAAAAATTTCTAAACTTGATTTAGTTTATGTTGAATATTTCAAAAGTAAAACTACAAAATATATTTGATAAACATTAATTCTGAATGAATTTTGTTCAATTTTTTTGTACATTATCCTATAGTAATTGAATTGTGATTATTTTTTTCAAAAAAAAATTTTGAACCATATTAAAAAATTTCATTCACAAAATTATATTTGTACTTTTTATTATTACTCAAAATCAAAATAATTTTAAAGCGTCAAACAACCTCAAATTACTTGAATTACACCCAAAAAATTGTAGTTATTGTGATTTTAAAATTACCCTTTAATGTGAGACATATTTGTGTCTGCATATATTTGTAAATTTATATGATTAATTAATACATAAAATTTTTTTCTAATATTTCTAAAAAAAGATCATAAATCTCATAGCAAACAAACAAGTACTATATTGCAAAATGACAATATTTGAATTATATAAAAGAAAGATTATGCTAAATTAATGTTGTCCAAGAAAACTCTCATCTAATATTGGAATCGAATAATTAAAGAAAGTTTCCACGTAGTGATAAATGAAAAGCATTAGAATCCAAAGCAAAGCCGTATTTAAGATGAGGATGATATAAATTGTCAAATTCAGGAACTATCTTATCTTTAATTGTTCTTATGAACGGAGAATTGACAGTTAATGAAATGACATTATTTAATTAATTATTATCCTCAAACGCCGTCCCCCATCCGTTCTGTTCCGTTGGATATTTATAACGGACCCTCCAAATTAATTGTGTAACAAATGATACATAAGACTAAATGGGGCAAAAGGCTGCTGCACCGTTCGATATGAAGAAGGAAATTGATCCAACGGTACGGGACAGAAGAAGAGGACCGTTTGCAGTCACTTCAAATGTCAATGATTGGTCAAACATACTTTAAAAAAAAAAAAGTTTGATTACAAAAATAAAAAGGTATGAATTTAATTATGAATAGCTATTTTCTGATCTTTATTTGAATGGACGGCATGCAACTGCAATTCCATTCACTTTATTATCAAACTTTTTATATATATATATATATATATATAAATTAATAAAATCATATTTTCACACATATTCATGTAATATTTTATAAATAAGTAGATAAATACTCTTTTAATAATTAAAATTAAATTTAACATATATATTAAATTATGATACTTTAATTTTATATATTAAATTTAATCTCAACTATTCAAACACTTAGATCTTATTATTTATAATTAATATAAGATTACCGAATTACCTATAATTAACCTTTATATATATATATATATTAAATTTAACACACAAAGATATTTTAAATTTTATCATACAAAATTATCTTTGCATAAAGTGACACATGGACAGAGAAGTCTCAATTATTAAGATTGTTAGCATATTGAGAATGACATGACTTGTTTCAGGTTATTATCAGATTTTCAGGGGTGGATGACATTTAGTCTTAGGATAAAATTTCAATGCACTGAATGTAACGTTACAAGTTATTAAATTTTTAATTATTTTTTAAATTTTTTAAATTAATATTTTATTTTACAAATTTCTTAAAAAAATTAAAAGAATGCTAAACATTGAAATATAAGGAAAAAGAGTGTGGAGTATCTAAATACCATTAGATATACATTTTATTTTCAATAATTTAAAAACTATCTATTTAACTTTTATTTAAAGTAAGTGACTGTAAATTTTTCGAATATATCATCGTGTGATTAATTTTAAAAATTCAGTGACAGAAATTATCCAATACTTATTTTATATGACCCACTTAATAAATTACAAATTAAATAAGTAATTTTTTAATTATTGGGATTAAACTATAATTAGATTGTATTTTAAGAATCCCATAAGCCTTTTGCCTTGAGATATACAATGAAAAATTTTTAAAGTGATATCTATTTATGCAAGTTATATTTGAAATAATTAACTCTATTATTTATTATTAACGTTAAATTTTATTACTCAATAAGTGTTATCACATATATTATTGCGTTGAGATCAACTTTATATGTGCAATGTTATTCAAAAATATCATTCAATTTTAAAATTACAAATGCACAAGAAAAATATTGGGAGGGCTGGGATTAGCTTAACATATCATATTTTTTTCACCCACTAAAAATTTTATCACGTCTACGTCTAATTTAAAATAGATAAATTTTAACAGAGATTATATTTTTGATGACAACTATCAATTTAGAATCCTTGATACAAAAATTTATTTTAAAATCTAATAAATCTTATAAATAATGTTTCTTTATAAGGTTGCATTTAAATAATAATTTTTTTTGTTATCAATCTCTATCAAACAGTAAAGAGTGAATATCTTATTATAAACATCGATGTATTCTCAAAAATGTTTTAACGACATTCGCTCATCTCTCTCATTTTCTTTTTTTACATACAATTATTTTGCTCACTTAATTGTCTAAGTGCTATTTGATAACAATAAAGATCCACCTCCCAATTATTAATAGATAGCCTCGTAAGTTGTTTATACACATAGAAAGTATAGACTTGAGCTTCCATTTTTCTCTTCAATTGACTCTAATTATTCTTTTAGCTAATAATTACAACATTAATTAAGCATATAAATCATATGGTAAGCTTATTCAACCTAAAATGTCGTCAATAGTTAATTTTAGTGCTTAGCTAGCTGTTGTTAGGTTTGGTCCTAATATTGGTTAAAGAAAAGTACGGGGCTCTTATCTAAACCATAAATAGACAAAAAATTGACACTAGAAATTGAAGCTTGAACAACCAACATCATAATCCCTCTTATATTGACAATTAACAATGGATTTTCAAATTTTGAATTAATAAGAAAGAGATGTTACATGATTTAAAATATTATCAATTTCAAAAATTAATTATCAACTAAAAACACATAAAACTTAATTGGTAATTTGAACTCTCGTAATGGATATTTTCACTAAATTAATGTAACAAAAATATTTTAATCTTATAAATGTGCTATTCTAGTTTCATCAATTTAATTATTACATTTTTATCTAAGTACACGACTTGAGTTTATTTGTCACGACGTGATAAGAGTTGACACAAAAAATAATTGGATAGTACGTGTTGATGCAGAAAAATATTAACCTTGATGAGGTGGCATATTAGGTGAGCTAGTATTCGGACCGGAGATAAATGTTCAATCAACAGTTTGAGTTCAGCTTTCCGCACCTGTTTTGACTTCGTTTGAGTCCCGAAGGTTGAGTTCAGACTGTTGACTAGACATTTATTTTTACCTTAAATATTATCTCACCTAATATCCCACTTTATTAGGGTTGATATTTTTTCACATCAACAGTATGGTATATCAACTTTTATAATTTGAGTTAAATGCATATTTTAGACACAAAGTTCAATAGGATAATATGAATAATTAGTTAAAACATTTAAAACACAAATATATACATAAGAAAATTATATAAAAACTAAATTTATCGATATTTAAATTAGTTTAATCAATTAAAAAAATATTTTAAAAATTAAAAAGGAAAAAATTCATAATTCAATATTGTACCATATCAATTTAATAAATTTATAAATTAGACTTAAAGAGCTCGTTTTTTAAAAATTAGGCATGAGATGGGTACGATTGCAATATAAAGTATATATATTTATATATAGGATAGGATCCGCAGTTCTTTTTTTTTTACACAAAATCTTATATTAATTGTAAACCATTGGATCTAAACACATTTAACGGTTGATATTGTATTTGACTTGTGTACTAATTATGAATACATTAATTATATGGTTAAATACAATTTCAATTATTAGATGTACTTGTATTTAACAGTTTACAATTTACAATTGATATAAAATTTTGTGTTAAAAAAAAAGAATAGTAATTTAGTCCTTATATATATATATATATATTTATATAATAAGGCTAACGTAGAAAGGTAGCAAGTAGGTTCAATTTTTTAAACATTTAAAGAGAAATAAAAAAACTCAAAATTTTCCGAGCAAATTTGAGACGTGATGGCGTCTAATCTTCCAAAGGCCTAACATAACATAACATTACATAACATGTCTCCCTCAGGTCTGTTGCTGCACGGTTGGTAAAGATGGGGACCTCCTACCACCACTCTGAATTCTGCTTCCAATCGCGTGTTCTCACGCGCAATTTGGTGCGAATATCTCTTTCGCATGTAATATCCCCTTATCTTATAGCTTTGTTTTCTCTCTTTTCTGCATTGCGGTTAGCTAATACTATTTAGTGCATGTTGACGCCAAAAGCGCGTCACCCTTGTCGTAGCTGAACTACACGTAAGCATCTGCCTTAAATGCCGACACTGAATTCTTGATATTTCCGTGCTATGTCCCTACTCTCACTTACCTCGGATATTTACACGCGCCACCTAACGCGCTGCCGTTTGTTGCCAACAGAAAACTGGAGCGCGTGAGCGTTGGATTCCTTCTTTTTGGGCTGTCACAACACTGCAGACTGTACTAGCACTTCGCCTCACGGCACAGTCGACACCGTCTGAATGTCACAGTAGTACGTTCGCTTTAACAGTGCAGTAAAAAACCGAATCAACAGGGGTTAAGAAGTTGGGAAAATAACCGTTTACCGGGTAAAGCCGGTGAAAATGATAAGAGATAGAGAAAGAGGGCATTATTATTTCGAGAATGGGAAAGCAGGCATATGATATATCAAGAGCTATGGAGCAAAACAGGTTGCTTTGCAGAGAGAGGGAAAATTGACGTCCACACTCTCCCTCTTCTTATCTTCTCTCTGTCGCTTAATCTCATTTTGTTCCCTAACCCAAAAAATATTGGCGAAAAAGGAAGAATTTTTTTTTTTTTTTGTGTGTGTGTCTGTGTGGGAAATGGAGTTTGAGGATCAAGAAGAGCAAGAGGAGGAGATGGGTCTGGCAGCGAGTTATGACTCACTTGGTAACTCATCTCGAGTGCAAATGATGACCTCTGAACCGGCGACAGAGGCTCATCCTTTGAGGAAAGCAAGATACAGAGAGTGTTTAAAGAATCACGCGGTGGGGATTGGCGGACACGCTGTGGATGGCTGCTGTGAGTTCATGCCCGCCGGAGAAGAAGGTACGCTTGACGCACTGAAATGCGCTGCCTGCAACTGTCACCGCAATTTTCACAGGAAAGAAATTGAGTCATCAGCCCCGCCTGTCGCTGGACCAGTTGCAGGTGCTGAGTTTTATTTTCAGCACCACCACCCAACTCAGGTCCCGCAATTCCCGCCTTATTACAGGACCCCCGCCGGCTATCTACACGTGGCTCCTCATCATAGGCCACTAGCTCTGCCGTCAACATCTGGTGGAGGGACTCACAGTAGGGAGGATCAAGAGGACGTGTCGAATCTTGGTGGAAGTTCAAGGAAGAGGTTTAGGACGAAGTTTACGCAGGAGCAGAAGGATAAAATGCTGGAGTTAGCGGAGAAGTTGGGTTGGAGGATTCAGAAACACGATGAAGAAGTGGTGCAGCAGTTCTGCAATGAAACTGGTGTGAAACGTCATGTGCTCAAAGTCTGGATGCATAACAACAAGCACACCCTGGGTAAGAAACCCTAGGTTATCATCAATCTCAATCTTTGTAGGCAAACACTGATGATGATGATGATGATGATTAAGGAATTAAACAAAGCGCTTTGTATGTCTCTTTCTTTGGACTCCAAAAAAAGGAAATATGATCGGTTAGAAGTGGGGAAATTCTGATGCTGACTCGCTGAGGATTAGCTAGCTCCACTACCACTACCTTGTCGGAATTTTAGTTAGTCTCTAGGGTTTTTTCTCCTTCCTTTTTCTCCTTTTAGGGATTTGATATCTGGGCTGGAATGATGTTACTTTGGATGGATGTTATGAAGCTGGTTTACAGTAGATTAATTTAGATGGCATGTGTTAAATTTAAGCACTTTTATTTTATTTATTAAGTGCATTTGAAAGCTTTACTGGTCATGAATTTCAGTGGGTCGCTTTGTTGTTAGCAATGATCAGCACTGGGTACTTCATGGTAAGTTGGCTTTAAGGTTTTTAGTGTTTCAGACTAGCTACATAGCTAGAGAGAGATAGATAGAAGACATTGGCTGAAGCCGGCAAGAACTGGCCTGGTTAATCAACTCTGGATTTGACCTTTCACTTGTAAGTTTGCGTCATCTTCTTTGAATCCATCAACGTGTTTGAAGCTACGATCTTCGTTTATATCTCTTTCTTTCTACGTGTGTGTCTCTCTGCGTGTCTATGTGTCACTTGTTCCTTCTAACAACCCAACTTTCTGTTCCAGAGATCCTGAAACTATACCTTGGATATATGTGCTTCAGAAAGAGAGATGTTTGTTTTCAACTATTAAGGATTAATGGTATTGAATGTGTACACCCCTTTTTTTCTTTCTGCGACAGATTCTTCGTCCTCTCATGTAATGTGGATTCTTTTGGGCTTCTGGGTTTTCACAAATCACACAGTATATCCTTTGCTCCCTTGCATTTTCTTCTTCTACCAGTACTTTTCTCCATTTTTTTTTTAATTTTTCTTTTCACTTCTTATGTGGGTACATATGGCTTTAATGCTGAACTGAACAAAGGTTGATCATGGGGCCTCCTTCTCTGGTCTGTTTCTTCTGTTGCCAAGTCTTTCCTCTTTTCTGGTATTGCATTTACTTTTGCAGTCTCGAGTGCAGACAGAGATCATTTTTGAATTTCTTTTTCAAACATCCACTCTTTACATATTAATTGATTATACATTATAGAAATTATATTAATTATTGTGTACTATAGTTTGTTCGACTTTTACAATTTGAATATTCATATAATAATATATAGAGCTTCCATGATGGGAGAAAATAGTACCCAGATGTTTGAACATTGATGGGTCACGTTGGAAAGGAAAAAACTGAACTGTATGGGTTTCCTTTTATTTTATGTGATATTTTTTACATTTCTTATTTAATTTCTGTTTGTTTTGTTTTCTCTTGGGAAAGAAAATGCATCAGCAAACAGTAGCATTTGCTCTCATGCAAACCCAAATCCAGATGTGGGTAAGTCCATGTTCGAGAAAGTCAATAGATCCAAAGCTGTCTCAGGTTCCATTTCTTTCTTCTTTCAATTCTTTTTTCAAAAATTGAAAAAATTAAAAAAAAAAAAAATATTCCTGAGGGAACATGTGGGCTCTCAAGCAACAAGAAGAAAACTCACAAAATATTGCCAGATGGCCACACAACTTTTGTCTCACAACTCTTCAACTCCTACCATACATCGATCCCTTGAAGATTCAGCCTTTGATGTATAGATAGCTTCCATTAATTATCAAGGTTCCAAGATTCTCCTTTGTTTCTTGCTCATCAGTTAATCATGATTGGTTCAGCTAATCAGGGTCATTGTAGGTTTAATCATGCATGGCTATTGACTAAGCCAAACATTTCAGGCAGAAGGGGAACCTGATTCCTTATATAAAGCAAGAAATAGAGAGATCATGTGCCAGTCTTTGTGGCTCTTTTACTAGTTCTATTTCAAGGCTTTGATGTTTCGGGTTTACTGGCAAAATATACTTTAGTTGGCAGTTTGCTTGTTCTAGTATCCAAAGCTTACTCACAATATATGTGCATACATACATTAAGTTACTTTACTTGATTCAGGAAAATTAAACCCAAACACATCAGCTAAAGCTGCAAATTTGAACTGTGGTCCTTTTGGGAATCTTGGTCAAAGGTTTGCCCCCTCCCCTTCAGATAGTGATTGATCATCTTCTTCTTGCTTGATGAATAATGAATTGTCTTTATACATACTTACTTTGTCCATTCAAAGTATGAAGAGAAAGTAGTGATTTCAGTTCAAAGCAATCCAAAAATAGCAATATGTAGTAGAGTATTATTAATGTTAAATGTTAAGCTTAATTGTTTTCAAATTACCTCTGACTACAGCAAGGGTTTAATATCTGTGTTGTTGTAATAATTTCTCTGTTATGATCTATATATGGTCTCTGCTGTAGTACCCACTTGAATTTTTTCATTCCTGGAATCAGAAATCAATTAACTTTCATCAATTAAGACCTCTGTATTTACATCTTTAAGTACTTTTTTGGAATCTTTGTTTTAATTGATCAGTTTTGTAATTATATATTGTCAGTCTCTTTTGTCCAAAAACCAGTGCTTGGTACTCTATAATAAGGAAATCTTACTTTCCCTTGAAATGGTGTGTGATTTTAGGTAATATCATTATATATAATAATTAATTTTATATTTTTTACATTCATGGTTTGTTTATGATACACAGCCAAAGTTATGGATTAAGAGTAATTAATGAGCCATTTGCAACTGTGTGTACTACGAAATATTGATTACCAGGACTTATGTTTTGATACGGAGGAAATTCAGTAATAAGGAATGAAAATGATTAAGTGAATCAAATCATGATGGACTATAGTGACTAATTAATCTTGATCATGTATAGATAGGTTGCAAAAATAGCTAACTCCTAGCTTATGAGGACATGTTATTTCCTTAAAAATTAACTTTTTTTGATTTAATAAAAACTACTAGGGGCGTCTTTGAAAAATCATTTTAAACATGTTTGTTGAAAAATAGAGAAGTGTATTTGAAATGAATGTAGTGATTTCTTATATATAAATATATATAGCAATTACTTTTTTTAAAATTCTCAAATTACGAGCTACCAAAATATTTTAAAAATTACAATCAATGTATGGAGGGTTTGGAGTTCATAGAAATGTGCGAAATTTATATAATTGATATTTTAGAATATTGACGTACGACTCTGACATAATGTAAAACCTTAAAACTCATTAATTAATGTAAAACGGTCAAGACTAGTGGAACTTGAGTTGGGGAGAAAAGATTTGACTTGATTAATTAAGACAAGCTTGGACCCTCGCTACTCTTAAGTTTTGACACAGAAAATTTTGGAGGAGACATCGAGACTTAATTAGAAGTTGATGAGCTTGGTGTCAAGATTTCTTTACCAGTACTCGCTCGTTCTTAACACCATCTACAAGACTCAAAAATTGATATCGAGTACTGTCTAGACTTGGAAATCAAGACTTATGCCTATAGACCCTATTAATCCCAAAATGCGATCGAGAGCAGTGCTTCGACTCTATAACCCAACGTCTCGAGACTCCAAGACCTCAACAGAATTTCTAAATTTGAAACCCATCGCAAATTAAAACAATCTTAGAATCATTAAAAGAAAAAAACATTTATAATGGTTAGTAGTTAATTTGTGAGTACCGTATTGTTAATAGTAGACATTAATTCACTAGAATAATGGATATAAGTTTCTTGGTTTCTATATTTTAATTGAATAAAAACACAGCAAAATTTTCTTTTTCAAAAAAATAAAAATAAAATAAATGTTGCAGAACAATATTTGTTTTTATTTGGCTGCTGTCTCTGCTGCATTAAACATAAAAACAACATCACAACAAACAAGAGAGGAGCCCAAAAGGGTCCGCTTTAGATTCTTTTGGATTATGAACTTTTCAAAAGCAAAATTGAGTCACTTACAACAACCCCACCTCAAAATTAAAAAAAAAAAAATACATAAATAAAATGTTTGAAGAAGGACTCAGCTTCTGCTTTTGCGACAGCATCATATTATACTATTTATTTTGACAGTGGAATGTGGATGGAGTGTGACCATTCAATGGGCACCCCAACTTGAGTTCTTGATTTGTTTTTTTGTCCCTTCTCCTCAATCCCTTACTATTCATGAGCTTCTCTGTCTTAGTTTTTGGGACGATTGCTAGCTCGCTTCAGACCCACTTTTTGATGTTGTAGTTTTAGCTTTTGTATACAATTATTTTTTGAGTCACATCATATATATATATATATATACACACACACATGTAAACACATATATTATATGATTTGTATTTGCAATTCTTCGTAGTAAAGGGAGATAATGATGATTTTCTCAGTCACATTATATATATATATATATATACACACATATATTATATGATTTGTATTTGCAATTCTTCATAGTCAAGGTGGATAATGATGATTTTCTTATGATTACTGTTTTCTTTTGTTTTAGAATTGCTAACATAATAAATTAGAGATTTACTAAGTTTTTGTTCAAAATCTGTAAAGTATCTGTTCTCATTATAGAGAAATATTTATCCACAATGGTTTAAGAGTTACTTTGTAGGAGACAAGTTCTATACTGATAATACCAAGATATGAACTTAATTGTGCTCATGATTTCTACCAATGATTGGGTGGTTCTTAATTGGTGTTAGAAGATAGCATAATGGGTTTCATCAGTCACATAAATAAATTAATTTATTTTGAAGAATGTTTCTCAAGGATCAAAATTAGCTAAATTTGTACCCCTTTTTTAATTTTTTATAATTCTTCTTTATTTCATAAGAAAACTATAGAAGGATAACATTTATTTTCTCAATGAAAGAGAAATATCCTAATTGAATGTTACGCTTGAATCACAAGTTTTTACACATATTTAGTAACAATAGAAAATATGGATTTGGTATTTCATATATAAGATTTTTTTGCTCAAATTCAAAACTCCAAGAAATAAATAAATAAATAAGAAAAAAGATGTCCTCCAACATAATTTTGGGCCAATCTTGTACATGAAATCGACAAGGTTGGACCTTTGCTACTTATAAAGTCATAACAACAATTGGCCAATAAACCCATCTAGGACTACAAAATCATGTTTTGTCTCGTGGAAATAATCTTTGATAGTAAGGTCAAGTTGAAGATCCAATCAAATCATTTTATTTCTTCTTTATCACAAATCAACAATCAAACACTTCGCACACACAATCATGTACAAATCCAAATTATTACAACACTCAGCTAGCTATCACTAACATCATGTTATCATCATTTTCACAAAACAAAACTCTTTTAACAAACCAAATAATCAATTTCACCATTTCCATCCCAGCTCTTGCACTTTATTCTTATTATCAGCACCAGTAACACTCCCCCTGCGCTGCAAGCCAGAACCAGAAGCACTTCCAGCTTTATCAGTATGATGATTCTCAGACATACCCTGATTATGTCTTTTGTTCTTCTTGTTAATTACATTGGCTGTAGGATCTGAACCTGCTCGTAAACTCTTTGCCCAATCAAACTTCCTGTTATTGGAATTGGAAACTGGCACACTTTCTGATCTTGAGCTCCATGGCCGACCTTTGTGATCAGGAGCTTCTTTCTTTAACTCTTTTATTTTAATTCTGGTTCCTCCTTCCATTCTTATGCTTATATTCACCTCCGAAAGTGTTTTGTTGTTTTTTTTATATTTATCTCCAGAATCAAGTGCTTCTCCTGCTTTCCTTTCCTTCTTGTGTTGATAAAGTCTGTGTAATCTCAGAGCAAGATGGTATATTCCATCCTTAATTTCCTCCTCCAAATTCCTTTCTATATCACTCTCAAGCTCCCCTCGAATCTTCATTTCCTCTTCACACATGTTCCCCCCCAGGTTTTCCTTCTTCTTCATTTTAGTCCCCAATTTGTATTCACTAGATTGCTGAACAGACAAATCTGCAAGGAAGAAGAACGAGCTAAGCTTAGCTTGGTAAGAAATAAAGATGAAACAGAGGAACCTAACCTCGTATGTTTTGCTTTTTGAACTTGGACTGCTGGTCCATCCTCTAGTATCCACTTACTCTGTGTTGTTGTGTTGTGCGTATGCCCATTTTTAAAACACATTAGAGTGATTTTGACTTCTGGGTATGGGGCCTGATACGTAGTTGGACTGAAGAGGACATGAAATGGAATGTTTTATCAAGTAAATGACAGTTAAAGACGTTAATTCCGTTGGGATATTCAAACTTAGGTGCAAATATCTCTTAGGTGAGACTGCTGTTTGTCGGAAGATAATGTGAAGACTAGGTTCCTAAATTAAGCGGTCCTTTACTTGGAAGTAAGATTAGGGTTTGGGTTGCCCTTCAAGCACAATCAATATAGGATACTGTACCCACATGTTTGATTTGTGTCTCAAGAGAGGCAGTTACCCTTTACTTTCACTGAGGCTGTAATAAAGTTGGTTGAAGGGGCGCATTCTCCATTTCGCATGTTCTTCAGAATTAGGACATTTTTTTTTTTTTTTTGGTAAGGTGTAATTTTATTTGAACTTTCTTAAATGTTTGAGTTGACACATTGTAATAGGTTGAATATACTCATTATGATAGACTTGCTCACACTAAATGAAGTTTTAAACATTTGAATACACTGCTAAATTGAATTTCAATGTAAATTAGTCAATCGTCTTATTACAACAATATCAACAATATAATATTTGGGAGTTAGACACCCATTTAATTTATTAAAATCATAGAATTTATTTACACAAAATGTATAAATAATGCTACACCAACATAAACTCTTTACAAAAGTAAACTCTTTACAAAAGTTGAAATCTCTAACTAGAATTCTTATTTAAACCGATTATACATATACCAAGATGTCAACAATTTTACACTATACAACCATATAAGATTAATTATATCTATACAAGTACAATTGAAATACAAAAGTCCCCTTAAATATGCCGGCTCTTGCCATCACTACCAGGATAGGAAAAATAAGGGTAGGTTAATGTCAAATAGATAGTTTACATATAAATAATTTCTTTTAATAAATAAAAATACATTATTAATTTACAAAAATAAACTTAACTACAAGTTTTTATTAAGGACTTATATCAGCAACATAAACCAATGATAACATACAAAACAAAACAAAGGTTCTAAAACTATAACTTTTACGCTTTCAACACATTTAAAATAAACTAGGTAGAAAGAAAACATGGATTACCAAAATATACATATAATTCATTTAATCTTTTATTAACGTGCCCCCGACATATGTAAGATCTATGGCATCGTTTATAAATAAATAATCAAATATATTATTGAGATATTATTTTTAGCGACCATCATCTTAATTTCATCATTTACGGACTTTTAATGCAGAACTAAAATCAAATTTAAAGGCATTGATACGTAATGCATAATTCAAATCACGAGTTAACATTAGTAAGTATTAATTGATAACAAGAAATGTGGATATATGTCATCTCAATAATATTGATAAAAATATATGAAAACATAATTTCAGGTAACAGTTAATTAAAAGTTTTCTTAAACACAATAATGTTGATGCACTTTTATCATTATAGGTATGTAGATAAAATTCATATGTAAAAACATCAATTAAACTTGGTTTATTAATTAAATAAGTTAACATGTGGTAGTTCAAAATTTTCATAAACATTCATGTAAGATATTTTAATGTTAAGAAAATAAAACACTATACTTTTCATTTTAACACCAAAATCATTCAAATGCATAGAAATACTTACCTTAACAACATAATCGACGACTCTAATTCTTTGTTGATTTTTCTTAATAATATCATTTACCAATCCAAAATATCTAGAAAAAATAATATTATTAAATATATAACATTATTTTAACAAAAGAAATATGAAATTAAAATATGCATACTGAAAAAATTTCTAAAACTGGACTAATATAACAAATATGTATATTTCTAGCAACCCCAAATTCAATTTCTTTATTTCCTCACTCTTGAATGAAGTTCTTCCTCTCTATTTCTTAAAGTTAGATTTCGCTCTTACTTTTTTTTTCCCCCTCTTCTCTTCTTCTCATTTTCTCTTCCGTTTCTTCTTTTATGCTTTTCATATTTCTAGCAAGCTCTCTCTTTATATATGCACTGATCAGACATTCAAACAAATTGACAAATACACACACTTAGACTATTTAATCTCAGTTGCATACTGCTTTATATTTAAACGCTCTAAAATTAAATTTATGTGTTCAA
This sequence comes from Azadirachta indica, assembly GCA_022749755.1. NCBI lineage: Eukaryota > Viridiplantae > Streptophyta > Magnoliopsida > Sapindales > Meliaceae > Azadirachta > Azadirachta indica. The sequence goes on along the minus strand of CM040447.1, from coordinate 13,795,077 downwards.
CTCAGTTTTGTGGTCTTTTTGTTTATGTGTGGTTTCGGTTTCTATAAATTCAATGATTTTGGTTCTACTTAAGTAATTTGATTTATAAACCCAAAAAAAAAAACGAAATAAATCAAATTAACATTAAAAAATTATTCAAAAATAAAAAAATTGAAATTAAAGATTACTAATATTACATATATATATTCATATTTTCTTTGCTTATAAGCATGGATTAAGTTTGGTTTAATTTGATTCAATCTCTTTAAATAATATTTCTCTGTCTCTTTTTTTTATTTATTTTTCTTTTTTCTTATTATTATTTTTTTTTCTTTTCTTCTTTCTTTCTTGCTTATACGTTTTAGAAAGAAGCCAAAAAATAATTTTTTTAACAAAATTATATTTTTAATTTAATAAAAGAGGCTTTATCTATTATGGACTTTAAAAATAAATTTTGGTTTGACAAACTAATATAAGGTTTGGAATGTCATAAATAAAATAAAATAAAATAAATAGGCTTAAGAAAATTTCACACTTCCATAAATGATTATAAATGATTTTGGTGAATTTTAGGTCATTAGGTTATAAAAGTCCAAATTTAGGTCTAAATTTCGGAGATCAAACTGAAATCAAATCAAATCAAATTGAATTGAATAGGTTTAGTCTAATTTAATTCTTATTTTTTATTCAATCCAATTGGTATTACAAAATTGAGAACTAATTTTTTTTTTATTCGGTTAGATTTTGGAAATGTAAAAGTCAGACTTGGATCTTTTCCAACCCTAATATTTAATGGGCACCACTAATTTCACCCTTCTTCTATGGTGTTTTTACTATGAACTCTTTCTAACCCCATTTGGTAGACAAAATCACCCATATCATAAAATTATATTGATCAATTTTATCTTAATCAAGTGTTAGGAGCAAAGTTTGGAGATAAAATTATTGAAGCCCATGTAATTATTCTCTACCATTCTGTTTTCTCAGCTGTTTTTTCTTAAAGATGTTTTCTCTTCAAGATATTCTGATTCAGAGAGACAAATATTCTCACTCTCTCCAGAGAGATAACTCCACAATAGTTTGAGAGAGTCACTGCGTGAGAGGGAAGTCTTCGATATTATTACCTAAACTGGAACTTGTGCCCTCAAATATTTTCACCACCCAACCAAATTAAGGCCGGATGGTATGTTGTCATCTTTTGTCATCTTTACTTTGGATGAATTCAACTCCCAAAATACAACCTAACCAATTTTCATTAATTTAATTATAAATCTTAAACTTATTACAAGTTGTTACCTGTAATCCTACAGTATTATGCACCAGTATACCTTGTAATTTTGGATAAAATGCAATGTAATAATGGATTGGGATCCTCTCCTAGTTTGGTCAATCCTTGAGTTTTAAAGATATTTTGACACATCTCATGACTCAAAACAAAAGGTTCAAATTAAAAAGCTCTGTTATTCAGGTGAAGGAAAAAAAAAAAACGTATTTGTCTTTCATCCCCAAATTTGAACAAAACCCTAATTGAATTGAAGAGTTCTATTATTCACAATAAAAAATCTATAGAAAGGCAAAACCCAAATAGATTGAAGGTATGACAAACCCAAATCAATATTTAGTCGTATCTTTTGTTTCTCTTCTTCATAATTTGTACAAAACAAGAATTCAATTTAGATTCTACATTTCTTATGGGATCCACATATATATGCAAAAATCTCGTTAAGAGTAAGCTTCGTGTTCCATTTAGCACTTCTCTGCCTTTTTCAAGCCTTTTATGTTAGTTTTGCAGTATTTTTTTCTACTAGAATTTTAGGCTATTTGTGCAATTAAATGTCATTTTCTTTGTTGAATTAAGATATATCAGATAATTTTGTAAAAAGTCACTTGAGGAATAAGAAGGACAATATATCCCTAAGTTGGTAGGAAAGAAGACTTGGGTCTATTTCATTTTTTTATTATTTTCAGTATGATAAATTATGATAGTTAATGACTAAAAGTTATTTTTTATAATCTTATTGATTATAATGATTAATAGATAAAAATTATTAAAATATAATTTCAACCTTTCAATTTTAATTATGCTACGTGTACACGAAACTTAAAAGTTAAAAAAAAAAAAAAAAAAATTAGGGAAGGGTCCAAATCCTATAACAATACGCAAATCAAGCTATGAAAAAATAATAATTAATAATAATCCATGAAATCTATCTATACCACTCAATTAATTGTCATTAGCATGTGATAATTAAATCTTGAGCGGTTATCATGATAATAAGTTCGATCGATCATCAGAACCTGACGCTTTGTTTTGTTGGAAAATAGTGCGCATTAATTGTCATCAACTAGTGTTTTGGTTTGGTTTAGTTTGGTTTGGTTTGGTAGGCATGTGCATGGTATTAATTGCTGTCGTTCAACCTATTTTTCGCACATGCTTCCTTGCTAATTGTCCACACGTACTTTCTAATAACTTTATCAAATTTATTATATTGCATTCCAAAAAAGAATTAAAATGTTAAATACATATATATATATAATATTTCATAATTTATTGATTATTAAAACATGGTGTAATATATATTTTAATATGAATATATTAAAAATTATCCATTTAACTCTTAATTTATTAAATATATTATTCTGATAAGAGGAGATATTAGTTTCTTTTCATATTATATTTATTAAAATTAATTATATCACTTCATAAATTAAAAAAAATTAGATATTAATAATAATATCATGTCACTACTATTAAATGAAAGTTAAATAAATAATTTTTAAATTATTGAAGTTAAAATATGCATTTAATAATAGTTTAACTAAGAAACTGTTAATAATACCGTGCATAAGACTTTATGGTAACATGACGTTACTGTAACAATTTGTTGTGCGCGGCTAATGGCTTGCAAAAGGAGATGCGAATCTTAACATTGTTCAATTCCAACAATTTGATTACAATTTTTCATCACTCAGTCCGCTGCATAATTTTGCTGCAGAGACATTTTCTAAAAATAATTCATCTTTAAATCAGATATTTGTATACATTTATTATGTTATCAATTTTACTGTCCTCATATTTTCTTTTCTTCGTAAACATATCGCAAAATAATTAATATTTAAATGCGTTTAATTACCGTTGGCTGTAACATACAGCCGGCGTAAAGCTGTGAATCCTATTCCTACAAATAAAACAAATGAAATTAATAGAAGTCAGCGAGTCAGTGAGACAGGGAGAGAGTGACTATGTGGACAGTGGGAGGACGTATCAGTACTTTGGACTGCAAAGAAGGTTATTTTGGTAAAATAACAATCGCTCCCCCGTCGGGCTGGAGAAAAGTTCAGAAAAAGTGCTTTGGTTTCTCCAGTCAAATGGTGCAGTTCAACGCTAAAAGACGGCTTTACTTCGCCTCCATTCTGTCCTCGTCGTGAAACTCTCCTGTTCGATTCCCTACAATTTTCGTCGCTCTAGCGTTCTCCGCAGGAATTTCACATTCTCCGAAACTGATCGTTTTACATTGATTGATGGAAGCTCTCTCCAACACCAACACGATCAGGTCCGCGCTTCCGCTCACTCCTCTTCCGCTCGAAAATTCTCTTCGCCGCAATGGATTCGGTTCCGTGATCGTTCGGTCGAGTAATCATGCGAATAGAATACGTAAGAGAAGTCGCGTTTTTGCTGAGATTCGTCAAAATCAGAGTGTTCACCGCCACGCAGGAATTGATTTCAGCGATCCTGATTGGAAGTCCAAATACCAGAGAGATTTCGGGGAGCGGTTTAAACTTCCTCACATCACCGACATTTTCGAAGACGCTAAACCTATTCCTTCTACGTTTTGTCTCAGGATGAGGTCAGTTTCAGTGTTCGTTGAGAAAGACGCATACATACTTCATAGTTGATCAATTTGCTTTCGTTTAAATTTATGTGTATCTGTTGCAGGACTCCAGTAAATGAACAGTTTATAGATGGTTACCCTTCTGATGAGAAATGGCACGGATACATAAATAATAACGACAGGGTACTTCTTAAGGTATATTGCTGAATTGTAATTTCGGAATATTTTTATTTCTTAATTTCTTACTTAGTTTTGCTGTAAGATTATTGATTATATTTCAATGTCCATGTACCTTTAATTTTCTTGTTTGCTAATTTGCCCCTTGGATAAAGCAATCAGCTGCACTGGTATTGTTACCTTCGGGATATTATTAAGTAAATTGTCATTATATCCTTGCTAATGTGAACTTAGAACTTATATTTGCTTCTGTCGAAATTTATGGATGATGGTTGATTTTAGTCAAAATTTGTCATGATACAAGACTGGGCGAAGCAACCATATTTGCCAATGTATTCATTTATATGCAATTTAGATGTAGACTGATTAATATGTTCTCTGTATATGCTAAAAAACAATAGAATTATGAATATCTCTCTTCTAACCGCATCACAAAGACCCATCTTTTCCAGTAATGTTATATTAGTTTCACTTCGTTGTTGCAGCTACCATCATCACACGTTCTTACACTACTTTGAATATTCACTATCCCTTACCTTCAAGGTGATCTACATTAAAACCTTTAAATTTTTATCTCAGCTGGCATCATCTAACATAATGCTGAAGCTATTATTTAAGACATGGATAAGACACGGTTGCTCAATCAAAAACCATAGTTAGAGTTGATACATTAATGACTAAAGTAAAGATCTAAGATGCAAGTATGAAACAAATTTGAGAGGCAATTAATGGGAGCAGGCTGCATGCAAAAGAAAATTAATGCAAGCAATGGTTGTCAGTAATCTAGAGAAAGGCCCCATGTTTAAATCTCTGAAGCTCTAGTGGTAGATTTGGGTCAACAGATTTAGTTCTTTTGCAAGGTTGTGACTTATTTTTCTTGAAACAATTTCAGGTCATAAATTATTCGTCACCTACATCTGCAGGTGCTGAGTGCATTGATCCTGATTGTACCTGGGTTGAACAATGGTAAGATGCCTCTCAGTGTTGTAATACGTATTTTAGAAATCAACAAATCAAATATTTGCCAGTGCTAACTGCAATACTTTATTATGGTTTATAACGATTTCTAAATATTTTCAAGCACATGCAGGATCTTCTTGTCATCAACTATCAGTGTTCTAGCAGTTGGTTATGCATTAAGAGTACATATTAGATCTAATCTAATATTTGTTTGTTTACAGAATACCTATTATTTTACACATATTCATCTATATGTTTTATGTTTACTATTGATTTTTATTTGATAATCAGAACTTGATGTGCTGCATATTGTAAAATTTTCCTAGGGTTCATCGTGCTGGACCACGAGAAGAAATATACTTCAAACCAGAAAAAGTAAAGGCAGCAATTCTTACTTGTGGTGGGCTATGCCCTGGTCTCAATGATGTCATCAGACAGGCCAGTATTGTACATAAATGTTAATCTGCCGCTTACACTTTCATTAAAGCAAAGCTGGACTCTTTTGTTGAGATTGGTATATTTTGTTTTATCCTGTCAAAAATAATTTATTAACGGCAATTTCTGCAGATTGTCATCACTCTTGAAATATATGGTGTAAAAAATGTAGTGGGGATTCCATTTGGATATCGTGGCTTTTGTGACAAAGAATTGACTGAAATGCCGGTACATTCCTTGTTCTTTGATGTATCTAAGATATGATATCACATCTTGAGATAAAATAATTAAAAGTGTTTTTTCGTTGCACAAGAATTTTCAAAATTAGACTTGACTTTCTTTAGACTTGACTTTTGATTGTAGCTATCTCGGAAAGTGGTTCAAAATATTCATCTTTCCGGTGGAAGCTTGTTAGGAGTTTCACGTGGTGCACCTACTGTTAGCGAAATTGTCAACAGTATGGAGGTTCTCAATCAATTTTTTCACATCATCGCAACTTGCCAGGGTTTTGTTGTGGAATCTGCTACAAAAAAAAATTGCTTTGCAATACAAAGGATTGTCATTCATGAAGTTTGTGTTTGTGTTTTGATGTCAGGAAAGAGGAATTAACATGCTTTTTGTGTTGGGCGGAAATGGTACTCACGCTGGAGCCAATGCGATACACAATGAGGTTATTCTACATTAAACTCTATGATAATAGGTTGAGCTGTAATATACTTTGTAGTGAGTAATGCATTTTTTGTTGATTTTAATTTTACTCTGATGAAAAGTATTATATGGAAACTAATAAATAATTTTTCTTACTTTTGTTGATGAATAAGTTACCATTTCCCTATTTGTTTGAAGTTGTGTTTCAAGTTGTAGTCTTCAATAGTAATTGGGCAGGTCGTGGATTTGAATGCTTGTAGATGATGTGTACGCATTCTGTTATTCCCTTAATTGAATTGCAGTCTCCATATTTTAGGTTTGATAGTTTCAGACACTGCTATATTTATAGATCATGTTAGAGGGGATCTTGCAAGATCTCCAGTTGCAACAACTTTCTAAAAGTTCCTCCATGACAGATGGGCTTTGTTCCCTTCTAGTTCTTACCTTTCTTCTCTCACAAAATATATATTTATAGTCTTCTATTTGTCCTTTTAGTGTCGTAAAAGAAGGATGAAAGTGGCTGTAGTTGGTGTGCCAAAAACCATAGACAATGATATTTTGTTGATGGATAAAACTTTTGGCTTTGACACTGCTGTTGAAGAAGCACAACGAGCAATTAATTCTGCGTACATTGAGGTACACATTGAAATGCTATTCATCACTCATTCAGTATGCAAATTAAGTTCATGCACTGTTCTTCATTCTTGCAAATAGTTGTATGATAAATCTCTTTCTTGTTAAAACTTAAGTATGAAGTTCATTGTTTTCCCCTCTATCTTGTGCTAGGCACATAGTGCTTATCACGGTATTGGAATTGTGAAATTGATGGGTCGTAGCAGTGGATTTATAGCCATGCATGCATCCCTAGCAAGTGGACAAATTGACATATGCTTGATCCCTGAGGTATTTTTATGTGATGCTGATTTGAATATATATATACACATATAAAGGTGAGCTACACACTAATACAGTCCACGTTTGTACTTTAAAGGTACCTTTCCGTTTGCATGGGCCTCATGGTGTTTTGAGGCATTTGAAATATCTAATTGAGACAAAGGGATCAGCTGTGGTCTGTGCAGCAGAGGGAGCTGGGCAGGTATGATTTTCTCTTTGTTCTTTTAATTGATATTTTGACATTGGTATTACATGGTAAAGCCTGTGAATTGGACCTTTGTCCAAATTGGTGATGATTACAGGTTTTTTATACACAACCTTTATCATATTAATCTAATATCAGATAGATTAGCTTCTGCATGTAGTTACTAAGAGGTGATGAAAGCTGCATTGTGCAATTCTTTAGTTTAAATGACAGTTTTCAAGCATCTACAATAAGGGCATTTGGTTGGCAGAGGAACAATTTCTTATACATGTAACAGACAACATCTTTAGTAGGATATTCACCCTAGAGTATTGACTCCACTCATCTACATAGACAACAAGTGAGCCTATTTTCTCCTCCAAGATATATAACATTGACTTATTTTTCAGTCCACTTTCAATCATGATCATTTAATTAAATATTCACAGCCACACATTAAATAAACTAAATTTAGTTTTAAGCTTTCAATTTTCGGATAAACAACATTTCTTTCGATTATCAACATTGATACACAAATATTTACATTTCGTCCATGGAATTCAGAGTAAATATTGTTATAAATACATAATTATCTATTTGTTTCCATCAAAGAACGAATCATATCAAGGCAAAGGAATTTGATTAACTAATGTGAATCAATATTGATTATAATGGCGTTGAATCATCCATCTTCAGCCATTTTCATAGTTTTAAGACCAACCAAATTTATCAAGAGAATAACCAGAGAAACAACCACCCATCTTCATCTTTAATTTTTTGTCTTGTAAATTAAAACAACAAAACAAACTAAAATGAAACATGTAAACTAGAGAGATATCAACAAATTAATGTTAAAACTACCTAAATCAAGTTGATTTTAATCTTAAATTTTGAGTCCCATGAGCTTAATGCAAAGCTGATCAGCCGTTGATTAAGATGGAAAGGTTTGTGATCTGTAGCAATTCAACATTTTTTTCGTGAAGTTCATGGAGATCAATTTGTTATATCTTTATATGTGATTCGGGAATGTTTTGGAGATCGAATTGAAGTTCTGCATGGTTTTCTAATAGAGGAAATGGAGAGAATAAAGTTGAATGGAGGTAAGTATGTGGAGGAAAAGAAATCCCTAATTGTAAGTCAAAGTTTGGATGAAATTGTATACTTGCCTCCATTTAAATTAGTCTCTTTCCACTTTTTCCATTAGAAAGACAAAGTGGATCTTCAATTTCATATCCAAAGCATCCCAAATGACATATAGAGATAACAAATTGATTAATCTCCATAAACTTCTCGCCAAAAATGTCGAATTGCTAGATATCATAAGTATTCTTGTCTCAATCAACGGTTATTTAGCTCTGCTTCAAGCTCATGAGACTCATTTATCACCATATGATGAAATGAAGATCGCGTTTAAAAGCCTCAAATCTCATGTCAAAATCGGTTTGATTAAGGTTGTTATATTATTAATTTCTTGATAGCTCACTGGTTTCTTGTTTCAATTTAGTCATGTTTTCTAATTTTAATTTCTTGATAGCTCTTTGAAGATTTCGTTGATCAAATTAGTTGTTCTTCAAATTATTTAAATGGTTGAAGAGCGAGGATTCAGCACACCGTCATTGATATTGATTCACCTCAAATAATCTAATTCCTTTGCTTTGATACTGTCCATACTTTTATAAAATTACATAATTATGAATTTTATTGCAATATTTACTCTTCAAGTTTTTTTAATCTTGTGGCAGAGATGGCACAAAAATGTTGCAGTATCTAAATCACTAAACCACATCACCAGTTTCTATAGGTAGAGAAAACCAAAACAATAAGCCGGAGGTAGAAAGGGTATTAATGTTCATGACAAAAGTAAATTTTGTTTATTTGAAAATTGAAACACTTAAACCTAAGTTTAGTTAATGTAATTTATGATTAAGAATATTTAATTACTTAGTGATGATTGAATATGGACTAAAAAAATAAGTCGATGTTCTATTAGAACATCTATGGGAAAAAGGTCTTGTTATTAAGATAATTTCTGCATGAGATTCAAAAGTCCTTTAATCATGAGATGAAATTACCAAAAGTTACTATCATGGCTGGTGTAGTATTGTTTTATCTTAAATGGTATTCAATATTTTGATATGTTTATATTCTGATACGACAATAAGTTGTACTAAGTGTATTTGATTTAAGATTCTTCTTTGAGGATTTTTGTATAATAATTCAGGATAGTAAAGTATCACTAATCCAATGATACAATAAGTTGTATCAGATGTAACTTTATTTGATAATGAGCAAGGATTGAAGATTTAATTATAGACTGCAGAAATTCTAGCTTTGGTTTTTTTATTATGGCATTAGGATTGCACTTTTCTCTCCATCACGCTGCTATTGTCCCTTTCATCTAGCATGCCATTCAGAAACCTGGAATGTAATATCTCAAATTTTCTGCACTCTGTTCTATGTCTTGACATTTTTTATCAGCAAGTTCTCTTTTTGTACATCTAGGCTGCAAGTGAATTTCTCGATAAAAAATCCACTTGACCAAATGTTTCAAATAATTTTCTGGGCTATGCAGTAATGAGGTGAACTGTTTAATCATTACATTTGATTTGGATTAAAGAGATAGATAGAGAATGTGTTTGTGTCTCTTTTTGAACCTGAAAGTTCTGGAAAGAAGAATTCTGTTCAAGCAATTGCCAATAAAATTGTATTTCTTGCTTCTTTTCGCTTTTCATTCCTTAGAAAAGTTGCATGGTCTTTCTTTCTTATGCAGAATTTAATTGAGAAAACTAATGCTAAAGATGCATCTGGAAACATAGTACTCGGAGATATTGGTGTACACATTCAACAAGAGGTTGGTGATTGCCCTTTCATTTGTCTGGCTTTCATGAATTATGGTATTTTTAGCATCTCCATTAGATAAGTGGTCTGTGCAAAGGTCCAGTTATATATTTTCATCAGTTGCATTAATTTGAATTATAGTTTGGGTACAAAACGTCATGAAGTTCAAAAGTGGTGATCACTGTTAAAATTTTTGTGGATCAGTAACATGCATGCTTCTCATTGGAAATGAATCTCCATAAACCTAGTAGCTGAAAGTGTGAATTATTTATGATAATAAATTTACTAGCCAAAAGTGTGAATTGGATTTTAACATTGTCAAATGTCTTTTGAGAAAAAAAATATGATAATTTGACCATTACACCTCATTGAATCAAAATCCTGTTTTAGAGCCATTTATACATAAATGCTGATTGTGCAAATTTCTATTGTATTTAGCTGATAAGTTACGGTTATTAACTTACTAAATGTCAGACAAAGAAATATTTCAAGGAGATTGGCGTTCCTGCTGATGTGAAGTATATTGATCCCACATATATGATCCGGGCATGCCGTGCAAATGCATCAGATGGAATTCTGTGCACTGTTCTTGGACAAAATGCTGTGAGTGTGCTCCCTTATCTCACCTTTTCTTTCAAACAAGTAACATAATATAAGTAATATATTAAATGAGAAAACTTGAATAGTTTGTGCGGGGATATTTTTGGGTAATATATTAAATGAGAAAACTTGTTCTCAAAATCTGAAAACTGTTCCTTCTCTTCTGAAAATCTACTATGAAAAGGGTTGATTCCGTGATTTTGAAAATATTTTACCAAACACCTAAAATGAACTTTAACTAGTTAAAATCACTTTTAACTACCCCAACAACAATCCCAAACTAACCCAAAATATGCAAGTGAGTGGTGAATATTAGCTACCAAGTAAAAGTGGGTATTTACCTATCATTTTAACTATCATGCTTCAATGTCAAGTGAAAACACAACAGTCCCAAAGATACCCTTTAAAATGTTGCGAGCTTCAAAAGTATGGGGATATTTAGTAAATTGTGTTGTTGAAATGTAAATTTTAACAAGTTATTGTTACTTTGTAATGATATCTCAATAGATATAATGTTGATAGTGATGCTCTGCTACATGCTAGTGTTTGATAAAAATAAGTGCTTTAGCTCAATTTTTGGAAGGATTTTAATGTAACCCCATAATAATATACTTACATTCTTCTTAATAACATCACGTTCAAATCAAATAATGTTTGGTGTTTGTTAAATGAAGGAAAATATAGAAATCAATAGGTTTATATCATAACACAATATCTATAGTTAAAATCATAACTGGTCAGAAAACATTGAAAATTATAATAATCATAACATATTACAGACCACAAAAATCAGCCAGAGTTCTGACGTGGAAAACTGAATCAAAGCCAACTTATAAAAATATTTTCTACAATTGGATAAAGAAACTCCCATAACATATTTCTAAGATGCTTCAATTTTGGCAGGTTCATGGTGCATTTGCTGGATTTAGTGGCATTACAGTAGGCATATGCAACACTCACTATGCCTATTTTCCAATTCCCGAAGTCATTTCTTATCCCAGAGCTGTGGACCCTAACAGCCGTATGTGGCATCGTTGCTTAACTTCAACCGGTCAGCCTGACTTTGTCTAACTATCTAAACTTCTAAATTATCCCATACTGTTCAGTGAGTTCAAGTTACCACAATTTCCGAGGAACAGAAAGCTACCATCGGGAGCTTTTTAATTAGGTTGCTCATTGTAGGCTGTTAAATAAATAATACCCAAGCATGAAATTTTCACCAAACTAGAGGTTTTTCAAGTGCATAGCATTTCTGTGAAGGTTCTCAGAGGTGCCTCACTGATTAAACTAAATTTCATACAAATCACCCAAGCATTTTGGGCTCGATTTCTATTGTTTTTGTAACATGTTTGTATTTGTAGAATTCTATTTAGCTGTTAATTCATATTGTGAAATAAGCCAACTCTGAGAGTGAGAAAGGCAACATATAGAGAATTCGGTTACTTCATTCCCGAATATAAAATTATTTATTCATATTGACTAGTCTTCCAGTGATATTTTTATTTTGCAAGCTTGATATTCCTTTACTTGAAGAAACTTTTGAATTGCAATATCTGTTTCGTCACACCTCTGTAAAACAGTCTACAGTACAGTAAATTTCTTGTACCAACTCTGCAAAGATGCCCATTTGGACGGCTGTATTTATGTATTTGGCTCTCTCATTCTGGGCATTTTACAGCAGAGATAACAGGTGAGACAATAAGCTTCACAAGCTTCAAAGCACATGACACCACGAATAATAGCTCGTTAAACTAGGGTCGCTGGATACTATTACAATTTTCAATTTACTTCCCTGTCCATGACTGGTCAAAGATGTGAATCAGCTTTTTTCTCTGTAACTGTGAATCTTTACAAGCTTATAGTTGTAAAACCAGTCTTTACATATATTTTAAAATTCTATGCTTTGCTTGTGCCTGTGCCTGTGCCTGTGTTGTGTTTGCCTGAAATTCTGAAACCCTGTTCATTTTATTCTTTCCTTTTGGCCTTTTACATGTGTGAAGCTGTAACTCAACACTTGTGAGTGAGCAATGGATATGTGTCTAAAGAAATGGACAAATAAAGGGATTCTGATTCTGCAAGTGCCCTCAGACTTTAGTCTGAACAAAAACCCTTTTACCCATCTCCCATTCCTATTTCTATTTCAAATTAGACACACTAAGAATTAGAAAAAGTTTTCTTCTTGGTTCTCGTGTTGGAATGGTCTGTTGTTAAAAACACACTCTGGTGTCGCCGATGGCAATTTCATTTTCCATCAAACCAACACCCGAGGTTTACCTTTTTTGCCCTTTCTTTATTTGGACAGATCATTGCCTCTGAGAAACAGTTCCTCTATTATGAGTTGCTTCTTCGTGGAGCAAAATGGCTTTAAAACTACACCAACCCTAGTCAGTTTTTCAGCAGTGGTAACCATAAATTTTTTTTTCCATATTGGTCCCCATTCAGTCACAGTACAGATACACATGCCAACACAGACAATTCATCTGTAACTGTACAAGAACATATTCATATAGATGTCAGTCTCTTAATTTATACATTAGATTTAGTTTACAAAACCTGAAGCATAAAATTTCTAGCATATAAAATTACCACCATATCTCTAGACTGAATCCAATTATAGCACATTACGAATTTTCTATCTTTATAATATTCATTATTAACATTTGAAAATAATACTAACTTCACTTACCTCTCCTAAAGAGTCTTAAAAACAGTGGCACTTCTGAATCTCAGTTGTATTAATATCTATTTGTATCATAATTTATTGCCCTCCTGTTATAAATATGTACATCTATTTAATCTGATAGGATGAAATACAGAAGGTGTCAGTTAATTTATGTAAGGTTCATCTCATATGTGAAGCCCATATGGGTGCAATTTGTATGGTATTGAGATCCTTAATAGTAGCAAGTACAATCAGTTAATAATGGGTTATTATCTTATTTTAATAACACAATTGACCATGCTTAGCTGTTTTTCATTAGTCCAAATTACAATATTTTACTGTTCACCTCTGAATAAATCACTTTTTTCAAGTTTTAATCTGAGTAAAGCCTGCACCCATTGGATGGAAATATCGTATTTTTAAGATTGAATCTTGCAATGCCTACTCTTATGCCTTGTCTGGATTCCTTATATATTCTTTATTTATTTATTATCTGCATTTTGATCCCACCAAACAAATTATATTTTTTTTTTTTTTCATTTTAGAAATAAATAGGTGAAGAATCTACACTTAATTATCAAAATTTTACACTATTATAAAATTTTTTATTAAAAAAAGTTTCAAACACTAAAAAATATCTAAGAGTATGTGAATTTATTGTCATTTTTTTTTTTTGGGTTCTTTCATAAATCTAAAGAAATTGGATATTAAGAAATATCTGAATGTATGTATTCCCCTTTCTTCGAATCTTTCTGAGAATGAATTCAATTTAAAAATTAATAATAATTTATTCTTTAAAATTAAAGTTATGAAATTTAGTTTTTCATATCAAGTGAATTTATATGAGTTGCAAGAAAAGAACCATTTTGGTTAGTAACATTATTCATCATGTTGCCTGTTCCCAATGCCTTTTTGTCCTAAGTTTTCACGATACTAAAGTGACCTATTCACACCTTTGAATATTGACTATTTTAATTCATGTCATTTTTTAAAACATAATTAAAAGAAAAATGGTTTTTACTTGCATCACTATTAAGAACCTCATACCTTACATTCATTGCATTTTATATTATAAATTGGGAAAGGTAGGTATAAATCCCCAAAATTTGGAAAAAAAATTATTTATCTCATTAATTTTAAAAATATCAATATAATTTGATAAAGTATTTTGTTAATTTCATTAGTTTTGATGGTTTATTCAATTTTTTTTTACAATTACTATTATGTTTCCTATAAATTATCGTTATTTTAAGTGTTAATATATCATATTATATTTATTTTTATCCAAATTCACAAACTAAACTAGTAGATAGAGATTTACAAAGGTATTTTTGAAATCATTAAAATTAAAACATGCACATATGACTAAATTGTTTTAATATAAATATATATTTATTACTTTTCTTTTATAAATTTTATGTTTTACCCTTCAAATTTTATATTTTATACTAAACCATTGTAAATTTAAAAATTTTTGTACTCAATAGTACGCACTTCGAAAAGTATTCACCTTCTTTCTTATTGTGAATGATTTCAAGTCCTCTATATAATCATTAGGGTAGATGTTTCCTGAATTGATGTGAAATTATCTCATTTTAGGGGCAATTTTTTGTGGACGAAGTCACAGGACATCATGGGGATATGCACCTACCTCATCACTATACAGTTACTTAGATAAATTTTCTCTTAAATTTACGTAAAATTCACTTATTTTACACGTAAATTTTTGCTATATTATAATGTTAAAAAAATAAAAAAAAAAAAAATAGTAATACACTTGAGCTATAGTTACATTAAACCTTTTTATGAAGTTGAATTTCAGTTTGCCTTAATCTGAAGCTTTAATCTTCAGATATTCCTAGCAAAAACATGATTTATTTAAAAGTGCAATTCGAACCCTATCAACTACTCTAGCTAGCAGAGATTTCTCGCTCTTGTATGGACGATATTCTCTTTAAATGGGAGAGTAAAATTCTCATTGATGTATGAATAGATATCTGAAGTGGGACTACGCACTATCAATTAGTACAACTCTAATTATATTGTAATATTAGTATTTTGAGAAACTAATAAAATGTAATGTAATTAAATAATAATAATTAAAAAAAAAAAAAGAATTTGATTTGTTCCAAATTGTTGCGTCTGTTTAGATTTGTTATCCTTGAATTTAATACTATATTTTTTTTCACTAAAAATATAAAATGACACGCGTCAGCAAATGATCTGGTCTAGCTATGATGTAATGTTGCAGCCCATCCACAATCGATAATGTTAAGAGCTCTTAATTCTAACAAGCACAGCAACGGTGGCTGATTCCCAAGGTTTCTCTTTTCTCCTTGCTACTACCGTCTCACGATTACTACGTACACATCACCGCACAAAATCAGAACCCAAATGTTGACTTGTCAAATATAAATACAAACCTCAGTGGGCCCCTTTCCCAATCGCGAAACACATCACTAATTAGTAATTCCATTGCCCACCATCGGACAACGACGCAGTTTTCAGTCTGCTGTCAGACGTACGGCGTCGTTTTTTAATAACTACATTCAATACCATAGACCACTCCAGCTCCATTATGGTTACTATTATTATTATTATTATTATTATTATACATTTTGGAATTGGACGAAGCAACCATTTTTAATTGAAATGATGAAAAATATAGTAACAAGACAGTAACCATATTTTCCCATCTACATTTTACCTTCATTTTCTCTCATATCTGAAAATGGGAGCCACAATATATTGAAATATAGAAAACACTTCTGATTTTTTGTTGCTCTCTCTAAGCACAAAACCAACCACCACCTTCTGATATCTATAGCTGTTTGAGAATTCTAAAAGTATAAACAGCTGGTGAATTTTGATTTTCCTTTTTTTTTGGGGGTTTTTTGGTTTCATGCTCATAGCATGATGAAAGCAACACCTCTTGGATCTATTTTCACCTCAAATTTATTAAATTGAAAACTCTCTCTGTTTCTTCTGTGTGTTACTAAAGGACAGCTGCAAAAAGACCACACAAAAACCCCACATTCAACCAAATTGATTGGAACTTTGTGTGAGGAGGAGGAAAATTAAAATCTCATGACTTTTAGTCCTGCTGTTGAGATGGTTTTGCGTCTTGTTTCCTCCTTTTAATATCTGGACTAGTTGTAGAATTTGCACATGACCCAACTGTTACATCCTCACTTTTGTTATAGCTCAAGCTCAAGCATGCAGCATCCAACACACCATCTGGGCTCTGAGGCAAAGATGAAACTGAAACATTTGCTGAACCATTCATCAAAGACAAGTCTTTTAACAGTTCAACACACTTCAACACTCTTTCCTGCAAATCCCATTACGTTATATCATCAAATTAGGGCAAAACAAACAATCAATCAAGTATTTTCAAAAAGAGGCAAGTTCAATGGTCCAGCCCTAGGTTGGGAACCCACCATTTTTAATTTTTACCTTTTCCACATGTATGAAACAAGATATGGCTTTATCTATGTCTTTTGCTTGCACATTTCCTGACACAGAAATTGCCACAGCTGCAGCAATTTCAGAAGGCTTGAACTCCAAGAAGTCAATACCTGCATTCAAACACCCAGCTCCGCATCAAACCCATTAATTCTCCACAACAGATAAAGTACAAAATAACACCAAAAGCTGCATATAGAGTGAGAAAGAAACCTTTAATTGTGCTTAATATGAGTTGTACTGATCTAGTGATAATGGAGTTTGTTGATGGATGTTCACCACTGATCTTACTCAGATAGTAATCAATGAAGGAGCAAGGAGTTAAACTCTGCATTCTCCACTTCAATGTGCACAACACTAAAAGTTCCATTCTCTGTATGGTTTTAGCTTCAAACATATACTTGGGTTGTCCCACCTGCCCGTTAATCCACATTACCAAGACAATCAGATTGGAAGAAAACCAAAGAGACTATCATCAATTTGAGATAATGTAAATTGGTTAATGAAATGACCTTAAATTAGCATATCATTGTTTTTCATTGTTTTGAGTACCTGTAATTCAATCGACAAAGGCACTTCAGTCTCCTCCATTTTGGCTGCTAGTGACAAACAAGCTACAGCTAGCAATTGCACAGTCCAAGTTTTGCCTTTCTGTGTGTCCCCGAAATATGAAAAACAAAAATCGAAGAAGCAGATGATTAGCAATAAAAAAACGAGTGTATTGTTACAGTGGAAAAAGAATCATACTGTGGAGCCTTTTATTTCTGAACTTACAGGTAATTCATAAACTGATAGGAAGCGATCCAAGTAGTTCATAGATAGACAAAAACACAATGGTCCAAATCTGAAATGTGCATTAGCCTGTTGATAACAGTAGCTAAAACTCAGTCAATAGCACATCACAGGAACCAAGAAAGAGACCGTCTTTATTAACAGAATACGAATTGCCAATCAATTCACTGAAAATGTAATAAAATTGAAAAATACGAAAGGGAAAATCATGAAAGCAATGGGTTGCAAAAGAACAGTCAAGGAAGAAACTTGAACAACAAGAAAATGATTAATAAATTAGAAAAAAATCAAAAAGATAAATTACAGAGATGAAATAACCGACATCGGAAATCATAAAAATACCAATTAGAACCCAATGTAAGGAAATTCGATTGAGGAAAAGAAATTAAAAACCCATAACCTTGTTGAAAAATCAAAGACCAAGTTGCAGAAACCTGAACTATAATCATTCAAAACGGTAGAAAACCAAATTTAAGATAAGAGAAGGCTATAATGAATAGATCAAAACAAGCAAAACAAAAGAAACTCAGTTGACAAGACCGATAAAAAACCAAAAAAAAAAAAAAAAAAAAAGCAACCTTCCAAATCCAATCGAGAGCCTCTCTCCTAACTCTCAAGTCCAAATCCCCACTGCGCAATCTCTTCAAATAATCATCTTTTGGCAAATGCTGTCTCTCATTCTCTACCATCTCCCTAATTCTCTCCTCACTCTGTAACAAAAAACCTATCAAGGAACAAGATCTATTGTTGTTAAAGTTCAGGTCTTGGGTGTGGTTTTGATTGTTTTTGTGGTGCCACGAAGGGGAAACCCCAAACTCACCATCATCATTTGTAACATTACAATCAAAACCATCAAAACAAGTGTTTGTATTCTCTGTACACAGAAGATTTGAGGCTGCACAGTCATGATTATATGCCATTTTAGTAGGCACCTTAATTAAAACAACAATATATGAAAATAAAACCCAAGAAAAAATTCATCAAAATTTGATCAATGGGTTTGAAGAACACTAATCATTATCTCTATAAAAGCCAAAAAGAAAGAAACTTTATAAACACAGAGAGACAGAGAAGGGTTGGCTGTGGCTATAGAGAAACTATATCGCAAAGAAGGAAGCTTTATGTAGGAAATATTGCTTTTGTACAATTCGCTTTTAGGGTAAACAGTAGATTGCCAGAGAGAGAGAAATGGAGTAAAATAAGGGATCGTAGATTACACAAACTAAAAAAGAAAGAAAATAAACAAAATTCGAAACAAAAAAGTGAAAATAAAAATGCAAAACTATCATGACGTTATGTTATGTCGTGTTATTTCCATTATATATTAATCATTTTATAACTTGTCTTCACAAATTGTACAAATATTTATTGCTGTGTAAATAGGTATCCCATGTCAATCTCATGATGATTATTATAATTTTAATTAATTTTATTAATATAACACTCATGTTTATAATTTTTGAGCACTGAAAATTGTTTAGTAAATTAACATTATAAATGTTAAAGTAAAAATTTGTTGATGACACTTGATAATGACATATTTTGAATGAATTAGTGAGGGCTTAAGTTGTGTGATGAATGCATATGATTGGTGATGATGTGGTGATGATTCTGTTTAATTAAGTTGAGATTACGTATTTAATTTGCCAAACCACCGTACAAAAACAAGATCCAACGGCCCCATGAATTTTCCTTTATTTATGTGTTTGCCCCTATTCTTTACAGCATTTTCAATATTGGTGGGCTAGTAAAAAATTTACAGCACTGTTTCAACTTAATATTAGGTTAACGTAATAATTGTTGAATAAATCTGAGTAATACGATAATAAGGCGGAGATACAGCGAAAATAATATTAGAATAAGAAAGTATTCATTTTGTCGAGATCTAACTTCCTAACAATCGAAGATAATTGAATGGTGAATAGAGATCGAGAGTTAAAGTGCGAAACATGGTACAAAATTTGCAAACTAATGATATTATAGGTAAGTGATGTTGTTTGATAAAAAAAAATTAAAATATAATTTTAGTAACTATTGTGTGAGACAAATAAATAAATATGTAAATACAAATAATAATTGTTAAAAGAATATTAATGTAAAATACAACAATAAGGCAAAGATAACAAGAAAATAAGGTTATAACGGTGAATTATTTCTTATGTCAAGAGGCCATTTTCGAATAATCAAAAAAAAAAAAAACTAAATGGTCAATAATAGAATGAGAGTTAAAGTGAGAAATGATATAAGGGACACGAAAGACTAATGATATTATATATAAGTAGTATTGTTTAATTAAACTAAACTTTAGCATATAATTTTAATAGTTGTTATATAAAATAAAAACATAATGCAATAATAATTGTTAGAAGAAAATTTACAATACAATAATATGGTGGAGACAATTAAAAGAAGAGGCTATAAAATATAATTTTAGTAACTATTATAAAAGATAGATAAATAAGAATAAAATATGTATATACACAATAATAAGTAGTTATTAAAAGAATTTTAATAATACGACAACATTGTGAAGACAATGGAAAAATAAATTTGAGACAAAAGTTTATTCACTATGTGAGAATTTAATATTTTTAAGGACTAAATATAACTAAATGGCAAATAAGAGAATAGCACTTAAAGTACAAGATAGGGAGCGAGAGAGAGAGATTAATGATATTATATATCAAATGACTCAAATCATAGCTGTTTAACCCTCTAATCATAGGGACTAAAATGTCCTTTACCCTAAATTTAATAAAAATTGAGATTACCTATTTAATTTAATTCGTCAAGTAACGTGTACTCTAGTGGGCCCATAAATTTTTATTATTTGTGGATCTGCCCTTGTATATATAGGTATTTATAATGTGAGAATGGCAACTAGTCAAATTTTCTAAAGCACTAATTAGATTTAACACGAGGTCAACTTTTATACTCTTTTTGTTAATTTTTTTTCCTTTAAACGGAAATTAACTTTTTGAGTTGTTATGGAAAAAAAATCTAGAATATATTTATTGTAATAAATATACATAATAAGAAATTTAAAAAGAAAGTAAGTAAATAAAAATATAACTTCTTTGATAGATCATCTAAGTTTTTATGATATAAAGAAATTGCATAACTCACCATATATTACTGTGCTAGAATGAAAGCCTCATCAAATATAATTTTGATACGGGAAAAAAAAATGTCGATTATCACTTAGTTAAATAATTTTAGATATTTTAATTTTAAATCTAATTTACTAGATCAAACATGATGAACAATTAAAAATTATATGAAAATATGGAATTGAAAATAAAAATTCTAAATTTCTCATACTTAATTTAATTATATAATACAATAAACAAAATAAAATTACCTTTTAAATTGTTTAAAGTACTATACCACTTATTAAACTCACGGAAAGTTTGCATTAATCCAAACTCATATTTGAAATAAGGCACAACAATCAAAACTCCTTCACAAAATGCCAATTTCACATTCAAAATCTCATTTAATCCATACAAATTAAATTGAGAGTCAAAAAAGAAGAACATTGAGAATTGTAAACTATTACATCCCCATTAATTGAATTCCTTAGGATGCTTAATCTTAAGATCAAAGGCCATATGCATGCAGCATGCTCACCCACTTTTAAGACACAAATTAAAAAATAACACAAAATTGAAACCCCTTTGCTTCATAGAGATGCCCTCTTTTTCTCACATATTCAACTTTTCACTACCTATTTCAAAGGCTTAGCTTCTTTGGGACCGAATAAGAAGCACTTTTGAATGCCTCAAAATTTTTACAAACCACGTGTTAGGTTCCAAAATCTGAAAACACTTGCTCACTTTTGAAGTGCTTTTCATTTTACAAATTAGCAAAGGTTATATGATGTAACTTGAAATAATGAAATGGGTTTGGATTTGGTGGTCCAAAGAAGCACTCTTTTTTAGTCTTTTGTAATTGATTTGAGATTCGAGCCCTCGAAAGTCGGAAGTGCTTCCACACCATCCCCCCATATTCGCTCTATAATATACCATGCTTGCAATCAAAAGAACGTTAGCAAATTTTTACATGAGCTCCTTTTTTTTTGATAAAATATCATTTTATTCTAGTAGTTTCAATATCAATCATATAAGTCTCTACTATTTCCAATTTAGTCACTTGATATCTGATTTATTAAATGAATATCTAATTTAATTTGTAGATTGTTCAAAATAAGTGTGCAATACCTTTTCACTATTCAAAATTATATTTAAGATGAAATTGCTCATTTGACCCTATTTTTTAACAAAATAGTAAAAATATTTTAATCTTATTTTGTCTATAAAAAATTAAAAAATTTCTTTAATAATAGTATGGTTAATTGTGATACTCAGTACTCTTATTTTTAATAAAACTATAAAAAATCTTATTTTATTAGTCATGTATGATATGACTCTTTCTTTTACTGAAATATTGTGGTTATTTATCCTCATTTGCTAAAAAATATAACTAAATTATTTCCTTAAGTGTAGTTTATATTTAACTCAATTACTTCACTAATTTTTACAGATATTTTAATTTTAGTCTCCACAATATGATCATGTGAAGTAAAATTTCTAAAGATATATCATCTTATCAATGCTATGTTTTAATTATAAAATTACTTTCAATTCCCGTAGAAAAAAAAAATAACAAAGTTTTTGTAGTTAGACTTTTTGAGATATTTATCGAAAAAATAGGAACTTAATTAACAAATGAGGAAAGAGAATCCAGTAAAGTGAATATTAATAGAATATAGGGACTTCAATGAACTTTTGTCAAAAGCATGCTTCCAAAACACCCTCCACGGACTGTGCCACTGCACGTTAAGCTAGCTCTGATAGCAATCAAATTACAAAAATAAAAATTCTGGGATCTATAAGTTGGCTTCTTCATTTGTCTTCCTTCTCTTCTGCCCACCAGTCCCACTTGTCTTTCATTAAAGCAAATATTTGTTCACGGAGTAGGGTGAGATTTGGGCGCGTAGAAACTAAAAAGTTAAAAATAAAAAATAAACTGTAGTACCACCAAATGTTCATGATTTGATATATCCAAGCCCAGCACTAATAATAAGAGTATAAAGACAGAAATTCATAGAAATTATGGAGAAATTTTGGTGAAATTACAAGTAATAGAGATAGAACATCGTCACTTTAATTTAGGGGATAAATGGACGTATCATTAATTTTAATTTTATGTAATTTTTTTTTATATAATTTAAAACTATTATATTTGAACATTTTTAATATTCAAAATTAAATCTAATATATGTAATAAATTCATAATTAATGCACGTATAATATACAACATCATCCGTTAAAAATATATAAATTCAACGATTTGTAAATGATATTAAAAAATATGTAAAATTAAAAGAAAAGGGAAACAAATAATCAAACTAACTAGATTAAGTAGTTCAGGCACAACTCTCACAAGAAAATAAAGTTTAATCTAATTAAAGTAAAGATAATAAAAATTCATAAATTAGCCTAACTCATTCTATATTAATTATTTTCTGGTTGAAAAAACTCAAGTCATGATGAGTTAAGTTACTTTATCAAAGTTTATCATTTAGATAATTTAGACAAATGAGAGAGCAGATATTTGAATCCAGTGTCCAGTAAAGAGGAAGAAGCTAATAGAATACGGAAAGAAGATGATATATTGAATGGAGTCCCTTATAATCTGACTCTCGTGAAAATACAAGAAGATAAGTGTGGTTCATTGAATAGTGTTTCTTTCCCTTTTGCCCTTAATTGGGCCCTTTCCTTTTCAGACATAATTCAGAAGTGACTTTGCCCGTATTATCATTTGGGTCTATGTTTTGTCTAGGTCATTTCAAACCCAAAATAAAGCCCAAACAAAAGTTAAATAAAAAATAATTAAGTTTTGTTTACATTCGACAATCTTTTAACTAAACTATTTTTTATATATTTGCTTTAGGTGATCAGAATTTAAATTGACATTTAAATTTATTAAAAAATTGTCCAATTGAAAAAAAAAAATTGTAGACATCCTAAATAATATTGTAATTTATCACATCAATTTTATTTACCGGAATAAGTACATTAATGTGTCACAAAATCCACATCACTTATCATGAATTTTTACAAGCTATTTGAAGAAAAAGGGTAATAACATTTTCACCCTCAACTTAATTAAAGTAATAAATTAGGATAAACATTAAATAAGTTTAACAAATTAATCTCTAACTTTAATTAAAGCCATTCATATGGGTGGAAGAATCTCGCGCTTTATATTTATCCACGTAAGTGAAAAAGAATTTCACATTTTTGTAAAATGTGAGACTTCAACCTTACCTTTTAATTAAAAATATGTAAAAATATTATTATTATAAAAAAATTACTCCCTAATTAAGAAAAATACAGGATAATGCTATAAAATCGGACAGTGGTGATGATTATTCTTACTTTAAATTTAAATTTAAATTTAAATGTGACAACTTATTTTCCATCCACAAACAAGAAACGAGAGAACCCTAAACCAGAAGCGTAGCTGTCTTATAAATGTCGTTAACGTTCCTTATTCTTTTACGGGAAGCTTACTCTCTCACTCTCTCAATCTCACTATCACTCTTAATTTCAGGCAACTGAAAATGGAGCTGTGTACGACTTCACAATCAGCCATTTCCAGTCTACCCAACAACGTTCATCGAACAACTCTCACCTCTACATGCCCTGCTCTTCTCCGCATCAAATCCGCTCTTTTCCTCAAGCAAAACCCTGCCTTTCGCTACGGTTATGGCCTACGCTCCCGTACGATACAAAACCCTAGGTTTATTTTGTTATTTTCGTCTCTTTCTCTTTATTTATTGCGTGTTATCGGCATTTTATTTGTTCTTAAAGCCTAGATGTGTGGATTCGACTGTTTGACGTTTGAGTTTAGCTGATAAGGGTTGTTAGTGGTTGGGGTTGATTGATGGTTCTTCGGTTTTTACTTTGTTCATATTAAATTTGTCGTATGTGCTCGGTGTGTTTCGTGATTTTACTTTACATTTAGTTTTATCGCATATACTGTGCTGGAGAGAGACTTTATAAACAAAGCACTTGCATTTTATGCTGTTTTATTATTGTTTGCTTGGTTTAGTTCAGGTTGTGCTTATTTTGTTTGCTTAGTTCTTGTTGATAAGCTTATTGCTATTCAGCTTGAGAACTCAAGTTTTCAACTTGCAATATTATGATATATATGTGTTTGGCTAATCAATTGCTTTTACCTAGTCTTTTTGATTTCACTCGGGGTTTTTACTATCCTCTTGTTGTTAATTGACAGATACCATTTATTATACGAGCACATATCCTCTGTTTAGACTAGGTTTGTCGATTTATCTGTCTCACTATTCAAATGCTCTCTAAGAAAGATATTCCACTTTAACATTTAAACGAAAATAGTTTAAATGGTAGAAATGAACAAAGTGCTTTTGGAAACAAATTTTGCCAGTGCAAGCAGTTTAGAGAAAGCAACAAGACAAAGGTGGTGAGTGATGTTGATATCATGTATTTAGTGGGACTCAGTTGCCAGATTATTAAGCATACAGCTAGAAGTTAATGATGCATTCCCATAGTGGCATTGGTTATCAGTCCTAGCTTTTAGATTGCATGTGTTGTTCAGTGAAACATCTTTGAGTGTTGGTCATTTTGAGCATGTTGCTCAAGGCTGATTGTTAAGAGCTCTAAATGTTAGTTCCTCCAAGAAGCTGTAAAATGAATGAATGGGAATGTGTTTCTAATACATCGAATACATTACTTTTTCAGGAATTCTCTATTACACTAACCCATTGCCAAGAGCAACAACTTCTGAAGAAACGCCAAGTGGACCAGATCAGTATGCTGGGGATAAACGAGATGGTGCCATTGCCATTGCCGTGGAAGATGTTCCAGCAGTTGAAAAGAATGCTTACAATGAAATTGCGCCAGCAGAAATCCCTAAAGAAGAATCACCTGCGGCTGTGGATGGGCTTTGGACTTCTGAACTCTTGGAAAAGCTTAATATAAAGGTTTGTTTCAATCTCTATATAGTTCATTTTATGTTAGTAAGAAGCCATATTATGTGCATATATGTTTATAACCGAGTATTTAATGTCTATTTTTCATGTAACTGTAACTAAGTTATATTTTTGTAAAGGAATCTTGGTGGCTTAAGCATTGTTCCCCAACCCTTGGTCCATTTTTTTAAAAAATAGGGTTTAACTGGTTTCTTTTTTTTTCTTTTGGATTTGGTTTTTGGGGAAGACTAGTGTTTGAGCTGGCAGAAGTGCCATCAAGCTTAGCAATTTGGATGGAAGTCACATTACTGGATTTAGTTATGGCTTATGTAGAAGTTCTATCTTGTGACTTGACATGAAATGAGAGAATGATGGTCATTAAAGGAAGGAAAATGTTGGCTGTCCAGTAAGCCTTTTTGCCTTGCTGACATTGTGACCCCATTTCTTATGCATTTCTCTTCTTTCTTTATTTTTCTTTTTGTTATTTTTAAGCTCACCCAGTTTTTATTTGATCTATTTATGTCCTTTAATATTACTATTTAAAGAAGCAAATGCTGTTGCCATGATGATGCTTTCAGCTGGTTGAAAGCATTCATGGAATGCTTGTTGAAACTTCAACCATTATGTCGATCCTGAGCGGTTATCTGAGCTACTGTAGATTTTTAAAAGATTGTTATGCAATTTTGCCAGCCCTCCACTGTGCACTGTTCCCCTGCATGCTTATCCTTGTTGTCTTCTGTTTTTGTCTCAATTTCTTGGTCAGTGCGCTTAAGAGTCCTCCCTCATTTTGAATTTGTTTTCTTTTGTTTTTTGGCCTTTCAGTGTTAGATGACGATGAAGCTGAGAATTGTTAAGTTTACGTTTGGTTTAATTTAAGATTTTATTTTTTGGATCTGTTGTTCAATTGCAAACCAGTTGCTTTGATGATAACTTGATTTTATTGTGAGTTTTTATAAGTTCTTGATGAAACATCGACAACCATGTCGATCTGAGCGGTTACCTGAGCAACATGATTTTTCTCCTCCAATAAGAATATTACCTCTCTCTCTCTCTCTTGGAAAAAAAATTTTTCTGCCTTTTCGCTTTTCATTTTAATGGTCTTTACTGGTTCCTGCTGGTATTTTCCTGCCATTTCCATTCTTAAGTTGCTAATTTAGATTTTGTTTAAATGCATGTCAGTTGCTGTGATGATTACTATAGTTTATTGAAAGTCTGCAAATTCTTAATGAAATGTCGACTACCATGTCGATCTGAGCGGTTACCTGAGCAACATTTAACAAATTTTTTCTCCTTCAATAAGAATATTGCCTTCCTTTCTTTCTTTTGTATTTTTTTCTTTTTCCTTGTTTAAATTTCTTTTCCTTCCGACTTTCTTTTTAATGGCCTTACTGGTTCCAGTCAGTATTTTCCTGCCTTTCCATTTTTTAAGTTTCTAATTTGGATCATGTTCAATCCATGTCAGTTGCTGTGATGATTACTATAGTTTATTGAAATTCTCTTTAAATTCTTGATGAAATGTTGACAACCATGTCGATCTGAGTGGTTACCTGAGCAACATATATCTTAAATATTTTCCTTTTGTTCTTTCAATATGGATATTATATCCCACTCCTTTTTCTTCTTTCCTGCCTTTCTTTTGCTCATTAAGTCAATTTAATCTTTCCTTGGTATGGCTGTCCCTTTTTATTGTCAATTTTTTATCCCTGCTACTTTCTGTTTTCTTTCTGCCTTGTATAAGGGACAACAATGTTTTTAACTTTTCAACTATATTCTTCTATTTGTTGTTCATCTGGGTTTAAGTCCATACTTAATATATTACCAGAGTTTATGTCCTGAATTTTGGCAATTACTTGATTTGGTTCATCTGCTTAAGATTTGTTAATTCTGACATTGAGAATTTTCTTTTAAGAAATGCCCCAGTATCTCACATTATATAAATTATTTCTTTGCAAGTTTTCTTTTTATTATTGCTTCTTATTCATCTTATGGTGTGATTCCTTTGTATTATAAGTTTTACTGATAACTAAGGCACGTATTTCTGGTAGTGTTTGATTATTTGTCCTTATTCCAATTAGGTATGATATTTTTCCTTGACAATAGCCTGTTTTTCTAATTCTAGTGGCTTTGACTTCACTAGGTTATCTTATTGTTGTTCTTATGAGGTTCCTCATGCCATGATGATTAAGAAAGTAACCAAATGTCAATCCTTGTATATTGTAACTTGGGTTTACAATTTGACAATTTTGCTTGCGTTACTCCACTGTAGAAACTAATGTGGTTTTAATGTAATTACTGAATGCATGGGAGGAAGGATTTAGTATATGGTTTTAAGGGACTGGATTAATCCAAGCATTCTATGTCTACAATTTTTCAATTCGCAGTTATCATATTTACCTAGTTTTACATTTTGTTGGCCATCTCGATGACTTCTTGAATACTTACAGTTTGACCCTGAAGATACATATTCAATCGTTCTATATGGAAGTGGTGCTTTACTTGCTCTGTGGTTAGTCTCGGCGGTGGTTGGTGCTGTTGATTCTATACCACTGGTATGTATGCATCCATGCATGCATAATCTATATGTGAATCTGGAGTTATTTTGAGTTGTGAATACCAATGTTCATATTCTAGTCATATGGAACTTAATGATATTCAATCTTGTGAATTCAGTTTCCCAAGTTGATGGAAGTCATTGGTCTTGGCTACACATTCTGGTTCACCTCTCGATATCTGTTATTTAAGGTAGCCTTTGAGAATGTTTGGACTCTTTTATCTTCCATAGGAATGATAAGAGTATGCTAACTGGTTTGCTGTTTGCAATTTACAGAAAAATAGGGAGGAATTGGCTGCCAAAATTGAAGAGCTTAAGCAGCAGGTGCTTGGGACAGATGATTGATTGATTGAGGTGTTGAACTATATTTTGATTTGCACAACATCGTTTGCCTGGTTGCTACTGCAGAAGACAGAATGTAGAGCACATAGTTCTCTAGTTGGACATTTAGGCAGTTCTCATACAGTCATGTCTATTATATAAGGCCATCTATGTTTAATTTTTTTCTTTGTTGCAACAATCAATTTGTTAAATGAAAAGTAAAATCGTTTCTCTTATCTCTCCATCTGATTGATTTAGCAAATACAAAGTTTTGTTTATGCAATGCAATTACATAATTTGATTGGTTCGTTCATCAATCACCAGGACTGGCATTAAGAGCATGCCCACCTGCCTACCTTCGGGAATCCCCATCCTTCTATTTAATATTAGACGTGTTCAATTCTTTGGTAAACAAAACAATTTTTGCTTAAGATTGTGTGAAATGAAACTACTAAATATTTGATACAAGATGACTTACTAAATGTTTAACACAAGTGAAATTAGTCAATTTAAATTGCAATAGTTCAAACTATTTATATAACTAGTCCAGTATATTCTAAACGGCTAGCGCAATTTTATCTTATAACAAATATGAATACCAATAATCAATATTCCGCAGATTATTGTAACTATTTTGATTTGTGAATTTTATTCTCTCTTAGAGATGATTTGCGTTGTTCAATAAGCAAAGACAAACAATCAATACGAATATAAAGCTTACAATAACCGAGTGAACTATCTCTAAATTACAAGAGCAGGTCTCCATGGAAATATAAGAAAAACACCATAACAATCGTAGTAATAATAAGAACAATAATCTCTTGACATAAATAATAAAAAGAAGCACCAAAATTTACATTCAAATATCTCCTGTAAAGCAAAACAACATTACAATAACATATGTGAGTTTGTCACCCTTATCCTTGGCAAGTACATCAAAAGCCTATTGAATGACTACGTAAGAGGAGTGGGTTGCACACGCATTCTCTAATCAAAGAATGCAAGTGCCTCGTTGGGAGTCATATTAACCGATTTACAGTTTCCTTTGAGAATTTATCAAATCGGGACAGTCAACAACTAAATCGAATTTGTCAAATCGGGTCAGTCAACAACTAATTCGAATTTGTCAAATCGGGTCAGTCAACAATTAATTCCTCCAGAATATGAAAAATGTTTTCTGAAATTAGCAAATCCAAGACAGGCTGCTACTGCTGCATTCTCTTACAGATGTTCTGAACATCTTTAGATTCTGCTAATGAATGTATCCAACTTTTCCGTACGACGTAAAGCTGACATATGAAACAACAAAACATTAACAAAAATGGTTAGGTCAGATTCTAACACTCCATGAACTGAACTGAACTGAACTGAACCGAACCGAACCCTTACAGAGGAAGAACCAATTAAACAAATAAACTTACCGGTTGATGTTGAGACCAAGATTGAGCCGAGTTGATAAATTCCTCAAAGAAAACTGTAAATCAGGTAATATCACTCCCAACGACGCAATTGAATTGTTTGATTACATGATTCGTATGAAACCCACCCCTCCTATGTCATCATTCAATATGTTTTCGATGGACTTGCTAAGAACATGTTGTTCTTGCTTCACAACACTACATGGGAGGGTTTCGTTTCAACACAAGAAGGGAGTCTTTCGTTTCAACATTAGGGTTAAGAGAGGGAAGCAGCTGGGTTGGCCTACACTCGCAACATAGGGTTGAATGGTGTTCTAGGGTTTACACCAACGCTTGCATCTATCATATAGCCGAAGAATCTAGATGGGGGTTCGGAATTATTTAACGATATCTACCATATATTGACGAATAAATTGGATTCTTTACTATAAACCCAAATAAATAAAATAAATAATGCATCCTTGCTGTAGTTTTTTTAAAGAATTTATGAAAATAGATCGTAACAATATGTATTATTCATTTTCTCTTGTGAATGTCTACAAATTTTTTATAAAAAAATAATAATTTACTCCATTTCATATTAATATAAAAATATAATATCCGATTAATGTATAAATATTATAATTTTTTGAGTAATTTTTATATAAAAATTGAAAATGGGAATTTTAGAAAAATAAAAAATCGTAGAATTTACTTTATATCGATAGAGCTTACATATGCCCTTTTTTCTTTTTCAAAATATCCGAGTTAGGTTTTGATTTACAAGAATACTACATTTTTCATTTTCAAATAAAGATTAAAGTAATAGAAAAAAGCCAGTTTCCAAGCAAACTTATTGGGCTTAATTATATTGGGCTTGGTCAGCTCTATGAATGGCCAATGTATTCTGGCCCAACCTATATCCGACCCATTTTGTTTGTTCCCCAATCCACATTGGCTTAAATGAATATTTTTCCCATCAAATAGTAAATAATCATAAATGATAGATAAGATCATGCAATTGAGGTTTGTTTAGGATTCTAGTACTTTTTTTTTTTAATATTTTTGTTTAAAATTAGATGTATCTAATTAAACTCACTTAGTTTAATTTATGTTAAAACATTTTTTATATCGACTTTTGATTCACTAATACTTCTACCGCCTTTTAATTTTCACTCATTATAAACTTTATTTTCTTTTTCAAATTATAAATTAAATGATTAAATCTTTATTCATAATACATTTATAGGAGTTTTAAATTAACAGATTATTGATTGTGTAAAAGAAATTTTCAATCACAATAGATAATTAGGTGATATTGTATTTGTTTGAAGGATGACAATAGTATCACTCATTCTAAACCCTAATAACAATTAGATAGTGATATTTTTATTCCTCTAATATTATTTTAGAATCCCTTATTTAAACGCACCCATCCATTAAATAATTTTAAAAAATAATAATCACCTATTTTAATGTATAAATAATTATTCTCTAAGTAAACTACTTTCTAATACATGAAACTGGCTTTAAATATGAAGGGTATAATATTTATGATAATAATTTCTAAATTTGAATAATTAATTTAGACAATTTAATAAATCAAAGTTGGCAGTGGATTCAAAATTTGGTTATTACTATTTATTAATTTATCCTTAAACCGAAAAAATAAATTTAGACAACGCTGATAAAATTCTAGAAATAGATAATAAGATATTTTTATATGAATTAAATTATTCATATAAAAATTTATTCCGGTAGAATAATTAAGAATTTGTAATTTCATTACAATTAAGAAAGAAGAGATTCGCGAGGATAGAATTGATTTAGGAAAATTATATTAAAAAATAAAATAATTATTTAAACAAATAATTTAATTTCTAGTAATTCAATAGAGCATATTTGTTTTTCCCCTTACTTGAGGGGCATAGGTCAATTTTCCTTATTAACTTGATGAATAAGAAAAAGAAAAAGACTTGTTATAATTTTTATAAAAAATATAAATATTATATAAATATAAATATAAATTAAATCCTTAGTTAATTTTAGTATTGTTATGGGTGAAAAACAGTTGGACTCATGGTAAAATATAAGTCTATTATAGTTTCAACCAATACTAAGTGAGGTGACCTACTTTGCAACTATCTCGATATAAAGTGCACATAAAATTAAGTTGAAAGTGCCAATATGACCATATATTGTGACACATGTGGAAAATGTGATCATATACATGGTGTGTGTGATAGACGTGACCGTACGCCACAGCAACATAAAAGAGGGTTAGAAAAGCGCCCTTAGTTCTCCATTTGTGCTAGGGTTAGAAAAACACCTTTAGTTCTCTATTTGTGCCTTGAATTACGAAATAGCTTGATATTGAACATTCTTCCATTATTAATCAGAGACCAGGTACCCAAGCACCTCAAAGACCAATAGCCTAGGTATGCCAAGGATTAGGTTAGCACGACCTGGGTTTCTTTTTCCTACTCAAAAATATTGAGTAGAGGACCACTAAAAAGTGAGAGGGAACAATATCTGAACTTAACAAAGGGCAGGGAGCATTTTAGACTGGTCAAATAGTAAATGGCAAGACGGGGACCCACTGCCAGTTAAAAGAGGGACCACAACCCAGCTCAAGGTCAAATGAGATTTTGCTACCTAAAAAGCAAAGGACAACTAGATCCCCTAGCCCAGTAAGGTCCAGCCATATAGAGCAAGAGTGTTGAGTGATACAAAAGTCACTAATCCCTAGCTCACCACGTTGCGCCACCAAGGTCGAATAAGCAAGCTCCACATGTATTAGGTTAAGCCAAGCTAGGGCAATATGCATTAACCAATCAATGCCCAACTTTGCCACCATATATAAGTATATTTTTTTTCTAGGTTTAAGTAAAGTTGCCTCATTTGTCTAGACTGTTCTAAGGAAAAACCTATTCTCCCAAGAAAGTTCTCTCTTACACGCACTCTCTAAAAATATTCTCCATGCTCATTTTGACCTCCATTAATGCTTCATAATCTCTCTATGAACACCTCTCTTTGATTGTTTCTCTAAAGGACGAAGAGTCTTGACCTTGGCAAACCTTTCTATACCTCATTTCTCTTCTCTATATTTCATTTCTATTTCCATAAAAGGGGCAAGACCCACACTCTTTAAATCCATTCTCTTATAAGAATGGACTTAAGCATCAAAGAGGGGTCGCTGGAGAAGCGACCTTATCTAACCTATGTTATGTCTTACAAATTGTACGCAGAGCAACCTACCAGAATCTGAGATTCGAGACTGTTCAAAGTCTGGAGAGGTTGAACGAAATGGTTGTAAGAAGAACAAACAATGTTTATTTACCATTTTGGCCAAGTTTTCGACCACGTTGCCTATCTCTTAAAAATAAAAACTTGGTGTGACCCAACTGACCAAGTCAAAGACACCTAAAACTATCTTCAGACCTAGTTCGGTGAGCAAAATTCTCGCATCAATAAGTGTAAACGTAATAATTCTTTTGTACTACCTCAAAAACTTTCATCAATAACATTAATTAACCCTTGATAGTGAATCTATTAGTTATATTTATGATTCAATGCTAGTGAAAAATGTTGACTGTTTAGGAGAATGGCCTGAAGCCTAAGGGGTCAATAAGCCATGTTCCAATAAGCCCAAAAATCTATTTGGTCTGAATAGAGTCTGATTAGTTCAGCCAAAAATAAGTTCTAGTTAAATCATGTCTACCTAAAAGGATTCAACTAATATCGTTTAAAGAAATCGTAACCTATCAAGATTCTCATGAGAATAGGAAACTGACTTAAATTTGTAATACTAATTTGAAACATATTAGAATTCTATTAGAATTTACTCTGAATCTTGTCAAAACTTCTAATACTATTAAGACAAGGAAATTAACATTTATATATATATATATATCGCATTCTATTCATATACATAAAATAATAAGAAGAACTTTTCTTAAAAAAGCAATAAAAATTTACTTTCCTTACAAAAAAGTAAGAATAATTCAATCTTTATTATGTGATATATAAGAATAATTCAATCTTTATTATGTGATATCGAATGCTACAAATTTCGATATCAACAGTTAGTGCCGTCTGTGAGAAGAGACACAAAAAGTCACCAGAAAAAATTGCATCATCTATACTTTTAAAAAA
This sequence comes from Azadirachta indica, assembly GCA_022749755.1. Classification (NCBI taxonomy): domain Eukaryota; kingdom Viridiplantae; phylum Streptophyta; class Magnoliopsida; order Sapindales; family Meliaceae; genus Azadirachta; species Azadirachta indica. The sequence continues at coordinate 13,761,172 of CM040447.1, read as the reverse complement.
GAAAATTTATGATTGGAAAGCCATGAATAACGAGAAAGTAAGAAGAAGCAAAAAATAGAGTCAGAAAAAGTTGCGGTGGCATAATAAAGGAAAGGAAGCATGAGAAATTACGATGGGGTAAAAAAGGAAGCGTGTGTGATGTGAAAAAATGGACACGTAATAACACTAGAGCATAGCAAACAAATCATAGGAAGTGAAAAATTATATTCCAGAAACAGATTAGACAAATCGATCCCAGCCATAGCTCTTACTGCCACCCAAACCAGCCCTTATTGCAGTTGTTGCGCAACAAAGATGACCTGCTTGAAAGAATTCACCTGATTCATCTCTCCCCTCAGCATTTTTCAATTCTTTGCGAGGTTTCAAGAATTATCAGAATTTGTCGAAGACAACCATTAAGCTGATATGATTCCACCTTTCAATCAGATAAGTTTCTTTGTACTTTCATTTATTATTTTCACTACATGGAAGCATATGAATATTATGTGCATACATCATTAAGCACTACAAGAATATTATATCATTTGCATATAAATATTTTATGCATTATGAAGCAGTAGTTGATATATATTATATCATTACATATGAATATTATATGCCTTATAGAGCATTAAGTGAATATTAGATCATTTGTATATGAATATTATATGTAAGCATCATGGAGTACTAGGTGCTGTCAGTGAAAAAAAAAAGAATTTGTAAACTCAAGTGCTTCTGTTAAAGAATTGTCGTTGTCGGTTGACGAAATTTTAGAGTTTTTTAGTTTCGTTTTGAGTTTGTTGGCAAATCACCGACAAAATGCTCACTTCAATTGACCGTGTTTGACTTGAGTTTCTTGCTGTGCTGTAAAGCTATCGAACAATAGTTCGACAAATTCATACCATCTGTCATATTTCAAGCAAAACAAGCAGCCAAGCTCAGGTTTCTTTTTTCAATCTGTCATCTCCTACGCCTTTGCTTCACGCTATTAGGCTTACTTTGATGGTTGTGCTTAGGGAAAGTATAAGTTTAAGAGAGATCAAATCAAATCATCAATTGTTAGATCTGTGGCTTCCTATTTATTGGAAGTATGAACCTCACAATTGACCTTACTTGTTGCAAGTTGTATACAGTAGCTGGGAAGCTTGGTCTTTGATGACCTGACTTTGTGAACTCAGTTGTTGCTGATTAGATCTAGTGCTACTGGTCTGACCTCGTGCTAACTCTATTTCATTGCCACTGACCTGAAAATTCAAAAATAGTTTGAAGCATTTTGAACACATTAAAGAAAGCAATTGCAGTGTAAAGTCTTTCAAATTGCCTTTATGCTTTTAGAATCTGCAAATGTTTTAGGATTGTTGTTTTGACCATCGTTTACTCTTTGGTGATGGCGATCTCCACTAAAAAAGGAAACCAATGAGGCAAAAGGGTTCATGTTGGCTTTAGATCACTTTGATTTCTCTGATACTATACTAATTCACACTTTTCATCTGAAAATTATTACCCTCAGAGCAGCCATCGCGTTTTTAATATCATCAATATGTACAAAACCCTTATGTTCATATGTCAAACTTGACCTAGGGTTGGCAATGACGAGTAACACCCATTAATATTTGAGCTACCCAAAACTGACTAGAAGATTAGCAATGGCTCTGATATGAAGTTGGCATTAGTGTTAACCTGAAGTTAACGATGGTGGCATCAAATAGCATAATTATACCTTGAAGTCATTAGAGATGCATTGAGTATATGCACGCATTAGAAAAAACATCACCAAGGGGTCGAGTACAGATGATGCTATTTTGATGTAGATAGTAACAACAAAATCCTAACTGATCAGAAGGAAGTGGTGATCATGGAAAATTTGTATGCATTTCAGTTTAGGGAACCATGTCTTTAAGGATAAGGCAAAAACAATGGAGAATGAAATAAAACAAAAATCGACAACTGACCTGACTTGGTGTCTTTAGTTGCTTGATCCAATTGAGTGTACTCGATGGTCGCTGATTTGACCTCGTGCTAACTCTGCTTAGTTGCTGCTGACCTATCATTTATATACTATGTGTCGAGTTGGAGCATTCAGATTTCATAACGATTATCTTTTTATGCCCCGTAATAAAGAGTTATTATAAAAAGATCCGACAACAATTTAGATTTGACAACAACAATTAGAAGATTATTCAGCAAGTTGTTATAAAAAGTTTTAACTATAGTACAACAGCGATTAGAAGATTAATAAAGTTCGATTAGGGAGAATGCCCATTATCCCCTTGTTTTTTTAGTTAATACCCTATTATCCCCCTATATTTTTTTTAATATCCCATCATCTTCTTGAATTCTAATTTTAACCTTCCATATTTCAAATATTTTTGATTTTATCATTTTATAAATCAATTGAATTGAAGGGAAAAATTCAAAAAAAAAAAAAGAATTAGAGGGTGATGGGCTATTAGAAAAAATGTAAGGGGGTGATGAGATATTGACTAAAAAAATAGGGGAGTAATGGGCATTCTCCCATTCGATTATTCAGTAAGTTGTTATAAAAAAATTTGACTACAATTCAGATCAAACAACAGCGATTAGAAGATCAATAAATTTCAATTATTCAGCAAATTGTTATAAAAAAATCTAACTATAGCTCATATCAGACAACACATATAAGAAAATTAATAAATTTCGATTATTCAGCAAGTTGTTATAAAAAAATCTGATAATAGTTTATATCAGACAACAACAATAAAAAATCAATAAATTTCAATTATTCAGTAAGTTATTTTAAAAAGATTTAATTTTAGTTCAGATCAAACAATAATGATTAGAAGATTAATAAATTTCATTAAAAAATTATTATAAAAATATTTAACCTTAGTTCAAACAACAATGATTGGAAAATTAACAAATTTCATTTCATTAAAAAATTATTATAAAAAAATTTGACCACAGTTTATATCAACAACAATGGTTAAAAAACTTATAAAATTCATTTAATTTATACATTGTTGTAAGAAGACTTGATCTCAAGCCATACGATAATCTTTCTTACTTAAGATGTTGTGAAAGAAGACCTGATCTTAGGCCATGCAACAATCGTCTTTACTGCAGATTTCTCTAAATAAAGTTGTAAAAGGAATATCTGATCTCAAGCTAACGATGTTCTATTATTCAGGAAAATAATTAAGCCCATATTCTACTATTTAAAAAGAAGCGACATGAGTGGATATTCTATTGTTTAGAAAAAAGAGCTCAGCTAAACATTATTTTAAAAGCTGAGATGAGCACACTTACACTTTAAGAGGTTAGCTGAATACGTGTATGTTCTACAAAGCTGGTTAAATGCTATTCTTCTTCTACAAATATGAGGTAATACGCTTGATAACAACAAATTAAAGCCTTTAAAAGTTCAAGTTTTAAGTAATAATTGATGAGTAATTGTTATGAGAAATTGGGAGGCTATATATGTTGGGAAATTTTAACTAAATTTAAGTGTAAGACCCAATCCAGAAATTTGTATAGATCATTAGACATGAAAGAAAATATATATAAGAGAGCAATTAATGAAAAAAAATAATTGCTCATTATCCCTACACGGAAGTCATAAAAACAATTTCCATTACAAATAATTGATTTGACCATTACCTCAAGAAATCAATTATAAAAAGGGGTCAAAAGCAAAGAGAGATTATCTACAATAAAGAGAAGAAATTGTTATTGGATGTCAAGGTTCAAATTTGTGGATTATTTTTAAATAAAGTTTCTAGTAAAAGGGCTAGTATTATTGAAAACTGAGGGGTTTAATATTTGAGAGAATGGCCTGAAGTCCAAAGGGTCAATAAGCCCAAAAATTTGTTCAGTCCAGATGAGGTCTGATCAATTCAGCCGAAAATAAGCTGTGGTCAAATTGTGTCTACTAAGAAGGATTCAACTAATATCGTTGAGAAAAATCGTACTCTATCAGGATTTTTATGAGAATGAGAAATCAACTTGAATTTATAATTCTAATTTGAAATATATTAGAATTCTATTAGAATCCAGTTGAATTTTGTCAGAACTCTTAATATTATTAAAATAAGAAAATTAGCACTTATATATATATATATATTGCATTTTATTCATGTACATTCAATAATAAGAAGAATTTTTGTAAAAAAAAAATATTAAAAATTATTTTTTCTTACAAAAAAAATAAGAAGAATTCAAATTGTTACTGTATAAATCTAACGCTACAAAACATTGACAAACAAATATGAACAAAGATGCATGAATGTATGTCACATGTCAATGTTATAATTTATAACATCTATATTGACTGATGTTGTCCAGACCATGAAATCCAACTGTTTCAGAAATCCAAGCATGTGTTCAATGTTACTCCTTTTGTCAATTCTTCGTTTTAATACTTGAAACTAAAACCCACCCCTACATCCAAAATCAATTAAATTAAAGGCTGTGGTTCATTTTTCTATTATTATTATTATTATTATTATTATTTATTATTATTATTATTATTTTTATATGGTAATCAATTTTATACCGTAGCTCCCACATGTAGCAAATAATTAAAATGAGAAAAATAAATACTAGATGTAGACAAATTTCTACATTGAGGAATATTATTAAATTATTAATCAATTCCTTTTAATTTATTAACGCGTAATGTAAACAATGCCAGCTAGCTAGCTAGCTAGCTGGCAGGTGTGAAACTAAGAATTCAACTAGTAGTAAGATTGAAATAAAATATGCATGTTATATTCAATGAGTCAAGTGTGTGAAAATTGACAACTAAATTCATTATTGTTGATGGATCCGATTTCGAGGTCGTATTTGCGCGAATCAATAACAGTATTAAATAAAATTTATAATTTCTGTTGATACCCATTTTTTCCTTTTATATACAACGAGTTGTTCTTTTGCTCTCGCGGTTTTTCTACAAAATAAATAAGGATCAAGAGTGTCGATTTTCAACTTAAATAAGAAATCATTGTATGGTTTTCTTGTAGTAAAATTTGCGAGAAAACATTTTAACAGTATAACAATAATAAAAAGTGTTGTGTATATATATGTTTCCTTTTGTTTGCTTGTTATAATCGCTCTTAGAAAGCCACAATAATTAGGGAGTTAAAGAATCTTCTCCTCAAGAGTTTAGGGGATAATGGGGTCGTTATTATCGCGCTTTCTTCACTAATAAATTCTCATAATTCGTGGATTGTATAACCTAGCAGTATTTCTTCAGATCATGTTCTTTTGGCATGTAGGCTTATTTCACCTCTAAGTGTATCATTGAATCCTTTGTTGTAACCTCTTTAGTTTCACTGGTACCCACGTTCACGTTCACGTTCACGTTCACAACAGGCAAATTCCCCTACTACAATTTCATGAATATAAACTTTGATAAAAATATATCGAAATTCAGGATAAGTGCAAGTATAATATTATTTATATAAGTCTTCATTCAAGTCAGACGAAATTTAACTTAATGAAGCCATCCTAAACGCAACCATAAGAACTCAAACCCTTCATTTTCGCGAGAAAAAAATTACAGAAACTTAAATTCCTTCCTTTTTACATGAAAAAAAAAAAGAGAGAAATCTGGTAGTTACTTTAAATATAATATAAATTGATTATTACCAATGAGTGACTAAAAGGTCAATATTTCGGTAAAATATATTTATTTATTTTTTGAATTTCCCTTCCAGTTGATACTTGTCTTCTCCTAAAGTCTACCATAAATATTTTGATATAATATCCAAAGGAAATCAAGATCCAGATGCAATAAGAAAATAAAAGAAGAAAAAGCCGAGAATATTAATATAGTAAGGTCGGCGTGTAAAGGGTTTAAAGACTTTTTTGACCCATACGGCGGTGCCAAATTGCTTTGCCAATCACTCACTGTGGAAACCAGCTAAGCTAATTAAACTAAAGCTAATAATGCTTGATCATATCATATATATGTCACTCAACTGCACATTCTAATTCTATTCCGTATGCTAGCTCCCCATATTTCTAAATTTTTAGTGTTATTGATAAAAGGAAAATAAGAAAATGTAAGTTATAATTTGTACTAAAGCAATGGTCAAGTGGAAATGATAATAATCAAAAGAATAATGTTGTGTGTAAAGAGATCAAAATTATGTGTAATATATTTCATTTCATGTAACTTGAATAGTTTAGTATATATTAGTCGTTCCTAAATTATTTCAAATTTGAAGATAAAAATTTAGTATTTCGTGAATTAAATTTCTCATTTTTATTTAAAATTTTTTTAACAAAAAAAAATGTTATATCAAAATCTTTGAAAAAAAAAATTGTATTATTATATATTTATATGTTATAAAGAATGTAAATTATTACTTTTTTGTTATGATGTTAATTTAAGTTTACGATGTGTGTACCAAAAATTAACTAAATGTATATATTTAGTTAAATAATATCATATCTTTTATTTTATCAAGAACTTATAAATATTGAACAAATAAAAATTTCGTTCAATTTTGCACAAACTAGTGGAGAAGGGAAATCGTTCTTCTGATGAGATTAAGTAGTTAAAACTAGATATTTGTGTGAGAGAATATTGAAAAGACTTTAAAATGTAGCATTGGGAAGTGTCGTACAAGTTATTTACTGTGTAAAATGTGACAACTATACTCAGCAACTTTGGTGTTAATTTCCACACTAAATCTATTACATTAATTATAACATTTTATTTGTTTTCCATACACAAAATTTAGTAGATTCTTTCTTTTTTTTTTTTTTCTTTGTAGCATCTAGTCAACAAAATATTAATTACTAAAAAAAAATTAATTAATTGATTAAATTTCACTTTCTTCGTTGGTAAGGATCCTGACCTACTTTCTTTTCTTTGTTCTGAAAATGCGCTCATAGGATTACAGCACAGACCCAGTGAGCAAAGGGACTGAAAACCATTTTATTCTCACCCGTACCAGCACCAATTCTCTGTATACTCGACTTGTAGGAGCATCATCCAAAAGCAGCACCAATTTTATGTCTTACCGACCGAAAAACAGGACACGAAAACCGCAAAACAAACTACATTGACGAGAAAAAGAACAAGAACTGAACTGCGAACAACGACACTCGACCGTTACAAAAGAGCGCCTCTTCACCTGCCACGTCAACTTCACGTTAATCACCAGTCTCCGTTAGTTCCCCTATATCCTCTGTGATTTTCTACGTTTAAATATTTTTCTCTCTCTCTAATTCCATAATTATTTTTTAATTTTGTACTTTTTTTCGCCTTCAAAAAAGATTGAATTCTTGTAAAGCATTGAAATGGTTAAACAGTGAAAAAAAGGAAAGCTTTATATACTGAGAAGCCAATAATAAAATACCCACTAAATTTGACGACTCTCTCTTCGTCTTCTACTTTCTGTCTTTCTCTGTTGTTTTCGCTTTTTATTTTTCATTTCCAACACTGTGAGTAGTTCATTGCTTGTTCTCTGTTTTTTCTTCTTTTTTTTTTTAAATTTTTCTGTAAATAATGTAGATTTTTTTCTAATGTATACTCAATGTGGGTTTACTGTGGGCGAGTGAATTTTGAGATGGTGTGTGATATTTTAAACCTTTCGTTTTTGTGTCAGTTTAGTTCTGTTTCAGAACTCACAATTTGATTTTTGAGTGTTTTGAAACTGAATTTCACGATTATATTATGTGATTATTTTCATTGTTTGATTGTTTTTTCGCTCTCTTTTATAGTTTGTCACTTTTTATTATTGATGTTAGATCCTCTTACTATGAGTATTCGATGCAAGATCAGTAACTTTACGGATTGAGTTTAATTCTAAATTTGTTTCTTATTTTGTGTTTGGTTGCTGGGAAATCTCAAGAGAAGAAGAAGACGACAAAATCTAAAGTTAGCTGCTTTTAGCGTGATGCATCATTGGAAGATTTTTTATGTTTTCACGATGGTCCTTCTATGATTCAAAAGCCTATTTGACAGAATGTTGCTTATTTATTTTTGACAGCCAAAAAGTCGGTTGTGGTATTAACATTCACTCTGTATGTTTTTGGTGTTGACTTTCATGCGTGTTAAAGTTTATTTATTTCTGGGGCTGAGAAATTTGAAGGGAAAATATTTTGGTATTCTTATTGCGAATTTCATACATGGCGTATTATAAGATTCAGTTTTTAAATCATCTGCCTTTAATAGCTCAGTTATCAATCAAACAAAGTATTTATTAAGCATCAATTGAAGTGGGTTTTCTGTTTTACATTTTCTTTTTCTATCTTTCTAGTAGTAAGCTTTTCTCTCTTGACTGTTGGTTTAGGTGAAAAAGCTTTAAACAATGTTCACGGAAGGTCTTGATAGTAATGCTCTTAAATGGGTTCGACAGGTAAGCCGATGTTGAATTTTTATATTTTTCTTTTTTTTTTTTTAGTGTCATATGTTGTAGGTTTCAGATTTTAGGGTGTAGAGTTAGTTGCTGGATGGAATTGATAATATTTTTTATGACTTTGTGCTAGAAGGGTGGTGCCAAGAAAGATATATTTAGTTCTATTTTAATTCAGAGGCCAAAGCATGACAATTTTACTAATTTGAGAAATGGTGGACGGGACATTGGATTGCCAAATGCATTTAAATTTCAAAATGGAAATTTGTCATCGGGTGTAGTTCCATTGTCACAAACAGTACAGTTTAGTGGCAATGATAGTGGCTCTGGGTCAGACATGGACATATCGCCTGATTCAGATGATGAGGGCTGTGGTGGGAAGTACTCAGTTAAGTCTTCTCCACAAGATGACGAGATTGGCAATGGTGCAGCTCCTATGTATGCCAAAACAATGCACAACTATGGCACTGCAGAAGTAGAATTACCATATTCAGCTACTAGCACTGAAGTCTCTTTTACTCATTCTGGGAGCAACAATGGCTGTGCTTCTCTGAGAGGAACATATGCTGCAGATAACTATTCTTGTGTCACTTCACGGCCAAACTTTGAAACAACAGCTAAACAGGTTTCTTATTCTTAACAGTCATACACAAATGCTAGTGGCATGTATGCTCTGATCAATGATTGGTGCTACAGTCATAAGCAGTCTATGGTCAGAAACTGATCCTGTTTCAAGAGACTATACCTTTTTTTTTTAAGTTTCCATTGGTTGTTCTTCTATAATTTACTATTGATTTGGTTTAGCCACTTGAAGGTGCACGCCAGCTGCAGTCATTTCTTATGCTTGTAAAAATCGGTACAATTTTAATGTGCAGTTATCAATAATATTTCAACATTATCTTGGAACTTATGGTGAAAGAAAGGAAGGTAAAGTGAAATAGGACCTAGGCATATTGGAGACGTGGTGATGCTATCTGTCCAAACTTGGCATATATATATCTGTTGCCATAATATATGAATCCAGCTACACATTTCATGACTCATTCTAGTGTTCTACAACCCAATATGTTTGAAGTCATATATTCATTTTAGATATCTTTCTGACAGAGCATATATAGACATTATAAGCTAGGTTTAAGAGAGTGCCTACTGGAAATTATGTACCAACACATGCTTTACAGGAGCAAGGCGTTCTTGTCGACACATTTTGGTGCTTCTGATGCATGATAGAAAGATAAAGATCTCTTAGGGTGTATGTGTGTGTTTGCTAAGATCCATCTAACTCCTTGTACACTTATAAGACACCATGTAGTACCTTAGATCTGTGGTTGGGTTCTCGACCCAATCATTATCTTAACCTTTCTATGAAACAGAAATGGTGACTAGACTGAAGAAGCGGAGAGTTGGCTAATTTTTTTTATCTTGTACAATGACTGCTTTTATAATATATTTTTAAAACTTTTATCAGTGTATGTTATCTTTAGGATATCAAAATGAAATAAGGTCAAAATCTATTATTTTGTTATGCTCTCATACTCTTCTCATCTGGAAAACTACTTGTTTCAGGATTCTGACAACAAAGGACAGCAAAAGAAATTTTCAAATGGTGATATTCCCAGTGCACCTCCCTTTGTTAGTTTGGGTTCAGAAATTGAGCGGGTGTTTGAGCAAAGTTCTGTTTTTAAGGCTCATGGTGCACCTTGCCTTTCAAAAGCAACAGGAAGTGTTCCCTCCGATACCCTTGGCCAAGACTGTACCAGCTACAAGATTCCCGGCTTATCTAACAGGTTGTGTTCTTGTGTGTGTATCTGCTTGCATGTGTGTAATTGCTTGTTGTCTTTATTTTCTGATGAGTGGAATACTGTGATTAAACTTATTGTGTGTTGCAGGACTGCAGCTGGCATGGCAGATGATGTGTGTGCAAGATCCTTATCTGCTCGCCTCCCCACTTTTCATGCAAGGTTTGTCAAATAACTGAACTATTGACAGGGTCATCATTGGCTCTTGATTCTAATGCTTGTGATGGACCTTTTTACTACCTAAATTCTGTCAAGTGTGCCATAGTTGTTACTTTGCTTATTCTTTTCTTTCTTTGTGGATTGGATTCAGTGGATTAGGTCCTTGGTGTGCTGTGCTGTCTTATGATGCATGTGTTCGTCTCTGTCTTAACTCATGGGCGAAGGGTTGTGAGGAACAAGCTCCCTACTTCTTGAATAATGAATGTGCACTATTGCGAGATGCATTTGGGTGAGTCAGGCTTCCTATTGTTTGTGTCTCTTCTAATCTGTTTTCACATTTAAATATTCTTGTATGAACTATTCCAGGATAACTTTAGAAATATAGACTAGTGCTCAGATGATGGAACTACATAGTTATTTAATTTCCAAAAACGTCATTTCTTTGCTTCTGGAAGAATCATGAAGATACCATGCATAGTTTTATTCATAGGCAGCAAGAAGTAAATTTTGGTGAAAATGAAACCATGAACATATAGAAGAAGGATAATAGCCAGATGGTAGGACTTCTCTTGGGAGTTTCTGCCTTCTAACTACATATGAACAGAGAAATAAGAACTATTTGTTTGCATTACATTTCTTCACAGGGATCAGCCAACAGTTATCTGGATTGACCCAATATACAGATATTGGCTGCAAGCTTTGCTATCTTAGGTAGATTCTCTGTTGCATTTAGGAGATGGAGGTGTTGATACTAGATTGTTGAAAGTTAATCTATAGTGAACAAAATTATAGGAATTTAATCGTTATTCCAATTTTCACTTGAATGCGTGCAAATGCTGGTATCATTTAGTGGTAAGTTATGTTGAATATGTTTTTGTATTTGCCAATGAAATGACCATTTCTAATCATGATTCATGCCTCTTAACATCACAGTTTGCGGCAAGTGTTATTGCAATCTGAAGAAGAACTAATGGCAAAACAGTCTGCACAGTTAGTTAGTGAGGGAGCTGCTCTAAAATCTAAGAAGACTTATGGTAAAATGAAAGTGCAAGGTAGGCTTATCTTTTCCTAAGCATTTAGTTGTAATCTCATGATTTTTTTCCCATATATAGGCTGCTAAAATTTGTTTAACATTGTGGTCACTGCAAAGTGCGTAAGGTGAAAATAGGTTTAGATGCACCTCCTGGCTGCAGTTTTTCATCTTTGAAGCCATCTAAGGTAAAGGTAGAATTGATTCGTCAACATTGCTCCAATCTGAATTCAATGCTGAACTCTGGTTGGCAAGAAATAAGGAAAGTTCGGGTAACTCCTAATATTCCTGCAAACGGTTCGTTTTCACAACAAAGTTTAGCATATGTGCATGCAAGTACCCAGTATGTAAAAGAGGTTTCCAAGGTTTTGAGGAACAGGGTCACTACAATGCGTAAAAGTTCATCATCATATGAAACGGTGCAAGGTATGCAATATCTCTGTAAAATTTGGAACTTAGTATTCTTAGATTCTACTTTTAAGTGTTCAAAAAATGTACTCATCCATTGTGTTGTATGAGCTGCCATTGTCTCCCAAGTTGCTCCATTTCACCTGAAGTTCACTTGGGACAAGCTCAAACTATCAGTTGTAGCCTTCAAGAATTATTTAGAATGGATGGTAGCTACAAAATCCAGCCGGCCTTAATTCCTAGTCATCGTTATACTTGACCTTGGTTGGCTTTTGCCTTATCCTTCAGGGTTATATAGGCGTCTGGAAGAACTCCAGTCTAAGATTGATCACATAGAGGCATCATGAGTAGCTGTTTTCCAGTTTATTATTTCTTGATGCTTTACCTCCTTCTTTGTATTTCCTTACTTAAAGCTGATTATCTGTTGTTAGCAGAAACTTATTCTTGCTTGTTGAGATTGAAAAGTATATCCGAAGAAGATGCAATTCGACTGCAACCAGGCTCTGGTGAAACCCATGTTTTGTATGTAGTCTTTTTCTCTGAAGGCTGTTCTCCCTCTTGTTTTGTTGCCTGTCAAATGTCCTTACCTGTTTTTATGACTTACTGCAACACAGCTTTCCAGACAGTGTTGGTGATGATTTGATTGTGGAGGTTCTAGGTTCCAAGGGAGAACGTTATGGTCGTGTTCTAGCTCAAGTTGCTGCTATTGCTGATGACCCGGTAAGGTTTCTAGGATTCTGTTTTGTCTCTGAGGTTTTGGAAACAAGACAGCTCTTCCTGAAGGCTTAAAGATTGGTTGAATGCAGAGCGAAAAGCTTCGTTGGTGGCCCATATATCATGAACCTGAGCATGAACTTGTTGGCAGAGTCCAACTATATATAAACTATTCAACCAGTGAAGTTGATGATAATAATCTTAAGGTATGGTGTAATTGCATCCTCCAAAATTTAGTATAGAATTTATATATAAAGCGGTAGTGGGAATGGGATTATCTAGTTCGTAAAAGTAACCTCAGTCATTTTCTGTTTCTAGTGCGGCTGTGTTGCAGAAACTGTGGCATATGACCTGGTGTTAGAAGTTGCAATGAAAGCTCAACATTTTCAGCAAAGAAATTTGTTAATAACTGGCCCGTGGAAGTGGTTATTGGATAACTTTGCATCATATTATGGAGTATCAGATGCATACACCAACTTAAGGTATGGCATAAGGCAGAATGGAGAGACTTATGTGTTGAACCATTCATCAAAAGAGAATTTTTAATTGATATTGTGCTGTGTAATATTCTATGCTACTTGCAGATACCTATCTTATGTCATGGATGTGGCCACACCCACCCGTGACTGTCTTGTGCTGGTATATGACTTGCTTTCACCTGTACTCATGAAAGGAAACAGCAAGAAAGTGTTAAGCCATCAAGAGGTATGGTAAAATTCTTCACACAGAAGTTTGCAGTGGTAATTGTTTTGGCATGAAGTATGTTGACTTTAAGTGTTGGAAGCTTCTGTTGATTGGAATCATAACTTGCTATGCATCCCTTTTTGGAGTGATTATGCCTTCAATTTACATCTTTTCACTGCTTGTGAGATCATTTTCCGAGACACAAGATTCAAAACATTGGGCCAGTAATGTTTCAGTGTTTCTATAAAAATATATGTGACGCATATTTTCTTTACTTTTCAATGGTCATCTTTTAAACTTAAAGAGTATATAGCTGAGATAGTGCATTTCTTGGAATTTAATTCTGTTAGTGATCCGTGAATGTCATTCAGAATCGCATCGTAGGAGAGGTTGATGATCAAATCCAGCAGATACTAGCCCTACTTTTTGAGAACTATAAGTCACTGGATGAATCATCACTATCAGGATTGAAGGATGTTTTTGGGCCTCCCACTGGACTTGCAGCACCTGCTTTGGCACCTGCTGTCAAGCTTTACAATCTTCTGCATGATATATTAAGTTCTGAGGCACAGTCGAAGTTAACCAGATATTTTCAGGTATTGCAAACCTTCTTTGTGCTTATAGTTCCTTTTAGTCTTGGGTGTTCTTCTTACAGTGTGCAATGGTGATACAGGCTGCCGTGAAGAAGAGGTCACGAAGGCACTTGGCAGAAACAGACGAGTTCATTTTGAGCAAGAATGAGGGCACATTAATGGATCCCTTGGTTCTTTCAACTAATTATCACAAGATGAAATCTCTAATTTTAAATGTTAGATCTGAAATTTGCACAGACATAGAGATACATAATCAGCATTTGCTCCCTAGGTAAAATACTATCTGTTTACCTTATGCTGTAGGATTTATTTATCTATTTATAATGTCTGGATAGGGAAGGCACCCCTAACCCTCCCTCCTGTTTGGAAGATTTATCTCAACTCCTAGAAAATTCAAAAAACTTGTGATCAAGAAAAGTAGTTAAGGAGGTTTACGATTACATTAAGTTGTAGACAAAGTTGTGCTATTCTTTCAAGTAATAATTTGATCAATCTATTCTTCTTCTGTGCAGCTTCATCGACCTTCCAAATCTTTCTGCATCCATATATAGTGTGGATCTCTGCAATAGATTGCAGGCATTCCTCGCTGCATGTCCTCCTTCTGGACTCTCACCTCCTGTTGCTGAACTTGTCATTGCAACAGCAGACTTTCAACAGGATCTGTCTAGCTGGAATATTAAGTAATAAAATTTTCTTTTCTTTTGTCCATGTTGATTAAACGTGTTTGGTTTATTATTCTGTGATCTTCACTGACATCATAATATTTCAGTCATATTAAAGGTGGAATTGATGCAAAAGAGTTGTTCCACTCGTATATAACTCGCTGGATTCAGGACAAGCGTCGTGGTTTTCTTGATTTATGCAAACTAGAAAAGGTATAAATTTTCTGATTAATGGTGAATTTAACAGTGTACTGAATAATAGGAGCCTATTGATGTATATATATTTTTGTCTTTTTGTGATCATTCTCAATATTTATATATACATCTGTGATGATTTTTGGAATTATCCTTGAACATTCAGATTCCTTTTTCTTACTTGATTATGGAAATTTAAGAGAAAGACTGTGAAGCTTCTATTTTTGCTTACAGTTTCATAATCTTTTCATCTTGTTTGGACTTTTTCATGTAATATTTATTGCAATGTGCACCAGTCAGGTGGTTGGTGGTCTAATTGAAATCAATTATGTTGGTAATGCATAGTTTCATTCATATGTATTATACATTCACACACTTGCATAATTTTACACTCTACTACGACAAGGCATTAATCTAAAGGAACTCAGGAAAAGGTCCAACTTAGTATGAAGAGTGTTTATCTTTCTATGACAATTTATGAGAAACTGATTACTTTCAGGTAAAGTGGTCTGGTGCTAGAATGCAAAACTCGACGACTCCTTTCGTTGATGATATGTATAATCAGCTAAAAGAGATGCTGAACGAATATGAAGTTATTATTTGCCGCTGGCCGGAATATGCTGTTGTCTTGGAGAATGTGAGTTTCAAATATGATGCTTCATTTCTTAGCATTATGGTTTAAAATTATTTTTGTTAAACGGTAGTCTTTACATCTTGGACAATGAGGGCCAAGTTTATAACTTGGTGAACATAGAAAGATTGAGGGATTTATAGGTACTGGAGAAAGATAATTTTTCTCGTCTGGGCTAAGTTTTGAATGGTGGTTGGGACATGGGATGTGCATGATATAGCATGGTCAATTTAGAGCTCAAACTTTAGCACTTCAGCACACATTGGTTTTCAGTATTATTTAAGTGAATTTGGTGAAGAAAAATTTCATTGATCTCCTTAAGAGAATAAAATGTCATTTTAACTTATTTATAGAATGATTAAAGCGATATAAAATCACTAATTACTCACAGTGTTCACTTGACAAAGGAATTTAAATAAGGTCATACCAGTAATCTTATATATATTTTCATTATTCATGAAATTAAAAGCAACATTTTATTCTTTATAAGAGGGGTCAGTGAACAATCTGGAAACCTTAATAATGGTTGAAATATAATCATTTGGTACACAATCAAACGGCATTTGATTTTGTTAGAAGGTCTCTGTTTTTATTCTTGAGTTTGCAGGTTTTCCAGATAAAATATGCCTAATCTGCTTTTTGCTACGAGTGTTTCACCTATACTAGAATGCTTGCTTGTGGTTCTCTTTTAATTCTGTTTGTCTGTGTCAAAAGGCTGTTGCAGATGTTGAAAGGGCAATTGTTGAAGATCTGGATATACAATACGCTGATGTTTTATCACCATTGAAGGATAATCTCACTAACAAGGTGTTTGGGCTCAAATATGTTCAGAAAATTGCGAAACGAAATGTAAATGTCTATTTTGTCCCAGATGAGGTAAACGTCTATTCCTACTTTGCATGTTTTTGCATAATTGGTATTTACATTTCCTAGAGAGAAATGGAATTTTAATTTTGCTTTTCAGCTTGGGATTCTTTTAAATTCCATGAAAAGGATGTTGGATGTCTTATGCCCCAAAATAGAAAGTCAGTTCAAGTTGTGGTCTTCTCGTATTGCTGATGGTGGAAATGCGGTCATTGGGGAGCATCTCAGTGAAATAACGGTCATGATGAGAGCCAAATTCAGAAATTATCTGCTAGCGGTTGTTGAGAAATTTGCCGAGAATGTAAGTATCTTTTGCATTTTAGCAAGTTCATTTAATCTTTAATGGGGGAATTTATATGCCATTGATAAATAGATTATTTTATTGGAAACTTCGGAGTTACCAATAGTAGGCATATGACTAATTCATTACCTTTCTGGATTAAAAATCAAGTAACCAACTTCTCTAGGATAGCTCAGAGTTAAAAAGTGTTTACATTTGAGAAATATGTTTGAAACAAATGTAGAACAGAAATTTACCAAGCCATGACATTTTGGAGCTCCATATATTGGATAAGAACACACTCTATAATGTGATTTAACCACCCCAGCTGTCTGTTTGATTCGAGTTTTTTGAACTGGCTGTAATGCAAGCTCCCATTTTTATTTACTGGATTGACAAACCTGCCTTGTGGCACAATTGCTGCCATCAACAGCTGCTATGGTTCAGATATTGGGTGATAGTCATCAGAGATTCACAGTTTGCACAGTTGCAAACTTTGGGTGGTTCTTGGACTCCTTTAGACTAACAACTCCTGTTATTACAGTCCTTGTTGCTGTTGCTCATCCAGATATAATATCTTATTAATTTTCTTGGGTGGCTCTTTGCTATGGTTATTAATACTGATATGTTAATAAAACTATGCTGTTGAATGTCTACACTAGCACTTCCATTGATATTGCAGCAACTAGTTCTCAACCATATTTTCTTTATCTATGTAGCTTTTATTGGATTTTTGGATAATATAGCATCTAGGTTCGAAAGCACCAATTTGTCTTTAACAACAGATTGGGCATTCAGATTCTATGTTTTTCATCTTCTTGGTTCTTTATTTTTCCAGACAAGGATGCAGAGTACAACAAAATTAAAGAAGATAATGCAGGACTCAGAGGAAACTTGTACAGAATCAGATGTACGAAATAGAATGCAGCCTTTGAAAGATCTCCTGATCAAGATAATGGAACACCTCCATACAGTAGTCGAACCTCACGTATTCATACTCATTTGCCGAAGTTTCTGGGACCAGATGGGAAAGGTAGATCTACATCTGAAACATGCATTCACAACTTCTTTGGGATTGCGAATCTTAAAAACATATTTTCTTATTTTTCCTTTCTTGGTTACAGGATGTACTAAATTTTCTGGAAAACAAGAAAGAGCACAGGTCCTGGTATAAAAGCTCGAGATTTGCTGTTTCTGTAAGTGTCACTTCTGCCTTCCACCTTCCAAATCCAAAATGGATCCCATTCTTGCACAGGCTATATCCTTTAACAAAGTTACAGTGAAAGTAAAGATTTTTGCACTTCTATTTGATCTCAATGAAGGTATAAAACCTTTCACTAAAAGGAAACAAAAATAAATTTGACAACACAAATGTCTATGAAGTTGAAATAACTATAGAATTTTAACCGAGAAACTTTTACTGCAATTACCCGGTATGTTTAATCTCCTTATCATCATCGTTGAATTTGCAGATTTTGGATGACATATTTGCATCACAGATGCAGCAATTGCTTGGCAATGCATTGCAACAGAAAGACTTGGAGCCACCAAGGTCTATAATGGAAGTTCGTTCCATGCTCTGTAAGGACTCTGTCAATTACAAGGACAATAACTACTACTATTAGATTTAATATTTCTGTAAATATGAAAATCAAAGAGGTGGCAATTTTTGACATTATCGCATAAAAGAGGCGATGACAAATAGCATAAATCAAAGGGAAGTACCTCACAAGAGCACAAGTTCTCATAGTGGATTTTTCTGGATGTAAAGAGTTCTACCAATTTTGTTTTGGCTTTTGCCATTCTTTGTATAGTTGTCCCACCATTGCCTTTTTGGTGGTTATCGTTCACATATTCATTTTTTGTCAGAAAAAAATGTAAGAGTTTGAGAAAGTAATATAACCACAAATTTTATCCTTTTTCCCTTCTGTCTCAAATGTGAAACATTTAATTCAAAAAGTAGCTTTGCTTTCCCATTCTTCATTGGGATCTTGAGTGTTGATTTCGTTTCTTTGTTTAGTACACAAACTCGATTTCTTTTATCGGTTTCAAATGACTTGAGACGGCATGCTCGTGACTTAGAAACTACAGTTGTTGGGATATATTCATTAGATCATGTAAGTGCAAAAACAGGTGGCCTCCACTAAAAGTTGACGTTTATCAAATATTTTTGTGCTATAAAATGTAGCCTAAAACTAGTGTGATCTTTTTGATGAATCAGAAAGTTGAATTTGTCTCGTATGTACTGGGAAGTATGCCCTCGATCTCTTATATCAGTGATAATTGTGCTGTGCTTATGCCTCATTGATAAATGCTGCTCAAATGCATTCTAGTCTGAAGATAAATGTTAAACATGTTATTTGAGCTGTTATGCAAGGTTGGTACAGAAGCTTATTTGTTTAGGGTTTTCTCATAAACCGTTTAGTTTTTAACTCACTCTATAAACATTTAAGTGGGTCATAATTAGCTGCATTCACAAACAGTCTGCAGTTAGGCCATTTTCCAGTGCATTTATGAACAAATTTTTGGCATCAGCAAGGCATAATTAAAAGAATTTTGATTGTCAATGTTTGTTTTTTATAAAACGTGAAATTGACACAATACATCATTAATTTGTAAAATTAAACTATAATATAAATAAGCTTCACTGAGCATGGGCTGACTTCTCCCACTTGAGATAGTCTCCCTTATCTTTGCTTTTCTCTTTTTGTGTTCTGCTTTCTTATATTAAATGTTATTTCATATTTTTTGAGGTTTATTTCAGCTCAACAAACACGTTTATTCCTTGAAGAAAGAGATGGAATTTGATATTATATATCCTTCAGAACATAATCGTTAATTACAGAATAAAGTGATTTGGTTGAGCATTTTTAAAGGCTTGCTTGGTACAAATTAAGTATTATTTTATATATATATATAATTATTGGATATAATTTAATGCAATAATGGGTGGGGTTTTGTTAAACCCATCTTTTAAAAATTATATACAATACGAGAACTCAACATAAATTACATGTGCATTCAAAGGATATCTTTAAATTAAAGATATGTAGAGGGTCAAAATTGTATTTAATAAATATAAAAAAAATTTTACGAACTCATTTAATAGAGTATTTTATATCTTTTTACTTTTTTCTTTCTTATTTAATAATTCATAAAATCTCTCTACTTTTCTCTTTTTTATTACCCCTTGTCTCTCTTCATTATTTTTTTCATCATAATTATCATTTATAAATTGAAAAACTCAAAAATTTAAATAACTATTTTAATTTTTATTTTAATTATCACTTGTACAATTGAAAAACTTAAAAATTTAAATAAAAATTATTTTAATTAATTAATTTTTTCAAAAAAAACTCATGAATTTTTTAGAAATTATTATAATATATAAATATTCCAAAAAAGATTATTTAATTCCTGAATTTTTTAACGTATAAATGACAATTGAAATTAAAAAATGTTTGAGGGGAGAAAAAATGTAAGAAAGAAAAATTAAAATAGAAGGGAGATTAATAAATAATAGGTAAGAAAGAGAAAAGAAAACAATATAAAAGACCTTATTAAATGAATTTATAAGAATATTTTTTATATTTATTAGATGTAATCCTTACTCTCAATATACATTTAATTTAAGGATTAATAATTGATGTAAAAATTTGTGTAAAAAAAAAGAATTGCTGATCCTATCACATATATATATATATTGTTAATATCAGATTTCGTCATCTGATATCAACTAATAAATTTATTTGTATGGGAAAAAGATGCTTTTTTTCTTTTCTTTCTTTTTTTTTATATATTCGTTAATTTGTTAAATTATTTAAAAAATTAATTTAAGTGGGATTTTAATTAAAGATAACCTAGAATTTGATAGAATTCTAATTAGAAATAATTCAATATTCTAATTTATATATAATTTAAATGAAATATGATTTCTCTCGAAAGACTCTTCATTAGGTTTGACTTAAATAATAAATGTTAATTAAAGTTTTATGAATTTAAACCTTTACTGTTTATCTTTTAGGCTTTTATTCTTTAATATGGATTCAATAGCTATCTTATTGGGCAAACATATAGGTGAAAAATTAACTTAATTTTGAATGTTTAAAAAATAGTCCAACAATATGTCCATTTAAATTTTGTAACTTGACATCAAGGGATGTCTATTTACCTCATCTGAGCAAGCAATCAGTATTTTGGTGGTACGAGAAAACTTAATTTTGTTTACTATTAGGGTAATGTGTCGATATTTTATTTTTTGGTAACTTGAGGGGATTTTCTTTTATTTACAGTAAGAATAGTTTCTAGTAGTCTAAGTAAGATTTATTTTATTTACTACGATAGAGGTTTTAAGTATTGCGTGCATGCATGCAGCTCTTTTTAATAGATAATGTTGGTACCTCGTGGGTATGATTTGACCAATTTAGATTTAGTAATTTTTGGCATTGCATGGATGGGTGTGGTTTTTCTGATAAAATGATATTGGTACCTCGTGCATACGATTTACTTCTTCTGAGCTTAGTAATTTTTGGCATCACATGGATGCATGTGGGTTTTTTGAGCAAATGATGTCTGTACCTCGTGGATACAATTTAATCCTTTTGGACATAGTAATTTTTGACATCACATGAATGCGTGTGACTTTTTTTAGCAGATGATGTCTACACTTAGTGGATACAAATTAGTCATTTTGAATTTAATAATTTCTGGTATCGCGTGGATACGTGTTGCTTTTTTAAGCAGATGATATTATATCGTGTGAGTACTATTTGGTACTTCTAGACTTTATAATTTTAGCAGCACAAAATTGTACTGTTTGGCCCTTTTTATGCATAGTTTCGATAACACAGAGCTATATTGTTTGACTCTTTTAAGCATAGTTTTGGCAATGCAAAGTTGTATTATTGGGCCTTTTTTAGTATAATCTTAATATCGTAGAGCTGCGGTATTTGGCTCTTTTGGGTATAATCTTAATAGTGCGAAACTACAATGTAGGGCCTTTTTTGGCATAGTCGTAGCAGCGCGAAGCTACAATGTATGTATAGTTTTGGCAGTATAAAGCTGAGATGTTTGGCCCTTCTCGGCATAGTCTTCGCAGCACAAAGTTATATTGTATGCACAGTTTTGACAATGCGAAGTTGTAATGTTGGACCCTTTTGGGCATAGTCGTAGCAACACGGAGCTGTAAGGTATGTATGGTTTTGGCAGTGTGAACCTACAGTCCCTTTTGAGCATAATTTTAGCAACGCGAAGCTGTAGTGTTGAGCCCTTTTGGGCATAGCCATGGTAGTACAGAGTCAAAATATATGTATAGTTTTGGCAGCGTAGAGCTACAGTGTTTAGCCCTTCTAGGCATAGTCGTGACAGCACGAAGTTGCAGCGTAGGCACAGTCTTGGCTTTACGGGGCTGTAGTGTTGGGTTTTTCTAGACATAGTTATGGCAGCGCGGAGCTACAATATATGTACAGTTTTTAGTAGCATAAAACTGCAGTGTTTGGCCCTTCTAAGCATAGTCTTAGTAATACGAAATTGTAGTATAAGTATAGTTTTGCCAACACAGAGCTATAGTGTGAGGCCCTTTTGGGCATAGTCGTGATAATACGAAACTGTAATGTGTATATAGTTTTAACAGTGCAGAGTTACAGTGTTTCGCCCTTTTGGGCATAATCCTGATAGCACAGAGCTGTAGTATTGGGCCCTTTTAGGTATAGTTGTGGCAGCGCGAAGTTGCAATATATATATAATTTTGAAAGCATAAATGTGCAATATTTGGCCCTTTGGGGCATAGTATTGACAGCGCAAAGCTTCAGTGTTGAGCCCTTCTTAGTATAGTTGTGGCAGCGTAGAGCTGCAATGTATATATAATTTTAACAGTACGGAACTACAATGTTTCACCCTCTAAGCATAGTATTGGCAGCGTAAAGCTGCAGTATTGGGCCCTTCTATATGTAGTTGTAGCAATATAGAGCTGCAATGTACGTATAGTTTTAGTAGCGCGGAATTGCAATATATATATAGTTTTGATAGCATGGAGCTGCATTGTGTCAACTCTTGTGAAGCATTGAAGCTGGCACAACGAAATACATTTGTATTGGCATAGAAAAGCTATTAGCGGCATGCTAAGGAGCATCAACAAGCAGATCTGTTATACAAAGAAACTTTTGAACTAAAAAAATTTTGGACATAGTCAAGAAATTAACAAAATTTGATATAATTTATATATCTAAGCATTTTAGTCCCATTTATCAAGGACTAATATGTGACATTCAAGATAATAATACTCAATTTGTAGTGTATAAATAGAGGGAGAGAAATAGTCCAAACAATATAAAAAGAGTCTAATAAGCATTATTAATAAAATCCTTTCAATAAAAGTAGATTTGTTAACTATTATGAAATCTTTGATGATTTCGTTAATTAATTTGTTGTAATCTTGTTCTTTTCTCTAGATTGTGCAGGTTGTTATGCTTAATTGGAGGAATAGTTGTTCTTGTAAGTTGTAATTTGAACAAATCATCAATCAATCAATCACTAATATTTTCAATTCATAAAATTCTTTTTTGGAACCTATCCTTGTCATTAATTTGAGACATTAGTTTCTGCATTGCATTAAAATTTTTATGAGAAAATTATAATTAAGATCATCATTCATCAAATTTCTTGATCATATATGTAAGATCAACGTTAAATAAAGTGTAGCATATGAGTGTGTATGTATGAAAACAGAAATAAATGAAAAAGAAAATTAATCAGAGTAATTAAACTAGCGTTAATCTTAATTAGATTGTTTTATCATAAACTATCAAGAATACACGTGAAGTTAATATCTTACATACACAGTAATACAAGATGCACACTATAAAAAGAAAAGTCACAATAAAACAAAGTAATTAAGGCAAATTAATTAAGCAAGCAAAACAATCAAAAACTGAAGGCTAGCTCTCTCACCATTGATATAATAGTAGTTGTTATTTATTTACAGGACTCAATTGATATTGTTTTTGGATCCTAATGATATTAAGTGTGGACTCTAATAATATTTATTATTAACACCTAGCAATTTTTAAAATAATTTTAGACTCTAATGATTTTTTATATTTGATTGATGTTCAAATTTTAAATGCTCACAAGTGCACGAATCATTAATAACTAACGATAAGTTCATCTGAGGTCGATCTCTCGCAGAATTGTAATGGTTTAAATCCTTATTATTTTTTATTAATTACTAATTTAAGCAAACATAAAATCGTAAATACTCTAATGCAATCAAATGACAAATTCAAATTATTTCAATTGAAGTGATTAAATAGTTAAATTACAAGAACTTAAAATTTATAAAATTCTGTTGAATTCAATGAAATTAGATGGGGTTTGACTAGTTATCTAATCTGATATTGAAATATAAGGTGAATTAAACAACCATTATATATTTTAGATTATTGGTTTTTCCACTAAAGTTAGAGAATTCTAATGATCATGGTAATTCTCACTTACAATTAATCAAATATATTATTGATATGAGACTTCTACTTAATTAATTTTATTGTTACAAGGAAATCATTTAACCATTTAAATCAAACTAATTCAATGAATTCAATTTAAATACTTGTTCAAAAGAGCTTAATTAAGGTAAGATGATGTTTCTAACACCTTAATTCTCAAATTAATTTCAATCACAAATAATAGATAGCAAATTCACAACAAATAATCAAAATTATACAGATCAATAAATAAGAAATAATCTCAACCTTCTAATTAATCATATTTCACAAAATATTCAGTACCATTTCAATAGTAAAGCCAAACTCCCAAAATATGTTTACACTTCCATTCTTAAATTCAAATAAATGAATCCAATTATAAAAGTTCTAAACATATTTGAAAAATAAACAAACTTAAAGAAAGCTTCCCTTTTTTTTAAGGTTCACCACCAAGTTTTTGAAGAAGATGATAATTCTGCCCAACAAGAATGTCCTCTTCAATCTTGCAATCCTCCCCCTTCAATGGAAAACTCACTCTTTAGAAAACCCTATTATTCATCAAATTCTTTCCCAATTCGTTCTCAGCCCAGCAGCCTCTCCAAAAGTCATTCTTCTTACTCATTTTGTCAATAACTTATTCAAAATTCACTTCCATATGTCAAGAAAAGTTTGTCTCCCAATTGTCTTCTTTCCAGCTGGAGTTTTGACCCTTAAAACTTCAACATTTACTTTCCTTTTGAAATGTGGGGTTGTAAATCATTATGTCTAGTTTTCAAATTATTTTGTATCACCCAAATACGAGTATTGAGAAAAAAGTTATACTAAAAAATACGGACTATGTTCAGCAAATACAGGCTTTCTAATATCTTGGGTTTGTTTTTAGGCTTTTTACAATAATTCCTACAAGTAATAAAAAGAAGTTTAAAGCAATAAAATTCTAAAATAAAATACATGAATAAAGGACATAAACATAACAAAATATTAGGACAAATATTAATTTATCATGGATCTAACTATATATATATATATATATATATATTTGTAATCATTTCAGTTGAAAGATTGTTTTTTTTAATATTATTTTGGTTAAATTGAATGAATTTTTTTTAGAAATATTGCTTATCTCTCTTTTTTTTTTTTTTTTTACATTATAACCTAACTACAACACATTGGATGAGGGTTTAGATACGATAATTATGCTACATTTTAGATATCTATACATATTTTAATACCAAGCTAATTGATTCATATATTCATACCCATTAATTATCCTACAATTTGATAAATTAGTATATATAACTATATCAAGTATTGTAATATGGATGTAATTAATAAAAATAAAAATAAATCTATACATGCAATTAATACAAATAAAAATAAATCCATACTTTATATTTTACCATAAAATTTTGTCACCATGGTAACCTCTTTTTAAATAATAAATCATAGTCTCTCTTTTTTTTATTTATTTCAATTACGCTAACAACCAATAAAATATTTAAAGTAACAAATAATAAAATATTTAATCTGTTTTAGGTCTTTTAGTATTAATAGGACTATCATGCGAGATTTTGTTCCATCATAATCAAATCAAATTATAAATACAATTCAAATTTATATTAATATTATAACAAATTAAATATTTTTATTAGATGCACTAGTTTAATATGCTTTTAAAGGTAGTAAATTATTTTGTAACAAACTTTCTAGATTATATTAGAAATAACTTTTAAATTGTAGGGCATATAAGTATTATTTGATTTGGTTATCACAGTCAAATAATAAAGTTTCAGATAATTTAGATAGAAAACAAAAATATCTAAAAGTCATAATGCAAAATATAAATAACTAGTAAATAAAAAGAAAAGAAAATATAAAATCAGACTTTAATGATATTTAAAACTATACTTCATTGATATTTGAAAATAAACCTGTGTTGCATGCTCCTTCTCCTGCAGAAGATTCTATCTTCTGTTACGAGTTGCGAGTTCTTCCCCACCTAGCGTTGGATTCTCAATAATTGCAATCTCTCTCTCTCAATCTTCTATTTAGCTTTGCTTACTTAAATTCTCCCTTCTAATTTATTATAAATTAAATAATAATAGGGCGGTTTTTTGACTTTTTTTCACGTTGGACATCAATTATTAATACTAAATTTTGTCACATACTATCAACCAATAAATTTATTTATATAGAAAAACAAATACATTTTTTCTCTTCTTTCTTTTTCTTATATATTCATTGATTAGTTAAGTTATTTGAAAAATTAGTTCAAATAAAATTCTGATCGAAAATAATTTAGAATTTGATGAAATTTTAATTAAAGATAATTCAGTATTTTAACTTACCTATAATTCAAAAGAAATATAATTTTTCTCAAAAAAATTTTTATTAGATTTAATTTAAATGAGAAATGTTAATTAAAGTTTTATGAATTTAAACTTTTACCTTTCATCTTTTGAGTTTTTATTTTTTAATATGAATTTAATAATTATCTGATTCAACTAACATGAAGGTGAAAAATTAATTTAATTTTAAATGTTAGAAAAATAGTCTAACAAATATGTATAAATATATATGTATGATGAAGAAAAGATGGATACATGTATAATCTTTTACGAGATAACGCAAATTAAATTAATGCTTGTTAGTTACATTGATTATAATAAATTGGGTATTGAATAAGTTTTTGTTACTGTTTGCTCTTTTGTTTGGTTAATGGTAGGTAGATGATGTATCATCTGTATACATTAATATCGGCACATACATATATATAGAACCACACTTCTCTTTTAGCACTTAATTACAAATTGCTTGGTTTTGACAGCTTTGAGCAAAACTTATCCATGTTCATGTAATTGCTTGTTAAGATCACATACACATACCTACACGACACCCTTTTCTCACATTACACATGGTGTTTTGTTTACCTGGCCTCCACAATGCTGTCGTGAAAACAGCTCATGATTCAATTGAGGTAAGTGTTAGAAGGGATTATGGTGAGTGGGGTTCCGCAGATACTGCAGCATAATAAATATTATAAAGTACCCAAATGAATAAAAATAGTTGGTTCCATTGGATCTGGATGTTTCCTGGAAATTTCGATCTGTTTGTACAAAGCACCAAGCCCAAAACTATCTATTATTGTTGGGGTTAGGGTACATAACCCTTGTTATTATAAAAATATGATGAGAATCTCAGATACGGATACATTATTTTATATATATATATGTGTGTGTGTGTGTGTGCGTGTGTGTTGCGCCTAGTCCATCAAACTTGCCGAAAGGAAAAGCACCCGACCCCATTAGCTATATATTATCAAAATTATATATATGGGGGATGCATGTTGTTGTCGTTCGATTGAGGACCCACCTAAGATGTGGAGTGCATATATATCAGCCAAGATGGGAGATTGGATCATTACAATGAAAGAACCATTTTTTGATTCTTGGAGAAATTCATTCCTTCCATCAACTATCAACTCCTTCTAAAGAAAAATTCTTATTCCTGTGATATATATATATATATATATGTACCAGTATTACAACAAAAAGCAACCATCGCAGTGAATATGATGCTTTGCTTTGCTTTGCTTTGCTACTTCTTTGGTTATTATATATATATATATATATATACATATATAGAGAGAGACGTGAAAATATAGAACTTTTGAGCCTCATAAAGCTAGACCTAAACCAGTCGAAATTAAAACTGATGAATAATATGCTTTGACGCATGCACATGACCGAGAGAATTATGCCCTTTTCTTTTTTTTCTTTATTTATTTATTTTGATTTGAGGGACTGGAACAAGCTAAGTTTTGGAATTTGTATATTGTCCCTACATCCACGTGAATAAGCAAATGCAAATGTTTTTCCAAACCTATGGTATTTAATTTGGGGTACATACATGTCCCATGTGCTCGCCACATTCATCCTAGCAGCTTACTTATTATTTTATGTATTTTACAAATCAAACAAACAAACCAATTATAATAATATCTTGTACCATACAATGAAATATTCAAATAGTATGACCTCATTTAATTATGTAATATAGTATTAATTTTGACTACTGAACCAGCACCAGAAGCATAAGATAAAGACGCAATGACTTGGGAGCGATTTATGGGTATATATGCAAATTTCAAACTTAATTTATACCAAAATTAATTAATTAATTCACTTTTCAACCAATTAATCAATCATTTTGACCACCAATGAATGTCTCTATAGCCTAACCTAATCTCTCTCTAAAGTAAACCCATTCATATCTCCGCGTAGACAGGAGTAAATCACAGCAGTTTTACGCTAAAAGCTAGCTTGCAACTTCCACAATCCACACTCAAATTCCCAATTTGCTTCCCCCACGCATACATTTAACAACATCGATGATCATAATTGTATATTAATTTATTCGCTAATTCTTAACATTCAATCACATCTGATTGAATGAATTAATGTAAATATTAGCCTTCAAAATTGAAATAAAAATACATCTTAATTTATTTTCTTCCACCTTAATTCTCTAATAATCATAATATCTAAGAATTTTGATCGTCGTTATCTTCAGAAATCTTTCATCAACTTCCTGACCTGTTCGAGAGTAACAAATAGGACTATGGTAAACGGACCTTGTCTCGATATCGTCGGGATAAATCCCTTGTACAGCGCCATCGGACCTTCGCTTTTAACTGTCTTCAGCGCGCAGTCTATGGCTCCGCTGTACGGCGGTGCTTTCCCTGGCTCTACCTTCATGTTCATCACCCTTGTTTTTATCACGTCTACTGGGTTTGAAGCGACTGCAGCTACAAACCCAGCTGCGAAACTCGCCGTCACGTGGGTCCCCAGTCCGTCGCGCATCACGCCTTTTGCCAAGATGATTTCTTTGATCTGATCGTATGATGCTAGCTGCGAGGCTGTCACTAGCATGGCGCGGTTCACCGTAAGGGATGAGCCGCGCCACAGGCTGGTCACGCCTTCTTGTTTGGCCATCCTCGTTATGGCATCGACCACGCTCTTGTAGTTTCGGCGCTGAGCAGGAGGGAGTCGTCCGTCAGCCTGCATGCGGACCATTGCCACGTCGGCAGGGTTCCCAACAGCCGCCCCGATACCTCCGGCGACTAATCCGGCCGTGATCTTACGCAGGAGAGGCATGTTCCGGGTTTCCGGGTCGGTCCATTTTTGTTTGAGAATATCGTAGAGTCCCATGCGAGTAGTGGAATATAAAGTCTGTCGGAGAACAGTAGCAGAGACCCCGGAAAAAAGAGCAGCGACTCCTTCCTGCTGAAGGATGCGGACACCGACGGTGACGGGACCCACACGGGGTGGGGCCGAAACGTGGACGGAGGAGGAACCCGTCTGAAAGGCCAGAGCCGGACGAAGAGACTGAGCAGCAGGAACGTGGGATTCCCCCTGAAGTTGCATGCGGACCTTGATCAGGTCAAGCGGGTGGGTAGAACATCCGGCAACAATAGAAGCAATCCCACCTTCAACAAATCCTTTCACACCCATTTTTAATTTAATTTCTCTCAAAGAATCAAATAAAGAATAAGAAAATCAAAATCAGTATGTTCGTTCTATGTATTAATGTAGTGCGTGGTTCTAACAATCAATGATTCTACCAGTTGGAATTGGCGTTCATCTCACTAGAGACGAGGAGATGGGAATGGAGGCCGAAGGCGATGGAGGAAGAATGAGGAACGACGGGTCGATGAGACATATGCTGGTTAAAGACTGGTTTAATATTCTATTTATGAAGAAGGAAGATGGATGAAGGATGACGGGTCCGTTTGGAGGAGGAGGAGAAGAAGAAGAAGATTTATAGGGAGCAGAGAAAGGGGATGCTTACGGTGCGCTTTCGAAAGACGAAAGGTGGAACGTGACTCCGCTTAGTTTGCGCGTTTGTGGGGTCGTCTAAATATCAACCGTACATTAAATGTGAATCTGTTCTTATTATTTTTTGTCGGCTTGAGTGCTTGACCTTCCACTCCCACCAAGCTTGAATTTTATTTTAATGGGGATAATAATATTTTCGTCCCTAAAACTTTGGAAAAATAATAAATTGGAACATAATTTTTAAACTAAATGAGTAAGATACAGATTTAATGAGTTTAGATTGACTTAAAATTATAATTAAATAAATCAATATTAAGAATATGACATGATTAATGATTGAATCGAGTTTAAATTTAAATTTTTTTACATGTAAGTCTATTTATGACACAATTAAAAATAAGATCAAATTTAACTTTAAAAGTATTGATACAGAAATTTATCTATAACATCATTAAAAATCATCTAGTGCTAACTTATTTATAATTTAATAAATTTATTTTATATTTTTATATTTAAAAGTGTTTGATTTTATTTTTAATATTTAAAAAATAGCTTTAATGTTATTTAAAAATAAAAATTATTAGTATTTAGATAAGTAATATTATGAATATTATATTTTAGCATATGTATTAAATATTTTATAAAAAAATTAATATATATTTTAAAATATGTTAAATAGGTGACAATTTAGAATTTTTATTTTTAACACAACTAATAAATGAGTTAAGTTATATATGTGCTGATACATTGTAAAATATATTGGTAAGATAAAAATATGAAGGACATTTTGCATGGGGATTAAAATGTTAAAACTGAGAAAAATATGTCTGAATTTGTTATTCTATGCAAAGCTTAGGGATGAAAATGTAGTTATCCCTGATGTTAATCAAGTGTATTTCAACCTTATGGATCGTTCTTGAGTTCGCTGACCTGTTCCTTTTCTTGTTTGATTATTTCTATTAAAAGGGATTGCGTTTTAATATTCATTTACCAGTTTTATGTAATAAAGAATATTTTTAAAGGCATTTTTTTAAATATGGATTATGAATATTATTTACATACAATTACTAGAAAAAAAAAAGAACTCATAAATTTTGTGATTTTGTATGCATGGAAGTGAGATGCCAATATATAATGAAATGGAATTTCCTTTTTATTGATTCATGATAATTAATATGATACCAAACTAAGAATCTTGCCAACTTTTTCTCGAGTGGTAATTAAATCATTCAACATGTTTTTAACTAGTTTCCCAAAAAAATATTTTATATTTGAAAAATAAAAAATCTAGATGGATTTTTAGTACAAATTTACAATTTTAATTTTAAATAGATGAAACTTATTTACTCCTTTGACAATACATGCATAGCTTTATTCAACTAAGTAGGATTGAAATTTGCATTTAATAAAAATAATGTCGCTATTTCGAATCAATTTTTTACGATTTATTTTTTAATTGTATATTATAATGTATTTGAATGCTCAATTGTCCATTTACTTGATTTTTAAAAAAGAAGTATTTAAATTATCTCTTAAGTTTAGTTCAAGTAATTTAAAAAAGAAGTATTTAAATTATCTCTTAAGTTTAGTTCAAGTAATTTAAAGTACATTTAACGTTCTAAATTATTATAAATTTGATTAATGATAAAAGATAAAAATTTAATGATTTTGAAGTGAAATTTTTTACTTAACGAAAGGTAAAAAGAGAGAGTAAATCATGTCATGATCCCATTCCCACTTTCATGGGAGTGAGACCATGTGATCACAAACTTGGTCGCCAAATTGGCCAAACAACCTAGTCACAATCCATCATCTTTTTATAGAAAATTACTTTTTAATTAATTAATAAAAACATAGAACAAAATAAAATAAAAGATGTCGAATAAAATTGGTTAATTAAATATGAAAAAAGAGTTGCCCGTCCATTTGTGGTTGTAGGGGCCAAGAGTTCACGTTGACTGGGATTCAATTCGTTCCCACTTGTACAGCTCAAATTGGCCTTTCTCCGCTTTTTCGGCGACATGAAGATGTCCACGTGTCATCCTCTTGTTGACTGACTAAGTCGGTGGTCTCCGAGTAAATTAAATTAAAAAAGTCAGAGCAGTTTCGATCTGAGGCAGGCGCAATCGGGACGATTGTAATTCCATCTCTAGAAGGCAGGTTAGTTAATAATACCAATTTGTTTTTGAATCAAAACTTTACAAGCGTGTGACGTATAATTTTTTAAAATAAATAAATAACATTCATTTAAAGTGTAATAATTAGATTAACCAAAAATCCAAATTTAGACCCAGCCAGATAAATTTTGTATATATCCGGTCCGAACTGTATCTAAATTCGATGTTATTCGAGTTAGGTTTTAACCTAACTTGGTTCGAGCTCACACCTTACATTTAAACTTTCAAAATTTAGAATATGATTAATAAAAATCCAAATTCTTGTTAGATTTTTTATAAGCTTAATAAAATTTTTTCAACTTTCATATTTTTGGGCCAGTCAAACTCAAACTTTTTTATCCACTCTAATAATAATTATAAATTACAAACCACTCTTTAATAGAGTAACTTCATTCTCTTACCTTTCAAATGAACATTAAAAATTTAATTTCTTTTGATTATAAGTAGAGCTAGACTTCATCTAAATTGGTTATAAATTTTTATAAATAATGTCAAACTAAATTTGATAATATAAATTTTGTATATAATTTATAATATAAAAAAAAAGAAATAGTACATCGTTAAGTTTGTTTTGCATTGTTTTTTATTGAGAGTATTTTAAAATTAAAACAACTGATTTACTTTTACCAGAAAAAGATCTAAATTTTCAATTTAAGATAAGAGATTTTGAGTTCTTTTAAAATAATAAATTATTTAAAATAATTTTATTTCATTTCAATTCTCTTATAATAAAATTTTAAAATTTTTGTCAATTAAAATAATTATACAATTTTTAGTAGAAGATATTTATGCCAATTAAATAATTAATAACTTTTTATTTTAAAACTCTATCTATAAAACCCTATTCCACAAAGGCTCTCCTTAAAAATTATAGGGTAAAGGACATGGAGCTCCCCAGGTTTTGACTTAATGGATATATAAGTTATAGTAGTTTTAAAAATATTCATAAAGTCCTAATTTATTTCAAAAAGACGATTGCATATTTATTAGAAACAGTTATTTACGAAAACTCGAAGTTAGGGACGATTCCCTCCTTATTGTAAACCAAATAAATGAACAATGTATAAGAAGTAAGAAAGCCCGACCAAACACTATTATTATTAAATCTTTAAAATTTAAAAAAAATATAAAATATATTTATAAAAAATGAATTAATAAATAGTACATTAATAATATAAAATTTATTAATGTATTATAAACTTATATTTTTTATAAATTATAAATTTTATTTTTTTCATATTTTATTTTATTTTGACCACACATAAATATAAATATATAATATAATAATAAGTATTGTATTATAGTATATTTTATTTACATATTAATATTTGTTTATGATTTATTTTATTTATTTCTAATACTTAATTAATATCAAAATGTTACTATATTATAAAATAAATAAATTTATATGTTATATTTTTAGTATTTATAAAATATATAAATTTACAATATGTTAACAAAATATTATATAGTTAATATACTATAAAATAATATTATGATTTATTTTATTAATATATTTTTAATACATATATATATTATATTTTGTCACATTTTAATGATTTAATAATAATTTTTGTTAAATAACTATTAGTAGTAAGGGTATAATTGTTTTTAAAAGTAAATTGGTACTTTTATGGATATTTTTCAAATCACTAAGAGTTATATGTCTATTAAATCAAACCTTAAGGAGATTTATGTCCTTTTTTCAAAATTATATCAAACCTTAAAGAGATTTATGTCCTTTTTTCAAAATTATATCAAAGTAGTGCTACTTATAAAATTTTTACTTGTAAAAAGTTTATTTAAAAATTTTATTTGAAAAGTTATGTCAAATAAATTTGAATATAAATTAAGTTCATGTATACACTCAACAAAAATTAAGTTCATGTATACACTCAACAAAAATTAAGTTCATGTATTAATTTAAACTTATTATCTAATCTTCTAAAAAAAAATTAGCACGTAAATATTTTTATAAATAAAAAGTTAAAATTTGTGTCTTATAAGTATTACTTCCAATTTATGCAATTTAGATAAATGCTTATATCAACATAGAATTCTAATTCCTACGTTAAATATATTATGATTGATTGTCAAACTCTTATAGTGATACTAATTAATAAACAATTAATTACATTTACAGTTGTGACGTTAATTTTTCCAATTTTTTCATTACTTATTTAATATTTTTCTTACGAATTTAATTAAACCTTAGAATCTAATAATCATTTTAGTAGTGTGATTATTACATTTCAATATAAGGTACTTTATATTTTAATTTTGTTCACATTAATCACTCTAATTTAAAAACTAAAAGTTTTAAGGTACACTTAATATTATCAAACTATCTTGAGTTCGAATAATAATAAGAGGTAAGAATTTAGTATTTTTTGAAAGAAATTTCTTGTTTCCATACAAAATATTTTTTTAAAAAATTTTTTTATTTTCAATAGTATTATATTTTCTAGTATAATATATTATTTGAAATTCTGCTATTCTAAATAATTATCTTTTATTTAATGAATGTCACATAACAGGAATAACAACAATTGTGGATTTAACATATGAAACGTTTGTCGAGGTCGGCCCATTAGTAAACAAAACCCGATAGATTACTGGGCCTAGAAAAATGGATGATGGCCCTTAGCTCAACCTGGCCTACAAGCTTGCATGGATTTTAATTCATTTGGTCTAACCCAACTTGAACTATTGGTCAAAACAATTATCTTTTGCTTTTTCTTTTCTTAAAAAAAAAAAAAAAAAGAAAAAAATCAAAAACCTTTACAAGTATAATTTAGAAAAGCAAATATAGTAGGGCATCTAGCAGAAGAATTAAAATAAAAAAAGACAAATTAGGAATTCGAAAGAATATGAAAAAAGTCTAAAGCTGCATAATGTGGTATGAGTCACTCAAGCTATTTGGTCATATGGACATTGATTAATGATCACTCAACTAATATTATTGTATAGAATGATGAAAAAGCTATCAATCTAGCTACCTATACTTAATAATTGATTAAACATTTCATATGTACGTTCGTTGTTTTTCTACTGCTAATGAATAATGAGTTGTCTCTAACAGGAAAAAGATAAATCAATAATACCACCGATCCAAACTATTTCTTTATTTGCATTTCCGCCCTAAATTTTTTTAAAATAAAACAAATCATCATTTGATATAATTAGATAGATAACTTTATCGTCAATGGAACGTTTTTTTTAAAAAAAGTTTATGCTAGAGTAATTAATCTCACATGTGAAACACTCAATTTTTAATCTTTGCTATTATTAAAATTTGAGATAATCTAAAAATATGAAACGTGTCCTATATCAACTAAAATATATCTGATGAACATTCTAACATAAAGAATAATACTGTAACATAGAAATAAAGTAAATTTTAGTCTAATCTTACCTTTTTTTTTTTTTAACAAATATCAAATGGTTTTAAATTTTTCTTAATCTATGTCAATATCTCAAATTATTAATTTTTATAGGTACAATAAATTATTGACAACAGCAGATAAGAAAAGTTAAATTATATGACATTATTCTATAAAGATAAAGTACACTAAAAATATATGAAAAAATACTTTATTATTTTGAAATTAATTAAAAAGTATTTTTCCCTATTCTTTCATTTTTCTCTCTCACTCTTTCTTGTTACACTTTTTTTTTTCTCTTCTAATTTTTTAATAACCATATTAATCAAGTAGTTTATATAAAAAGATAATGGAGAGAGGTAGGAAAAAAATAAAAAAAAAAATTATTTTATACTTAGAAGGATATATGTGACAGTATCCACTTAACCCTTTTTGTATTCAATAATGAATGCCATTAAATATCTAAACTTCCTTATTCTCATATAATTTTTCATAATTCTCATGTAATAAAATTTTATAAAATAAACATAAATGACTTAAGGTCTTCTTTCATTCACACATGATGAGGTTTCGTACCTAATGAAAATATATATACATCATCTTTGTCACATTCTCGTATGTAAACATGTATATGTCTAGTGTATCTACGTATAAATGTGAAACGCTAACAAATGGATAATTTATGCAGTATACACTATACAAATGGTGCATGCTCTTAACTTCAAATGACAAATTTGTACATTGTACGAAATGTTGTGTGATTGGAAAAAAAAAATAAAAAAACAAATATGAAAAAGAACGAGCTTATGACTCAACGAAATGGATACAATTTATAAGCAAATATATTTGATAAGAATATGTATAAAATATCTTAAACCATGTATAAATAAGCTTTTAATCATTATGTTGAAACGCTTTTTAATATGTACACAAAATTGCACCAAACTAATACTTTTAGAGAAGTCGCCATACGTGGCAGAAACATCAAAATCACCATCAACGGAAGAGAATTATGAAAAAAATCATAATTATATCTGGCAACTTTTCTCTTATCACTTACGTAGAACACAAATCACAATGTATATTGTAGACATGTATAATTCCTGAAGGGCAAAGTATCCAAACACACGATCCGAAGCTTGAATGTGTTCTCAATGGTCCCCAAGGCCGTAATTTTTAACTATCACCATCAGTATTCAAATACATTATAATCGCTTTTTATACCACTATTGAATGTCACGCATAAAATAAATTTCATATAACACACTTTTTTAATAAATAATTACATATAAAATATGTGATGATTTTAAGATATCATCTATTTATTAAAAATGCCCATTCGTGTGAATAAACGCAAGTGTATGTATTTCAATTATTATATAACTAATATATTTACTGTACTGAAATCCTATCATAATTTTAAACTATTCACTCACAATTTGACTATTCGATTCTCTTACTACTACACTTCCTCTTAAAACACAGGATTTATAAAATATTAATGGTTGGAACAGATTTGTAACTTTATTCAATCGTATCATAAATACTAGAACATAATTGCTTTAATTTCATAAATACATTATCCACTGAACTTCTAATTTTCGTTCTAACCATCCAATTTTCTTTTCCTTCTATTTCTCTTTATTTCTACTTTGGTTTGGTTTCCTTTAATTTCTGTTTTTCTCTTTTACTTTACTTTTCTTTTTCTTCTTCTTCTTCTTCCTAGGATTTCCTTTATTTCTTCTTTCTTGTCTCTCTTTCTTTTCCTCACAGCCCTCTTTTCTTATTCTTTATGCTCTTGTTTCAGTTTCTAAAATGCTAATCATAGGCCAATAAATAAATAAATAAATAAATAAACAAACAAATAAAAAGTAGAATAACAGATAGAAGCATGCTTGTACAAATTCTACAGTAGAGTCATGTAGGGTTGTTACAATATGTGTATTTATTAGAGGTAGGCAAGCCCGGAGATGTAATTTATTTCTGTTCAGAACCAAAGTAAACCAAACTGTTATAAAGACCGAATCGAATTCAACTGAATTGGTTAGGTTAAACAAAAGGTTTAAGTTTATTTGAAATTACTTTACTTTCTATTATATTTAATTTTTATTTCCAAAAATAAATAATAAATTTAAAATTTTTTACTCCTATAAATAAAAATAAAAGTGCAAACACACTTTTAAATTTCTATCCATTCCCGTTAAAACTAACTATATAAAATTGAAAAAAAGTAAAAAAAAATTAAACTAAATTAAATCGGTTCAAATAATTTATTCCCTTCTTTCCATTCTTCATATTTACATTTACATTACATATTTTTATTATGCTTTTAATAATTTTATTTTATTTAATTATCATCTAACTCTTAAAAAATTTTAAATTAATAATAAACGTGCGAATTTGACATAGAATTATAAGATTTAATATTATCATACTTTACATAAAATATTATATAACATATTTATAATAATTATTTGGTATGATGGTGTTTTATGTATATTTGGTGGTGATGGTTGGTTTGATTTGCTGAAATTAAGTTTGATTTTAGGATAATTAAAATTAAGAAAGGAACAAAAATGAGAAAAAATTAGTGCCAGAGGGAGAAGAAAAAAATATTTTATTTTATTAATTAAAATTAATTCTACGTATAAATTATTGTTTAATAAAATGTTATATAATGGGAGTGACGCATGAACAGAAATTTGTGTCAGTCATTTTTCCAGTAAGAAAACCCCACAGAAAATTAAATTAAATTAAAAAGCTTCAGTTCAGTACAAGACAAAAAATTAAAAAAATTAAAAATAAAAAAATAAAATAAAAGATTCTTGCTAACAAATTCAATCTTCTTCTTCGCTCTCTTTCCTTATTTCTTTCTTTCTTTCTCCCTTTCTCTCTGTTACCTTAAATCCATATGCTCGATAAATTATCCAATCAATTCTACCAACCATTGGAATTCCCTTTTTACCCCTCTAACGACCGCTCTTACCCACCGCCGCCGCCGCCGACGCCTCCACCACCACGGCAATTGAATCTATGTATATCGACGGAACTACAATTACAATCCTAGGGTTTCTCTTCTGTTCGGGTCTCATTCTCGGCGCTGGTTAAAGATATTATTTTATACTTGAACTAGATGCTGGTTCCTGGAATTCTAGGGTTTCACGGCGTCCTCGTGCTATCGTTGTTGGTGTTTTTTCTTGTAATACGACAGAAATGGAGGAATGCCGTGGAGAGAAAAGCCGAGGTCACTAAACTTATCGCTGTAGCCGCGGAGGAGTCTCTTATGGAGGAGCTTGAAGTTGCTAAACAGTACGACTCCGTTCAGAGGTTGTACCAGTGTGCTGTCTGTTTTTCTCCCACCACCACGCGTTGCTCTCGCTGCAAAGCTGTTCGTTACTGGTTAGTTGGCTTGACTTTGGTGTTTATAGAATAAAAGACAAATTTTTATTTATGTTAATGCATTGAATTTCTAAAATCATGCTTGTGGGTAATTTTGTAAATGAATGAGTGGAGAAGGAAATTTGGCTTTACTAGAGTGTACGTTCTTGGGTAAATGGAGGAAGCTGGTAATCTGTTAGTGAACTAGTTAATGCATCAGTTATGCTTCAATACATATTAGTGAAGACTGAAGAAGATGGTCATAACAGCCTTAAGGACTAATAAACTGTATGATGTATTTATCAATTGCTGAATGCTGTTAGTTGGTGGCCTATGTTCATTTTTATGACACGTCGTAATTGAAGCTGCATAGAAACTTGAAGACGGAAGATAGGGGGTTGTATTACTTCTGATATTTGATGGCAGTGTAGGTGAAAATATGAAATCTTGTCTGATCAACATTTATTTATCACTGACACTAGCCAAGCCAGTGGTTGCGTATAGGTGCTCTATTTACGTGAAGATTTCGCTCCAGAAATTTGTATTATTATCTCTTATATACTTTTTTGTGCTTTTTTGTTGGTGGGTTAGAAGAGCTGGAGTGGGGTTTTCTCAGGTTTAGGAAGTAACTATTATCAAAATATTGCTTGCTTCATGCCATGTCATTTAATCTTTTTGGGGAATATGAGTCTTAAAGTAACTGTTGACAGTGTCTTTTACCTATGGTCTCAACAACATTTCTGCAGCTGCATGCATTATCTTATTAAATTAGACCTGGTCAAGCTGTAGCTCAATCAGTATGAATGTTTCAGCTTTGCTTGACATGAATGTTATGGAACATTTTGTTGGAGGGCGTAATTGCAACACATACAGATATAAGTTTATTATCTTGTTAGAAAATTTTGGCTGCACTTTTAGGCATTTGTTGGTTTCTTTCTGATTTTCTGTGGTACTTTAGTTTGATTGTGCTCTGTTGCTCCCCTTTGGTGTCTTCTTGTGGTATTGACCTTTGAATGTTTCTACTTGTAGTTCTGGTAAATGTCAAATTATTCACTGGAGACAAGGTCACAAAGATGAATGTTGTCCTCCAAGAACTACTGTGCCACTGAGAGAGGGAATTGACTTTGTTGCAGTAGCAGCATCAAGGAACCAGTTTGGAAATTGCGGAAGGGATTCTGAGATGGAAGGAAAATCTGATGTTTCTAGCAGGGCTTCATCAGTGGTGGATGACAATGTTATTCTTAGGCCTCATGCAGATGTTCGAGGAACACATACTGGTTTAGCATCAACTAATAACTCATCTGTGGCTGGTTTCACTTCATCTAGAACTAGAAGTGAGTTATTGGTTGATGTATCTTCCAATGAGGCACCTGGGTCTAGCACTACCAACAGAGATGAGAGATCTATTTGTGATGTGGTTGCTTCTGATATGCCTGGAACAAAGACTAGAATTAGAAAGACTAAACATACTATGCTGCCATCTCCAGAGTCCAATAATTCAGCCATTGACATCGATGGCACATCTCGTGCAAGTAAATTGGATAAAATGAAATCGAGTCATAATGATGAAGAGGTTAAGTTAAGACCACAGCTTCCCAAAGGCAAGACAACCATAGCTGATGATGTCCAACCTGCAAAATTGGGTGATAAGAAGTTTATTAGAGGAGCTGCTTCACCTGAATTTTTAGTTAAAGATGCTTCTAAATTTAAGAGCTCCTCATCCTTGAGCTGTTTGAGGTCTGATTCTGTAACTAAAGATAGTGAAGATGATTCACAGCGTTCTAAGGGAAAACATTCGAGATCTTTGTCGTCAGGTGCTCCTCGTACATCTTCAGCCACTGGAAGGCATTCAATGAGCAATTCCAAGTCTATATTGCCTGCAAAACTCAGTAGTATCCCAAGCTTGCCTCAAAATGCTTCTAATGGGCTGAAAACATCAATGCAGAAGGTTGTACAGCAGTTTAGAGTCTCCAAACCGTTTAAGTCTTATTTGTTAGGTCCTGAGAATGAGGTTGCTGGAAAATGTAATGACAAGGTAATTTTGCTGTTAGATGTGCTTTCCTTGAGAGCCTGTAGTTTCCTTTGGCACTTTGTACTCATTGATTTTTATCTATGTTCTGACAGACAACATTTCCATATGATTTGTTCATGAAACTCTACTCTTCTGATGAGGTGGAACTACGCCCATTTGGCCTTATAAATTGTGGGAACAGGTAATGTTCGAATTTGGAGTTGTGTCACCTCATGATATGCTAACATCTAGATGTATCTTAATTTCTAAACTTGTATATTATGTTAAAGTGGATGCTTCTACCAGGTTTATGATTAAACTGTTGTTTTGGAAATGCGTCATACTTAATAAAATACAAGATTGCTAAATTCATGCATTATGATCTGGGTTTATGTCTCATGGAGTGTTTTTTTTTTTTTGGTTATTCTTTTTACATTTTACATTTATTTTTGAATTCTTAGAAGATTAAGTCATTGTTTTGTTTGTCTTGCTGAAATTCAATGCCATTATTTTCTAAACCCATGTCGTTGAAAGAAAGTAATGTCCCTTTGCTTGATTATGAAGTGTGCCTTACATCAAAGATTCATTTTTGTGATCTTCCACATGACATAATTGTTCTTGAAATTTTGCAGTTGTTATGCTAATGCTGTGCTCCAATGCCTGGCGTTCACTCGGCCTCTGACTTCATATCTCGTTCAAGCTCTCCATTCAAGAGCATGTAAATTATTTTATGGGTTTGTGCCTTCAGTTCATTGTTGCCACTGTTTGCTTGATTGCTCTCTCAGTTTCTAATGTTTATAATCTTCCCCAGGTCAAAAGAAGGAGTGGTGTTTTATTTGTGAGTTTGAGCGCTTGATTCTGAAGGCAAGGGAGGGGAACTCTCCTGTGTCCCCAATTGGTATACTATCCAAGATTCAAAAAATTGGAAGTCATCTTGGTCATGGGAGGGAAGAAGATGCGCATGAATTTCTGAGGTGAAACTGCTATTAACAACTATTGTCTATTTATAACTTTGCATTAAATTTGTGCTTTTTGCAAATGTACTTACAACATAAGTTGTAAGATCGCAGGTGTGCTGTTGATACAATGCAATCTTTTTGCCTCAAGGAG
This sequence comes from Azadirachta indica, assembly GCA_022749755.1. Lineage (NCBI taxonomy): Eukaryota > Viridiplantae > Streptophyta > Magnoliopsida > Sapindales > Meliaceae > Azadirachta > Azadirachta indica. The sequence goes on along the minus strand of CM040447.1, from coordinate 13,719,452 downwards.
GTTGGGGCAAAAGGAAAACTTGCAGAGGAAACAACGTTAATAGGCTTGACTTTTGGGGGGTATCTTCGATCTAAGGTTGGTTGTTATTTGATGGTACATTTATTATTTTGTTCTGATAAAATTTATTTATTTTCTTTATTGAAGTAGAAGTCATTCCATTTTGTTACTGGAATTTAATGACTGGGTTTATCAGATCAAGTGCTTGAAGTGCCTTGGTAAATCTGAGCGGTATGAGCGAATGATGGATCTAACTGTGGAGATAGATGGTGATATTGGAACTCTAGAAGATGCTCTTGCACAATTTACAGCTTCTGAAACCTTGATTGGAGATAACAAGTATCATTGCAGCAGGTTGGTTAATTTTCTCATATCCCATTCTCAATTTATGTGTGAAGTTGTAGATATCATGTTGGTCTTGCACAGGCCTTTTCTCTTTTTCTCCTGTGTTTGCCTTCCTCAACATAAATAAACTTGTTTGTCTTGGCTAATGTTTTGAACATTTCACTTTTTGTTATTGAACTTCTTACTCAGCATAGAAGTATTAATTTTATTCTACAATTCCTGCTTTGATTGGAATGTAATTATCACATCAAACGTGAGGCAGCTCTAGAGTAGTAGATTAGTTGTTTGAGTGTTTAGTGATGCCAAATGAATTTTACATCTTACTAATTGATTCAGGTGCAAATCATATCAGAAAGCTAAGAAGAAGTTGACAGTGTTGGAGGAACCCAATATACTTACTGTTGTGTTAAAAAGATTTCAGGTAGTTCTTGATTACCTGTTTAAAGTTTGAACTTGTGCTTTTCTTTTGTTTTGAGTCTTGATGTTTGCTCAACTGCATGTGCATGCAGTCTGACAACTTTGGGAAGTTGAATAAGTCAGTTCGGTTTCCTGAGGTCCTCAACATGGCCCCATATATGAGTGGAACTAGTGATGGATCTCCCATTTACAGCCTCTATGCAGTGGTCGTTCATTTGGATGTCATGAATGCTGCATTTTCGGGTCATTATGTATGCTATGTAAAGAATTCCCATGGGGAGTGGTTCAGAATTGATGACAGCACGGTATGTTCCTTTTTTATGTCTTATGGGTTCATGTTGATCATGATTTAGTTTGATCATCCACTACATCTCTTGCCTTCGGTTTCAATCTAATTTCAATGGAGGAATTTCAAATTAAAACTAGATAGATCTCAAGAAGAAGACTTCCTATACCACTTCTTTTTTGGGTGTGTATTTATGCACTTGTTCATGATCATGGTTGGGGCTTCTAATGTTGTTTCTTTACTATACATTTAGATTAGAATATGTCCCTTTTGTTTGATTGCAAACTCTCATACAAAAGGACTTAAGTAAAAGTAAAAGAAAATGACGCTTTATATGCACTTTTTACTCTCTGTAGTGAATGTTGAATGCTTATGGTTGTGTATTGCCAAATTAGATTTGCATCCTTGATTGACTAAGCGCACATAATATGATATCCTGCATCTCAAAGGCTTGAGGTCATCTTATATATACTGTTCATTTTTTCCATTTCTCATGCTCCTGAAAGAGGCTTGACAGAACATAATAGAGAACAAATTAATGGTGTTGATAAGTGTGTTTGCTTGTGTCAAGGACTATAGGTGCTGACTTGGATTACGTATGCAGAATTTTTGAATAGTTTTCCATAGCTATTAGTTTGAGATGTGTTTTGGCGTTTATAGATCTGATAGGTGGATCTTGATATTGTCTAGGTAATGCCTGTGGAGTTGGAGAGGGTCTTATTAGAGGAGGCATACATGCTCCTTTATGCGAGGTAATGTTGGTGTGCAACCTGATATGGATTTTAAATTCCTTATTTAATTGGTTTACAAACGCTGATTAGATTTCTTGTCCTCAGGCATTCTCCAAGACCACCAGCTTTGACAAGAAACAATGTAGTATCTCTTGGTGGAAAGTCCAAGAAAAAGAGTTTGGAAGCTCTTCCTAGTGTGGATGCCAAGGCACAGCGGAAGCTTGCTACATCAGGCAATCAATTGTTTGATAGAGACGAATGGAGATACCATTCAGTGCAAAGATTTCCTGCAGTGGATTCATCAAGCGAGAGCTCTTCCATTTTCAGCTGGTCCGATGCAAGTTCTTGCAGCACTGCAAGTACCAAGGATTCTTCCAGGAGTGAAGACTTATCTGATTTCATATTCGGTGATGGGCCTAGTTGGTACAGAAGTTATGGGATTGCACCAGAATCGGTTGCATCTTCCTCCTATCAAAACTTCAACAGAGACTCAGAAGAAAATGATGCTTGGCGGAATGGCCGGAGAGAAAGCTATGGAAGGGATGAGAACCCAGCAATTTTGTATACTGACTCAACTAAACATTATAAAACCTTAAGCCACCATTATTATGTTAGTAATAGTAGTAGTATTGGTAGGAGGGACATTAATTCCGAGCAGGTAATTTCGGCTAACCTTTATGATGTAAGATTAAGGAGAGCAAGCGGGGAAAATAGATCAGCTCAGACGTTTTATTGAGGTTTGAGTTGTGATTAAATTAAGCTCGGTATTTTTAATGTGATGAAGAAAGTCAATTAATCACTCATCTCCTGCAGCTCCCCATGTTTTTGCTCCACTAGTCTTCTGAAATTCGTTGTAGGCTTCATATTTTGAATAGAAGGATGAAACTAGAGGCATAAAACGAGAAGGGCAGACGTGGAATTTTTATATCGTTGGAAAATTGGAAATTCATTTCCTATACTTTTTAAGAGCCAAAACCGGAAATGCTGGTAAAAGCTTGAACTAGTTATATGCAGACAGTGAAACGGCGTCGTTACTTTGTCGGCGATTTAATGGACGAGCGAGGAAGAAAACTCGGCATTTGATTGATTGTCCTTGGGAGGTAACAGAAAAGACACGAAACAAAAACGACACAAAACGCAAATGCCTGTGGCAATAACGATACCCAGCTACCACAACTGTTGGCAGAAGCTAAACTACCGTCTACCTTCCTCACTTTTATTACTCACCCGCTCCAATAGACCAATGGTAACCTCCAGCAGTAACAGTAATGCAGGCGCATACACTACGATCAAAGAGACAGTCACATTCGAGAAAGAAATTAAAAAGAGCAAATTCATAGCCATCGCTGGCCATATCTCCAGCGAACAATCCGCCCAATCCTTTCTCTCTCAGGTAACCCATTTTTCTCTTCTTCTACGGCTCTCCAATCTTATATCACAATTTAAAATTAATTTCTGGAGAATGTTCATTTTTCCATTTTTTATTTTATATATAGGTTGGGGATCATCGTGCTACTCACAACTGCTGGGCTTATAAGGTATTAGGTATTTCACATAATTGTTAATTTTATGCTATCGATTTTATTGGTTGGAGATTCGTTTTATTGTGTATTATTGTTATTTATAGGTCGGAAATCAATACCGGTCTAATGATGATGGTGAGCCATCGGGAACAGCAGGCAAACCTATACATTCTGCAATTGTTTCTTCAGGTTTGGATAGGGTTATGGTCGTTGTTACAAGGTTATTTCTATTCTTGATCTCCCTTTTTCAAGAGATTTTATGAACACGAGCTCTGATTCATAATTCTAGCTTTTTAGTTTTTTTTTTTTTTTTTTTTTAAATTAAGGTTTAATTGCATTCTCATATGATACTGAATTTGCAAACTGCAGGCATTTTGGAGGTATAAAACTGGGTACTGGGGGACTTGTTAGGGCTTACGGTGGTGTGGCATTGGAATGCTTAAAAAATGCTCCTACTATTCTTGTGAAATCTAGAGTAATTAACTTCTTTTTCAGTATTTAATTTGATTTGTAGAATTAATTTATGCATATGCCATACATTTGTGGTGAATTTGCAATTAATTTGATTTCATAATTCCCATCGTTGAATCCTTGATTGAATTTTTTAGGTTCCAATGGGGGTGGAGGTTCCGTTTGAACTTCTGGGAGTTTTATACCATCAGGTGAATGCTGAACTCCTCTTAATTCATCTCAAATCAGACTTGCTTCTTCTTTGGTGTAGCCTGGATCTTGCATGTCACACAACCGGTATCTAAGAAACGACTTCTAATTTTCTTTTTCACTGTTAGGGGGGCATGTTTTATAGTCAGTATTAATCTTCATCAGTTCTAAACCCGCCAAGTTACAGCTTTTAATTGCACAGTTTGATTGTTTTTCTTCTCTTTCATACACCCATTGCTGCAATTACTTGATAAGTTATTTTTTCAAATGACCATAACCAGCTAACTTTGAGATGTTAAGTTGTTAACTATTCTTCGTCAGATAAAAATTCAGTACTTAAGTTATCTCCTATGATTATAGCCTACATTTGGAAAACATTCTAATTGTTGCCTTTTGTTGATCAAGAAGTGGAAACTTCTACTTTCTTATGGTGATTCAATGTTTAACTTTCATTTTTACCTTTGGTGTTCACAGCTGCAGTTGTTTCAAGTTGAGGACATCAAGCAGGATTATGATACTGGTAAAGATGGAATCACCATGGTAACTTTCAAAGTTGATTTTGATCGGGTTGAGAATTTGGAAGATGCCATCAAAACCACTTGTCGACGGGATATTGTGTTTTATAAGCACTGAACTGACTTAGCCAGTTATTCAGGTATGGCAATTGTCGGTTTAGGCAATTGTCAAGTCTTCTGTTTCCCTCTGAATCAAACTGATATGGTATACGTATGTATGTGCATCTCTTTCCCTGCTTAGAGCTAATCTTGTGCTACATATGGGATTGACCTGACCTTGAAGTTTACACTTGACCGTCACTTGTTTTGGGGCTGTTATGTGTACAATTATGTGATGGTAGCTACTATTCATTAATTCTTTACCTGATATGTCAATATTGTATGTACAGTTTTCAGCTTAATACTAATTTTACAAGTTTCTTATTCTATCACTTTGTGGATCTTATGGAGCCTGTTCATGCACAGCATGCTAGAAAATCTATAGTTAAGTCATACCCTCTATGCCATCATACGATTCTGCTAAATGGAAGGATCTTATCAATATCCATGAATGATAAACCATAGATCGAACTGCCGAATTAGAAAAATTGGCTGTAAGTTCACGAATTGGTGTCCCACACTAGCACTTTTGCATAATAACTCTACCAAAGGCGATCCTATCTCCAGAATCGCTTCTGGTACTGTCCCTTGGGGCCTGTAGGTCCTGACACAAGGTCTGGTTTCTAGCTCTTCCAGAATGTTATCTCAAACATTTGTTGCTGGTTTGGTTCAATACTTCAGAGCTGTTATATTTATGGAGTTTGATAATTTACTTCATCTTCAATCAGAAATGCAAATGCTGTCAAGTCTAGAAAATTTAGATAATTGCAGCATTATCTCTTTTCTGTTTCCATTTCTGTTTGTCCTGAACATTTCAAGTCATGATGTATAAATTTTAGATATGATGGAGTATAAATTTTAGTAATGATCATAGCCAAGATATGACATGACTGTAGTATTAGAAGAATTGGTTCGTAAGGACGGGAAATGGCTGCATCAAACTCAAGTATGCAATAACATATCCTCCATAAATTACTTAAATCATCAACTTGAAGGGATTCTAAATTGGCACGAGGAAAAATCGCTAATGAAACCCTCATTCTTTAAGACAAGTATATGTGAATTAACTCAAGCCAATACAAAAAGAGAAAAGAAGAAAAGAAAAAAATTAACACACAAGCAGCATAGCAGACTCACAATATTTTGGCAGAAGCACATTCTTGGATAGTAATAACCAACAATCAGTCACCTCAAGGGCTCGCAGTTCAGTTTGATGGGGGTGGAGAGAGGAATGGAATGGTCGGTGTTGTTGTTGGGATGGTGTGCAGAGGAAGCGTAGGTTCTGGTAGAGTTGGTTGTGCTGGTAATGTTGGCAATGGGGAAGAGGGCAGTGTCGGCAATTGGGCTTTTGGGAGAGTTGGCAATGAGGGTAGTGGAGGGAATGTGGCTGTAGGCAGAGATGGTACTAGAGGAAGTGTAAGTGCTGAGGGTGGAGCCACTGGTGTGTCCGAAAGGTGGCGAGCTGCCAGGCTTATGTCAAAGCTGAAGACGGATAGTGCTGTAATCAAAGATGAAATCAAGCATTCCATGTTTTGAATAAGCGGAAAGGAAGAGCTAACTTCAGTTAGGAATTTCAATTATGTATGTTTTAAGGAGCTGCAAATACTCATTGACTTTATATGAAGAATAGCTTCCAACTGTGCTCTTCTGCATTTGTAATCCAAGTTGGCTGAAATCTTGCCGGGGGAAGTGTGGAGAAACATTGGTTACTTTACCTCCCTAACCTGTTGGCTGCAAACTCCGAAGTTGTGAATTCACTAACACAAGAATGCTGTCTTAAAATGTCGCCAAAAAACATTCCTAGTTAGGACTAGGCAATTCAGCTAACTTAAGACCATAAATTATTCTTTTTTTTTTTTTTTCTAAATTTTATATGTTTGGTCAGGTAGAACACTAGAAATTGGTAAACAACAATATACAGAAGGTTTACTTCCTGTTTTTGTTTTATGACTTTGTACCTTATTATTGTTTCACTTATTTCCAAGGATGCCCACTATATGAGATTTGAAACAACATATTCATAATGTGCTGCAAGCTATAGTGACCAAAGCTGAGTTTAACAAGAAAAGGAATCTAGATGAGAAGTTAAACGAACCAGTAGTTCTCAACAGTTGCTCCACCTACATCTCATCAAACTACGTTGTTCCTTCAACATTCCTTCTCTATAAATAGCCATCATAACCTGCTTTCTCCAACTCAAACCACAAACTTAGCTTCTCCACGTACGATCACCTGCAAAGCCTGCTAGCTATTTCTTGTTTCCTTGTAAATTATGGCTGCTTTTAGGCATTGCTTCCTATTATCTATGCTTGCAGCATTATCAATGTCAAGCTTTCAAATCAGCATGGCTGCTCGCCAGCTTTTGCAAGCACCAGCGGCACCACTGCCAACAATTCCGCCTCTGCCTAAAGTGACAATGCCTCCATTGCCCTCAATCCCAACATTACCTAAGCCCACGATTCCACCCTTGCCAAGTCTGCCAACTCAACCAGGTCTTCCGAAGTCAACTCTGCCTCCCTTGCCAAGCACCCAAATTCCATCTCTGCCTGTAGCACCAAAAGTAACACTGCCCCCATTGTCTTTCACTCCACTTCCTACCATTCCCACTACAATCCCATCACTTCCAAACATTCCCACCACAATCCCAACTATTCCTTTCCTCTCTCCACCTCCATCAAATTGATTCATGTATTGGTTCTCAAGTTTGCAGACTTCTTAATAGTTTCTCTCTGGTTATTGGATGCATTTATCATTGTTGTGTTTTGAGTGTGTTATGGGATTGAGCAAGTCTTATGTCCATTAATTTACTTACGAGATTATGATACCTCAATTTGTTTTTCGTTTATTTTAGTCATTCTTTACTCCTTGAGTGAGTTGTTATTGTAATTGATTTGTAGTAGGCACCTGTGTTATTTTAATGAAGATGTTTTCGTTCATGCGGGATTTCCATTTTCAGTACCGATTTTGGGCAACCCTGTTATATTTCAATTTCATGGTATCAGTCAATCAAATATATTGATATAATAGAAGGGTAAAAAGAATCTAAAACTATCTCCAATATTAATAAACATAAATCAAAGGATTTCCACTTTTTTCACCCCATAATAAGTAGCTTATTACAATGATTGACCCCTTAAATAACAATACAAAAGAACCCCTTTGGTTTTGCAGCTTGTCAAAAATTTTCCATTCATTTTGAAAATGATCGTCAAATGTACTCTCAATTTTCTCACATTTTACAAGCCAACAATTCTTACAAAAGGATTCCTAAATTCCCACAACAAATAATTCTTACTCTTTTGACTTAATTCTCAAATATAAGATACTAAAAAAAAAAAATCTCAAATATAAGGTTTTAATTTAATTAGTATGTAATTGAAATAAATATGGAAGAGAAAGTGAAGAATAATGATGGAGCTGATTATGGTTTTATTTTTATTTCTTCTTTCTTTTTCTTGGCTTCCCATTCCCAAAGCAATATCACTGTCTTCAATTGTATTTCATTCTATGGGTAGCAAAACGAAACATCAGACAGTAATAGGCATCAGTATGAAATCAAGACACGTTGAAGCTGATAAATTCTGTACCATTGAAGGTCTTGGCGAATAGAATAGAATAGAATAGAATAATTCCATTATGTTTTCATAGTATTTGAATTGTATAGTATTTGAACTGTCTTTTCCTTTATATAATGTATATACAAGAAATACAAAAGTAATGCTTGCCTGCTGGCATTCATGTGTGTGATAATGGCAGTTTCGTTGGTATTTGCAGCAGGGTAAGAACAATTGGACTTGTGATAATTAAAATAATAATAAAAAAAAAAATCTGTATTCATTAACAAAAGAGCAGCAGCAACGAAATTGAAAACAATGGAGGAAGTGTCACCTCTGTTGCTGAAGGAAGGTAAGTCAATGTTGGATCAGGCAGAGCTGGTAAGGCTGGCTATGGAAGAGTTGGTGGGCTTGGCAGCGTTAGCATTGGCACTGTAGCTTCAGGCAAAGTTGGCATTGAGGGCAATGGCGCTGGTGTGGCCTTTGGCAGAGGTGCAGCAGTTGGTGAGCTGCCATGTTCTATAAAGATCATTCCTATAAGTGTTGTTGTCATATAAAATGTGATGCATTTAGTATAATCGTTGGTGAGTAAATAAACTAACAAGTATTTGCGCAACAAACTCCACGAAATTCCCATGAGACCATGCGAGCTATAGTCAAAGCTTAGTTTAACAAGCGACAAGTCAGTCTAGATGAGAAGTTAAACTAACAAGTACTTCTCAACACTTCCTCCACCTACATATCTCTTCAAACTCCATGGATCTTTCTCTATAAATGGCCATCGGCGGAACCTGCTTTCTCCAGATCAATACAAACGGAACATCTCCACATACAATCACCTGCAAAGGTTGCTAGCTCTATCTGATTTCCTTTCAAATCATGGCTCCTTTTAAGCATGTATTCCTCTTATCTATGCTTGTGGCATTATCCATGTCAAGCTTTCATGTAAGCGTGAAAGCTCGCCATCTCTTGCAAGCACCAGCGGCACCACTGCCTAAGGTGACAATGCCTCCGCTGCTCTCAATTCCATCATTGCCCAAACCCACAATTCCTCCACCATTGCCAACTCTTCCAAAGCCAAGTCTGCCTCCGTTGCCAAGCACCCAAATTCCATCTCTGCCTACAGCACCAAAAGTAACACTGCCTCCATTGCCCACTTCAATCCCATCTATTCCAAACATTCCCATTACTATCCCAACCACACCTTTCGTCTCTCCACCTCCATCTAATTAATTAATTACACCATCATCAGTTCTTAAGGACACTGCAGTTCCATGCGTATCCATTGGATGCTTCAGTCATGGTTATACTTGATGTAGTTGTGCTTTGTGTATAATAGATTTTGTCTTTGAGATATACTGAGATTTCATTTCTCTTTTTTGTTTTTATTATTTTTGTTTGTATAGTTGTCACTTTTCGTTATAATCATTTAATATTAGATGATTGTTCCTTTTTCTATTCTGGTATGAACCCCTTCCTGCATTAATTTCTAAAATCGAAATTTATAAGTCTGTATTTAACATAGCACTGTTGACAGTTCAGGTTTGCGTTTCACACATCCTAACCGGATAACTATCATAAACCTTTTCCTTGTATATAATACGAAAATATACATTAAATTTTAGCCAGAGTCAACACGAAAACTAAGAAGAGTCAATTTCCAATATGATATTAACAAACATCAATTAAAGGATTATGCATATTTCCTTTTTTTCAACTCCATATAAATAGCTTGAAATTTTGTCAAAAAAACTTTCCATAAATTTTCAAAATGTTTTCAGAAGTTCTCTCAATTCTCTTACATTTTACAATTATATCCTTATAATCCAGTCCAAACTCTCACGCTTAATAATTCTCAGAGTTTTTTAGTTCAATTCTCAAGTATAAGTTTTTAATCAGTAAGTAATTGAAAAAAAAATATGGAATGGGAAATATGAACATAATGAGCGGATCATAATGATAAATCCTGGCAGGTTTCATGGTACGTCCGACTGCAAAATGTTCATCAAAATGCTCCCAATAGTGGACTGATGATTCATATATATACTAAGCTGAGAGAAAGTTTGAATGAAATGCAGCATCTCAAGCAGAGGCGACTCCGTCTGATGGAGGTGAGGAAAGGAATGGAATCGTTGGCATTGTTGCTGAAATGTGAGGCATAGTTGGTAATGGGGTTGGGGGCAATGAAGGAAGTGTCACCTTGGGGGCAGAGGGAATGGAAGGCAACATTGGATTTGGCAGATTTGGTAAGCTTGGTTGAGTTGGCAACGGAAGCATTGTAGCTTTTAGCAGAGTTGGCATGGAGGGCAAAGGAGCGAATGTGGCCATTGGCAGAGGTGGCGCTGCTGCTGTTCAAAGAAGTCGCCAAGCTGCCATGTTTATTTGGAATTTTGACAAACATAATCCCAGAATTAGCAAACTATGGAACATGGATGAGTTAATAGAAGAAATTTGAAAGCATCAAAATTCAAACATATATGTCTGAGGAGCTACGGTTGGAAAAATGTGTCAAGCGAAGACATTGGTTAGTTCACCTTAATTTCTAGGACTTCTTTCTGCGAATTCAAGCATAAAATCTAACCAAAGGAAACTATGTTAGTTCATCTTACAAGCTAACCATACAATGAATGAATTTCCTGGTTGGTTATGAATAATTGCTATCTCATGGGGCAGCTTGAACTATGTTTAAACCAATAAACTAGACTTCGTCCACATCAGTAATAAGATTGACTTACAGATTTATTTGTAATAATATATTTATTTCATCATTTTGGAAACACATGCCATTCATTGATTGGATTGTGAATTATGTATATTGATTAAGAGTATGATATTGGCTAAACTATATGTCTCTTCGGATTATATACATGGAAAATATTTGCTGATAGTTATCCTGTAAGGATGTGAAATGCAAACTTTGAACTTTTCTGTCAACAGTACGATGTCAAGAGCAAACTTTTGAATTTGGATCTCAGAAATAATCCTTCCGGAAGGAGTTCATACCAGAATAGGGAAATTAAGAAACAATCATATAATATTAAATGATTATAATAACACAAAAGCGACAACTATGCAAAAAAGAAAAGCGAACCCCAATCAAACAGAAACTGCAGAGAAAAGAACGACTCTAAATTACAAAGAAACAAAGAGAAATGAAATCTCAGTATATCTCAAAGACAAACTATTATTATGCATAAAGCACAACGAAATCAAGAATATCTACGACCGAAGCATCCAATGGATACGCATGGAACTGCAGTGTCTTTAAGAACTGATGATGGTTTAATTACTTAGATGGAGGTGGAGAGAAGAAAGGAATGGTTGGGATAGTGATGGGAATGTTTGGAATAGATGGGATTGTAGTGGGCAATGGAGGCAGTGTTACTTTTGGTGCTGTAGGCAGAGATGGGATTTGGGTGCTTGGCAAAGGAGGCAGAGTTGGCTTTGGAAGACTTGGTTGAGTTGGCAGAGCTGGCATTGATGGGATTGAGGGCAATGGAGGCAATGTCACCTTAGGCAATGGTGGAATCGGAGGCAGTGGTGCTGTTGGTGCTTGCAGAAGCTGGCGAGCTGCCATGCTCATTTGAAAGCTTGACAATGATAATGCAACAAGCATAGATAACAGGAAGCAAAGCTTGAAAGTAGCCATTTTTCTTAAAAGGAAATAGGAAAGAGCAAAGCTTTTGATCAAATACGAAGAACTTCTGCTTGTGTTATGATTGGGAGAAAGAAGATTCTGATAGCTATTTATAGAGAGAAATGTTAAGGAAGTGCATGTAGTTTGATGAGATGTAGGTGGGGAAAGTGTTGAGAAGTGCTTGTTAGTTTACCTTCTCATAGACCATTTTTTGTTTGTTAAACTCATTCTTTGAAATTTGAATGGATGACACTGCCCAATTAACACGTTAAACAACTTTCAAATGGAAAAAAAAAAATTATTCAATAAAATTTTATTATGCATATATTTATTTCACTATTTAATAAATAAAAAACATTGATCATTTGAACGAATAAGAATAAGCAAAGTGTAATGCGATACTGGGTTCAGCTATAACTTCGAATTTTCAATTTTTGAACTTTTTCATTTTTTTTTTTTATAAAGCTGACATTTTAGTCGAATATAAACTAACTTAAAATGAATTTGGTTGATTAGACTAAACTCTCTAGTCAAAACCGATTAAAAGTTTTGAATTACATATATGTTCACCATTTTTATTATTTTTATGTAGAGTTATAATATTAGGATTCTTCAATTTATTTGTTTAACATCATCTTTCGTATACATTAACTCTAATTGTTAAAAGTTAAAAATATTTGGTAAGGATTAAATTATTAAAGTTGAATAAATTATGTCCTGATTTATTATTTAGTCAAAAGTTTAGACACAAAAATATTATTATTTATTTTAAATAATAATAATTTAAGATATTAATTAATATATAAATTAACGGGCAAATAAACTTCCCCATCACTTGGAACAAAATTTTCCAAATATAAGCTAGGGAGTATAGCATTACTGTTTTAATTAAATTTTAAGTTGAATATTTTTAATATTTTTGTACTATATTTACATTTAGACCATTAATTTTTTTTTCGAAAAAAAAGATATGTGGTAAATAAAGAATATTGAATTTTGGGCAAGGTACTGAATGAATCTTCAAATATTTTAATATGATTCTAGAATATTTAGTTTTGTTCACGTAATGGATTTTAGTCAATTGAAAGGATTTCTTATCAACTTAGGAATCCTTTCAATTTCATCAGTAATAAGGATTCAAGATATCATTTTGATCAATTAAAGAAGATTTAACAACTAAAAGAAAGCTTGAATCGTTAGGATCTTTCTTTTCTTCAAACAAAATAAATAAAAATGAAATTAAACCGATTTCTTAAAAGCTTTTTTTGAATATTTCTCAATGTTCAGCTATTCACAAAACAAGAAATGCATATGAATAAGTATATGCTTTCGGAAGAAACCGAACAACTTATAAAAACTCTTATAAGATCCATTTCTTCTTTTTTCTATGACAGAAGATCATAACTTCATATGAATTCGAATGTTAATAAAAACTTCACTAATGATTAAAAAAAAAAATTATTAAAGAAATAAGTGAATGTTTCATTTGTCCCTTTTAGAGGACCAAACAATTACATATTTACAAAATACTATTTGATTTTTTAAATGATAAAAATAATGAATTAAGATTCTTAAAAATAATATTAAATATTTGCTTCTATGTTAAATAATAGCATTTCATCCTTGAATTTCATATAGAAAATAAATCAAGATATATTTTAATAATTTTTAAATAAATTAATTTTAACTTTAGTTATTTTTTTAATTTTATATAAGTCACGTTTGGAATTAAATTGTTAAAATTGTATATATTATATCTTGATTTGTTATCCGCTAAAATTCAGGGATGAGAATATTATTATTATCATTATTATCATTATTATCATTATTCTGAAAGTTAATACTGTTGGAGATTAGATATCTGCTAGGAAGCACACTCCTGGTTAGTAAATTACAGTACGATCAATATGTTAGAAATTAGGACTCAGCTCTTGACTAAGACAATAATTTAATAAAACTAAATATTCAAGTCTAAGGCTGGATGGTCGAAGCACACTGTACAGAACTCGGCCATTTTTGTTACAGAGATTTTCCGTCAATTATGTTGGAAATATATGAATTATTACCATAACAAGTAGTTTGAACTCCTACCCTAAAGGATTATGAATCCAACACTTACCATTTGGATGGCACTGAAAAACTCGTTCGTGAATGCAAGAAAGTTGTATGTATGTGAAAGGGCTGAACAGAACTGTTAATTTTACCATTAATTATGATGGTTTAGTGCATTTGAATGCATTTATTATTATAATGTGAATTAGTTATATATATTATTTTATTATATCAAAAAGACGATCAAAGAAATTCTTCTTGTTATTTTTCCTGCTTTTGGCAAGGTGGAACTGGCTTGAATTTATTAAACCTTGATAACTTGTCTCTTTAGATTGTAAGGGTCGGGTTTATCCAATGTATTACCTCCACAGCATATGCTTATCCACTTATCATAATCATTATCACTTTTATATAATCATCGTTTTATATATATATAGAGATGATCCAATTTTTCCCATTTCAATGGTAGTGAATTTCGATTATACAAAATTCAATGCGAGAAGGAGTTCGTACCAGAATAGGGAAAGAAACAATCATATAATATTAATGACTATAATAACACAAAATGACAACTACACAAACAAGCCAACCAAACAGAAACTGCAGAGTAAAGAATGACTCAAAAATACGAAGAAACAAAGATCTAGAAATGAAATCTCAGTATATGTCAAAGACAAACTATTATACATAAATATATTAAGCACAACGAAATCAAGTATAACTATGACTGAAGCATCCAATGGATACGCATGGAACTGCATTGTCCTTAAGAACTGATGATGGTTTAATTAATTAGATGGAGGTGGAGAGAAGAAAGGAATGGTTGGGATAGTGATGGGAATGTTTGGAATAGATGGGATTGTAGTGGGCAATGGAGGCAGAGTTACTTTTGGTGCTGTAGGCAGAGATGGAATTTGGGTGCTTGGCAAAGGAGGCAGAGTTGGCTTTGGAAGACTTGGTTGTGTTGGCAATGATGGGATTGAGGGCAATGGAGGTAGTGTCACCTTAGGCAGTGGTGGAATCGGAGGCAGAGGCGCTGCTGGTGCCTGCAAAAGCTGGCGGGCTGCCATGCTCATTTCAAAGCTTGACAATGATAATGCAACAAGCGTAGATAACAGGAAGCAATGCTTGAAAGTAGCCATTTTCCGAAGGAAGTCGGAAAGAGAAAAGCTTTTGATCAAATACGAAGAACTTTTGTTTGTGTTTTGATTGGGAGAAAGCAGATGGTGATAGCTATTTATAGAGAGAAAATGTTAAAGGGGGTTGCTGTCGTTTGATGAGATGTAGGTGGGAAAAGTGTTGAGAAGTACTTCGTGTTGGTTTAACTTCTCATATTAGATTCTTTGTTTGTTAAACCCATTCTTTGAAATTTGAATAGACGTCTCAGCCCAATTTACATGTTAAACAAATTTTAATATAAAAAAAAAATGTACAGACCTTTAGTTCTACTTTATTAATCATACAATGATCTAATACAAGGTAAATAAGTATCAAATGAATGATTTTTTTTTTAAACAAACAGATTTCAATATTGCAAATTTGCACTAGATCTTATATACAAGATTAATTACAATTAACAATCAGAAAGATTTTGAATGAGAAACAAACAGAAAAATAAAATAACATAAGATCTTGAATCTGTCGAAAGAGAAAAATAAAATAACACCTTTATATTTGGTATTTTTTTATAATTTTAACAAGAAAATAGATTTTAAATTAGAGTTTCACCATGACATTTTTCTTTATCTTTTCTTTTTATGTGATCCTTTTAGATGAAATTATAAAAAAATCTTCTGTATTATACTTGTTGTGGTAGAAAATGTCTCAAATTTGAAGAATTATCTCTCCAAATTCTTTTTTTGCAAATTTTATAATTTTCAAATCTAAAAAAAGAAATACTACCAATACAATAAGCAAATAAAAAACCATAAAATTACTATAAATTTGAATTTATGTAGAGGTAAACCACCAATAAGTGGATATAATCCACCAAGTAGAAAAAATACAACCATAAATCTAAATTTAAGTGAAATATACATTCATTTAGTAAAGAGAGACAACAACTAAAAAAAACAACTAAGAAATCTCACTGGAAGCAATAAGAAACTGGAATATTTTAATGTTTTATTTGTCTACTTAAAAGTTTTGAAGTTAATTGAATAATTAATTTATTTATTTAAACTCGGTACAATTTTTTACTAAAACCATATGCATGTTTTTTATTATTTTCAATTAACTTCAACTTGAATACTTGATGTATTGTTTTTGTTTTCAAATTATAGATAATTAATTTCAGAAAATATATGTGATAATAAGTTTTGCATTATAAAATAATAATTTAAAAAATAATATCAAATGAGTGTTTTCATGTTAGTAACTTTTTTTTTTTTAGATGTGCTCTTGATTAGGTCAATTATAGTACAATAATTATATATACAATTCCTACTCTTACAATTTTTTAACAGATATTCCCTTCCACCAATCACATATTGAAGGGGCAATTTCCAAATACCGGTTTCCAATCACCCCATTGAATGGGTATTGTCACGTATCAATTCGTGGAATTGCAAATTTAAAATTGTTTCAGTAAATTAGCCCTAAATTATTTTTTTTGATAAAATAAATAACTTCTATTCAATAGTCAATCGATCCTATCAAATATTATTTAAAATTTATATATAATATAAAATAAATTACTAAATTACAAAATTGAGTGAATCCCATAATCAATTAATACAAAATCTCAAAAATTAAATTAATATATTCTTCTTCTCCTCTCTAAATTGCAAAAAAAAAAAAAATAAAAAAAAAAATAATAATAATAATAATAATAACAATCAATTAAACCCTAAATGGTTGACAAGCCGCACCTCCCCTGTCCACAAATTAATCAACAAGCCGTCGCACCTCTGCTGCTGCACCTCTTCCAAACTAACCAACAACCCGCCGCACCTTCCCGTCAATCACCACCACCGTAATATTCAATTTCATCCTCCAAATACAACAAACTCTCCTCCGACGTCAATCTCCATCACCACCATCGTTGTCATATCCAATCAACTGTCATCCGCTCAATACAACAAACTCTCCTTCCCCCTTGTTTTCCTCTGCCATAGGACTAGCCAAAGTCAGCCCCTCTGCCACCTCCGCTTTCTATTGATATCTGTACTGCGATTTGTAATTGAATTGCTTGTGATGTTTGTATTACGCTTTGTTAATGCCATGAATCATGAAATGATATTTGGAGAAGAAGAAATCGGTAGGAAGAAAGAAGAAGGGCTAGGGTCAAATGTTTTAGGTTTAATTTATTATTTTTTTTTATAAATTATAAAAAAAAAATAATAATAATAATAATAATAAAACGACATTTTTAATATTTTTATCTAATTTTTTATTAATATATTTTGTAATTTTTAATTATTATAATATTAAAAGGAAAATTTTAGTAAATTAATGGTTGCGTGTAATAGATAATTTTTAAAATAATAAAAGAGTGTTGGATAATCAACCTAACAGAGAAATATTGGCTGTGTTCTCGTATTTTGTGATTTGGAAAACTATCACCTTATGACAATTTTAGAAAAAAAAACAGCTTTATCTCGCTTTAACCGTTTGTTGACTAACCTTAAGAGTATGTAATTATATAAATATCCTTAATACTTTGCAAATAATAATTTATGAGAAAAGAAACTTAAAAACACTATACTATACTATACTATACTATACTATAGTCAAAACAATTTTCACTCTCTGCGTTTTCCCTTCTCTTTTTGTTCTTCTCCTTTTCTCTCCTGTTCTGCTTTTTCTTTTCAATTTTTTGCTTCCTTTTCATTTTCAACCATGGCATTACACCCAATTTGAGTATAAATAACATCACAACAGCCAATTTTTACGAATATATTTCGATAATACATTCAAATACAAATTCAATTCAACCCATTAAAAAAAAAAAAAAAAAAAAACAGATTTACTGTAGAAGACCACTGGCGGCCGACGCACTGTAACGCAGCAGCTTCAGCTTGTATTGGCCGCATGGTTGCTGTGCCTCTCTTGGTGGCCGACATGTTGGTGCCTTTGGCGCTTTGAAATAGGTGTTAATCGAGATTTGGTTGAAGATTTGATAGATTTATTGAGGAAAAAAAAAAAAAGATATTTCACTGCGAAGATATGGTGGAAGAGAAAGAAAAAAGAAAGGGAAGAATGCTGCAAAAGAGAACGAAGAATGCATGGGTGGTGAAGGAGAGGACCACTTGGGTTGAAAAAGAAATGAAAAAAAGCTGGTGGTGGAGGCGGCTGCAAGGGATATGATGTGTATAGGGTTTAAGCTGTTTGTTGTCCAAGAGTAAAGTTATATTTATTTTACCAAGATACCCTTTCACTATCAGTCAATTCACAGTCAACCGAAACCGTAGGAGAAGTAGGTGAGTCTTTTGCAAAAATTGCCGTGTAAGGTTATAGACGGGGGAGGTATTTGAAAATATCCCTTTTCATAAACTAGTACCCTAACCTCAGAGACTCAAATGTGGTTTGTCCTTAAAATGTGTCCATTTTTGGAAAATCAACTCTCTTGCTCCGATTGCCTTCTTCTCTAAGTGGCAGCTGAATGAATTGCTTGCACTCCAAGTAAGTGGTGCAAACAGATACTCTCTCTGGGAGCACAATACCCCACCAATCACAAACAATCTGACGATCTGTCCACATACAACAACCACGTGTCCATGCATCTTCAATCCTACGGCTCACATTACACCAGTTCGTTCACTTTCTCTGCCTCATGAACTCGTATTCTTTCGTATTACTTTTGTTACCCTAGTCAAAACCCACCCTGATTTCTGTTTCATTGGCTGTTTGTTTGACTGAGAATAATAAACAAAATTGAGGGAATGAGAATGCAATCTAACCCATATATTCTCTCGGAGCCAAAACCAAATCCTCTCCAGCAACCGCGGAGACTGTAACTCGAATATTCTCCCAAACCCAACCCGCAATGGAGTCTCAGCCCGAACTCACGACCCATTTCAGCAAAGAAGAAAAGCCAGAGAGTGTTAATGCCAACAAGGAGCCGAAGAAGAATGAAAATGGGTGCAAGAAAAAGGAAAACGAGGTAAAGAATGTGGAAAGTGAAACGTTTTGGACGGTGTGTCCGTACTGTTACAACTTGTATGAGTATGAGAAGGCGTATGAAGAATGTTGTTTGAGATGCCAGAACTGCAGGAGAGCGTTTCATGGTGTGGCAGTGAAGGAACCAAGCAAGGACAGTATGGCGGAGGGTAAAGATGAGTACTATTGTGGGTTAGCGTTTTTTCCTTTGAAGTATTCTCTGGATGGTGGTGATAGTAATTTGATGAAAAGTCAGAAGAAAAAGGAATGTGGTAGAGAACATAAGAGTTATAATGTGGATACAGTTGTGGAGATTTCTGATGACAGTGATGATGATGGTGGTGAAAGCATGAATGTCAAGAGGGATGATGAGAAGGATAAAGGAGATGTTTTGGTGGGAAATGTGAAAGGCATGTTGCAGGGGATGGGGGAAACAGAGGTGGGAAATGAAGGGAAGAAAGTGGTAACAGGAAAAAATGTGAAATCAGTGGCGAGGAAATCTAAGAAGGTAATGGGAAGAGGTATTGGTGTGAAGAATAGGAGAATTGAAGCTGGAACTTCCAGTGGAACTGGGGATGGTTGTTCTGATAGTGATCTGGAGTTCTTTGAGAGAGATGGCGATCTTTTTGTTGGCATTAAATCCACTTTTTGATGGGATAAATTCCGGGAATGCTCATGGCTTCTATGTTTGTGTTTGTTTATATGTTTCTAGGAGGGAGAGGAGCAGCCATGGTTTTGTAGTAATCGGTTGCTTCACAGCAAAATATAGTTTGAGAAGAATAGTGAAATTGAGAGCATAGTTCTTGATACAGTGCTTTTGATCTCTTAGTGAAAATGAAATTGAATGGCAGTACTACAGTTCTTGACAAATCTGCAGGTTATCTTATAGTTGAAAAGTAATGGAAAGTTTTTGTCGGAAGTCCTGGATTCTGCGCTTTCATTTGGCTTTCTATTGCTTGATTGACTGTTCATGGTATGACAAGATCGATTGAATTGTTAGAATTCCATGTTGATTTGTGATTTGACAACCATGTTGCTTGAACAGTGAGCAACGCCGGTAAAGTGGACACCTTTTAACAGATATCTCACAAATCAATGCACATTGGTTCTCTCCTTTTTAATAAATTAATAATTAATAAATATAAGGTTGCTTCAGGTCTTCCCAAAAGCAGTATCAGGTCATATCAAATATTTCGGAGTACAGGATCTTAAATTTAAGATGAAATCGGCTCTTGTTCCATACATAAATTGCTATTTACTAGGTTGATATCTCTTAATCCATCTAACTTCAATGCGAATATTTGCATCTTATTTATTGTATTTTCATTTTGTCTATCTTTTCTTTCCTTCTATATATGGAAGGTGGCCTTGTTTTATATCATTAGGAATAATTTTCATCTTATTCTTAACAAGCAACTTTTACCATGGTTTCACTACAACAGGTAAGAATTTGCCCTTTCTTTCTCTCTGTTTCTATGCTTATTTTGTTGTTATCATGTTCTGCTACTTGATTAAAAAATTTCTTCCACTTTTCTTATTCTCTACACGTAGTTAGAACAAGGCGTAAAAAGACCCATACACGGTTATTATAATTCTGTGACATGCTCAAGGAAAATTAGCTTCACTCAAGGAGCAATCTCTTCCAATACAATTGACTATAAGAGTTTAATCTCAAAATCAATATCTAAAGCTGAGGCCAAAGAACTTGCTGCCAGAAAACATAGTGAGGCCGAGAGGAGGCGAAGACTTAGAATTAATGGCCAGTATGCGGCTCTGCGGAGCATACTGCCAAACTTACTCAAAGTAAGTAATATACCATGCTACTACATAAATCTACTTTTTAAGAACTATAACACTCTAATGTGTATACTTATTTTGACATCTATCTCTATACTAAAAATTAATGATGAATAAACTAATCGCTCAGATGGACAAGGCATCTGTGCTGGGAGAGACAATCAAAACTGTGAGAGGACTGCAAAAGACAGTGAAAGAACTTAAAGAAGTTTGTCGGGTTGGTGAGGAATGTGTATTCCCCAGTGAGGCGGACGAACTAAATTTGCAATGCCCAAATGGTAATGAGGGGTTGTTAAAAGCCACATTGAGTTGTGAGGAGAAGCAAGGACTAATGTCAGAGTTAACAAGGGCGCTGAGATCCGTTAAAGGGAGAGTGGTGAGGGCTGAGGTGGTAATTGTAGGTGGGAGAACCAAGTGTGTGTTGTGGGTTCAAGGTTTCAAAGGAAATGAAGGAAAGTTCATGCTAAAAAGAGCCTTGAATTTAGTCATAGATAGACCTGTTACGTCAGGGAACAGCAACAATCTTAGGTATTATCTGTGACTATTTGTGCCTGTTATATAGTGGAAATTCATGGTGTGAAGTTGTTATACAGGGTAGACAGAAATATAATTTGGAAATCCAACAGTTTATATTACAAAGGTAATCTCAATTGTATGGTAGCAGTCTTCAATTGATATAACTTACGATAAGGCTAAAATGGTAGGCGAAGTGTGCTTTTAATGAGCATTCTTAAGTCCTGAAACTTTTTTCCACTTTAAATGGCCTGTGTGTTATCTATTCCAAATTAGGAGTTTTAATTAGGCAACAAGTCTAGTTGGGAAGTTAATCTAACCAGTGTCCTCCACACTTCCTCACCTACATCTCATCAAACTCCCTGAATTCCTTCTCTATAAATAGCTATAACAGAAACTGCTTTCTCCAACTCCAGACACAAACAGAACTCCATACAGCTTGTTTCCTGCTTTCTCCTATAATCCTGGTAAAATATGGTTCCTTTCAAGCATTGCTTCCTATTATCTATGCTTCTAGCATTATCATTGTCAAGCTTTCAAATGAGCATGGCCGCTCGCCATCTTCTGCAAGCACCAACGACACCACTGCCAACAATTCTGACTATGCCTAAGGTCACATTGCCTCCGCTGCCCTCAATACAAACATTGCCTAAACCCACAATTCCACTGCTAAATACTCCATTGCCAACTCAACCAACTCTTCCAAACCCAACATTGCCTCCTCTGCCAAGCACCCAAATTCCATCTCTCCCTACTTTTCCTACGGCCCCAAAAGTAACACTGCCTCCATTGCCCTCCACTCCACTTCCCACCATTCCCAATACAATTCCTTCATTCCCAACAATTCCTTTCCCCTCTCCCCCTCCATCTAAGTGATTCACTTCATCAGTTCTTAAGATGCCAGAGTTCTTAGTCTCTCTGCTTCTTTGATGCCTCTATCGTTTATTATCTCCGAGTGTGCTTACAGGATTGAGCGCATCATACATATATTAGTTTGTTTACTGAGATTTCAAGTTCTTTGTATGTATTTTAGAGTCAGTATTTGCTTGTCTCTGTTTCATTGGTGTGTTATTCTTGCTGTGTAGTTACTATATGATGATGATTATGCTGCTATAGCACAATACAAATTAGACATAAATTTTCGATCATATATGTGCTTCAGCATGGCCTCAGCTGTCAGTTACTATTAAAATACGCAGAGATGTTGAGCAGATTACGTATTTCCTAGATATTAACGAAGAGAACAGGATAATGAATCACTATCTTCATGCATAAAAAGAAAAGAATATCCAAATTGACCAGCTTCATGAATGAACTCAAAATTCTACGAATGGCAAAGCGACTTGATTTGCAAGTTACAGTGATATATCTACATCTCTATTATAACAAAATTAACGCAGCAAAGGGTGCGTTTGTTAGCTTGACTATAATGCAATATCATTTAGTTGAGTTTTTATTTTTCCAAAGAAAATAGAAAACAACTATGAATGGAATGCTATTATTCTAAGCACTGCCCACAAAAAATTGTTTCTAATTTGAAAGAATTTTGCCTCCTGTTCATATACTTGTTTTGGAAGAAAAATTGACCTTCAAATGCTTTTAGGACTTGAATCCTTAATATACCAACTACCTAGCTAAAGGGTGGTTGCATATAAATGCTTTGTAATAATTCAAGATTTTTCACTATTTTTAGCCAATCTATTATAAAACCTATATTTATAAGAGTTCATTTACCAAACATTAAAAAAATTATGGTCCATGTAATTTATAAAAGTAATAAATAGATTGTCAAAAGTTATAGCTTATCTCAAATTTGTCCCTATGATCATGGTAACTCTATTGAAAAAATTGGCCAATTCATAAGTTTTTTTGGGTTAAAAAATATTTTAATGACTTAAATTTGACCGATTGACTTGATAAGTCCTATTAATTTTTAAAAAAAAAACCCCAATTTATTAGTTATAAATATTCTTTTAGACAAAAAAAGTCGATGTAATATACTTACATAACTTAAAAATAATATGATAGGTGAATATTTTTAAAACCACTGGATTAATCAATCTAATAGAACAAACCTTAAGACTAAAGTATCTTTTATTCTTTTTTTTTATTCGTATATCTATGTGTTATTGTATAACAAACTCAAAAGAATTAAACTAGTTTAGATGATATATTTATTATAACAAAATATTCTCCAAAAATATTTATGTTTTAAAGTTACTATGGGTTATGACAAAAATAATGGTATTATACTCCTTCAACTATTTATTCATTGCTAACATTATTGAATTGTAATATCTCAAAAAAGAAAAGGAAATTATATAATTTAAGAACAAATTTGAGACGAGTGGCAACCTATAAAACTTATTTGTTACTTTTGCAAGCAACTAAACTAGGATGCATTTGATTTGATAATATCTAAAATTAAATAATTTATTTATTAGAAGATATTCCTAATAATATGTATTTAGTTATATAATATGAGATAATATTAATGCCCATATTTAAAATAGTTATTTATCTCACGTATCATATATAGTTAAGCACCCCAAATAAACTTTGCCTAAGACAAATCTAGTTTAACTTAAATTCTGTTGCTGGTGAGACTTTTAACAATATGGTTGGCTGACGTTTGTTGGTCTGATCTCACCCAATTAATAAACTCTTAGACAATGAATGTTTTTCAAAACAAATATATAATATCGTTAGATTATTGTATGATTAAAATTGTTTAATTAACAAGTTAATTGGGATCAGGTAAACTAACAAGCACTTCTCTAGACTTTCCCCACCTACATCTCATCAAACTACATGCACCCCCTCAACATTTCGCATCTATAAATAGCTATCTTTTCTACAACTCAAAACACCAACAGAAGTTCGTAATATTTAGTTGATCCAAAAAGCTTTGCTCTTTCCTATTTCTTTCCAAAAAATGGCTTCCTTCAAGCATTGCTTCTTGTTATCTATGCTTGTAGCATTGTCATTTTCAAGCTTTGAAATGAGCATGGCAGCTCGCCAGCTTTTGCAGGCACCAGCAGCACCACTGCCTCCGATTCCACCATTGCCTAAGGTGACATTGCCTCCATTGCCCTCAATCCCATCATTGCCAACTCTGCCAACGCAACCAAGTCTTCCAAAGCCAACTCTGCCTCCTTTGCCAAGCACCCAAATTCCATCTCTGCCTACAGCACCAAAAGTAACACTGCCTCCATTGCCAACTACAATCCCATCTATTCCAAACATTCCCACCACCATCCCAACCATCCCTTTCTTCTCTCCACCTCCATCTAATTAATTACACCATCATCAGTTCTTAAGGACAGTACTGCAGTTCCATGCGCATCCATTGGATTCTTCAGTCATACTTATACTTGATTTCGTTGTGCTTAATATATTTATGTATAATAGTTTGTCTCTGAGATTTCATTTCTCTTAATTTTCATGTATTTTAGAGTCATTAATTGTTTTACTTTGTTTCTGTTTGATTAAATCGAGTTTGCTTTTCTTTCTTATTTGTTTGTAGTACTTGTCATTTTGTGTTATTATAATCATTATTTAATATTAATTATATGATTAAATGCTTCTTTTCCTACGATCTGCTATGAACTCCTTCCTACTTCGTGTGTTATTATGTTGGTACATGTGTGTGTATATATATATATATATATATATATATAGAGAGTTCAACTGCTCAATGGGATACCATTCAATTATTCATAATTAACCAACCATTGAGATAAACTAACAATGTTCCCTTTGTTTAAATTTTGCAATTTGAATTGCAAAAAGTCATAGTCTGGGAAAATTAAGGTCAACTTAACTAACCAGTGTTTCTTGACGCATTCAGTTTCTAAGATTTAGCTTAATAAATTGATTAATTTTGATAATTTAAAAAATAATTAAAAACTTCTTTAATCCGTTAGATTTTATTGTTAATTTAATACAAGTGCACGAGAAAAATCAACATATTACACGATATATTATATTTCTAATAAACAGATAAAATCAAGATAACAATGATAATATTATTTATTTATTTTATAATATGTTTATAATACCATTTTTATTGATATATTACAACTATAATATGAATGAAATATATAAATTTATTATAAAAATAAAAATAGGAAACATGATGTTGTCCAACACCCACAACCTACAATGATGTTAGACGTAGTTACTGTGAATATATAATCAGACTCAGAATTTTTGGATGTACGTGTTAATATAATTAGTTTCAATAAATGAGTGACGGAAGATTGTCAAAAGTGGCCGCGAAAGGTGACGGCCACCATGAGGCGCCGCTGCCTTATTGGCAACGAGTAGCAGCACACCAGCACCATCACTAAAGTCATTGAATAATGCTCCATCTCAACCTGTATAGCCTCTTTCGGCCATCTTCATCTTGATTGTATCGGCGACAACTGAATCTAATATCATCATCTATTGTTGATACTGGTTGGCGGTGACGGGCGGTGCCTATTTTGTTATTTTATTTTTTAATAAATATAGTAAAAAAATTTTAATAAATCGAATGAATTAAAAGGTTATACGTGCCAATAATTTTCAGTAAACATCACTTCTCGTTAGTTTCTATCAACCAATTATGGAAATATACCAAAAAAAAAAATTAATCTTAATTACATTCGAACTAATACTAAAAATTAATAGATTAGTATAATTTAGATATATATTTTTTAATTATTAGCACTAATTAGTTTATATTAAACCAAACTTCAAAGATTAAAAATCCTTCCCTAAATTAAAAATGCAAGTGTTCAGTATGAGATTCTGGAAACGTTCGGTAAGAATTGTTGAAATGGTAAAATGTTAGAGATTGAGAGAACACTTTGAATTTGATGATCATTTTTAAAATATGTGGAAAGTTTTTGACAAATTTCAAAATCAACGAGCTCTGCTTATATTTTAAATTAATCATTTAAAGGCCAATCATATCTAATATAGATATTTTATGGAGTAAAGAAAATGGAAATATTCATACCTCTTTAATTAATATTGTTTATTAATATTAGATATGGCTTTTAGAATCTTTTTACCCTTTTATTATTTCTAAACGTTTGGTTGATTGATGCCATGAATTCAAGTATAATAGCTAGCTATGTTTGAGCAAAATCAGTATTGAGAATGGAAATTGCTCATGACCGGAATGCAAGTAGCCAAATGAAATGATCTTTATTAAAATAACACGAAGTGACTACTACAAATCAACAACAATAACAACTCACACAAGGAGTAAAGAATGACTAAAATACATGATAAATAAATTGAAACATCATAATCTCGTAAGTAAACTAATGTACATAAGACTCGCTCAATCCCATAACACGTACACTCAAACACAACAACGATAA
This sequence comes from Azadirachta indica, assembly GCA_022749755.1. Lineage (NCBI taxonomy): Eukaryota > Viridiplantae > Streptophyta > Magnoliopsida > Sapindales > Meliaceae > Azadirachta > Azadirachta indica. The sequence continues at coordinate 13,692,851 of CM040447.1, read as the reverse complement.
ATGCATCCAATAAGCAGAGAGAAACTATTAAGAAGTCTGCGAACTTGAGAACCAATACATGAATCAATTTGATGGAGGTGGAGAGAGGAAAGGAATAATTGGGATCGTGGTGGGAATGTTGGGAAGTGAAGGGATTGTGGTGGGAATGGAAGGCAATGGAGGCAGTGTTACCTTTGGAGCTGTAGGCAAGGATGGGATTTGGGTGCTGGGCAAAGGAGGCAAAGTTGGCTTTGGAAGAGTTGGTTGAGTAGGTTGAGTTGGTAAACTTGGCAATGGCGGAATTGTGGGCTTAGGTAATGTTGGGATTGAGGGCAATGGAGGCATTGACATCTTAGGCAGAGGGGGAATTGGGGGCAGTGGTGCCGCTGGTGCTTGCAAAAGCTGGCGAGCAGCCATGCTCATTTGAAAGCTTGACATTGATAATGCAATAAGCATAGATAACAGGAAGAAACACTTAAAAGCAGCCATAATATATTTACGAGGAAACAACAGATAGCTAGCAGGCTTTGCAGTTGATGGTATGTGGAGAAATATATTTATTGTTTTGAGTAGGAGAAACAGGTTCTAAGAGCTATTTACAGAGAAGGAATGTCGAAGGATTGATGGAGTTTGATGAGATGTAGGTGGAGGAAGTGTTGAGAACTCCTGGTTAGTTTAACTTCCCATCTAGACTCGTTGCTTGTTGAACTCAGCCTTGACTAGTTTGCAACTTTGCGTGGTCTTCTGGACAATTCTTAGGTCTTTAACCTTGAACCCACAACATTGAGAAATTAATGTACTCTCACCGTGTTCTTTTTTTAACCGTTATTATTCCCTCCAAATAAGCATCTTCCTTAATACGTATTCGAAATTTTAAACAACATAAATTGACTTACAACAAAATCTAGGTACAACAGAAAAATAATAACCGATCACCAGTGTTGGTAGAACTTAATAGAAACATTGACTTGCCAATTAATACATTTGATATATCAACATTTTCAGATTTGATCTGTCTCAAATATATGAACAATATGAAGACCTAGGCTTGTTGGGCTCTTGTGCAAATTGATTCCACATAAGCTTGTGTTACCATTCTAGGATTTTTTTTCCACCTTACTTACCTACTATTCAATTGACAATTTCTTCCATGTATGAGAATTTTTTTTGCATACTTGCTGACAAGAACAGTAATGAAATTAAGATATTTTCCTGAAAATGCAAAAATTGGTATTGAAAGAGATCATTGCTAATGGATCATAACCAATGAACAATAACTATTTCCATTAGATTAAGATGTTACAAAAGCAACTCAAAATTGCCAGCAATACATTTTCTATCGTATCACTATCAGCATAAACCTTCTAACATCAAAGCAAGAAAAGGAAAAACAATACGATGATTAGTATGAGTTGGTTCAAAAGAATCACAACGTTTTTCCTCATTGCCCCCTAGCTATCAAAATTGGGTCTCAGGATTTGCACTCCAAAAATTATCTTTTGTCATTAATGATTGAAACTAGCGTCATTGTCCGCTTGGTCAGCACAAAGTAGGTGTATGTCCCACTTAAAGCCACAACAGATACCCCTATGTAGATGGACACGGTGGTAGCACAGACGTATAGGTACCTGAAGTAAGAATGCAATAGCATTAGTTTTACCGTGCTTGAACTCCATATAAATGAGACCGAACAAATTATGTCAACTACATCAGGCATTGATGGGTCTTCATTTTCATTTTCAAATGAGCGTTCAAAATTCTTCAGGGCAATTGCTTAAATTTCTTCATCCTTTCCCCATGACACTGGAAGTGAATCCAACATGTGCCCTACAAGACTTGAATAAAGAATGAATTAGTAAACAATATTGAGGTGTGAGACTCACTTGGGAGAAAATACACTCCAAACAAACAGATGGTTCCTCATCAACAGCAATACAATGGTGTATGCAGTCAATAGAATCGAATTTAAGCTCAGTGGAACCAGACAAGGAAAGCCCAGCATTGTCTTGAGAATATATCCTGAATCTGCATTCTGTGGAATAGCAAGGCAACTCTTCACAGACATATATACCACCGTGCTAAGAAGAACTAACAAGGGGGATGCATAGGTGATCATGAACATTAAAATGCCAGAAAGGACTGTCGACTGACTAGAGAGGCCCTGAAAAAATGTGTTGGAAAATGTTGTGGAAATTAGATACTAATCTTTGATAGGATAAAAGCTCTTGGAGAAAAGAAAAAAGAGAAAAAACAAAATATAGTTCCCGAAGATGAGCACGCACAATAAAAGCTCCAGCAACATCAATAGTTGCTAGACTGTTGCTGTTTCCTAGAGCAAAATGACCAGCCATTCCCAGAAAATACAGTGCACAAATCTAAGGGAACGAAACAAAGTGCTCAATATTAGTATACATGACATTAGTCACTAAGTATAAAGAACATAACACATCCTAATTTTCTCTTACCTAGAATAGACTAATTTCAATACAGATAAAGTTGAAAATAAAAAAATAAAAGTTCACCATCGAGCAAACCCTTTTATTTGTTTTGAAAGTCCTCATTTTGTAGTCAAGCATGATAGCAACATAGACTGGGACAGTCCCATAAAATCAACGATTACCTTGCTTTCAGTACATGTATAAGATGAAACCAGTAACTGGCCATAAGATGTTGTAACCTACCTCAACCCACTCCCGATGCAGTCCACTGTAAGAAAAATGGAGAATGCTAGTTATGATTTGCACAAGAACCAATAATATAGGCATTGAATTTATTGGCTGTTGGAGCAAAAGCTGCAGAAGACACCAGCATAAGATATAAGCCCAACCAATCACATACAAAGAATCTCTTAGTTCCATCAGTGGAGATTTGTCTTTCACATCACTGGGAACCAAAGTTGTTGTATAGATATCATGTCTTGAGCTCTTTTCAGAGTTTTGAATAGGCATAAACCATGGTAACATTACAGCTGTGACAACAGCAGTGCTGCCTAGAACTGCATAAATTATTTGTGCTAATATGGTGGCACCATAACTAGATGTTGTAAATGTGTTCTCTTGATATTTAATGATGTGTAGCAAAACCAGAAACCCAGATACCAAGGAGTTAAAACCAACCACTTGTATAAATTTCTTCTTTAATGAAAGCAAAGATAGAGCATAAAAGCCTAAGCAGATCACTGAAATGCCTGAAACTAGCTGAACCATTTTTATATGATTACTCCCAGCATGTTCAAGCCATTTAGATATGTCAGGAAGATGAGTCCAATTCACACCACCTTGATGCCAGCCTCTCAGTATTCTCTCCGAGATAAGCAGAACAAAGATAGAGCACATTTGAAATTTACAATTTTTGGCTTGTCCCTGGAACAAGCTATTTCCTACTGGGAGCGTCTGCACTGTTTTCCGGAGTAATATCAGATAAAATGTGGATATCATAAAATGCCAGATATAATGCTCTTCCTCTACCATAGAACTTGATATCATACTTATAACAAGGATCAATGTAACACCCAAAACAAAGGTCTCATCCAAATACCACTTTTGCATATCATTGTTTGTGTGACAATGGAGTTGCTTCTCTACAAGGTAAACTTCTCTACACATATGAAATATAATGCTCAAAAATATCAGACATGATAGAAGCATTGCTGTGACTCCAAAAGCAAGTGGGCCAACAGGTTTCTGCAGAATAATAGACATATTAGTAAAGGGAAAAAATATTAATTGGAAGCAAAAGAACTTGTCTTGCTGACAACCCTCATAGAAAAACCCAGCTATCGTTCATTTCTTCGTGGAAAATGGATATTTTTCAACTCAGAAACTATTAGAGAAATAAAAAAAATACATACATCAGTGGCTCTGCTTGATAACCACTCACTTGCAGTTTTCAGGAACTTGTGATATGCTGCAACAGTGCTGTTGTAGTCTTCCCATCTATTAGATCTGCGTACATAAGTGACAAAGATATGAACATAGGAGCATCAGCTATTGAGAAAGAGCTCTAATTCACGATTATCACAGTAATTAATATCATCTAAAAATCACTCACTCTGAGACTTTCTTAAACTTCCAGGAACTGTGAAGAACTGCAGCATTCATATATAAGCAGCAAAGCATCTTCTCTATACTACCGCTGCACTCAGTGGTTCCAGATATCTGAGCGTCACTAAAACCATTCAATGGTATACTTCCACATGATAAATCTGATATCTGTGCCTCCACCAATCTAAATAACTGCCAGGAATTCAACTCCAGTGCCCTCAACTGATGATCATCTGAGTTAATCAAGAGCAGGAAGAATGAATAAAGGCCATGTAGTATATAAGCATAAGAGGCATTAAATATTATTTGCATCTCAATATTTTTTCTTTCTATAATTTCAGAAATAGGAAAGAAAGTTGATCCCAAAGATAGACATTGACGAAGAAATACTAATCAAAGTCCAATTGATCCTAAGCATTCCACCCATGCTAATGTTGCAAAATGAATAATTAGAACTCCCTAGCTCACAAACTCAAAAATTCTCTGTTTTATATGTTATTTGCCAAACAGAAAAACAGAAACAGTGGGGCTTTTAATTCTTTTTGGAGCTCTCACTTGGATTACTTAGGTATACCTTGTGCATCCTTTTATTGTCTAAGGGCTAGAGGATAAAGTTTACCTCAACCTCCTGCCCATTTCAGAGACCAACATAGTTTCAAGTTATTCCTGTCTTAGACCTGTCTCATGAAAATTATCCCACAGGTTGAAGTCTAAGGCCAACACTCTTAAAAGGACCTCTCCACTCTCATTGCAAGAGAGTTTCACACAAAATTAAAATAGAAACCTAAAAACGAAAATTTGACGATTAAGAGCTTGTTTGTTTTTTCAACTGAAGTCTAAATAAATTATCATATGTTTAAAAGGTGTTTGTTCTTTTAACTTATATCTAAAAACTTGCTAAAAATCTCATAATGTAATTATGTTAACAATTTTAATTTAAATCTAAATAACCAAATACATAAATGAATTAAATATTTTATTTCTCAATAATACTCTTAGTTTGCTCTTTATTTTCTAACACTTTAATTTTAAATTTTATCTAATACGTTTTGTGTTTTGTGGTATCTCTCTATTTTTACGTACTTAGAACAATATACGACATAATTTATCTTTTTTATTTAATTTATCAATGATTTTTATATTATTTAAACTGTTAATTCATAATTTTTCTTTACTTATAACACAAAATAAAGAAAAAACAATTCATATATCATATGAAAAACAATGTACAAATTAATATAATTTATTAGAAAACTATTCTATTTATAAACTATTATGTTAACATAATTAAATTTTTATAAAAATATAAGTATAAATATAGGTAATACTTAAAAATATATATATATGTCAAAATATTAGTTTTAGTTTTTTATGTTTATAAAAACAAATAACTTAAAACTTATATTCAAACATTTAAGGAAAAAAAAAAACAAACGTATCATCAGATTCATATTACAGTCAAATTTAGATTCCAGTCACATTCAAATTTCAAATACACAAAGCAAATGTCATATCAGTCTGTGCACAAATACTTAGGCTAACATTCAAAAAGTTCCATGCCTCTCTCTAAGACTGATTGTTTTAGAGACTCGAGGGGGAATATATATATATATATAACTGCGTCTTTCATTTAAATCAAAAGGTTGAGAATCAAAATCAGTTGGTCCTTCCAAAAACTAAAAAGGAAAAAAGAAAACTCATATCATACTTTTCTTCCTTTTCCATTTTTTTTTTTCCTGCCTTTCATTTTCGTTTTATGGTATTCTCACAACAAACCAACAGAGAAAAAGGGGCTTAACCTTCCAATGGATCAAAAGTTTCTGAAATCAAGACCCCAATATTGTTTTTAGGAATTGGCACGCCAAAGAGAAGAGCTAAAGTAGGTGCAATGTCAACCTGGATCAAAAGAATCAAAGGTGAGTTATTGAAAGATAACTACCCGAAAGCCCATATGAGTCATCTGCTAAACAATAAAACGTCTGTCACATTATAATAGATCAAAATGAAACAAAGACAGAATGTGGTTTATCCTGGGATCTGTCTAGCTCTTCTATTAGTTCTGTTTACTCAATAATGCATGTTAGGCAACTAAGATAAAAGGAATTACTAGAACACTATGAGAAAAGGGAAAAGGAAGGCTTCATCATTCAATTAATTATAGCCATATATAATTATTGTGGTATAATCTAATTACCTGCTGAGCTGTGTTCTGAGTGGCAGATGCATAATCAGATACATGACTTCTCAGGCCAATAAAAAGAGCAAGGGAGTCAGTTTCTTCAAATGAAGATCCCCCATGATTGCCATTCTCAGTCATACCGTGATCGCTTACTACCATCTACATATGGAATTCAAAGCAGAGATATGTCATAAATTCCAACGCTTGAATTTGAACCAAATAATCCTAATGAAAAATAGTGTATCTCAATGATTCAATTGACCTCCAAAAATTAGTCTGTTCCCCGACTGAAATGCTCTCAATATACTATGCATAACTCACTTAGGACTTCATTTGAGAGAAAAAGAAATAGCACTAACCAAAAGTGTTTTTCCCTGATCATTTTTCATAATAGGACTCATGTGAATCATCTTCACAATTTCATCCATCTCCACAAGTTTTGGGGCCATCAAGACACTAAGGCAGTTGAACAAACATCAAAATCAAGCTCAAGGAAAATAAATCAGAATTGATAATTGCTAGTGCAATTGAAGAAGCCAATACCTGTTGCGCCCACTAATATGTCCGACATGATCCAAGCCTAGATAATGAAGGATCTGAAATTATGGTTCAGAAGAATTTAAAAAAGGGAAGAAATGATTTACGGATCCAATAAGAAGCCAGAATGATTTTCAAAGTCTCAAATTTATTTATCTTCAAAATAAATACAAAAGTAATATTAGGTATAGATAGGAGTATAACAAGGACTAACCAAGAGATTCCAGTCATCTCTTGTAAGCTCATCTCCTAAATGTCGAGAAACATTTTGATCAACTTGCACAGTATCTTTAACCTGTGAAAAGAAGAAATGTCACCGGCCATTGCAAGATAGGACATGAATTCACCACCAAAAATTCAAGACAAACGCAACTCTTCCATTCCAGTTTAAGAAACATTTGCAATGAATCACACGGTAAACAACTGTATTTCACCTAGTGGCCAAGCAGAAACACTCCACAGGATAATAATGGCATGAAGAAACCATGGCAAAACAACTAAGCCCACAAGGTTAGGCAGTGAACATCTAACAACTATCAGAAGGTAAAATATATTTCCCATAATATATTAATCCAAGTTTAATCGTCATGATTAAGTTTTCACCATACAGGTAAAGAAAACATAAAAAATCAAAAACAATTGCCAGCATTTTGTTTACAAAATGCAGCATAAATTCTAGAAAAGGCCTTGTAAAATAAAAAATAAAAATAAACTGAAACTAGAAAATCAAGCCAGTTGACAGAAAAAAGGGAGAAATTTCACATCAAACAATAAAGTTAAGACTCACAAAAAAACTGCTAACTCCATCATGCCTTGTAAATAAACCAGGAAACAACTTAAGCCATGTTTCATCACCATGCATCACCATATTCCATCCAATACTAAAAAACTGGCCTGCAACAAGAACAAAAATGAAAAAACATTCACGTTCCCAGCACCAAATAGGAAACTTAACACAATTGCCACCACTAACCAAGAAGATTGTCATCTAACATAGCTTGCGTGTTAAAATTGAAAGCCACGTCCAAGAATCCTCCAATTGCCCCAGAAACCATAGCCTGCGATGATGTGCTAACTGATTATAAGTAAAATCATAAAAGGGTACTCTTTTGAGAAATATGGAACCTCACCTTCAAACGAGGCATTGTAACAGTCGGAGGCGCAGCCTTTGAATGGTACCCAATTGCCATTCCATTTGCTAAAAGCGACTGAGTATAAGGCATTGCCTCCATGTAAGCCCTTTTGGGAGGCTTAGCATCCTTGCCAAGCACAAACTCGGATGGAAGACCATCAATAACCTAAATTCACATAAATTTTAATCGACAAAACAAAAGCTTACCCTCGACATGAAACCAACAAATCCAAATGTATAAATTGACATAGTTTCCATACATAAAGTTATAAATCATCAACATACCATTAAAATTAGCCGATCAAATAGTGGAGGAATCCCTGATAACTCCTACAGTAACAACACATTTCCAGGCTATTAAAATATTGGGAAAAAAAAAGACAATAGAACAGCAAAATAATCATAGTAAACTACAAAGTGAACCTGGTAGAGTGATCTAAGTTGATGAGGAGGAAGAGATGACCGAGTCTGATTCTCAATAAAGCCAGACGCGGGTGCATGATAACTCTCTGAACCACTGGAAACAAACCAAAGAAAAACAAATAAATAAGAAATCGGGGAGAAATGAATGAATGAATAAGTTATTAACTAACTTACCTGACGCCGATGAGAGCCGGTTTGACCGGGAAGAAGCCGAAAACGAAGAGTAAGAGACCAATTATTTGAATAATTAATCCAGCTAGGGTTAATAAAGTTAATTTCTTGCACGTCATTTGCGACATTTTTTTTTTCTGTTGTTGAATTGGAACAGAAGAGAAGACTGTGTTTAATCCCTGGATCTGGAAGGTGAACGTTAACTAACGAACAACTAAACTAGACTGATTGATGGAGTTCACTGAAGTATTCCAGTTTGAAGGCAACAAGTTTTTTTTTTCCTTTTATGATTATGTTTCATTGTTGGCCAAATTACTCATAGCAGGCAAGGAGAACTAACTTTCTTTTTCTTTCATCAAAATATTTCCTTACATTTAACAATAATTCACTTACAAACTATTTAGTGAAATTCGTTAATAATAATAATGTGAAAAGAACAAAAATATTACGACAATATTATTTTATTATTTTTAGAAAAATGGATAGTTGGGTCTCTAAAATAGAGTGTAATGTAAAAGTTTAGTCCTAATAATTTGAAACAATTCATTTAATTCTTAATCTATTAAATAATTCATACTCTAAATAAGTACTGGTTTGCTTCCTTAGTTTTCAAAATTAACTATACGCATAAATTAAAAAATTATGCATGTTAAATAAAAATTAAAGGAGTAATTTTTTTTAAATGTTACAATTTTATATTATTTATAAATCTACTGGTATATAATCAAGTAATATCTCCTGACATATAATCAAAAATCTATTAAGAAGTTGAAGACACTAATATAACACACCTACCATCCAAATAATTTACTCTTATTGAAAAGAAAAATCTGCCCATAAATTTTTGAAAAATACTTATATTTTATAGGTAATTCATACGGAATCCAACTCACGCCCTTTAAGGGCACGAACTCTAACGGTAAGGCAACTGGCATTTTAGACTCATTTTAAGTTACAAAACACGAAATTAATTTGTGGACAGCTATCTACTTCATATTAAGCTCCGCTGTTACAATAAAATTTCCACAACAGTCTAAACTCAGAATAGATAGACTGGATTATCAATTAGAACATCACAATTCGAAGATATGAAAACGAAAAAATTAAAGTGATATATTGACAATAATGATTACTGTTTTGCACAAAAAGCATATGATAGATTACAGAAAATTGCTATTAATATGAGCAACGATCAATACTTGTATAAGTGAATACAATGCACAATAGATTACAAGTTCGGTGTCTAGAACTTACTTTTCCAGAAAATAGATTACAATGCCACAGTTCCAACGAAACCCCTCCCCCAAGAAATATAAACACAGACCGGCAAACAAGATAGAACACAAGGCAAACGGCGTTCTCTCTACACCCTCCGATAATCATGACTTTACGTCTTTTAGTACTCCACCCTTTTCAAGCTCACCAACTAGATCCCTCAGTGATGGTACCTTCATGGCCAAAGTCCTGTACAGTCGAGAATATCTAGCACGTGTTCCATCTGCAGTTCTTGCTAAGGCAAGCAAGCTGAGTGCCTCCGGCAGCTGGGAGAATACTTGTTTTATCTCTTCCAAGCTCCTGTTTTCCAAAACAGATGGTTTTGGTACAACCCTGACAACTTCACCTCCTTTCGGTTCTTGAACATGGGCATCTGCCTTAATGACCAGTTCAGAACTTGAGTTTGCTCCACACTTGATAATAAAAGGGGTTGTCAAGCCTGTGTTAAACTGTAAAACATTCCACTGGGCCACATCAGTTTCTATACCAGACCCTAAATCTGCAGATGGTTTGCGAACATGTGATGTTTCCAGAACATGTTCGTCTTCTTCAGGAGTTGACTGCAGCAATATATGAAACAATGACAATTAGTTGACAGGAAGCAACTACATTAGAGTTAAGTAGAGATTCAGACTGATCCCAGATGCATTAAGAAAGTAAAGAGCACTTAACCCCAACCCCATAAGCTCCCTATCCCTTGTTTTAATTTGACAGATAAAATATACATGATATAAAGAATTTCATCCATTTCCTAAGCCTTGATAATTATTATCAACAAATTTGTCACATATAGGAATGCCAGTGATGAGCTACTGGAAGGGCAGGGTCTATACCCTAGTGAAGAGGATCTTTATGAAATTTGAAGCCAAACCACCAACAAACTCTGATTCATACCCACAAAAAGGAAATGCACAAAAATATTCAGAAATAAAATAAACAAATATCAAACAGTAAAAAGGCTACGTACCTCAACCACACGCCGAACATCTGCAATTTGCCTTTGGGCACAAGGATGATCAATATCAAGAAGGGAAGGCATCTGATGCGCAAGTTCATCTAGAGATGCAAGCAGTGCTTTCTTTTTACTTCTGATCAAGGTGTTTCCAGAGGATTGTCTCGCTATATCCTGCAGACGATATATGGTGTTGCTTTTTTATTTTTCTACTGGACTATAATCATTGAAAAGAACATAATTGTTTCAGAAGAAAGGTAAAAACCTTGACTTGCTTCAAGATGCCATCCAGAGAAATCAGAGATGCTAATCTAGCATCTTCGGCGGCAGTAGAAGGATTGCGAATTGGTGAACCACCATCTTCCAATGTTAGTAAGGCTACATCAGTTCTCATTTGTTGCAAAATCTGGATACATAAAACAATTAGCTGGATGATCAAAATACATAAAGTGGACAATTTCTAACCCAAGGATGAAGTACACATAAGGATATAATACAAGTAAACCTACTGCATACACAAATGTATTTTATATGAATAGTAATACTGTAATCTATTTAAAAATCTTTATCAAGAAGTTGTAGAGACAAATTGGTGGCTAAATAAATGACTACCTTTCTTCTTTTGTGATCAACAGACTCAAGAGCCGACCGCAGCTTTGCCACTTGTGATGCATCTTCTGCTTCTTCTGTTGCCAGGGTGCCAGCAATATCCTGATAAAAATTGAACATCAGCAAAATGTCCAGTGATTAATTGAACTGGGGATGGCAAAAACCAGAAGAGCAAGTGTGAGACTAGTTCAAAAATAATTTAAAGAGAGAGAGAGAGAGAATGAAAAATGCCCATCCTACTTTCTGATTATTTAAGGAAATATTATACCATCTCTAGACCCCTTTCAAGTACATCCAGCAAATGTTTCTTGGGCATAACTGTTCAATACAGCTGCAACCAGATATACGGTTGAGCATGGCATAGGCCACTCTTAAAGTAGTAGAGGCATCCTACAGCAATAGACATATTTCCAAGCAAATATAAAATCATAAACTAGGTGAAGTCCCGCCTAAATAAAATATCTTTTCCTGTCAAATCTTTATAAATTAGAATTGTTGGATTTAAAGTTACCGGGTCAAAAAGGAAGCACTCTGAAGACCCGAAGATAAAATGCTTTTATTTTTAAGGAATATTGCCATAAACAAAGCAAATCTTCCATTAAATCATGAGCAGTGACCCAACAAATAAAGTCATGACACTGAAAACTTGCGGCTATAGAAATTAACGCCAGCAAATATAGTTAGCAGGGAGAAAAGGAAGGAATAATTGAATGAGTACTGCCAGCACTCATCCAAGATTTGTGATGTAACCAAAAAGATATAGAGGGTCAATACCAAGGGAATTTCCTCAACAAGAAAAAAACATCCTGCAATAGGAAAAAGCAGATCTATGTGCTCAGGAAAGGAAATGAAGTGCACATTTAAATCCAATATGGTAAAAAGATGTTGCTGGAAAAGGAAATGAATAGTACATACAAATCCAATAGGAAAAACATCAGCTTTAATAATTCACATTCCACAGACATTTATGATAGCATGTACCCTGCCCTAGTCACTCAAAAAGAAAGGCTACCCAAGGAAAGATCTTACCAATGATTAACACACACCTTTAAGTGCTGCAACTGGGAGTTATAGACCCTCTTTGAATACTCAGATAGAAGCTGGCCAAGTGCATCAGTATTTGGAGGCAGAGCAGCACCTAATCCAGCCATCCAACCATCCATAATTGCAGTTGAAAGAAGTTCTAACTGACCAGTGGTCCCTCCCGATGCGTCATCTCCTGTAACAGAAAGAAACTCAAAGTTTTCTGCAAGCCAGGACCTAATTTGCCGCTGCAGCTCACCAGCCGGGGTGTGAACAAAAAGGGCAGCAAGAGCCTTGTTCCCTATTGCAAAACTTTTGGCTTCCTCTTGAATTTCCCTTAGCTTTCCACCAGTAACCTGCTGCCTCCAAGTATCCTGAAGATTCGAAGTATCGCATGAGAAATTTTTCAGTCCATAAGTGAAATATCTAACATAGATAACATCTCATATATATGTGTAGAGGGTGAGCATGGGCAGTGAAGATGAAAAGCACCAATAAATAGAATGATCAAAGGAAGGATATAAAAGTTCTCTCTAATTTTCCATCAGACCCAAGGGAAAAAAATAAATAAATGATGGGAGTGGGCGAGAAGAGTAGGAGGCCATGATAAAAGATACCTGATCGATTCCTCGCATCCTCAAAACCACTGATGATAACTTGGACTTCTTTTCTGGCTTTATGTTAATTTTAAAGCCCTGGATCTGCTCATCAACATAACGAACAGGTGATCTTCCAGGGCTGCTACTCCTGCTGGAGCTTCTGCTCCGTCCAGTATTAGCCTTTTCTAGAAAGCATTCTATAGGCGAGACCTACAAATTTGAAAGAAACACACAGTGATCTAATAATAAGGCGACAAAGAAGCCGATAGATATGCTAGCATCTTAAGTAAAATTACCTTGATGGACTGCAGCTCGGGTGATCTAGCAAGCAAAGACCTTATGTACAAAATTCTGACACGGGAAACAAGCATGGTGTCCATCACCCTCTTTGGCTCCATTTTACGGATAAAAGAGAAAACAGCATCTCTAATTTCAGCAAGTATTTCATGCTCTCTAGAAGCACCTGCTTTAATAACTGCTGCCAAAACCTGCAAAAATTGGACAACTGTTTTAAAACGTTCATGCTCTGTCTCTCTTTGTTCTTAAACTTTCTTCTAGGTGTTGGATGTGGCACATTGTGGGGGAGAGGAAGGGGGAGAGAGAGAAATATAACTGATGACTGTCACCAGTATTCATGGTATAAAAGCTCCTAACACCTCCACAGAAAACTCTGGATACTTGACAAATTTTCAACCCACAAGCAATGGACTTAATGGTGCACACAGTATAAATCATTCCACCATATAATCACTGATATCAAGCAACCAGTCATGCAGTTGCAGAATAGCCACAAAAATCAAACACTCCAGCCAAAGTTAAGAAGAAAAAAGAAAAGCAGCACAAATAATCTTGAAGAATCATAATCTGAATTAAAAATATAAGAAGTAACACAATGAATAAACCTGCTGTTGCTGAGGAAGTTGCAACATTTTCAGTTGATTAAAATAAGATACATCTCCAAGTGCTAAAGGCATCTTCCTTTCTATAAATTCTTGACTCATATTTAAAGCTTGCCCCAGTTGACAGTTTTCTATAACTTTAAAGAAATTAATCCCTAGTGGAAGACAAACAAACTTGAAAATCTTATTCATTATAGGTAACACCAATTTAGATATGGTTCTCTGTGATCTCAAACCATAACAGTAAACTGGAAGGACTCAGTTCCACAATTTTAAAAAATTGTATACACACTGACACTATTATGGATCCTCAGATGAATACAGAGCATAACATGACAATAGGATTCTAATCCTAAAGAACAAAGCCAATTACAAAACATACCAGCATCAGAAGCTTGTTTGCGCCATCTGAAATGGCAGCAAGGCTATCATATTGTTCAGGATCAAAGTCATTAAGAGCAGAGGTCAGATACTCTCCCGCTGGAGTAGTTTTAACTTTCTCAGAACCTGATTTAACCAAAGCCACAGTGCCATCAGTCTTATCTGCAGACAGTGGCAAAGGAGCAACATCTGTAGGGCGTCCTTTATTGTTATTATCATTCCTGTCCAAAATCAATCACAAAAGGAGTTCCATAACCAATTAATAATCAAAAATGAAAGTCACAGAACAATCAAAACTATCAAACTGGGCTGAAACACACACCTTGCCAAGTCCCGCTGCTGAATATTCATCGATCCTTTAGATAACGGACTTGACAGCTGAAGAGAAAGAAAGTTAGAAATCTGGAACAAGATTTAGTCAAAGAATAGAAGCCTCTGTTGTACTGATGAAAGAAAGAAAAAAATACCTGGGGTGAACTAGCCAAAGATGCTTTCTCTGTTAATCTGTCAAACAATTTCTCATTTTCTTCGTGCAATCTCTGCATAACAAATCAAAATTGTCCAGTAAAACAACCATATTGAAGGGCAAAGTCTGTTTTAACTTTGCACGGGAATCAATCATTCAAAATATGGATTCAGAAACAGAAAACAAATACACATTCAAAAGCCATCAGGACATCAAAATCAGCTTTCTGCAACCACCATTTACTTGGAAGATAAACTATGGCTGGATCCCTTAGAGGAAGATCATACCTATTTGTCTTCTTTCTTTTTTCCTTATATTGAAAATTACAAAATTGTCTTCATATCTCATCAACTTGAGTGGAAATCTAGAGTGACATCTTTAAAATTTAACCCTTTGACAACTATCTCAAAATTCTTGAAGAAGGTACAAAACGAAGAAGGAAAAATATTTCTAGTATGGAAGTCCATAAACCAAGTCTCTCTAATGTGTAATTCTGGTAACAAATCAATGATACAAAGGACAACTTTAATTCATTAGATTCTTATCCAGGCATTCAGGGTTGAGAACCATTTACTAGTCTGAACATATTTTCAACAACTTGTTGGGACACTTAACCTCTCCTGACCGCCTCTAACTCCATCATGCCATGATCCTTCCCTTTGCATTACCTTTACTTGAGCCATATCAACCTT
Organism: Azadirachta indica; assembly: GCA_022749755.1. Classification (NCBI taxonomy): domain Eukaryota; kingdom Viridiplantae; phylum Streptophyta; class Magnoliopsida; order Sapindales; family Meliaceae; genus Azadirachta; species Azadirachta indica. The sequence goes on along the minus strand of CM040447.1, from coordinate 13,677,491 downwards.
TCTTACTTCAACAACAGTCTTCATTGCATAGAACCAAAACATTCTCATCCAAATTTATATTACCTTACCGCCCACCGTTGCTGATTCATGCTGATTCTACAGTTTACATGAATCAGCAACAAGGATAATTTTGCACTCTTTTTCCACCTCAGCAACAAGCATAATTCAGGATCATTCAACATAAAATTTGTTTCCCAATAACCATTACACACTGTCTTTGGATGTCTCACCGCCTCAATTTCTATAGTAAATAACTTTGTACATAGAGGCCAAGGAACTATAAAACTTCATATCTCCAGAGACAATAATGTAAAATTAAGAAAGATTCAAGGTAAATGCAATAGACAACAGTAAGGTCAAAAAAAACAGCTGCACCCACCTCAATTCCTAAAAATGCAGAACAATAAAATGCTGCATACCTCTATCAGTTGATCACGTTTTTTGAGTTCTTCCTCAAGTTTCTTGGTTACTGCTGAAGAATCCATGCCATACCCAGTTGGCTCTAAGCCAGACCTTACTTCGCTAGAATGAAGAGCTTCATTGAGTTGAGATTCAATGCTTTTAATCTTGGCCTACATAATAAATTCAAAACAGGGTATATCAGTATTACAATGCAACCGTGTACAACAGAAATTCTATGATCAGATAACCGGAAGAATGAAGGATAGCAATTTTGAATTTAGACAACTTCATCATAGTCCAACATAGATTTGTTCAATAAAGTCAGATAATGTATAGCAGTCACATGGAAAAGGCTCAAAATAGTCAAGAATAAAAAAAAATATGCAGAAATTTAAGTGGAACCACAATAAACAACTATTCTAGAAACAAATTATGCATAGTACAGACACGATAATATCCCCATGCTGTTTGGCGAACTCTGAATATGTCTAAAACCACATTGTAGGTTTGTACACTCTTCCTGGAGTTTATAGATGCTCATTGGATGATGCTTGCATAACACAAAAATTAACTGCAATAATAATATACCATACAAACAATTACATTACTACAAATGGAATCATCAATATATAAATTATTTCCACAGCATAACTAATGAATCACGAACTCCACAACATAACACATTTACTGAGGTTTGGATATTGTGACTTGAAGATTAGACAAACAACAGATCTTAATTATCCACATATCTAAACTTTATGGTTCAGAGAGCAGAGTTAATTTAAAAAAAGGGGTGGAATTTATTATTGCCAACTCCAAAACTCTTTTAAATGATTGGATCAGAATAAATGGGTGATTGAAAGTTTGTGCCCCATCTCAAGTTAAATCCCTCAAATCAAAATAATATTGTACACATACTTTCATGGCTGTAAAACTCCAATAAAGCCACAAAAGTGTACGTCGAAGTGAAATTTGCAAGTCTCTTTCCTGCAACATCTGCTTTACTCAGGAAGGATTTCTTCTATCAAATCTTCAGATTGATGGACTGCAATGCCAGTTTCATACAACCGTATCCAACACGAATTTTTCAAGAATAGCAAGGTAGCAACATTAAGAGGCTGAGTTATTTATACAGATAGTGGTAACTAGAGCTACTCCTACAAGATTCAGTTCAAACAATATTACATTGCTTTCAGGGACTAGTGCCAGTTCAACATTGCCTAAGAATAATATTAATAGAATTTAGTCATCAAGTCGCAGAAAGAAATTTTCCTGTGAAAACTTGTTTTGCCTACAGTCAGTCATTTAGTTTAATACATAAGCATTTACAATACTCTTCAATATTTATAACAAGGTTTAACATCAAAACAAAATGAAAGTAGGGTGCCCAAGATTAAACTTTTTGAGGAACATTCCAGTAACAGTTACACTAAGGTATAAATTAAAGGAACACAAAAAATATTTATTATTGACATTATTGTCTCATGTTGACTATTATAACAATTTCTTTGTCTGAAACATATAAAATAATACGATTGAAAAGCAAAGAAAAAGTCAGGAGTACAAAGCAAGCAGTTGACTTGGAGAGAATACCATCAACCCAGATGATTTCTTCTTTACTATGCAAGAGTGGCAGTGTTAGTATTTTTGTGTATATCACTTGCATATGGATAGAAATATGCACAAAGCAAGATGTACCGACATTCTACAGCAAGCCAGGAAAAAAAGGACTATAATGAACATCCACATCAGGGCACAAGAACTTTTCATTTTCCTGGATGGACAGATAAGAAATGTTGATGGAGGACCTACCTGCAATGTCTGAATTGTGGAATCTCTTTGTTGAATCTGCATCTTTTGTTCCTGTTCCAACTGTAACAATTGAGCTACTTGATTTCTGAGCTGAGCATTTTGTTCCTTCTCTATCTTATGCTTGTCTGAAAGCATAATATTCTCTGACTGCATCAAATAAAATTAACAAAACAGCTTACTAACATGATTGCAAGAAATGACAACACTGTAACATTTGAGGACCAATGCACAGTACAAACAGCAATATTGATACACAAAAAAAAATAATAATACAAAGATAAACAAACAAAGTATCACTTTTGCATCTCATCCACCAACAATGTATAAAAACAATTGAAAAAAAAAAGTTAAAATTTAATCATCAAGAGAGGAAGATATATACAATAATAAAATCTAGCAGGACTCATTTCATTGGTACAAAGACTACCAATCGGATGCCAAAAGTCTCACAAAAAATGGAAAACAAAATATATGAATCATTAAATTAGGCTAAAGAAAACGAGAATCAAATGTTCAAAGAAGAAAACATCGCAAAAGTGTCAAGTACATGGTACTTCTTGCAGAATTGGAAAACTATACCAAACTCAGTTACAGAACCTTTAAATCTGACTGTAGTGTAAATGACACTTTCCACGCTTTCTGAACTTCATTGTACAGTAGGACACACTGATCATTTGCTTCTTTAAGTGCTTGTCTTAGTCCCAAAATCTCTTGTTTAAGATCTTGTATTTCCTTTTCTCTTTCATACAACTCCTTTCGTGCATCATTTGCCTATAAGAACCATCAGAAACATAGAAAATTTTAGCTTTACTGTAATGATTACATCATTGCATTATACCAACACAACTAGCAAAGCATGAACTCAGATCACAAGTTAGTGAAGTAAGAGTATTTCTAAACATAAAAACAGAAAAAAATAAAAAATAAAAAAACCAAAGAGACCTGAACACTATTCCTCAACTGTATTGCAGAAACATGCTTCACTATCTTTTGGATTTCCTAAAGTTTCCTGAAGCTTTCTGGTTTTCTTATCAATGCAAGGTCCTTGCCAATTACCATTTGCACCAAATCAGCATTCTAGTAATTCAAGATAATATAGTAGTGATAAGATTACTAAAAGTATTTTACACCTAGGTACTATCACTGCAATTAGTTTACCAAGTATATGTTTGGTACAGAAGAATTCACAGGTTCACCAGATCAATAGTACACAAGTTAAAAGTACAATATAATGCACTATAATAGCATCTTAAAGAGAAAATCTGAACTCACAATATCTCTCCATTTCTTAATTGTATCTCGATTTCCAAGGCTTAGAACAGCATTACGAGCTCTGGCAGAGAAATTGAGAGATGACAGCGTCTCGGACCAATTTGCAGCATTTGGACATACATTAACTATCATCAAAGTTTTTGAGCTTTCCCCTAAAGAAAATACAAACACTATTAAAATAAGTGGACAAGTGTTTGAAATTGAACATCTGTCAAGAAAGAAGATTGAAAAGGGAAAGAAAGAAATAAGATATTTAAATTTGGATTGTGAGTAGAAGTGAAGGTTGATAGCTAGTACAACAGCTAGAGTGCTAAGAAATTATTGAACCGGGATAATCTCAGAATGTATCATCAACCAATAAGGATAAAATGTAGGCACACAGCCACCCAAACATACAAGTTCATAACAAAATATCAATTTCACAGTAATGTAGCACAGGAAAAAATCAAAATGTTCTATTCAGCTTCCTTGCAAATTTTGGTAAGCTCATGATAATGCATCAAAGAAGAAAATAACGAGATTAAGTTTATAATAATGCATCATAGGATAATGATAGAATGTTCTGTATTCAATATCCTTGTATAACGCAGTTGGTGCACCCAATAAAATTATAAAAGCCCGCCTATTTTTCGTCTTTCCTAACTGACTGTATATTCATAGAGGACCTCTTTCTCTCTTCTTCATGACAGATTCCCTGTTACTCAAAAAAATTACAGATCTGGAATCTTTACATTATATAGAATTACAAATAGTACAGAACTTGCACTTTATATAAAATTGTCAAAAAGCCCAACTAATTGAGCCAATTTGGGATGTTAAAGGACGCAGGTTCAACTCCTTGAATGAACTTAGAACTGTATTCATCCTTTCAAGCCAATTTTAGCTGCATTTCTTAAAACATGTAATTTGTAAAGTTCTAAGCTCTTTGGAAAATCCAAAATCAATTCTGTTGAAGTACGAGCATTTTCCATAGCACCCATCTCTACTACAGCAGATAAAGATGAAAAGTATTACTAAATTCTGTAGCGTTTCATATTGTTCACTACAAACAGGAGATTTACTAAGAACTAGGAGCATGAATGCGCTCCTTTGGCATCTTCTACAAAGACTACTGGAACCAGTATAAGGGAATCCTAGTTTGTCAATCAGCCAAGATAAGCAAACAAATCTTATTTCATCATAATCCTAGTGAACTTATTGTAATCTCTTATTTAATATTTGTGAGTTGGACAGGGAAGACACTGTTAGTTTGTTGATAGTTCCATTGCCTTAAAAGTGGGCCTTAATAGTTTTAAGAACCAAAATGCAGTGGAACTTACAGTATGAAGCAAAAAAGCATGATATGCAATGAGAAAGGCACAATAAGAAAAATATTTTCCTGGCTATTTCAGAATAATGAATCTTCCATTGCTGTTAAAATTCTGCCCCTCATTAAGTACCGCCAAAAATCATGCAAACAAGTAGGATATCATACCTAGGGAGTCTTTAAGTACTTGGGTCAGCATCGAGTTTTCATAAGGCACAATATCCTTTCTTGAAGTCAAAGAAGACAAGACATCTCCCAGCCTACAAAGTTTTCACATATAATGCAATAAGAGCACAGCGGAGGATCAGAGGGACAATTCAAAAAAAAATAAGAAGTTGCATGCTAATCATACTACTATGATGATCAACATACAAATAAATAAAAAAATGGAGCTTAATTCCCGCAAACCAAGAGTGGGTATTATTATTGTGCTAATAATTGTAGTGGTTTCATTTCCCTGAAGTGAACAGGACCCAGTTTGCAACCAAGTACAAAGAACCTATTTACTTCAACAAGAGACAGCAAGACACGAAAACAATGGAACTCTTGAAAAAGAAAAAAGTAAAATAATCATATGGGCCAGATATTGCTACTATGGAAGACAATAAAAAAGTTAAAAGAAAAAATTTGCATGGCATACGCTGAAAGTGATTTCATGACATGCAGCAAATCTGTCACACGCTCCCCACTATCATCTTCTGCAATTACACCTTCACTTCCAGCCAAGTCAACAAGAGAAAGCTTACTATACAAGTTTTCTCCAGTAATCAAATTGCTATAAGATATGTGTATCATTATAATCCTGCAAAACCAGAAAGGAAATCCACACAAATGAATTAGATAATAGCAGTTATTATCAGACCCGTCATCATACATATATGACAACATTGACATACACTACAGCAAGCAAATTTTACAACAGCATTTTCTTAAACACTGTTAGTTCCTTTTGCAGAAAACTATTTTGAACTTTAGAGATAATTACTTATTATATTTGGATAAGGGGTAGGGGGTAGGGGTAGGGGTAGGGGTAGGAGGTAGAAGGTTATCAATGAATACATCGACACAGAAAAAAACAATGTAGGTACAACAAGTAACTAAAAAGAGGTCAACAGATCAGTATAGACAACCAAGGATATGAAAATAAGATATGTGCAATGACACCTATATTGTGCATTAACAGAGTCTAAATTCATTTTCTACATATTCCTTCCAGAACCAGTGCAAGGTTCTAGAATGTTCTGATAAGGAATGATTCTACAGTGCTTATGAATCTATTGGGATTAACTTTTACAAGTTAAACTTGGTAGTTTATTACAGTAATGTGCAAGGGCCTTGTTTAAAGAGGTGAAAATAGGACATACATGCATTTTTCCTCAAAAATCTAATTTAGCTCAAAGTATGGCCATAATTATAGAAAGGGGCTCATCAAACGTTAAAATAGTGAAAAGAAAAAAGGAGCAAGAGAACGAGAAAGAAACTTTGATTGAGTACATACAAATGAGAAACATTGAATTTTAAAATATCATTTCCCCGGCTCTGAAATGCAGATTTCAAGACTTTAGAGAACTCCAACGGGTTGTCAACTTTTTGCTGTACAAGTTCTATAAAAGATTCTGGAGATCCCAAGCGAATTTTAGCTAAACTATTTCCTGATTCTGATAGCAAATCTCTTATCTACAAGAACAAAAAAAGGATCTTTGCATCAGAGCATTTCAATGATGCTATTGAAGCATTATCAACAAATAAAAAGCCAGAACATAAAACATGTAAAAAGTGGACAAAAGAAGTGCAACAACAGTGAGTTGAAAACATGAACAAACCTGCTCATTGTAGAGCTCAAAAACTGTAACAGAGAAACTGAATCGAGAAGTTGAAGTTGAATCTGAGTTAGATAAATCAAACAGTTCCTCAAAACAACGAGCATATAAACCACGATCATGGCTAGATCCTTCCTGAGCAAATCAAAACCATGTTAAGAGAGAAATCACTAGGTAATTTACTGTGGAATTCAGGTAAGAAAGAAAAAGGTACAATTGAATCTATTGACACATTAGAGAGGCCCTGAAAAGGCCACAAATCACCAAAAATTAAGGGCCTACAGCCAGTCAGACTAACACGAACTGATCAATCAAATAACCCGGTGGCCAGCTCATATAAAAAGAAAGAGAGAAGAATAAGATGAAAACAAAAAGATGGACCTTCCACACAACAAAAACGGCAGATTCTATGATGAATAGTAAATGGATCTAGTTCAATGACTTGTCATTCTAGTTTACCATCTATATTGTTTACACCAGGCAACATAAAGATGTTCACACAGTGCTCTAGTAAATCACTCCAATAGAACCCAAAACAGAATCCCATCAATGTTAGCCTAAAAAGCAGCAGATGATGCATGCGTATGTTTGAATAAAAAGAAATAAGACAAAACACAGATACACAGACACACACTAAAGAGTGAGGGGGGGAGGGAGCACCATAGTATGTGTTTTTCCAGAGTGAGTTTGTCCATAAGCAAAGATAGAAACATTATATCCATCCAAAGCTGATTGCACAAATGGCTGTACATCTCCAAACAGTTCAGCTGCACAAAAGTGGTGAACCTTCTATAAACCTCTTTCTTATGGCAGTTCAGTAATTCATCGGTTAAATAATTGAATGACTAGGGAAAAAGGAAAGAAGAAAGTTTCATGTTGTAAAATGATTAAGAAACAAAATCAAACAAAAGCACTCAACACTTGCCTTGTCCAACATGAGGTCCATAAACCTGATCAAATTCAAAATCCTTCTTGGGGTTCGAGATGGAATCATCACCAGTGTTGACACGAATAGTGCAATCATCGGGAAATTCAACAACAGAAGGACCTTCGTCTTCAAATAATGGTCTTGTACGGCAGAATACCTTTATGTTTCCTGAATTTAATAATGTAATTTTTCAAAGGAAACTACCAGAAATAGCTCGGTGAAGTAAATTTTTAAATAAGTACTAAAAGACCAGGGAAAAAATATCCTTTTAGTATTGAGTATGTGGATGTTCCTGTATTGTATGTCTGAGATAAACAGAGTAAGTTCAGACTTGGACAGAGTAAACAAGTAGATGATACCTTTGGCTGTCAATAAGTCATTGAACAGTCTTTTCTTCTCATTGATCAACGGAGATATTCTAGCTTCAGTTTCAAGGGCAACTTGATCTGACATTCATATTTACATGAAATTTAAATTCCGTAACAGAACCCAATAACAGTAAACTACAGAAGCAGAGGACAGTAAGTCTATGTGAGATACAAAATCCTTCAAATTTCTCATACAATATGATGTCCACTATAATAGTTTTTCTGCACTCTAATAAAAAATATAATAATTTTGTTGCAGTCCATGAAAGTGGATCCTTGTATTTGAGTCAAACATACTACCCATTGACAAGAGATTAGGCATATAGTCTCCATCAAATGAAAAGCTAAAACCAAACAAAATCTTCCACCCAGGAAAAGGAATATCACAAACTCTTTGGTTTGGGCCATACAACTCAATTACTTACCTAGTTTACGAGTTTTCTCAGCAAGAACACCAAGATAACGTGTAACTCGGTCAAGCTTTGCATTAGAGTATTCCTGCAGATCACTTGCTTCTTGTCTCAATTCCAAGTAATCTTCCTTTGCTACCTGTCCAAAAGATGCAACACATGTATTATAGAAAATGAAACAAACTACGTGAAGTGCCTCATGTTAACAGTGAAATCAACTGTATTTACCAATACAGTTAAATGATCTAACAAAGTGTCCTCATTAGACATTTGCAACTCTTGATCTACCTTGACAAGGAATATAACCTAGGATTGCAAAAAGGATTTTGGATACATCATACAGCAGGTATTGTGGTTCCAGTAGCCAGCAAAGCCCAAAGAATTTGTAATAGGCAGAGACATCTTGCATTCTAGCTACTACCTAAGGAAAAGATTCCACAGGTATCCTTATATAATCAAACAATTTTTTTGCCCTTAGTCTCTATTCTGACAAGTCCTTTATTCAATTTGCATATATATCTAGTCTGGTAAATTGCAAACGATGTCGAAATTATAGGCGAAAAAAGAAAGAAGAATTAACAGAGTTCATCCAGATGTTACAGCTCTTGGAGCCTCAAATTACCACAAATCAGAAATAGATTCCATAAATTCTTCTTAAGCAGAAAGAATTTGTTGTATATACTAGTCATTTTAGATAATTAACTATTTAACTATCACTTGGTGATCTTAACAGTTTTCGGAACAAGGTTTTTGCTACTCAAGAAAGCATGTATTAGATTCCAAATCTGTTGTTAGCATTCTTTCAAGCTTTGTCTCAACTATTAAGCCCATGAAAAAGCACAAATATTTTTGCCCATCCAATGGCCTACTCCAATACCTTAAAGAAAATTGTTCAGTTTGCTGATGTGCGTTAAATGAAGGGAGCGCACAATTGATGGTGGTCCAAGAAACCAACATCAAAAGAATCAATAATCAAGGTCCTGTACTCTGAGTGACAGTTGTACACAACCTTGAAGACTAAAATATAAGACCCAACTTCATCTACTCATTCACAACTGTGTCTCAAATATTGATTCTGATTCACCCCTCCACTATGCTGTTTCAAAGGCCAACATGCAAACTAGGGATGCATCATAATCTGACAGTCACAAAAGGAATGTTTTTACGAACTAAAGCTAAACAGTCTACCAGTTCTGAACCTAAGACACCATTTACAGCAAAGAGAGAAAATTCCTAAACATAATTATACTCAGAAGAACTAAAATTTAGCTCAATCGTCAACCCCACAAAATGAGATTTCTTTGTTTCTAACACACCCAGAGAAGGTTTCAAACATGTTTGGAAATTCATTTCCTCAGCCTCATTTAATAATAGTGTATACATAATTATAAGGAAATCAAATAGATTTTAAAATTATCTTTATCTGTTGAGTAAAAATTGCATGTTGCTAAAAACGTTCAAACTTTTTAAAAACTATCCAAAATTGGTGAAACTCCTACATTGTAGGGATGTCACCTTTTAGCAAATTTTTCACTGACACAGCTTCTTTCACTTCACCGTCGCACTCATCACCACTAAAAATTTCACACATTGCAATTAACACCAAATAATCAAACCACCAATCACTCAATTCCATCGCTAAGCTGGTAAAGGCAAAGCACATTACCTTAACTTTGTCCCTCAGTCGCTGGACCTTAGAGGCTAGGGCATGCTTTGTAATCTCCGATGAATGCGGTAAAGCAGAGGCAGCTGAGATCGAGTAGCGGCGAACAAGTGGTGCAGCAGGCCTCTGGTCCTCGCGGTCGAACGGCGATGACGATGATTTCCTCGGCTCAAAACCACTCACCTCCCAGTTCCACCTGCTCTTGTTCTCCGCCATTACAAACGAAACCCTATCTCACTCACAATCACTCTTTCTTTTCAAATTTTAACCGAAAATTTCAAAAACAAAGACTCCTTCTAGAGCTCATCTATCAAATGTTTTGGTTTTCCCCTTTCACTCTGTAATAAAATGAATGGTGGAGGGCATCTCAGCGGAGGAACGACGTCGTTTCGTACACGGCGGATTAATTCTTGCCACTTTTGGAACGCAAAGTAACTTGTGCCTAATATTAGTTTACGATTCGCTTTCGGGATACTAACATCCGGTTACCGTTAAATTTACATTTTCACAAATAATGACATAATTTTTCTATTTATGTCAAATAGATCCTCATTCTCATTCTAACACTCTTTATTAAGATATCCTTTAGAATTAAAACAAATCCCCTCGTATATTGTCGATGGTCAAAAATCGCTGTAATAAGAATAATAAATTTGGTCATTTATCAAAAATAAAAGTATGTATGTATATATATATATATAGTATTATATGCACATATATATTTAAATACGAATTCTAACTTTTTTTATATATATGGAATAGCATGTCCATATTGTCGAAACATAAAAAAATTGGGGATCCATATATTATTAGCCATTGGCGTTGTCGAATCTCAACTTTTTTACGTCAAGGTGAGACGCGCGTGATTGTAATTGTTTTAGCTGAGCTGGCATAAGGAATGTGTCGGGTTAGCGTGTTTTGATTGGCCCAATACAGTACCCGCCAGATTTATTCAAATTTCGCTTTCTTCGCACGGTAAAATTATGGATCCTCGGGTTTGGCCCATCACATTACTCCTTTACATGATACCTCTATGATTTTGTTTTCCTTTCATTTTTTGGGGAACATCTAAAATAAATTAATAACTACATTATACATATATATATATATTATCTGTTTTAAAAACAATCCATTATAAATTTAAACTTAGAATTTTTAATTGAAAATGCATCTAATAATTAAGAGAACTCAAAGTTTATAACTTAGTTAAGTCTTGCATTCACTAATAATACATATTATGCATAAATAATAAGAAAATATTGTAACTAATTTTAAAAAGTTAATGAAGCCAAATAATAAAGAAACAAACATAATAAGATCAAAGCATCAAAAAAAAGAAATTTGTGTACATTAATTTCATTATTTTTAATAACGTTAAATGGGTAATTTACTCAATTCATTATTTGTACTAAATTTTAAGTCTAATACATGTATGGATACAATTAATCAATAGAATTATAATTAATATATTTGTATTTTTTTACTAATTGATTCGGTGGTTTACTATATATTTCTAACTCTTGTTTAATAGGAACCAGCTAGGAATAGAGTGATGGCCAATCTACTTCAAAATAAAATACAAGTTAGGAGGTCTTTTAATACAGCAATATTTGGCTCTTCACAAATTAATTTGAGGCAAGCATGTGTGTTAAGTAATGCTACTACTTACCATGACTAGTAATGGCAATAATCATGTGCTACACCAAACTTATTAGTGAACAGTAGAGAGCCAGCTCACAACTCACTTGCATTTTATAGAGAAACATGATTATCCAAATACGAAGCAACCAGCCTCCACCTCTAAATGTTTTAATGCATTAAAGTGTAGCCACGTGTGGTGGCCCCTTGGCTTTGCCCAAGGTTTAAGGAGAAAACGGTGGTTGAGGATCTTAATCAGAATTTAATTTTGAACTTAATTAATTTGATGGTCCAATCTTATTCTCTTCTCTCTAGGTTTAGCATAATTAACTATAACATGGATTTTGTGGTAAATAAAGATCTCTTTTTAGATATTTGTACCCCGATATAACGTCTATTCAAATGGACTTGCAACGAAAATTTGATTAATGTTCTTAGAATTTTATGTATATGTGTTTCAAATATTATTAATAAGTGTAATTATTTTTTTACCGAAGATATTTTTATATTTTTCTTCTCGACTTTTAGTGTTTGGTTTGATTTCAAAAGGCAGGGTGAGTGGTAGCTTTGAAGCCATTGTTATGAATTTTAATTTATCTAAAAGGTAGATCTGTAGAGATAACAAGTTGTCCATTGTTTTGAGAAATTAACAAGTATTCAGAAACTCTTCGTTAACGAAAGGTTCGGAAAAAACCACACATACTCTTGTAAATTGTGAATTGACTAATTTTATTAATTAGAATGACCAAAATACGTTTTAACACTTAAATTTTATAAATAGAAATGAGAAGTTTAATTTAAATATGTCTGAAAATTTTTTTTAAAATTTAAAAATCTAATAAATGAAAATTTTAGTTTAAAAAAAATTAAAAATTTAATAAATAAAAATTCTACTTCAAACTTAATTAATAAAAAATTTTGTCAAATTTAATTACATTATGAATTTAATTATTATAGTTTGGGAAACATATAATTTTGTCAATATTTCAATAAATATGATTTTGTAAGGGTTTCAAGATTTTTGTTTTGATGTTAAAATCAAAAAAATAAAAATATGTATAAACTATATCTTTAAAAAATAAACATGAGATAGGAGAGTTGTATTTTATCAAATTGTCTATAAATTAACCGTCGAAATTAGTTAACTAACAATTTAAGGGAGGTATGTCATACGTTTCCGTCAATCTTCTGTTTATGTGTGGATTTCAAAAACTTTAGAGGAGATATGTATTAACTTCCCTTATTATTTTTGAAAAAGATAGTCTATGTTACATAAATTTGTGTAGACTTTAAACTATTGGCAAAATATTACATCAATTTTGTTTTTGTTTATAACAAGCTTATAGTATTTTTTTTTAATTTGAAATTTCTCTTTTGTTTTTAGATTTTTTGAAGAGTGATGTTAAATATACAAATTCTTATACAATCTTAATTATATAAATTAAATCGACGATATTATATTATTATCACATCCTTTTTGATATAAAAAAAATAAAATAAACTATATAAAAATTAATATGTAGTAATAATATATTTAACCTGGGTGCAGTTAGAATTAATGGTTTCACCTTGTGAGATCAAAATGTAATGATTCAAAATCTATAAGAGTTGCAATAATGAAAATATAATTTTGGAGGGTTAAATTAATAATTTTTATACATAAATTTCAAATTTTTCTACGTCCCACCTTATTTAACATCACTATATCAATTTATATTTATAATTTTATATAAAAGAATTTGTGACGTACACATTTATGATAATTATCCTTAACATACATGATATTTAAGATCGTAATGAAATCCAATCCTCTAATTTTTATATTGTACTTAAATATATTAAAATTTTTTATCTCAAATTTGTAAGTTATTTCTTTATTTTGATACTAATTTTTAAATTTCAAATTATTTTACACTTGCTACCTTAATTAATTTTATTTTCTATGTCACCTTTCATTTTTGCATTACATGACAAGATTAAATAAGTTAAACCTATAAATTTTGATTTTAAAACTTTCAAAAGTTTTAAATATAATAAAACAATCAAACAAGTCACTTATTAATAATTTAGTGATAAAGTGATTACTTTTCTTCTTTATAATAAAAAAAAGATTTTGAGTCCCCATAGTTCATTGGAATAGATTTCTCCACAATTAATAATATCGTTTAAGGGTCTGTTTAATATAATTTTTTGAATAAAATTTTTGAAATAAAACTTTTATCTGTAAAGTTTTTAATAAAAATTTATTAATCATTTAATTGTTAAAAATAACTTTTAAAAAAAAAATTGAGTAATTATTTTTTAATAAATAAATTTTTAATGTTTTATTTTAAAAAAATAGCGTAAAATTTTTAAAATAAAATAAAAATCTTTTAAATAATTTTATTTTTTGAAAAAGTTGGAGAAATTTTGCTATCAAAAACTTAAGTCTTAAACTTTTTTTTTAGTAGAAAGAAAATAACTCTTTTAATTCTCATAAGCCTTTCCCTAATATCAATTAAACGACATCTAAAATTTTGAAAATGATTGTTATAATTAAAAAAAAAAAACTCTTTTAGTTAATTAAAAAAACCAAATTAAGGGACTCTAAATTAAGTGCAAACTTCTATTGACAATGCTAGACTTATAATAATTTTTCTAAAAATAAAGTTTTCTATTTATGTATCAATAGATTGTATTTGTTAAGTGCAATATGTAGAAACAAAATCAAAGGATTAGATTAATTTAATGGAGAATTTTGTGATAAAAATTTTTGAAGCACTAAAGGTTTTCTGACTATAAGGGCTTCCTCTTGCAAATCTTACATGTCTCACTATAAAAACTTTTAATATTTTTATAATTGCATTTTTAATTGTTGTCATTTCATTTATATATAAGTTCTATTTCAGAATTTTATAATTTCACTTTAAAGCCTATTTTTTAACTTATATCTAAAAATTTATTAAAAAAATATTTAAATATAATTAAATTAAAAATTTTAACTTAAATTTAAATAACCAAATGTTTAAATAAATTAAATATTTTATTTTTCAATAACACCCTTAGTTTATTACTCAATATTTATATATGTCAATAACTTAAAATATCAGTTTTAGATTTTTTAAAATATCTAATCTAATATATCATTTTCAATTTTTTTATTTTTATAAAAACAAACAATTTAATATTTATATTTAGACGTTTAAAATAAAATAAAATAAAATAAACATATCAATCAAATTCAAATTTCAGTTAAATTCAAACTTCAATTATATTTAGACTTCAGAAAAAACTAATTAAATAATTGATATGTTTATCTTTTATTTGGACAAAAATTAAAACTTACATAAAACTGACCTTTTATATTGAAAACAAGACATTGATTTTTTCATTTTTATATTGTAATATTTCTATCAAAGAATGATCAATGATTGATATTTTCCTTTTTGGCATCTTTGCATACATTGTATCTTCACATGTGTTTTGCAAGTTGTTTCGAGTCTTGTAGAATCTTAGGCCTTTGCATGTTCCAACAACCTTTTTATTGCCTTATAGAATCTTTGGCCTTTGCATGTTCCGACAACCTTTTATTGCCTTATCTCTTTCACCGTGTATATGTGTATACATATATATATACACACACACAATATATATATATATATCTCTTTCACCGTGTATACGTATACATATATACACACACAATATATATATATGTATATTTCTATTTTCAATTGTTCATCACGCATTTTCGTTATTGGCAAATTGCACAAGATTAATGTGCCAAAAAGACATTCATAGCCACTAAGTTTGATTCAAATGAGGCTTTAATTTTACTAATTTTAAAAAAACTTGTGCGAGTTTTCTCCTAAAGAATTTTAGAGGTGAATTTCACCTTATTTGAGTACAGATTTCAAAGCAACGACAAATTAAATCAATGAAAACTTCTACTTTTTAATAGATTTGTAATGTAATATCGATAAATTGTAAATGTATGTTGTAGTTCTAAAAAAATACTTACACAAATTACTAACCATTAATTGAATTTTAGTATGAAGAAAATATAATATGCTGGCTATTAAAATAATAAGTGCACTAATATGGTAATTTTAAATTTTTATTAAATATTTGTCTACTAAAATTAAAAAGAAATGAGAGTCATTATTGATAGTTCTCGGTGGTGTTCGATTCGGTCGTTACTAGTACAATTTTACTCTAAATTTCTTAATATATATGGTGATGGGGTTATCTTAAAAAATAAAGAGGTTATTTTTTACAATGAAATATTAAAAGAATTTCAAATTAGAAAAAAAAAATGTAGGTGGCTATGATAGAGTATTCATAATATTGACAACAAGTAATAGTGGTTTTTGCCATTTATCTTCTTTTTATACTCCTCTAATATTTTGTTGAATAACGTATTATTATATAAATTGAGAAATTTAAAGTTTAATAATTCTAACATCCCTACACAAAATTTTCCCATCTTTAATGACATTTTTTTTTACAATACTATGTAAAAAAAATCTATTAAATGATTAAATTTTTACTGTTATATTGATGTTATAGATAAATGGTATTCGTTATAATAAGACATGAGTTCTACATAACATCATATTCATGTGACGTATAAAATTTTTTTCCATCGCTAAATGGCCGTCTTTTTCAATCCACACATGCATCAAACTTGATTATGAACTAACTTTTACACAATAGTGATAATTTAGGTTATAATAGGATTTATTTGATAAATAATTACATAATTTGATATAAAATAACATGATTATTAATAAAATAATTATTCATGTTGTTTTTGTATCAAGTAAATATGCGAAGATGTCTGTGATATATTTTTAAACAACAGTACAATCAAACGCCTAAGTTTAATAAACAAGTAGCATTTATATTTTGAATTTTAAATCTTTTTTATAAGCCATCTGAACACTACAACACCTAATTGCTACCAAACTTATAGTAGGCCCTTTTATTATTCTTTCTGAAAGCCATCAGTGTCTATTGAGTGGTACCCTAGGGCCAGATGCAGAAGACATGCTTCGCCATTCTCAAGCAACTGTTCCCCCGTACTCCCTCAACAGTCAATTATCTGAATTATCAAATCAAATCAAATCAAATCAAATCGATATCTTCCCTGCTGCGTTTGCCAAAACGTGTTGTTTCCACCAATATCTGCAACACTGAAAACACCGTGTTTTCACCTCTAGTTACTGTTTCAAAACAAGGAAAGACTACGGAACCCAAACCTGCCACGTGTCACCCGGTCAAAAAGGACCGCCTGTCTCATCCTTTGATTGAAGCAAACCAATCGCACCAAATCCCCCTTCACGTGCCGAATTTCCGAAGCTATGCCTCTCTTTCTCTCTCGCGATAAATTTTTAAACAACGAGATAGATGGTATCTACGTTTGTATCGTATCGCATCGTATATATGAAAATGTATGTACGCAATTATTATCTCTTTTGAGTGGGCAGTGAGCTCACTGACAGTGGCATGGCTATTCCGTACGACGTCATCATTTCGAACAGGAAATTTTCGAAATAATAAATCTGATCTGTAATTATTCCAATTTTGCCAGGATGCCTTATATTCTCTAATATTTTCCTTTTTCTGTAGATTAAACAAATTATTTGCACAAACGTGATTGGGAATTTTTAATTTTTTTAAGAATTATTATCTTTTTATCCATGGTTGAATTTTGACAAAAATTATCCCAAGCTTTTGCATTTATGCTACGTTGTTTTCGAATCAAATTTACTTTATTCTAAAGCAAGAATATTAGCATAAAGTAATAATTTATAGGATAACTTTATGTTATAAGATAATTAAACTAATTATAACTCTTTAGTCCCTTACTAGAATAAAGACTAATTCACAAAAAAGGGGCATCATTTTATTGTTCCAGTGAATGTCTTTATCATATGTATATAGTGATTGAATTTCTAATATTCTACTCATGAAATTATACCTCACATAAATTAATTAGAGATATGTGTAAGTCAAAGTCAAAAGCAAAATCATTCTTTCTTTAATGTTCAATCTCTTCGAAGTAATAAATATTATCTTGCGATATATTTATGTTAAAATAATTAAATCAAATATAAATATTATAACTTAAATCAAATATAATTAAATCAAAGCAGCTCTTTCATTAGTATATAGTTTTTACTTGTTTTTTTTAATCAACGCATGTGTGTCATCTTATTAGTAGTCGAGAAAAAGTTTTAGATAAGGTGACAATTAGAGTTAGTGGATCATATTTGATTATTTGTATTATATAAAAATATAACATATTGTATGCCAATTTGGACTCAATAATTATGTTAGGGATTCAAAATATTAATCAACACGACACTTAAAATTTATTTGTATGCTATAGTCTATTTGTTAAAATATTTATGTTCACCATTTATTCAATTTTTAATTAGTTTTATAATTAATATAATTAAAAAATTTCTAAAATGTGAAAAATTTAAAATAACTCATTACATCATCATATATAGGTTAATATAATTATTAAAATAATTAATCATATCATAAATAAGTTCACATTTTAAGAATTATAAATCTTAATTTGACATAAGTATTAATTATATTATATCAATGTCATCAAATTAATTATATTATATTTTCGTGTTTTTTATCCAATTAATGAGTTTATCTCAAAAATTAGCACCCCTAATTATTTTGGACGCACATGCAAGGTAGCGAGATTATATTAGTTTATTTCAAACTCTCTCACAATTTTCTAAAGAGTGTGGGGTATATTGGTAAAATCCTCTTGGCAGAGGCCCACAAAATTAGAAATACAATAAATTATAGGTTAATCTGAAAAATAAACATAATAGAAAACGGAAGAAACCCTCAAATTTATCGTAAATATTACTATTTCCCTTTTCTTTAAAATGTTATACAAGTTTCTCCTTACCCGATCAAGAGCACATAAAGCCAAAGAGAGAAAGAAAGAGAAACGACAGCGCTTGACTATAAAAGGGTTAATGTTACATATTTAATAATCCACAAATACAGCAACGTTTTTCTCTGAGTCTTCTCTCTGTGTTCTCTCTCTACATCTGATTGGTGGCTTTTCTCTACTTCCCAATTCTCACAAAACCAAAAGGCAATAATATTACATTACCAAATCCAACAGCATCTCTCAACTAAACCGGTAAGTATTGTAAGAATGCTGCGATTAATCTCTCTAACCAATCGCCATTTCTCCATGTATTGAACTGTAATTGGTGGTTATTTCTGGATCTCTTTCAAAAACCCATGTCGTGTTGTGTCTTTCTGTGTCTCTTACATGAACTAGGGTTTGGTATCAGATCCTTCTCTAAATTTAGCAAAATGGTGCCACTTTTGCCTCAGACCTGTCTCTCTCTTACTTTCATTTTTCTCATAAACTACCACTAAATATAGTAACTTTTCCTTGCTTTTTCTGGTGGGCATGTTTGATTACATGCTGGTTTGTTCTCTGCTCGAACAAGGTCAAAACTCATGTTTGTTTTGATTTATTTATTTATTTATTTATTTGTTATTTTTAGGGAGACAACTGTACCAGCAAGGGAAAAAAATGGCGAGAGAGAAGATTCAGATCAGGAAAATCGATAACGCGACAGCCAGGCAGGTTACCTTCTCCAAGAGACGCAGAGGGCTTTTCAAGAAAGCAGAAGAGCTTTCTGTTCTTTGCGATGCTGATGTTGCTCTCATAATCTTCTCCGCTACTGGGAAACTCTTTGAATACTCCAGCTCAAGGTCTTTCTCAATATTTTTCTGTATGTATTTACATGGACATGTACGTCACACGCAATTTGATGATGGTCTTTAGGTAATTTTTGTTAGTGGGTTACAAGCTGTTGCTTTTAATAGAATATATTTGGGAAATAACAAAATATTCATAAAATATGGCATGGTATGACAGTGTTGGAATTCCAGAAGGAGTCTCTCAGGTTAATGAGGAATTATCTAGACCATCTTCTTCTGGATCAGCTTGTTTCTGCTTTGATAAGATAGTTTCATTTGGAATTTTGTGCTTCTGCTGTTAAACAAGAGTTTGTCATCAAGTCAACAGTCGCTTATCTGCCTGTTTGTGCCCTACAGTACATTTATTTTAGTAGTTCACTAGTTTTTTGATGTCGAAGGGGAATTATTATGGAAATGTTTGCAAATTCCTTCATAAAATATTGATAAGGACATGTTTGCTTGTTTTGTTAACAACTTACTCTCTCTGTAACTTTGATTTTTCAAACCTCGCTCCTGTTTTTTGGAAAGTTCGTGTTTTTTTACTCTTTCATAAGATATTTGATGCAATTTCTTGGTAAAACAAGGCAGTGCTTTTATGGTCTCATCTATCAGTGCAGCGAGGGATAAGATATTTGAGGACTAGTAGTTTGTGGCTGAAAATACTTCTTCATCCTTTGAGAATAACACATGTAAGAGTTAGATAGTGAATATGTGATTAAATATAAATGAAAAAAATGAATGTATGTGTGTTTGGAAAAATAATGTAGTTGCTTGTACTTGAAAAAACCTTCTTGATACGGGAAAAAGGAAGATTAAACACAAATATAGAGCTATCCTCATGTAGTAAGTTTCATTCTCAGATGAAAATTGCTTGCTAATGGTTTCTCCTTGCAGAAGAGTCATACTTGATGAGCATTAATGCTAAAACTACAGCTGTAGTGCCTCGCTTTTTATTGTTTTTCACCTTTATCGTTTCACTTTTGGCTTTATTTTCTATTTCTTCTTGTGGTCCACGTATTAAAAGCAGAATCTTGTCAATTATGGAACTGAATGTATGGAACAATTTCTAATTAGTGGTCAACACCTAGTGAACTCCTCAGTGCTTGAGGAAGTATACCAATAAAGCGTTGATGTGCCAGAAATGTCTGGAACAGCCTTAATTTTGTGTCGGAATATTTTAACTTTAAAAGCCTGATCTGTAAGCAATCAATTATGATTTCATGGGGTTATTAATTGTAGCTTTTCACGAATTATCACGCAAGAAGTTATGGCATTGTTGGCCATCGTTTTGATTAATATCTTCTTATATATGCAAAAGTTATGTTGTGTTTATCTGACTCTGACAGCACAACATAGGAGGATATTGTTTCAAGGCATCAAGTGTTTTTTTTGCCCTTTTCAAAATGATTTTACTGTTTTTTTCTTCTCTTAACGTCATCAGATTCACCTTACCGTAGGCTTTTTAAGTTAACACAATCTTGATTGTTCTGGGAATCTTAGACTCTCACTTGTTATAGTCTTAAGTGTCATGAATATTCAACATGATTAACATGCTTCTTGTAGTGGACTAAGTGGTTAAGTGATTAACTCCTTATATCGATCTTTGAGAGATTAAATTTAATTTTTATGTGTGCTTAGGGGTGAATGGAGATAAGGGGTGTGGTAAACTAAAAACCATTATATTTTTCCTATCTCATCTTGCCATTAAACTTGCATGCTAATCATGTTTAACTTATACACAAACTTTATATTCGATAGTTTAAACTGATCAACTATACATGGGTTGGGGACGGCAGATAACATGATTAGATTAGATGCTTAGAAGGGCAGAAATCTGAAATATTAAACGTTGCTTAGTAAGAGCTGTAGACTGTTATTTATATGGCATATTATCTAGTGGGAGGAACTCATAATTGGACTCTCGTTTGAGGTATAACTTTATTACAGAAACTGCATATAATTATTAATGTTTGTATTGGAACATATTGGCCTGACTGTAGAGAAATGGTAAAGGGTGATTCAGTTGCTTTTATAGTGGCCTTAGAAGAAATATGGAACTTGACAGGAAAGTATATGGAAACAAGAATAGAACTGTTCTGTACAAAATATAAAAAAGATGCACCTTGCTATTTTGATTTGTTTCTACGGATGATTGGACTATTTCAGGTTTAAAGATTAAAATGTTCTGAAGTTGTATACTTCACTATGCTGAAGTTTTGTTTGTGATGAGCGCACTTGCATGTTGAGATTACAAATAAAGCAAAGCAAACGTCTAACTTTGTTGGCTATGTTCTATGTCTTAGTGAAACTCATTAAGTTCTTTTTGTTGTCTCGTGTGTTAGGATGACAAACTACATTGCCTTCTATTTCATTTTCATGTTGTTAGCTCTTTTTGTTATTTTTTCGTACTCTCAGATTCCATCTTCTTTAATCTGCTTGTGTATATGCTTACATTTTTGTGAATTGCCTTTGTGCACTCTATGCTAAATGTTTGCATGCTGGGATGGCTCCTGCATGTTAGCTAAATAAGTGATCAATGTTCAGATGCACAGCTTCTCTTGTTGTCAATGTAGCTTATGCTCATGGTAGTTACTGACAACATGATCAATGTTTAGATTCATTTTTGTGGACTTTAATCCTTTTTCTTATTTGAAATTAAAACCAAGGCTAGATACCCATAATACTGTGGAGCTTTGAATGTACTTTTGGACAAAAGCACAAGCAATTAATTAATTAACTTTGAATTATGGTAAACTTGCAAAGTTAAATATTTACTTTTCTAAGCAGTGAGTGAAGTTTTTCTAATTTGTTCGCATCATGTCCACTCATAAAAGATCAATTTCTCCTACATATTTGACTAATTTAAACAAATGCATTAGACATGAAATACCTTTATGTAAAACAAAGCATTGTCATGTAGATTCTGCAGCAGACAATACTTGCATGCATGTATCTTGAAGTGCATCATTACCATCATGCCATACTAGACAAAGCATTGTCTAGGTAAATTCTCCAACAGAAGATGCACATCTATGCATAGGTTTTAGGGGTATGGAATGATTATGATACATTAGAAACTGTCTTCCTATGTGTTGAAAAACTTGTCGATTGTGCAAGCATTAGCATGTTTCTATGTCTTCACCTTTAGTCTTCCATTCATTCAGATTACTGCTTTATCTGAAACATATGATCAGCAATTCAAGCACAGGAAAATGAAGTAAGGTTTATGTTTGACCATGAATAGATCATACTTAAGTAAATTATTCCTTTTAGGATTTACTGTGAGATATCTTTGGCTTTTGTCCATAGAATGAGGCTTACAGAAAACATTCAGGTCTTCTTACAATGGCATTTCATTTCAAGCTGAGATTTTTTGTTGCCCAGAAAGTGACATCATGCTACTTTGTTCTTCTGCAGCATGAAGGAAATTTTAGGAAGGCACCATTTGCATTCAAAGAACCTTGGGAGGATGGATCAACCATCTCTTGAGTTGCAGGTTAGTTGCCTTTTTTTTTTTGATTTTTGATTTTCTTCTCCTGTATGTTATAATATCTCTGACAGACTTTGTATTACATATATGAAAAGTTTATTTCAATGAAGTGTCTTTGATGATGGTTCTTATAGCAGTCTACAAGCCCTAATCAACTGGCAACTTCTGGAAGTGATTCTTCTTCGAGCTTCCAAAACTTCCTTTAAAATTTTATTTTTCAAGAAAATGTCTATGGCAAAAGTATTTCAATCTTCTTAAGTTCATCATTGCCGTCTAACTTGGATTTTAATCATTTAATTTTATTTTCAACTCAAAACAGTAGATATGTTCAGAATGCCTACTCAAATTTTATTTTTTTAAAATTTCCTTTCACCTTTTTTCAAGTTAATTTCTGTATTTTAATCTTTTCTTGAATGTGTAACAGGTGACCGTATTTCACTAGATTCTTTCATAGTTTAATGTTATCCAATTTCTTTGCAATTCATGATGTTGTCATTAAGTTGTTGCCTCTCTTGCAAAGCTTTTGCCCCAAGAGAATTTGACAAATTTTTGTATCATGTGTATAATATAGCACTATGTATAAATAACCCAAACATTTGAATATTAAATTTTCTTTTCTTATGTTTATACAATCAATTTTATTGTATCTACATTGATTGTAGCTGGTGGAGAGCAACAACTTCACTAGGTTGAGCAAGGAAGTTGCAGAGAAAAGCCATCAGCTGAGGTATGAGCCGGTTTTGTGCATTGATTAATATGTTGTAATTAATGAGCACGTATTAAGATACGTAATGCCCATAAAAAACAGGCAACTGAGGGGAGAGGAGATTCAAGGGCTGAATTTGGAAGAGCTGCAGCAACTAGAGAAGTCTCTTGAAGTTGGATTGAGCCGGGTGATAGAAAAGAAGGTATGTGTACTAAAAGCACGCATTTTTGGTCAAACTGTTTATGCTTAAGATTTACTGAAACTGTCTTTTATAACTTTCAGGGTGAAAAGATTATGAAAGAGATCAGTGATCTTCAAAGGAAGGTTAGATTTAATCCTCCAATTCAGGTTTTGAAAATTGCCCCGAATGATATTCGGATAATGTTAATGCCTGCCTAGGCTGATTGGTAACATGGAAAGTTCTTTTTTCATTTTATATTTTCTGGTTTTCAATATACTTATTCATCGTTTCAGGAATGTATACAATTTAGAGAATGTTAAGCTTCCATATAGCAGAGATTTAGGCTTCCATTTCTTGGCATCACTCCTCTCTTTTTCTGATCTTTTGGAACTGATGAAACATGCATGCAGGGAAAGCAATTGATGGAAGAGAACGAGCGCTTAAGACAGCAAGTATGCAAAACAGCCATCTTTTTTCTCCCTCTCACATAGATATTAATTTGTTGCTTCTTCATAGTTAAGTGAATAAATTTGTTAATGAGAATTCAACTGAAGGTGGCGGAAATATCTCATGCTCGAAGACAAGGTGCTCTTGATTCTCCAGAAAACATGCTGTGTGAAGAAGGGCAGTCATCAGAATCTGTGACTATTGTTTCCAACTCCTCCAATGGTCCTCCTCCCGAGTCTGAAAGTTCTGATACATCTCTCAAGTTGGGGTGAGTTCAATGGCATGCCTCATACATATAAACAAATCAAGCCTGTTCAGAACTTATTTTTCTTTAGAAATAATACTAATAAAGCAAACCCTAATCGGCTTTAGCATGAAGAACACTTGCTTACTTCTATCCTCAACTTTTGCTTGCAGCTTACCATATGCTGGTTAAAAGGATGACTCCTGCTGCAGCTGTCTCCGTTATTAACTAGAGAAGGAAATATGCTTCTTCTTTTGGTTTAGTAACCATACTTGACAAGACCTCTATTATGTAATTATAGGTTTATGTAAGTGGAAGTAGAATATCCTAAATCTCTAACTCACGCTTTAAGTTAACTAAGAATGATGAAACACTCTGTAAATCATGCAAGCCAGACGTGATGATGTTCTATATGTTTATGTTTTCAATTAAGTTTATTATTAATTGTAATCTCTTAATGCTATATGCTATCGCCTTCGTTTCTCTGAAAACATACCATACGTACACATACATGTGCATATATGCAGACTTGGTGCATGAAAGTATTAACTGTTTTTACAGCAGCAGGCATCCCTGACCCTGAGAAAGATATATTGGCCTCGGTGGGCTTAGGGGTAAGTTGATTTATATATTCAGTATATATTTACAGCAATTAATCGAGAATGGAGACAGAACGTAGAGACTGAAACTTTATTTTTGCGCTCTCGGTTGATGAACAAGACTAGAGCTCAAATGTTTAATTCAGCCATGAGCTGAAAAGAAGAGAAAACTTAAAAGAAATATCCAACAAAAAGGTTGATGTATGTAAGTAACATTTATGGGGATGCATCAATAATTTCATAAAATTACATCCATTTTTATGTCACATACATTTTGTATTATTTATTGAGTGTTAAATCTATTCATCCACAACTATTGAGATTAAATATGTGTTAGATTTAGTTACTTTTAATAATTGAAATTAAATTTAATATGTCTATTAATTACAGGGTGTTGTACTTAGATTTAATGAGTTATTATTTTAAAAATATGTGTAATCTTATGGGTTGATGGTCTTGTTCTAAATTTATAAATTTAAAATATCCTCAAAAATTGCATTAAATGTTTAAATTTATATAATAAAATATTTTAAGTTTTGCATCGAGTTTTAAAATTCTTAAAATTTAAGTTAAAATTCTAAATTTTGCATTAGATAGACACTATAACTTATGAAGATGATGTTCTAAATTTTACAATATAAAACATATGAAATGTAATAATACAATAAATAGTTTATTTTGTAGAGATTATATATATATATATATATGTAGTTTGTAAAGAATCATCGACAATCACTCATCGCAATGATTCTTAGGTATAGTTATTAAACTTGATTAACAAACAATTAGGCATGACAAAAAAGTAAAGGCATTCCTTGCCCTTATTTATTTGAGAAGTAGAAAATATTTAAATTAATGTACTTTGTGGTAAAATGCGAATTATACACCAAAAAAAGCAATCTTCTTTTCTCAAGTAAAAAGAGCCAAAAAAAAAAAAATTATTATCATGTTATGTATCGAAGCTAACCTAATTTTATTTATTGAAAGAAAAGATTTTACAAATTGCAGCATTAAATATTACATTATTGGATCAATTAAAAATACCATTATCAGTACTTTTATGGACAATTTTTACATGGCAACTATTGTAAGTGCAGTCAATACTTTATCTACTGTTAACATAATCAATAATTATATATATCATAACAATTTCAGATACTGTAAATTTTAAATAAAATTGATAAATTTCTCATTTTAACCATATATTTTTTTCTTTTTTATGTTTGACAACATAACAAAAAGTTTTTCAAAGTTGATTAAACATAAAATATTTAGACTATTTTATTCCAAAAAATTTAAATAATATAAAAATATTATCGAGCAAATCAAATATAGTATTTTTCCAGTGCAAACTTGAAAATGAAGAAAAAAAATATTTAGAAGTGTGATATGTACAATACTTAGAAGTGTCCAACAAAACTACACTTTCGAGTTAATTGAAAGTACAATCGATTTGAATTGAATGAAGTTGGTGTTGAGATCGAGAAAGAAGGAGAAGGCAAACAGTTGTTGTGGCGCTTGCTAATCTCATATATACTTAATTAAAGCTATTTAGAATTATTGAATCTAATCCCACCAATTCACTCAATCTCCGTCTAATACAATATGCATGGATTTTAGTGAAATTGGTGAACTAATAATAATGAATAGTATTAAATTGAAAAATTTTAAATCTTGGATTTGTATATTAGTAGTTGTACTACCACCATAATGGATCTAATATAATCTGTTAAAAAGAACATAATAATATTTTTAAATAAAAAATTTATTTATTTGTTTTGTAATATGTAATACAATTATATTACTTATGATATATAGTGTAAAGAAATATAATTTGTATTTCTTAATTGAATTGTGTACAAAGGGGTGCCCTTATATAGGCTTACAATCCTTATTAAAAGATAAACAATATAATGTACATTAAATACATTAAATTGGAGAAAATCAAATCCTCAAAACTTAGGGAAATAAAATCAAAAAAGAAAAGGAAAGTGTATTATGTGCTTGATTTAGCCTTGATTTGTTGGATGTTATTAATAGCTTCCTTTAAATTCAAGATGGCTTAATAAAAACTAACTTGAGATTGGATACCAAGTCATGAAAGTGATTAGGAGGATGACATTTTGTAAATACATCTGCTGGTTGGTTAGAGGAGGAGATCGAACAAAGAGTAATAGTGCCATGAGTGATATGCTTGCATATGAAGTGACAGTCAACTTCAATGTGTTTGGTGCGTTCATGAAAAACATTATTGTGAATAATTTGAATAGCACTCCGATTATTACAGCTAAGAAAAGTAGGTTCAGAGTAATGAATTCCTATATCCCTAAATAGCCAACAAAGCCAAATGATCTTTTGTATAGTATCAACAAAAGCACGATATTCTGCTTTTGTGCTAGATCGAGCAACAACAGTTTGTTTTTTATATCGCCAAGAGATAAGAGAATCTCCTAGGAAAAGATAAAGACCAGTGGTAGAGTGTCGATCAGTTGGGTCATCAGCCCAATCTGCATCATAATAGGCATGTAACTTCAGAGAAAAATGTGTAGAGAAATGAAAGCCGTAAAATAAAATGCCTTTAATGTAGTGGAGTATGCGAAGAACAACTGTATAGTGAAAAGAGCGATGAATAGACATGTATTGGCTCACAATATAAACAAAGAGATGTCAGGAGGGGTAATTGTGAGATAAACTAAACTACTGGCTAATGTCAATAAAGAGTGGCATCTTTAAGTGGGACCCTATCAAGTGGTGTGAATTTGACATTACGCTCAAGAGAAGTAGAGGTAGTTTTGCTGTCTGTCAAATTAACTCGAGCAAAGAGATTTGATGCATATTTGGCCTGAAAGAGATAATAACTGTCAGAATTAGAAAGTACCTTTAAACCAAGGAAATAATTGAGATGACCAAGGTCTTTTATCTCCAAATGTTGCTGGAGTGAGATCTTGAGAGTAGAGATGCCATTGATATTATATCTAGTAACGATCATATCATCCACATAAAGTAACAGGAGAATGCAATCATTATCTGTATGACGAATAAATAGAGCTGTTTATAAGAATTGTAATGAAAGCTAAGTTGTTGAATAGTAGTACTAAACTTGGCAAACCAAGTTCGGGGAGCTTGTTTGAGACCACGCAGTGCATGTCCAAGTTTGCAAAGTTTATGTGGCATATAAGAATAACCTAGAGAAGGCTTTATATAAACCTCTTCAATGAGATCACCATTGAGAAAGACATTTTTAACATTCATATGAAATAATGTCCATTGGTAGACAATAGCCACCGCTAAGAGGCTTCAGATAGAGGTCATGCAAGTAATAGGGGCGAAGGTTTCTTTGTAATCAATGCCATATTCGTAATTGAAGCCTTTTACAAAAAAATTGACCTTGTAGCGTTTAATGTTGCCATTAACTTTGGTCTTGGTTTTGTAAACTCATTTGTAATCAATTGTAGATTTGTGAAGTGAAAGATCAAAAACGTCTTATGTATGTGACTTTTCAAGAGTCTGTAGTTCTTTTGTCATTGCTTATTGTCAAATAGGATTAAAACTAGTCTCAAAACAAAATTGAGGCTCATACGATGAAAGAGTAGTAAAGAAACAATGATAACCTCAAAGTCTAATAAGAAGTTCTCTTACCTATTGGATCGGCGAGGTGGAGAAGGAAGGTCAATGGATGGAGGTGAAAAAACAATAGGGATGTCAGATATGGACCCTAAAGGCAAAGTCATCGGCTCAAAAGCAGGCAGTGGAGTAGTGGACATATCTATTGAGTGCTTATGTGAATCTTCTACATCATTGTTATCAGGAAACAAATTTACAAAATCTTGAGTAAAGAAAGGAATAAACTTGCACTCAGAGCAAAAATTGGAAAGGACGGAGAACATTTGTGTTTCTAAAAGACTACATGTCGAGATATACGAAGTCCATTGGACACAGGATCTTAGCACTTATAACTTTTGTGTTCAATGCCATATCCCAGAAAGCAATATAGACAAGCCTGAGGTTCTATTTTGGTATACTCACAAGGCTATAGAAGGACAAAATAGGCATAATTAAAGACTTTAAAGAGACTATAGTTAAGAGGAGTCTCATATAGCCACTTATAAGGAGTTTGATTTTCAATAATTGGGGAAGGAATGCAATTAATAATGTAAGTAGCTGTAAGGGCGACTTCCCCCAAAATCGTTCTAGACAGGAGGTGAAGTAAAAAAAGCACGAATGGTTTCTAGAATCTATTTGTGTTTGTGTTCAGCCCAACCATTTTGTTGGGATGTCTTAGGACATAAGCAATGACAAAGAGTCCTATGAGTTTGCAGGAGACTTAAAATCTCAGAATCCCTATATTCCATAACATTATCAGTGCGAAGAACTTTGATAGAATAAGAAAATTATGTTTAAATTATTTTAACAAAATCATGATATATTTTAGATAACTTTGATTTGTGCTTCATAAAATAAATTTAAATATAACGTGAGTTATAATCAATAAAAATAGGGAGAATGACAATGAGGTACTTGTTTTTTAAAATAAATATTAAGTAGGTATTCAAGTCAAAATATTTGTTAATAACATCCTCTCTTTCAGAATTTTCTATCTTCGTTATAATAAAAAAAAGGTACAATAGTCATTTTAATTTAAAAATAAAATTAAAAATTAAAAACATCATTATTTTTTACATTTGAGGGTAAAATTGTGATTTTGATATAAAAATAAATTATATTTAATAAAAATAATTATAGAATAAAGAGTAAAAAAAATCCCTAAACTTTATCTTTCTTTTTCTCTATGCAGCTGCTGCCCTTATTTCTTCTCCTTCTTCTTCTTCTGATTTTTCTTTTCTTTTTCTTATTTCCATCTTCTTCTTTCTTTTTTCTTTTTTCTTTTTCTCTCTCTTTGGGTCTTCATCTTCTTTCTTTCTTCTCTCTCTTTTAGTCTTTAACTTCTTTCTTTACCAAATTGATTGATTTGGGATTAAATTTGGGTATTGTGTAAATTGTAAGGATTATGGAATGAGATTGGTATAGGATTTAAAGTAAGTTTTGGATGGATTGAAGTAGTGTTTGAGGAGTGAAGTTTCTTTGATTGATAATTTAATTAATAGATTAAAATTGATTGATAATGTGGTTGATGGATTAAAATTAATCGATAATTTGGTTGATAGATTGAAAATTAATTGATAATTTAGTTTGCTAATTGTTTACATTAGGGCATTAATTAGGGATTTTGGTAATTAGGAATTTTGAATAATAAGGGATTTGGAATTTATTAATTGTATTAATTGTTTGGTGGTTTGAATTTGTTGCTGTTATACTTTTGTGTCTCTGCCTTTGCCTTGTTCTGTGGTTCAAGGTTATTTCTAGCTTTGTTTGCTAGATGTTGGTTTGTTGGAGCTACATTTTTGTTGCTACCAATTTTGTTACCGCTGCCTTTCTACTGCGTTCTAGTTTTTATTTCTTGGCTTTTGGCATATTGTTTCCTTATGATTTTAATTTTTCTTCTTTCTTGCTTGCATTTGTACTGCCACTTTCTTTTAATTTATAAAATTCATCTCTAAGGCTTGGCTAAGGTTTTATATATATATATATATATATAAAATAATTTATTTGTTAAAAAGTTGAGGTTTAGGGATATTTATATAAATTTATATTTTAATATAAGAACCCGTTTGGAATTACTGTTGAGAGAGGTAAAAGCAAAAGTGATTTTAAACTGTAAAAGGTTATTTTGGGTGTTTGGTAAAATGTTTATAAAATCACTTTTGGCAAAATCATACTATTTTACAGTAGATTTCGAGAAGTAAGAAAAGAGTTGCTTTTTAAAATCTAATTTTAAAAAATAGTTTTATTTTTAAGTATAATACCAAATATACCATTTAAAATTACAAAAACCCAAAATTAATCTTACAAATTATTTTTTAATTTCAACTTTAATTGAGAAATAAAATTGTTAAAAAAATTTTTTTTTCTTTTTGTTTTTTAACTTTTATTTTTAGTTATGATATATATATTTATCTATAAATTATTTTAAGTAAGCATATATTATATTATATTATATTAGATTATGTCATATTATATTATATTATATTATATTATATTATATTATATATATTATTATATTATATTATATATATTAAACACTTAAAGTAATTTTTATTTATCACTATTCACTGTGTATATTTTAATTATTTTATATTATTACAATATTTTTAATAATAAATTTACCAAATACACAAAACTGATTTTCAAATTCACAGTACTTTTAAAAATAAAATTTACCAAATACAAAACCGATAATCTTTAAAGCTGATTGTTTCTATAGTACAGCAGAAGCAGATTTTTTTAAAATTCACTGTAATTCCAAACTAGCTCTAAGTTAATAGGGTAATTATGTCATTGCAATGGTCAAAGGCAATCAAATTATAATAGAGACGAAAAATTCTAGCGAAAATGATGTTATTAATAAATGATTTTGACTTAACTAACTACTTGACATTTATTTTCAAAAACAAATATCTCACTATTATTCTCCCATAAAAATAATAAAGTACTTAGAACCACCCATGGTAACATTACGAGACGGCCCTTAAATATCAAAATGGATTAGATCAAATGGAGCAATAGAAATAGAGTCATTATTATTAAAGGGTAAAGCAGTACATTTTGCAAACTAACAAAAAATACAATCAACTTGGTCAGGTGATACAGTACCTAGAATACTCCTAGAGACTAGTGAACAAAGACTATTGAGTGACATATGATTTAGTCGTGAGTACCAAAGACTTAAGGAGGAGATGGTAGTTATTGAGGCAATAGATGAAGGTGCAGAGTGATATGTAGGTGGGAGATAGAGATTAATGAGCTCAAATAGACGTCCAACTTTATGGCTTATCTTAAGCGTCTGACCTATTTTCAGATCCTATATATGACAACTAAAGAAGTGAAAAGAACATGAAGAGCAAGATCATACAATTGACTAACAGACAAAAGATTAAGAGTAAGATGAGAAATGAGGAAGGTGTCAAAGTCAAGAAATATTAGATAAAGTGATTTGACTTAGATGACTAACATGCATGACAAATTCATTTGCAGTTTGAATAATAAGAAATTTAGGGTAGTAGACTTAGAAGAAAACAGAGTAGAGTTTGAAGTCTTATGATTATAGTAGGCAAAATTAAAGTACTAGGAAGAAGTAGCCAAGGGAACTGAGAAAGTAGAAATGTGAAGGTTACCAAATTTCTGCAAAAGTTGATGAAGGAGAGATGCTAGATCATTAATGGTAAGTGATGGAGACGAAGGGCATTCGTCAGTAGCAGCAGCAGCAAATAATTGCGGAGTATTCTTAGATTTCCCTTTATTTGGGCAATCTTTTGCAAAATGCCTAGAACCAACCTTGCAACAAACCTTGCATCTCCTAGTTGGACAATTTAGAACCTAATGACTACTTTCATGACAATAATTGCAACTCACCTTAAAGGCAGGCTGATGAGGAGTTGAAGGTGTAGCCAAAGCAGTGTTAGTGCAAGGTTGTTAAAGAAGTGCTAGTTAGGTTTCTTCAGAAACAAGCATGTCAATAGCTTTATTGAGAGTAGGTAACAGTTTTTGGTGGTGAAGTAACGTTCAAAGTAAGTTCAAATTATCTCGTAAGGCTATAAGAAACATCATTAACCTCTGTCAGTCAGTCTTTATGAGTGGCAAACTTTGTTGTATCTTTAAAGGTTGTCCATCTATATTTTAAGAACAATAACTGGTCCCATAGAAATTATATCTAAGAGTGAAAGTTTGGCCAAGCTCTTGATGCATTTGATAAAGCTTGCATAAGATCTGATATTAATGTGACATATCGTGGTAATATACTGATGGGTCAAGAAGTTCTGTAGCGCTTTTGCTATGTCAAATCTCCCAAATTGTAAATAGATTGAGGGAATTAAAATATTACGAAACCACGTAACGATACGATGATTTTTATTGTTCCACTCCTTCAAACAGTTAGCAAACTTTTCATCAGTGTTGTCATCAATTCTAATCAATTCTAACAGGCTCAATGATATAGCTAGTAACATATCATCAAAAACGATGTTCTTTGAGAAAACTAGACATTGCTTGAGCTCACAATATATAATTATATCCATCTAATTGAATATGGATAGGATGAGAAACATTAGATTTATCCATAGTTGAAGAAAGATGGAAAATGGCCGGGTTGCAGAAATAAAGACAGAATTAGCTGTGTAGCGAAAAGAGATGATATGAACACTAGAATACTCAGTAGAGATCGGCGGTGACAGATTGCTAGCTGAAAAACAGTCGAATCGGAGAATCATAGGCATAGTTCGGATTTAGGGTCACCACCACTTATGGTGGCCAGAATTAGAGAATGGAGACCACAGAAAGGATGGCTGGTGACTCCTGAACGAACAGTGGCGGTGGTAATGCCAGACGCGCTGGCGATTGCTCTGATCAAGGAGTGGTGGATTTGGGTTTGACTAAGATTTGACCACGGCGATAAGTGGCCGAAAACGGGAAATGGGAACTACTAGGAGAACGGTCGGCCACTTTTGAGTAGACTGACAGTGACGGTGAGGTAAGATGTGCCGACGATTTGGCGGATTGAAGAGCAATAGAACCTTAAAAACGCTATCTTTGTGGTGTCAACTGGTGGTGCGTGTGAGGAAAAGAAAGCCGCCACGCTACTAATCGGCATCTTCTAATGCTGTGGGTGCCGGCGGTGAGGCAAATGGATGACTGATGATGATGATGATGCGTGAGATGCAAGCGCAACTGAAGACAGAGGTGCGTGGGGTACACGCGTGGCTGAAAACAGCGGCAGGAAAGGCACTTTTATAGATAGCGTTGAGAAACTATAACTGAAAAGGAAACAACAACCAAAAAGAGCTGGACTTAGCTCTAATGACATGTGAAGAAATACACTTTGTATTTCTTAATTGAATTATGTACAAGGGATTGTCTTTATACAGACTTACAATCCTTATCAAAAAGGAAACAATATAATGTACATTAAATACATTAAATTGGAGAAAATCAAATCCTCAAAACTTAGGGAAATAAAATTGAAAAAGAAAAGGAAAGTGTATTATATGCTTGATTTGGCCTTGATTTGCTAGATGTCATTAACATATAAAATTATGAAATACACCAACAGTAACAGTACACACTCACAAACAAATCAATTTTTCCCTTAACTCTCCATTTCCTCTTTTTTTTTTTTCATTTCTATTTTTTATTGATTTATATTTTTTATTTCCAATTTGCTTAGTTGTTCATGTTGAAACAAAAATTTTGTAATAATATTGTGTGAAAATTTAAGTTTTAATATTGTATTTAGTAAAATTTATGGGGATTAATTTAAACATTTTTCGTATTTTTGATATATTATTAGAAAAGTCTATTATAATTATTTATCTATTATTTTATTTTGAACGAATATATTTGTTTGAAGTTAAATAAATGGTATTCTATTTTTATTTATCTTTATTTAGTAAATTAAATAAATGGCTAAAATTAATTAATTAAATAAATATTTAAGTTATATATTTTTAGGTTGTATGGATTAGTTTGGATTTAAAATTTTTTTAGTAGATTGGTTGAGTTAGATTCCATCATATAATAGATTGAATTAAATTGAAAAAAACTTCAATCTGTTAAATAGCAAATCATTATGAATTTAGTCAAATTCGCTTAATTGAATTCGCTAAACAATGTCATCCTACGAAAAAGGCTTTAGGATTTAATTTATTTGCAATTTGTATTTATTTTAAACCTAATTTTTAAGTTTGAATTATGTTAAACTAAAACAAATCAAGAGTCGCATAAAAAATTATAAATATTCTCGTTAAGTGATTTTTTTTTATTAACTATCACAAGAAAATATTTGAAATCCATTTGATACAGTGTAAGTGAAAATTAAAGTGTAAATCTCTTACATTGTATTACCTCAAAAATTTTTATCAATTCAACTAATTAATATTCATTATGGTACTATCATCAAGTGACTGAAAAGTAATACGGTACTTTTTCATTCAAACTAACTTTTATAAACTAATAAATTAGGGTATTTTAAGATATTTTAAAAATTAATAAAATTTATGAGTCTATTAAATTAAATTTTAAAAATTTAAATGACTTTTTACTTTTTATTATTACTCAAGGAGATAATACAATCACGAAATTTTAGATGATTTTTGGATCAAATTAATGATAAATGTCTCTACATGTTGATTAGAGAGGGACAATAAATATCTTCATAGCAGCAATGCGAGCTGCCTCTGCTATATGCCAAAACCAGTACAAAATTCATCTTCATAGCAAGTCTTATTTAGAATTATGGTATTTTTGATGTACTTTAAAAATAAAATTTCTAAAAATATTTTGATAGCAATAACTTAAAATTTACTCATATTTTATATTTAACATTTTAATCTCACAATAATTGTTACTTTAAAGTCAGACATATTAATATTAAATAAAACTTTAGTTTAATAACTGATTCCTTTTCACTATAATTGTTACTTGTAAATTGTCTTACAATAATTAGAGGACAAAAAAGAGTGGCAATTATCTTCATTCTTACCACAAAGAGTGAGGAAAGTGAAAATTATTTTAGACAACATAAAGATTTAAAATTGAAAAGATAAAAATAAAAACATGTATTACAGGAAAACAGAAAAAATTAACCTCTATACACTATTTGACACTCTCTTCTGTCCTCAATTCTATCTCACTTACTGTTAGATTGAGTTGGTAAATGGTTTATGTGTTATTCTATTTGCAGTGTCCAATTTGTTAAACAGAATTAGTCAACTGTGACATAACAAATTAAAAAGTGTATTCTATGTGTTTCAGTGTTTGTTCTTTCTCCTATGCTTCCTCTAATTGGTCGATGAAAATAATTACAGCATGCCCAAGTTTAGAAGAAATGAATAAGAGAATTATTAACTAAAAAAGTTTTCTCAGGATTTTTTAATATTTGGTCCAGCATTAACGCCAAGCTCTCCAGCCAAAATATAAATTGGATACATTGAATATATTAATGAACATATCTGTCGAAAAAGAAAATTGCAGTCATTTTACTCTCTTTTCGATTTTGAAAGCGCTTTCTTCCTCTGCCCAAGCATGTAAGTGTACATATGAGGACTACCTGCAGATGATCACATCAAGAATTCGTTAAGACAAAAAAACATGCAAATGAGAAAGAACCAAGTAAATTGAGTAAACATGTCGAAGAAGAATATTGAGTTCATGCCTGGTATATAAAATCCGAGCACAAGAATTGCAGCATAGAAGTAATCAAACGAGAAATTCCATTTGTTGGGCAGCCTTATACAGTACTTTTCAGATTCCTGCAAAATCTTAGTTTAATTAGAGAGAGTATTGCAAACCAAATGCTCTTGAAAGAAATTGTTGCTGTTTTATCAAAATGAAATGCTCTTACAAATGAAAGACAGACATAGCAGAAGATAAGCACAGAGGACGATATAGTAGATAATAGTGATTGAAGGACCAAGCTAATTTTCTCACTTTCTCTTTCATATTCTTTTGTCTATCATGCAGATCCAGGATTACATACAGATCCAATTAATAAAAACAAAAATGTCACACTATCAGTATCTTCTGGAACATTTAATCGATGGTGGGTCGCTACCCAATATGAGATTTCAGATGTATATTAACCAAGATGGAAAGATGCTTGACCAATCCAAGTTGTAGGATTATACCAAGGAAGAGCGAGAAAACCTATGAGAGACACGAGGATTTTCATAAAAACAATAAAGAGTTCCATATCTTTCTCCATTGAAAGACAAACATGGTATGTTACTAACTATGATGTGAAAAACTAAGTATTAGAGAAATCATGTGTCAAGATGTACTGTCAGATAACTTCTCATGCTAAAACCAGTTTTGCTGCACTCCACACTATTTGATCTACGTTGTTTAGCCAAGAATGAAACTTCAGAATTAGCATGACAACTTCATTTTGGTGTCTATATATGTAAGCAGCTCGTGAATAACTATAATTCTGGTATGAAATATATATCAAAGAAATCTTTTACCTTGATGTATGGAAGGGCAATGTAAATGAGACCAACTTCGCTGGTGATGCCAGTTGGATACAATAGCAAAAATGTGCTGTACCTGCATGCATAATTATATATTTAATCAAATAACCATAAGAAATCAATCACTTTGATAACCTCCAGTGAACATAAAATCAATTTATACCTCAGCCACAAGAGCCATGAAGGTGTAAAACCAAGTGCCTCCTTGACGCCAAAGAAAGAATAGCGAATAATCTGAAATTACAAGCACATAGAAATCAGTTCTGATACTTATTGTTTCCACTACACTGGACATGACGGTTACTGACAAACAATTATGAAATGTAGGACTATACCAGGCCCATTAAGATCTTCAAATATTATATGCATTTACATATCATGTTATCCTTTGAAATTGGTTTTTAACATTTCTCTTCCCCAATCAAAATGTGTCTTCTTCAACACTTCAGTTCTTGCTTGTTATGCATAACTTGACATATAAAAAGGTCAATTTCGTGGACATATATTTAGTTATGTTGCAAACACATCTCAACGTAGATATTGTTGTAATTACTAGTTCTTTCCCTTTATCTGCATTAATATTGAATTTTCAAGCAAATGAAGACTTGAAAAATGTTACATAAATTCTGCCTACTTATAAAGCATAAAAACATGAACACTAAGACCAAATTGTGAAAGGGCAGAAAAGCAAGCTTCTCAGTGAAGAATAGAAAAAAGGATTATCCAATAACAAGAAAGTAAATTGCTTATGATTCTATAAATGATTAATGGTAGCTTCCCATATTAAAGAATGTCATATTAAATAATCTATTATACAATACCAAAATTCACATACCCATCTACAAGAACAGTAGTTTTTTCAAACACTTGGTGTTCACGAAAAATTGGCAACAATCATATAGTTACCACATATGTAATGATCTTCTTCAATATACTTCCATAAAAATCAAACCAACTAGAAATCAAAATAGAAAAGTAATGTACATCAACTGGTAAAGAAACTAAAATAGCAACCACAGAACCACTCACCTCAGTTACGGACCAGCTGATCACCAATGAACTAACAAGTATGTGATTATGAGTCTACAAGCCAAAAGATTCATCATTTAATTTCTTTAACTAAAATGCTTCAAATAGTACTAATAAGATTTTTCAGGAATGATAAAGCTTTTAAATTTAAACCTGGGGAAAACTCCATAATATGCCCCACGTTACATACAATCTTGAGCTGATTTGGGGCAGGGTTGCTGTTATTGGAGATCTCACCAAGCCTTTTCAATACACAAACAAAAAGAACAAAAATTATAAATTGACTTAGTTTTTTCAAAATAAATATTTCTAGCTCGATAATTAATTTGTTTTTAATTTAAATAAAAAGGAAGTCCACTCACCTACTAGCCCATGAAGAATCTGTTATAAAAACAAAAAAGAAACAAATAAGGTGATTGATAGAAGCAAACAGAAAGCGAATAAGCGAAGAAATTAAAAAGGAAAAAGGGGAACCTCCAAAACGGCGGCGGTTTGAGCGAGCTGCAGAGGCTTTTCGACGGCGGAGTAGACATGTTCCTGACCGGATTCATTCAAGGTTTTCAAAGCAAGGTACAAAACCTGAGCCCTGTAAACCAAATACTAAAACTCATTACTAAAAAAAAATTGAATGAAATGAAAACAGAAAAAGAGGAAGAGATCTGTAATAACTGAAACTTGCCATCCGAAGAAGACGGTCCAGTTGTAAACGGTGAGGTACATGCGTCTGAGAAGCGAGAAACATCCCGCCATTTCAATACAATGATAACGGAACTACACACAGAAATTGTGGAAACTAAAAAAAAAAAAAAAAATCAAAATCCCGAACGGGTACAAAGGTTTAATTGGGATTTCGATTAGACAAATAAGTGAAGGAGTTGCTGCAATAAAGAGAGACTGGCGAGTAGCTCAACCACTTACGATCCAACAGCCAAATTTATTAATTAATCAATCAATATTTATATTGGATTGGCGTTGGCTGGCTACTGAATCAAGATCAATACCCATCCTATGTGCCAATCACTATCAGTAATTTCAAATTTATAGTTCAACCGTATAACAACTAAATTTTTTTTAAGAAAATATTAATAATATTGAAAAAATGATAATATAACAACTCAAATTAGTCAAATAATTATTAGCACATGTGAAATAAATGATATATATTAATATTCTTAGATTTTATTTTTAAAAAAAATTGCACTAAAATATATTTTGTGTTCTCTATGTATACTAATATTAATATATCATACATTATAATAAAAGTAAAATACTTAATGATATATGTTGTCACAGCTATAATGTGAAAATAAAAATAAAATGTACCAACTGATGTTGATACATACATACATACATACATACATACATACATACATACATACATATATATATATATATATATATATATATATATAAAAGCAAGTAGATAGACTTGGGTGATATTTCAACTATTACTTGCAATGTAAATAGAGCAAAATAAGAAGATAAAAATGATATAGCATATAACAACAAAATAGACATGAATGCTAAAGTTTTTAGAATAAAAATCTATAATTTCTGTTAGTACTCTTTTTAATAAATAAGAATAATAAATTCTGATTAACCCTTAAAATAGATGTTGGAAGTAAAAATTTGTTATAAAAAACTAATTATACCATGAATTTGGAATAAATTCTTAGATTCGATAAATTAATTGTCCTAACTAGACATTTAGAGTACCAAACATTAGAGTCATATTGTATTAATGTACCCTAATTTTTTTGAAAATTTATATTTTTATAATGATTAACACTAGAAATAAAACTTTTTTGATATAAATTAACATGACAAAATAATATTGATTGATAAAATATAAAATCAATATAGTTAATAACAATGATATAATTTTAAGAGAATATATAGTTTATTTAATTTGCATCACGGAAGTTGGAGGTCAAAGGTTGATTAACCATTAGATGTGCCCCTTTTTTCTTGTAGCGAATATTTAATTTTGATGTGTTATAAACAATATTTACCACAAAACATTATCAGTATATCATTCAAAATAATAATTCATAGTTTTAAATAATTTTATTTCTAGCAACCTTTTGTGAGAACATATTATTGAATTATAAGAATGATTTATTTTGCTGAAACTAAATTGCTGAAGATTTTAAAATATTACGTATTTATAAAAGAATACTAATTTATTGTATTCAGATTTGTTTAGAAATTGAAATGTAAAAATAAGTCTATACTCTAAGAAAAATATATATAAAAAAAGGCTCAATAGTTTTTGACATATAAGCAAATAAACCCTGGTAATTCAAAATTAAAGGTCATGCCCACTACGAAAAGTGACTTTTTGCTTGATTATCCGATAACTTTTAGTGGTGAAAATTAACCATCGAATTCGAGGTTAAGGTTGGAGAAAATTAATAAACTTGAGTTGAACCTTCATTTACTACCTAGAGACATAATTAAGTTTTTCTTTTTAAAATACTTTCTTTTGATCAACTTTTTTTTTTTCCTTTTCTTTTCTATTCTCTTGCTTCTTCTTAGCTCATTTTCTTCTCTTTTCTCTTTTATCTGCTTCTTTTTTTTCTTTTTCGTCTCTCTTTCTTATTCTTCTTGGCTCATTGATTCTAGTCCAACCAATATCCAATCAGATTATGTAACACTTGACAAATTCTTGCACATGTAACGAATTTGAGGAAGTAGCTAGCAACTGCTTTTAGCCGTAAAGTAGTTGGTGAGCTGGTTTATATATATGTATATATATATTATATTTGGCAAAGAAACTACATACCTGAGAGCTTAGCAAAACAAAATAGAAAATAAAAGAACGAAAGCATTGAAGAAAAGAGAGAAAATAGAGGAGAAGAAGAAAAACAAAGAGAACAAAGAAAAATCCGAGAGGAAGAAGAAAAAGAAAAAGAGAAAATAAGAAGAAAACCAAAGCAAGTAAAATAAAAGAAAAATACAGAGAAAGGAATTCAATATCTAGACATTTAGAGAATTACAACGACATGCAAGAGATCCTTGCATTTATTCATACGCATTAATGATTTTAATAGATAAATAATATTTTAAATATTAGCGTCGTCGTATAGTTATTTCTCACGCTCAAAAATGATATTTATTTTAGGGTAAATGTCCATTATTCCTATTTTTTTATCTAATATTCCATTACCCCTTATATTTTCTGTAATATTCCATCATCTCCCTGATTTTTTATTTTACTCTTTAGTATTTCTAATATTTTCGATTTTACCATTTGTAAATTAATTGAACTAAAGGGTAAAATAAAAAAAAAACAAAAAGAATCAAGAGGGTGATAGAGTATTAGACAAAATATAGGAGGTAATGAGATATTATCTGAAAAAGTACGAGGACAATGACTATTTTCCCTTTACTCTACTTGGCATGAACAGTTTGCATATGAAAGTAAATGCGATGCATATAAACAATATTAGTGATGATGTCCCAAGCATCATACATGTACTTGTTTTCTCAAGTGACGAGAGACTATGGTTTTTGGATTGTGATTTATATTCTACCTAGGCCATGCTAGGTTACATTATGAGTTTTCCATGATTTTGTTAATCTTGGGCGATGGTGTTTTCATCAAGTATGGCAATTTTCTTATGAAATTAGATTGGTACAATTTAAAATGAAATTAGATTGGTACAATTTAAAATACATGCATTGAAAAGTATATCTAGCATGTGATTGACATGTTATTTATACATAGTTCAAGATATTTATTAATTATTCTTAAAAAATATAATGTTTTATAAGTTATATCCACTCACTCTCACCGTTAAATCATTTTTTTTTCTACTTTCCTTAGATTTTTCTATTAGGTCACACTTGATTTTGTGAAGTATATAATTTTGACATTTGACATTAGGGCCACCATATACATACTACACAAATCATCTTTTGAGTATTTAATGTTTTTATATATATATATATATATATATTATGAGATAAACACATGTACATTGTGAATTATGTGATGTAAAAGATGTATATGTATGTTTGATGAGACATAATGCCTCTTTGTATGTTAATACTAATGGAGGTTTGAGACAGTTTATATATATTTCACAAAATTCTATTACGTGAAAATTATGAAAAATTATATGAGAATAAGAAGGTCTAATTATTTAATATGATTCATCACGAATTTTAAGTAGGGATTTAGGACGATCATGTTAAATTTATGGTTAAACCATAACCTTTAAATTCCTCAAGCTAACCATGAAAACATTGAAACTAAATAGAAAATAAATAGATAAAGAGTGGATGAGAGTAAAAGAATATATTAGATTGGGTTGAAAAAACTACAGTTTATCAAGTGATGGACTAAATGTGAATTTGCTCAAATTTGTTAAATCTCTTCCGCTCAACGCCTCTAATGATATGAAAATTAAGAACACAAATTCATTCCAATAATCCTAA
Source organism: Azadirachta indica (assembly GCA_022749755.1). Lineage (NCBI taxonomy): Eukaryota > Viridiplantae > Streptophyta > Magnoliopsida > Sapindales > Meliaceae > Azadirachta > Azadirachta indica. The sequence continues at coordinate 13,634,922 of CM040447.1, read as the reverse complement.
ATAAAACTAATTGGGGTACGATAGTTTTGGTTTTGCTTCAGATTAAAATATGAACCATATTCAAATAGGAATTGAAACAGGGTGGTTTAATTTTATTCTTGGTCTTGTTCTGGACTTTGGTTCTTAGTTTTAAATTTTTAATATTCTTATAACTTTTATTTTATAATTTTTTATTTTCAATTTTAATCTTAATTCAAATTAGACAAAAAGATATATTGAATTAAATTTACATATTTTAATTTATTAAATAAATAATTTTTTTATTAGAAAATTTTTTTATAAGGATTTTCAGTGGACAGCGATGACCTCACACACTCTCTCTCTCTCTACATTTATAGCTGTCAACAGTAAAAACTTATTAGTTTATTATATCTAATTCTTAAGGTAATCATTGAAAATTAAAATCAGAACAGAGAGAAACAAATGGGAGAGTTAAAATAAGAGATGAGTCAGTTCTCAGAGTTGGCGTTGGAGAAAGAGAATTTCTTATGATGGTAATCAGGAACGGAATAAATGAAAATTTTATTTTATTTAGGGATTAATTTATCAGAAAAAATAAGATTATTTAAATAAATAAATAACGTTAGGATGTTGCCACAAGACAAAACCCATAAATAAAAATTTATGAGAAAACATGTGGCGTACAAGATAAATGAAAAAGCACATCCTTTTCATTGATTATAAATCATGCAATAATTTCTATTCATCCTAAAGTTTACTGTATGAAAACAGAAAAATATGCTCAAAAATCTCACGGAGAAAACAGTTTTTCTCATTTTGGTGTCACAGACTTGGTGTTTTGCAGGAACCCATATCAACATCTGCGGCAAAATAGATTCTTGATTATTACATTCTCAGCTATTCAAGGGCCCATGTGATATGTGAAACGGTGTTACCATTCTTATATAATTGCGAGGTGTCGGTGGTAGGAGAAAAGTAGAATGCTTTAGTGAAAAAGCCGCACAAAACAACGGTTCAATGCCCTAACCTTTCCTAAGCCTAAAGCTGTAAAAAAAAAAAAAAAAAAAAAGGATGGAACAACACAGACCAAAAGTGAACTTCTGTATAAGATTCCAAGCTTAACGTACAAAATCTTTAACCTCTAGTTTGTCCCACCTGGGCCCCGTGAAAGTGACAGAAGGCAAGTCTTAGCTTCTTCACAGGTGTCCATGTGAAGAGGCCTTGACACATTGACAGAAAGGTAGATGAAGATATAAAGGGGCTTGAGAGAGAGGGTGATTCATGTGATAATGGCTGCTGCCGCTGCCGCTGTTTTTGGTTATTACTGTTGAATTTTTTTGGTTTTCCGTATCATTAGCGTGATTGATCTAAGGCTGAGCTTGGAAAATGAAGTTTCAATACAAGAGCCATGGTTATCAAACTCAAAGAAGCGGAGCTCTTGCTGGGCTTTTGGTGCTTCTTTTCCCAGTGATATTGCCTAGCTTGTTCAGTCCGTTGAGCCATGCCTCGCCTTCTATGTTCTCGGTATGTTTACTGCTTGTAAAATTATTTATTTTTTCTGGGTTTGTTTTTCTTTTCTTCATTTTCATGTGAAATGTTCTCTATTTTGTTTTGATGGATAATGGGTCCTGAGAGTATATATTTTTTTCTTTTCGTTTTGTTGATTGTTGACGTTTTTGTATTAAGAGTTTTCTTTCCAGGGTTGGAGTCTGAACTTTTGTCTAGTTTTATTGTGGGATTGCAGTCTAATTTCTTTTAAAGGGATGGAAGGAAAAACGCGGTACGGACAGATAGTTCCCAAATATGGAAAGTAGGGATAGTGTCAAATTTCAAGAGAAATGATCTGAGGAAGTGAAATTTTTGGTAGTGAAATATTAGTCGGAGAGTGGAGCAAGTTGAGGTTTGGTGATAATTTTGACGACTAAGAATATTTTGACTGGCTAACGTGGGGGGTCTTGTGAGTTGAATTACTTGATTAGGGCTCTTAATTCCATTTTCCAAAAAATGGTGCTTGACAAGTGTGGCTCAGTGTTTTCTGGAGGACTGTTTTGGTGCCCTTAGGTTGGACTTTGGTTTTTTTTGTGCTGTGTTGTAGTTGTCATAGATTTATTAACAGCACCTGGAAACTAAAAGACATAAAAGGATGAACAGATATGTCTGCAGTTGTCTTATATCGCAACTGATGCAACCTTATTTCATATCAAATTGATCAATAATGCTAATAACAATTTAGGCACTGTTGCATGTTGTTTATCAATTAAGTCTGCGTGCAATTTTTTTGAGATGGCAATGAAGCATGGCCAAGATGCTTGCCTGATATTGATACTAGAACCCAACAGTTTATCATCCCAGAAGCTGTTTTTCCATGGCATGTGGAACTCCCCAAGTGTAACTGAGTGATGTTGGACCTGTGTTCCATGGGATGCAAAAGACAATAAAGTTGTTTGAGGTTGTTTTCTTTCTTTCATTGTCGTGTAATGGCAACCAACACTAAATCTTTCCTGAAGCCGTTTTCCTCGAAACTATACAACTGACATATGGAACTTACGGAATAAGACCTAGTTAGATTGGACCCTTTCCACCGGAAGGAAGATAGAAGACAACCAAGTCATATGGGGCATCATCTCTGCTTTGGGCTGTGCCCTTGTAAACTGTTTATTTTTTATTCCTGGTAAAACATGTGTCCAACAGACGTTAATAAGATAAATATGCTATGTGATAGTGATTGCTTATTATATATAAAGATATATGCTATGGATTGCTTTCTGTTCACTGAAGTCACATGCCAATTCTAGAATGAGGCAAGTTCATGTGAAGCTATACATGATTACAGATATGCCATTTTTAGGGGCAAATTCTACTATCTAATAATTGGGTTGTTTTGTGCAGGAATGGAATGCTCCAAAACCCCGGCACTTGCCTCTACTCAAGAGTGCTTTGCAACACCAGAAAGTGAGTAGCAGTATATTGAGCAAATGTGCTTAGAACTATTGTATAGAAATGATGCAATCATTTTGTTTCCATCTGATTGATTTCTTTATGCTATGCTAGTTTAGGGGTTTGTTTATGAATAAGTCAGAATTTATTGGGACAGCTATAAAACATGGACAAAGATAACTTGCATGATGATGGTAACAATGGCTGTCCTGTATCATACTGCAAGCTAGTTTTCCTGCTCAGACCAAATTGACGACTTGACATCTGGAAGTCTCTGCATATAACTTGGTTAGATTGGAGGTGGACCCTTGCTTCATGGGTGCAAAACTGGGCAAAGTTATTTGGGGTAGTATTTTTGCTCTTAAAATCTGCCATACAGAACATTTCAATTTGTACTTATTGGAAAGCATAAGGAGATAAAGAACTTCACATGCTAATCTTTTGCTATTATGTTTGTTTAGTACATATAAAATAATATGCATTGTCCCATTGTCCTGCCTGAATTACTGAGGTTGAGAAATAGGGAACAGGGCAGTGTGTCCATAAAATAAACACTTTAATCAAAGTTTGTACTGTTTACTAAAATGGTTGTTTTATGCAGGATTTAAATGCTCCAAAGCCCAGACACTTACCTCTATTCAAGAGTGCTTTACAACGCCCAATTGTAAGCAGCAATCTGTCAAGTAGCATCTATCGTTTCCTCATAATTTTCTGTTTCTCAAGTGGTAAAAACCCAGTTTCCCTGCCTTTGTTAACATTCAGGCAAATGCAAAGCAGTCTGATCTCTGGCTTCCTTTGGCGGACCAAGGATGGAGACCATGTGTTCAATCTAAAAAGGCTCCTTGTAAGTGATAGAAAATAAGATTACTGTATAAGTTTGACTTCTTTCATTTTTAATGTTTTGTGCAAAGTAATGAAAATGTTATTCCTATGATTATTCTTGTTCATATATCTAATTTTTGTTGGATGGACATATCCATTGCTTGAAGCAGCATTACCTCAAAAATCACAAGGATACATTCAGGTTTTTCTTGATGGAGGGTTAAACCAGCAGAGAATGGGGGTATGTACTTGGAGATTTTAATTTATATCTTTCACAAATACCAAGAGGTGCCAAGGATACTGAAGCATGAAATTGTTATCATTCTTCTTGAATAAAACTTGTAATCACTAATGTGTTGATTCTTTTTCCTTGATTATAAAAGTTGACTTTTAAGTTCTTTTCTTTGTAGATATGTGATGCAGTTGCTGTTGCTAAAATACTGAATGCAACACTTGTAATCCCATATCTTGAAGTAAATCCTGTTTGGCAGGATTCTAGGTAATTCTTGCAGAAGCAATCTTTTTGTTCCATTTTTTTTTTGTTTATTCTTTCAGTTGTATATATATTTCCTTGGATCTTGGGGGAGACATATTTCTGATGTTGCCTTAACTTTCCCCGCAGCTCCTTCATGGATATATATGATGTTGATCACTTTATTAATGTATTAAAAGATGATATTTCTATTGTTAAAGAGCTTCCCGATGAGTTCTCTTGGAGCACAAGGGAGTATTATGCTACAGCTGTTCGAGATACCAGAATCAAAACAGCACCTGTTCATGCTTCTGCTAACTGGTACCTAGAGAATGTCTTGCCTGTCTTACAAAGGTTGGTAATCACCTGGACTTGTATTCAATATGGAGTATTTTATTTGTGGTGCCAAGTCCAATATTGATCTGTTCTGTTTTCTTTACATGTCTTTCAAGATAGAACATGCATCATTTATTTTTTGATCCTTCTTTCTATTTAGCTAGACAAGATAAGCTGTGCTTTGTGGGCCTGATACCAGATTTGCTACCCCCAATGCTTTAGTCAAATTTAGTTGTGTGCCCCCTGTTGGTTCTATAATGTTATCCTTTTCTTTTCCTTGGATGTGCATAGATATGCTGTTATTTTGAAATTTTAGGGTGGTTACCTTTAGATTTCTGAGATTTTTGGTATTTTTACATGGTCCAGTTATGGGATTGCTGCAATTTCTCCATTCTCTCATCGTCTGACTTTTGACAACTTGCCTATGGACATTCAACGGCTACGTTGTAAGGCAAACTTCCAAGCTCTGATTTTTGTCCCCCATATCAGAGCACTGGGAGATGCCCTTGTCAGCCGCCTAAGGTATCCTTCAACTGAAAAGAGAGCACTTGATGGTATCCATCTACATGAAACAACTAACAGACAACAGCCACTGAAATTTGTTGTGATACACCTTCGGTTTGATAAGGTATGACCAATGTTGGTTGGATTGAAATTGGGTTGGTTTTACTATTTAGTTCATAAGCTTATCAATATATAAGAAAAACAAGCTATTCAGATTCTTTTGAAAATTCTGCTTATCTCTTTATTCTTATTTTAATGTTTGGATTGTGCTCTATTTGGGAATCCAAGTGCTGGAAACATAGGGATGAAAGTTTGATGTCATTGAAATAACTGTTGAGTCCATCCTGAAGACAAATTGATCTATTCTTACGGATGGCATCAATCAGATGGGTGGATATCTGTCATGACTATGGAAATGATTATCGTTCTGAATAATTTTTCACTTAAAATGTAATTGTTAAACACGTGATTTGTATTTATCCATTTGAATTCATATTTCTGACCAAATGCTCTTTATATGTGATTATGCAGGACATGGCGGCTCATTCTGCCTGTGATTTTGGTGGGGGTAAAGCTGAAAAATTGGCTCTGGCCAAGTACCGACAAATGATTTGGCAGGGAAGGGTTCTTAACTCCCAGTTCACTGATGAAGAGTTGAGGAGTCAGGGGCGTTGCCCGTTGACTCCAGAAGAGATTGGATTGCTGCTAGCAGCATTGGGCTTTGACAACAGTACTCGTCTTTATCTTGCCTCACACAAGGTCTGTTATCCTAGTAACTAATGCTTTCTGTGTCCCTCTCCCTTCTCATGTTTCTTAGAAGGTGAAATTTATGTTTTATTTTCAGATTTCAGAATTTTGATTTGTTGGGAGTATTGTTTTCAGGTATACGGTGGAGAAGCTAGAATTTCTGCTTTACGAAGATTGTTTCCTCTAATGGAAGAGAAAAAGAGCCTTGCTTCTTCTGAAGAGAGAGCAGGGATTAAAGGAAAGGCTTCTTTGTTGGCTGCACTTGACTACTATATTAGTATGCACAGTGACATCTTTATCTCTGCTTCTCCAGGAAACATGCACAATGCATTGGTGAGTACTATTATGATCTTTAAGAAGATACTAACTTTTTAATGCATCTTACAATGTGGCATCATAACACTCGACACTTTTTATTATTTTTATTAGAAGTAGCCCATGTCAATAAAAGAAAAAAAAAAATCTTGTTGAATATTAGTATTTTATGGTTGACTCAGACGAACTGACTAGGATTTAGTAAATAAGTGCTGACAGTGATTGAAATTTAGTTTTGAATAATTTGTAAAATATAGAAAATGTGAATTTGGAACTTTTAAGCTCAATAACTATATCTGGAACAATAATTCATGATTCATATGTTTCTGTCCCCACTAGCATGGGTTGACAAACTTGTATGTGAAACTAAGCTACATACAAAATATTAGCATTAGAAGGTTTACATTATGGCCTAAAGCAAACTTGATTACTCACAGCATGAAACTATTATCAACAAGATTCCCTGGAAAGATGAATAAATTTTGTGATATCAATAGGTGGGACATCGAAGTTACGAGAACTTGAAGACTATAAGGCCAAACATGGCATTGTTAGGCCAACTCTTCTTAAACAAAAGCCTTAGTTGGTCAGAATTTCAGCAGGCAGTGGTTGAAGGACATGAAAACAGACAAGGGCAGCTCAGGATAAGAAAACCAAAACAGTCCATATACACATATCCTGCTCCTGATTGCATGTGTCACTTTTAAGGTGATTTATTATGTGCTGAAGGATATGTGATCCACCTTCTGTCTCATTCAGCTTATTTGGCTCCCCAATTATTTGTGGTTTTTTAGTAAATTACAATAAATAAGCAATGATGCAACATCACCAATTACTACTTGTAGAAGAATTTATGTAACGTTGTTCATGCTAGAGGTGGAAGCGATGTAGGTCAGGCTTGTGTTTGTCTACATTGTATGGTTCTGGGAGAGGTTATTGTACTGAATTTTCAGACTAAACTATATTGTAATGTACCATTCAATATTACACGCCTGTGTTTTTTTATCCTCATATTGTAATGTATCATTCAATACTACACACCTGTTTTTGATCCCTTGCTGTTTGTAGAGGTCAGTGTAAGATCTTTTCTTTGTGTTACATGTTATGCTGCGGTCCAGGAAGAACAATTTTATGCAATTGAAAAGAGAGAAGCTTTAATTTCTGTGGAGCGGAGACCATTCTTTTAGTGCTGAAAAATGCTATAAAATTACATTCCGTGAAAGCAAATCTTTGCTGACATTGATGTCATAAGAGAAGTACTTTAAAAGGCTAGATAGTAGCTTGCAAATAGGCGTAGCTAAATCAGGGTGCGGCTTTCATCTACTGTTATCTGTCAAGCCAAGTCTCTGATGACTGACAGCTGCATCAGGTAACAACAATACAATTGAACAGATGAAAAAATTTTCTGTTTAATGTATTGCTGGTACTTTTGCAGTGGTTTTGACACCACTCTTTGACAACACTAATCATAAAGAATATACTGAGAACATATATGATCTATGACACAGCTTTGGTTTGGTTTCCACACAGAAGTTAGAAATTCGCAGGTGCAAGTAAAGCAGCTGCACAGATTACCCTAACTTATCGCTAACACCAGATGTGGGACTGGGTGTGGCTGAAATCTGGCCATCTTTCCTTTCCTTCTCAGCAGTGGAAGATCCATTCCCATTCCAGCTTGCCATAGTCAGTTCCTTCACCTCTGCTGGTTGAGGGGAAGCCATTCCTTCCTCGATCGGAAGTGTTCTCTTTGAGCCCTCCAATGCAACACCAAGAACTATATTATCTTCCAAGTGGGGTCTTGACATTGGTGGTTGCAGTGAAGGCAACTTGTCACCTTCCTGTTTGGACTCTAATAATCCGCCTGCTTTTTCAGTACCCATTTCCAACAAGGAAACCGGAGGATTATCACTCTTGCTGTTCTGTGTGGCATTCCCCTGACCTACATTCTTTGGTTGCTTGCTGTCAGATACCTTTCTGTCTTTGGTTGAAGTATGGGAAGCTGAGCCCTGAACCTTGGATTCAGAACTTGAAATTTCTGCAACCTTAGAATTTGTCTTTGGGATAGATTTCAATGTTGATTTAACTGTTACTTTATCAGCAACCTTGGGATCTGACATGGGCACTGCTACACTGTTATGTTCCTCCCTTGCATCAGAATTTGATCCTTCTGTGATCTTGGTATCTGCCTTGGAACCAGACTTTGGTGTGCCTCCAACTTTAGAATCTGCTTTGTTGTCAGGTGTAGGCCGGGGTGTGGCCTTACCATCTTGCTCTCCACTTGGGCGGGATGAACGATTTTGAGATTTCGATTTGTCTTCTCCATTGATTCTGTAAGATGGTTCAATCAGTAGCAAAGGACGGTTAGATGCCACTCCACCACGGTTATAGATCGAATCTGCAAAAGGTATATTTTCCAATTCGGCATCAGTGAATATTTTCTGCATTGTACGGATTGGTGTGGCTAGTCGGGCTCTGTGATGGCCGATAACTCTAAGAAGATCCAACAGTATAGCTTCCTGTCTCAACAAACATTAAAAACCTAATGTTATGCTTGCTCAGTATTATCAAGTAGGAATCTAGGATGATGCCCACATACTGATAAGGTATAGTCAAAGAAAATGATCAAAGCTCTTCATCTGCCGGAAGACAAAGAGTATAGTTTGAAATACTACAATCACCACTCCAACTCCAACACTTAACAAAGAAATTAAAATCAAACAAATCAAGCCCTAATACACATAAATTGCACACAAATCCTAGATAGAGATATCCTTGAATGGCCTCATTTAATAATACTAAAAAGGAAATTAACATGAAATATCTTGGGAGTCGAATATCAAATACAATCAATTACCCAAATTTTTGATGCGCAAAATGTTTTCATGTTCTCAGAAGATGCTAGAGGGATATTGCCATGGGTCTGAGACAAAATTGTCAGACATGCCAGTCTTCAACACCCAAAGTTTGAAAATAAAAGTGAAACCCACAATCAGATAAAGCTTTTCACATATTGCAATAAGAACTTTCAGGATGGGATTTTTGCTGTTATAAGCTGCTATTTATTACTATAAAACAAACACAACATGAAACTTATGCAAATAAACCCAGATTTTAATTTCCTCTCACAAATGTTCAGTAGATCACATTGCAGCTGTTGTTAATTGCATGGATACAAATTGGAATCCATCAGACAGGCCATATTTGTAATTAAGAAGTAGAGCTTATAGAGTAAAAAGTCCTACCTTGACACAAAGATACTCTTCATGGTGCGAGGTCTTCACAAAACAGGACACCAAAATCTGAAGATAAAAAAAGAAAATTAAATATAGATAAGGCTATTTCTAGAGTAATCAATGAATGAGAGGATATTATAGTAGAGAATTTCTACCAGCATGTCAATTAGTTAGAGATATGTTTATCCAATTTGTGCAGTTTCAAACCTGTTATTCGAGTGCACAATTACATTATGTATCGACTACTACATATGATCAATTATCTTGTTTTGGGGTTAATAATATCTAAAAGGCCTATATTTTAGGAAATTGACGATTAGACCACATTTGTTTCAAAAGTAGTCAATATTATCACTTGCCTTTACTTTTGGACAATAAACACTAACTGTGAAGGATAAATTGGCATTTTTATGAGAGATATTATGGAAAAAGGCGAAAAGAATGAACTCAGAATTACGTTAAGCTTACTCAAGAAACATGTCACATCCATGAGATAAAGATAACATAATTTTTTACCAAACAAATCAGGGAATATATCACACTAATATATAAACAAACAATAGAAAACCTAAAAGTAGCATGCTATAAATTACGTAGTAGATAAATATAAGAACTATAACACTGTAAGTCTTGGATGACAGCAATGTACTGCCACAAGTCAATGATGGGTGGCATGCCTCAGAGTGGTTGCACTGACTTTGAACTGCATGCAAGCTCAACTGGTAGTTTAATGTGATACCAATTATAGGATTTGTTACTTTATAGATCAACTTTTTATTGTACTAATGTAGGTTGTGTTGGCCAATGTGCATTGGACAGGATCAGCACATGGTGGTCAATGGCAACAGATGTGATGGTGTTTGAAATTTTAAATTCTTTGTATTTTGGGTATGTTTTATTTAGGATAAAATTTATCTTCCAAAAATTTAACAAGGGCCATATGGTATTTACATTGATCTAAATCAATCAACCATCCAAATTGATAGTAGCAACTAATGGCAGGAGGAGTGAAGAACTATTTTCAGAAAGGGGGTATCCCGCATTTGCCTTATTGTGGGCAATATGACGAGAGAAATCAAATCACTTTTTAAGATAAAAACTAGAAGAAATTAGTACTTTGTGGGAAAGGATTAAATCTTTTGCTTCTCTATGAGTCTCTATTTCAAAGGACGTCCAAATTTTCTGTGAAATATAATACACAAATCGTTTCTGGATTATGACTCGAATCCCCCCTTTTCTGGATCCATCTCACATCAATAACTCGACCCCTACCATCTATAGGTAGTTTTAGACAAGTTTCCTTTTTTATTTTATTTTATTTGAATTCAGCTTCATTGGGAAGGGGTAAGATAATAGTCTGGTCAGGTTTTAAAGCTGTTCGATTTCCTGGGAAGTTTCAGTTGCAGGGCCCACGTTTGTCTACAGTAGCTTAGCTTTTGCTTCCCATGTAAACTTGTTTTACCTATCCAGTTGACTCCTGGTCCAACTTTGTACTTGTTTTTTATTCTTAAATGTTTTGTTCATTTTCCTATTAAAAAGAAAAAAAGAAGGGAGTGGCGGGTGCAGTTGTCAAATTTTGAAACTACATGGGCTTTCAATGATATTAACCCAGAGTTTTAACATCTAAAAGTTTACTATATGCAATTACTTTAGGTCTGATAAATAAACCTATGTACTAAGAGATCTGAGTGCCATTAATATCTTATCAAATGTCTTACAGAAAGTCATTAACTACTGGCCAAAACAAGGTCTTATGATGGGTAATATGGAGAGTCAATAGTCATGTGAAGAAAGCTAAGTTTGATTGTTGTATGAATCCAGATGCTTCATAAATGCTAATGGAAAATATTAGCAGACCAGATTATTCAAATTAAGATAAAGAATAATAATTTAGAAAATTATTTTGGATTTTATGATAGTGTACCTAGTACTACATTGATAGTGAATACTATGATACTAGAATACTAGATTACGCAGACCCTTCTATTCTCAGATACATGAAACAATCTAGCAAAAATATGATAACTGTGAGAAACTAAAAATTTGTAGTGAATAGATTTATTGCTTATAAGAAAATTAAGACATTTAATACTAACCAAAAGAGCTTGATTTTCAGGATTGATATTGTCCAGAAATACTCGTCTATGCAGCTTCTGCTGCTCAACTTGAGGATTCTTGGCCAACACTTTGCGCATGTCAGCAACAATATTCTACAGAGAGAAAAGCCCCACAAATCAAAAAAAGAAATCCAAGCACAATTTCATGGTCCAAAAAGCAATTGCCATTGTTAAAGGATGCACAGGCTAGACAACTCCTCACATTAATCTTCTGAACATCCAAGTGACTAATAGCTAGGTGAGTTTTAATACGCCAATGAGTTTTTTGGCTGAGATTTCTCACAACATTCACAGTAAACTTATGGTTTGGAATATGAACAGCTTCACGATCTTCACCCCTTACAATTGTGGGTGACCACCAGCCCACATGCTGCAGACAATAAAGATCATCAAGAGAAACATAAGAAAATCCCCACATGAAGTAATAGCCTCTCTCATTGGAACCAAAATGATAAAAAATAAAACTACTTTTCTTTGTTAAACTACAAAAGTTATCACTTTGATGCCAAAATCAGAGTTTTCTAGATATATATATATATTTAAGTAAATTTGTTTAAAACAGAATTAATTGTAAAGCAGGGGTCCATTCTCAAACACAAACCTCAACAGTACCAGACACTTCATAGCCTTCAATCTTTGTTTGTATCCATTCATTCACAACAAAAGGCCGAGTAGCGTGAATCATTGCACTTGAGAGAAAATTTGTAAATATCTAAAACAATGAACAACAGCATCAAGCTTTGAAGATCAAACCAGCTATAAACTAATACAAATCTGCATAAAAAGGATACTGCATTCTACCTCCCGACCAGCAAGAGTCAACAATACTGTCCCAAGCCCTCCAGCTGTAAGCCACTTCTGGGTAGAGAAACCCAACAACTCCATGAAAAGAGAAGCAGATGCTACCCATACTGCAGAATATATAGCTTTCCCCGCAAACTGAAAACTCATCTGCCCCAAAAAAAAAAAGAATATTTCTTTATAAAAATTGTAAATATGTATTCCATTAAAAAGATTACATAGCACCAAGAAAACCGAAAAAAGAAAAACATAAAACTGAAAAATTGCCTCCTCTTTTTAAATGCTTATTAACCAGTCAAAGAAACTGTGAAAGATGTATCGAAAGATTGCCGCAAAAATGTACCCTAGTGCCTAAGGAAGATAAAGCCTATAACAGTTGAGATGATCTACTTGTACAACCAGCAATGCTTTTGATCAGGTCCACTTATTAATCTAATCCCAAAAGGCAGCAAGGAAAATGCACCCCATATCTTACACATGATGAATATTACTTTTCAAACAAGAATAAAAGTCAAAGATTGAAAGGAACGAAATTCAGGGCGTTAGGGTTTAAATACTATTGTTACAACCTTACCTATTAGTTTAAGCTTTCAAGTTAAGTGGTTACCTGTTAGGTAACCTAGTAAGTAGAAATCCTAAGTGATCACAATACTAAAAAACACATCCAAAATACTAATATAAATATGAGAAAGGTTAATGAAGACAGTTGAGTTATGTTAGAAGTCTTGATACATACATTTCTTGTATCACTGGAGTCACTGGTTTCCATGAAGAACCTCTGTGCTTGTTGAATCATACTGCACAATAAATATTTCACTGTGGTCAGTGGCCATGGCGGCAATCAATGGATACTGCCCCATAAATACTGCGGTATCCACATTTAAGAACCACAGTAACATGAAAAGAAAATAGCTAATCAGTAATCAGTCATACAATGCATGTTAAATTATTAACAGTAGCAGAAATTTCAACATTAAAAAGAAGAAGGAAATTATACTAACAAGAGGCTAAGATGTGAAAAATGCACAAAAAAATTAGGTCCCCAACTGTCTGTTATGCATCACAGAGAGCAGAGACCACCTCTTTTCATTCCCTACAACTTTGGAATTGCGTTACATATTAATAGGGGCAGCAAGCTCAATGTGGGTTGTTCCTGAGGTGTGTTCATCTTCAATTGTGGAGGACCTTCGTACACTAGTAAGGACAGATTTTTGGGGGATCTGGATGGAAAGGGAGTAAAAGAATATTTGAAGATGCAAGAGAGCAGGAGACCAGTTCTGTAGAACAGAACTCTGATTCATCTTCTATTTTTGTACCTTTTCTGACTCAATTCATTCTTGATCAATTAGACGGATCAAGTCTACCATCATCCTTGAATATATATTGAGGATGTTTATGGGCTATATCCCACTGCCCCGCAAGGGGAACTCATGGCATAGCTTCAGAAAGTAAAAACAGTAAGAGATGGTGGGCTCCAAGCTACTCCCCAATCTGCCAATGACAGACCTCCCAGAGAAGACTGAAACAAATAGAAATGACATACAAAGTTTCTTGTCAGAAAACCAGCAGAGCACATATAACTCGCTCACCTTGATAAACAATAAGCAAAAGCTAGCACAGTTGACAATGATCTTATAAAGTTCAAAAGTCGTTGCTTCACAATCTGACTAGCTTCCGTGGGTAGAACTACTGGATCCAGTGCTCTGCAAGACACACACCTTTTATCAGTATCCTAGTTAAAACAACAGGACACCATATTTCTCATAGAAGAAAAAGTATTTGTAATTTAATAATGAATATCGGCAAAACCTGCAAATAAGTATTGCTCCAGTCCAAAGCAGCAAAGGCTGGATATAAGATGTCATCACATAACGGGTTCTACTCCTTTTCCAACTACTATCGTTTTTCTTTAAAATATTGTAGATATCAGGTAAAAATTAGAGTACAAATCGACCTCATTCAGAGGAAAGGGTATGCGCCAAAGGAAGTTAATAAATAACACAAGCATCAAAGTTTAAATAATCTGCACATACATGGAGGAGTAGATTTCTGCTCTGACACATAAGTGGCCCCAGACCCCATACAGCAAAAACAATAATAGCAACTGCTGGAACCAACTTAAGTACAAGGGGACTACTTTGTAAAGCATTATAAGACCTGCATGATACAAAATTATCAATCTTTACCATGAACAGAGAACCGCTAAGCATAAAATATAAGCAATGTGCCAAGAGTTACACTATCAATTACCATACTACAAATGATCACAGAAAACTTATAAACTAAGTGCATGTTGTTTGTAACTTCTTCATCAATTGTTAGAGGTATAGATATATGGACGTATTTAAACTCAATTCCATATAAAATGACATAATGTTTGTTCATTTTTAGTTTTTCCTTCTTTTTTTTCCTTTTCAATCAACCATCATTGCAGCGGGCCAAATATGTATCTAGAAGACCGAAACATAATTAAGGCACAGATCAATGACTGTAATAAAATTCTTGCTCAACAGGTAAGGTGGCCAAGGCCTAGTTCTTGCAAATTCATCCTGCAGCATGTCCAAAACACACCTTCCACAACTTATGCCAGATCATTTGCATCTTAACCATTAAAAAATCTCTCCAACTAAATCCTAAAACAAGACGAAGCTATGGTCATATGGCCATCAGAAATATTTATTTGATTTTAAGATCAAGTAAACAACTCAACATTATGTTTAGTTCAAGACATTTCACATAAATAAGGCCAATAGCTAATTAATACAAACTCCTTCACATAAATAAGGTGATTAACCAATTAATACAAATTCCTTACAATTTTCTGGAAATAGATACCCTAATAGCACAACAATTAGTAACCCAATACTAACTTTTTCAGTCTTTCCCCATTCTATTATATCTCAAAGATCACATTGTCAAATTTCACCACTTAGATATTTAGTTTGTTACTTGTTACAAACTTTAAGTTGATGAAATCAAGACTGAGTACAATAAATATTTCAAACCCTCATGGGATTATTGTTAGGAATAAAAGCATTTCTGTTTTCAAAAGGATTTCCTTGAATGTGCATACCTAGTAAAATAATTGTCGCTCCTCACTCAATGAGCACAATTACGTTTGGTCTAACACTTTTCCTAGCTATCAACATCTTCATCAAGTAACAGGACCTATTAATTCTCCTCATCTTTAACTTCATACATATATCATGATTCTAACAACTAGCATTCTGCGCAATTTGAGTTTTCTACAGAAAGTGATTTGTCTTGAATTCTCACTTCTTCCGCACAAGAGGAACTTTAATTTTTGTTTTTTTCCTTTGTGCAGAGCTGAACTTCTTCAACAGGTTATCTCTAGAAGAAATTATCACTTTCTCCTAAACATTTGATACCTCTGTCATCAGAAGCTTTTTCCCTCATCCACTTTGCTTGAAACTCTAATCCAAGCCAACAAAATCTTTCCCCAGGAGAAATTCTATAATCTTTGCAGAATGAAAGATTGTGTGATATCACTATCAACATGTACACTCTGACAGATCAGTAATACTGCTCTTCTTAACATTCAAGATTCAAAATTTTCAACATCCTATCTTCCCCTAAATCATGTCCGTGTTGACCGCTATACACTCCATAACTATTCTTCAAAAAACTCATTCTGTAAAGCTAATAAACTTATCTACGCTTCTTGCTTTGAGGATTAGTTTATAAGATACCTACTTTAAGCTTAAGTGTACTTAACATGCTAAGTACCTCCTTTTGAAAAATGTTTTCAATTCATACCATGCTGATGATGCCATCTCAAAATCTACATCATCAACTTTCAAATGCCCACCTGCAAGGGTATGTATATGCATGTGTATGTGCACACACACACACACACACACACACACGCAACCAACATATTAACAGCACCTAAATCAATATAGTGAAAGCTTCTGTGTTGATTATATTGGTTGGATGCATGAACTGTTTTATCCACAAGGACATAAAATTTGGCTGTTTCAAGATCTGTTGTACATATCATTTATCATGTCTAATCCTTAAGCCAATAGTACACCCTATTATGCTCCGCAGAATCCTATTATATGCTTCCAAATCATTAGCCAATGAAAATGAACTGCGAAAAGAATAATGAAAGGAGCTGTAGGTTTAATAAGGAAAGCATACTGTTGAGTGAATGGATACATACACAAATATGTAAAATCATGTGAGTAGATCAAAGGAGGAAATTTACTTGGTAATCGCCATTGAAGCAGCTTTCACGCAAGGCAGTAGACATGCTTGGCCTGGTAAAGGAGAAAAATGGCACCTAATAGTATTGCTCCTGTAAGGTATAGAATGTATCTGCCTATATGGACCGCCTGAGAGATTAAACCTCCGAGAATTTTTGGGCCAAATCTGTAAAAGAAAACACATTTCCAAACTTAGTCACAAGGTTATCAAAGTTTCCATAACATTAGAAGTATTACAAAGTAAATTCAAACATAAAGTACTACATTCATGACAAGTAAAGAATATCTGGAAATATTTCTGTTCTTGATCAAAAATTCACACATGTTGCGTCTATTTACCATATAAAGATAACAAGCATAATCCTAATTATACAGCACAGCAAGAGATAATCCAACAAATTACCGTAACTCCAACGGTGGATATTTAACTAAAAGAAACTGATCTTAAAAACTTACTAAGAAGGTGCTAGAACAAGAATTACTAGAAAACGATCATTGAAACAATTAATAGATCCCTTATACATCTCTAAAACTATGTTTTACGGAGCAGACAACAGCTTTGTTGACCAGAAACCACTAACATATCTGCTGGCACTGTAACCATTGGGTTACAATGTATTAGAGCCAGCAGGTCTCACCAATTTCCAGAAGGGATCACTAGAAAAAACAATAATGAAAGCTTGGTGTAGAACAGAAATGTCAGTGGAACTAAAACACGCAAGCTGCATGTGTGGGCACATTTCAGGTGATACTTGCATATCCAGTGTTAACCATCATTTGCCGCAACATTGTAGAGGAGCATCATCTAGAGATAAAAAAACATTGATATGGGCACTCTCAACCATAAAACATACCAATGTACGCGATGCAAGGGTGGCACTTAGTAAATGCGGGTTCCCTCTTCCCATGACATTCTGAAAACAAGCACACAGTTTCAAGACATAAATGCAATAAAAATAAAGGATTTTGAATTAGGAATAAAACTTCTTGAGAAAAATTAGAGAAATTATTTATGTACCTTGAACTGTTTCTTGAAGCCCTGGTTCCTGCAAAGTCCAAAGTCATGGGACAATTGCAAAGAACCAGCAAGAGCCATGGATGTATTGCTACCAACAAGCTTGATGGCACCACTACTAGCATAAGATCATAACGCTATTCACTGTCAGTTGACCTGAGCCAACAGACTCCAACAACCTCACAACTTCAGAAACTGGAATAAAAGAACTATAACTTTTATCCATCAGGAAATGAAATGAAACATAAGGCCTAGAAACTCGTTAAACACATTTGCACGTTTGTAACTATGTGCTTCAACTTAATTTGGAAAAGCACAACAGCTAAAGTATTCTACTTGACAGATAATATTTATCAGCAACTCACCTACTACAACACCTCAATCCCAAATTGACCCTTATTTCATCACTCTTGATTATCCCAAGATCAAAATTGAACACTATAATCATCATTAATTAATAAGTAAATACAAAGTGATTACTTTATTAAATCGATTCACCTACAAGAAAAATCTCTTCTTACTATATTATTTATAGTCTAACCTTTACCGCACCTACAGACTAAAAATTAAAATTTCATTTGCTACGGAAACCCTACATATGTAATTCAATATCCAATTTTCCTGATTTCTAATTCACAAGTTGAATGCAACTTCCCTAAGTACCTATGACTTCTTTCAGTAAACTCAGTGAAGAAAACATTAAAAAAAAAATTAAACAATACAGAAACTATAATCAACTGGTAAAGGAAGATATTTCTATTATAAAAAACCGAAGAAAAGAAAAAAAGAAAAAATTACCTGAACCACGCACGAAAAATATCCAAGGATTGAAATTTATTCACAAAAGTAGAAAGAACGTTAAAATGGATAGACCTTCATTAAATAAGACAACCGATAGCGTGAAGAAGAAGCAGAGAATTTCAGGCCTCTGCTCCAAATAGCTTATTGCAGTTTCAGCAATTTTTTCCCTTAATATTTTTATTTTTATTTATTTATTTATTTTTGTATGGAGGCGGAGGAAGAGAGAGAGTTAACCTGCGCCGCGAAGTAACTTCCAATTCTGTCGTCTCTCGAAACCATTTGCTACAATGGTGATGATTTGACCACGTGGATTGCCACGTCTGAAAACGCGTAGCACCTCCCAATTCTTTGGGAAGAAAATAATGAGGGATAATTGTATTGCGATCCTTCATTATTTATATTCTTTCAATAACATATAACTTTCTAATTTATATCAATTAGGGATAATTTGTATGTCAAATAATCGGCGTTTAGGTAATCTAAAACTAAATTGGCGAGAATGCCCGATTCCCCGTTGTTATATCTAATACCCCAATATTCTCCTCTTATGTGTATAATATACTAAATCCCCCTTCTATTAATCAACAAAATTAAGTATAATAACATGCGATTCCTTAAAGTTTAACATATTAATTTAAATAGTCTCAAAATTTTAAAAATATTTATAAAAATTTTAATTTATTAAAAAAAAATAATGACACCTTTATATAATATTAATTAGTTAAAAAATTATTTTTAATTCCTAATTAAAAATAGATATTAAAATATAATATATTTTATTTTATAACACATTGATAACTAAATATTTATTAATATATTATAAACAAATCATAAATAAATACTAATCTATAAATAAAATACATTAATATAATACGATATTTATAATTCATAAATAAATATTAATCTATAAATAAAAAAATTATAATACAATACTTGTAATTATATATAATCATAATTATTGTACTATAATATAATAATAAAATTTATAATATATTAACAATTCAATATTACATAGGCATTAGAAAATAAATAAAAGAAATTATATATTTATTATTTTATTTATTTATTTAGCTAACTACTATTAAATAAGAATATAATAATTATTTTTAATAAATTAGGCCCTTTAGGGGTATTTTTAACTTCTAATTAAAAATAAATATTAAAATAATAATATATTTTATTTTATAACACGTTGATAACTAAATATTTTTTAATATATTATAATTAAAATATAATTTTATTTATTTTACAATATATTAACAATTCAATATTAATCAGATTAATTGATCAAATTTTAAGGACTCACATATCATTAATTCTTTTTCAGAATTTAAAACAATAATGAGTTTTATAAAATAAATTCCACAATTAAAAAATATTTCAAACTAAAAGTTTTTGTGAAAATGTAAAATGTATAATAATATAATATAACATTATCATATTAATTTATATAAATAGATTTGTATATGTTACAGTAATGATATAATTTTTTGTTAGATATATTGTTCTTCACATGTGTTAGTCCATATAAATAATATTTTTATATTAAAAATTAAATAAAGTATTATAAAAAAAAATTTATCTAAATTTTAAATTTTTTATATATAATAAATTTATTTAAATATTAAATAAAATTGAAATATCAATTTTATAATTTTAAAATAAATAAAAAATAATATTTTATTTATTTTTAAAATTATAAAATTGATCTTTCAATTTATGATATCACATTAAAAAGAAATTCAAAATTTAAACAAATTTATATTTAAAAGATAAGTTATAAATTAATTATTAATATGTTATAAAATAAAATATTTTATTATTTTAATATTTTTTTCAATTAGAAGTTGAAAATAATTTTTTAACTAATTAATATTATTTAAGTGTGTCATTAGTATCTTTTAATAAATTAAAATTTTTATGAGTATTTTTAAAATTATTGAAACTATTTAAATTAATATATAAATTTTAAGGGCTCGCATATTATTATACTTAACTTTGTCCATGGAAGGGGATTCAGACAAACAAGAGGGGGTATTGGAATATTAAATCAAACGACAGGGAGAAATCGGGCATTCTCCGACTAAATTGTTAAAATTAGGACTTATTTGATACAAATGAATAATAATAACTACTATGTTTAAAACCATAACATACAGGGACTCTAGTGTTATTATTCAAAGAAGAAATGGTAATAAAGCAGCGGGGGAAGAACGAGACTTTTCACAAAGAGCGAGAGAGAGAGAGGGGAGAGATGGCAGACACGGTGACAAACGATGCGTTGGAGATATTAGGACAATACGAGAATCTGCCTCGTTTGGTTGTAATCGATCTCGATTACACTCTCTGGCCTTTCTATTGGTAATTCTTTTCTTCTTCCTTTTTTTTTTTTTTTTGGAATTTTGTGTTGGTTTTGAAGATACATTGATCGATTGGTAAATGCAATTTGATTCCGAGTTTTTGTTTGGTGGAATTTCAGTGAGTGTAACTTCCACAAGGAATCGCCATACCTGTATACAGAGGCTAAAGGCGTATTACGAGCATTGAAGAAGAAAGGAATCAATGTGGCTGTTGCTTCAAGATCGCCAACTGCTAACGTAGCCAAAACATTTCTTCGTAAATTGGGAATTCTCCCCATGTTTGTCGCCATGGTGAGCTTCTGTTTTAACATATTCCTCCCCCTTTCCCTTTCAATTCACGTCTTGCTTCTTTTGTTTATCTCCTCTGTTTTGTGCATGCAGGCTGAGTTACGTTGTCGCGGCTTATTGTTTTTTCAATATGATATAGTTGAAATGAATGTAATAATAAATGATATCTTCGTCCCTGAATTTTTGAAAAATAGCAACTTGGCATCATTTTTATATTTTTGACAATTTAATCCCTCTCTTTCGGTTTTAACATCTTGACACCAGAGGACTAAAATATTAAAATTTTAAAATTAAAAGAATTATGTCCTAATTTATTGTTATAATACAATTCAGGAAGAAAATATTAACAGTCCCCGTCATTTGTTGATGCGAGTTTCTTCCTGAATTGTATTATAACCAAAATATTAAGACATGAGTTATTTAATCTCAACACTTTGGTCTGGTGGTATGAAGATATTAAAATTAAAAGACAGCGATTCAACTGTTAAAACTGTGGGACAAATATTTTGAAGTCGAATCCAGCGGCCCTAAAAGTACCCCTGAAAGATCTTTCTAGTAGAACACCTCGTAAAACAGATTATTATCATTATTATTATTATTTTATTATGATTATTATTATTATTATTATTTACCCAAAGACCATAAAACACTTGTTCAGATAAAAAAAAATAAATAAATACCGTCAAATGCATGTTCTTAAAAAGCACTTGCAGCATTTGATCCCAGAAAATGCTTTCGGTATTTTGAAAGTGCTGAAAACAATCTTAAATGCATCCTGATATTCGTGTATGTGAGACCGACTAATTTTTCTATTTTTTTCTTTCTTATAATCGTCAGGTTTTAATATGTCAAGGATTTGGGTGATCTGATTTTGTTAAAGAGTCCAATGTGATTCAAATGCAAAATTGCAATCAAATTATTGTTCTCGTGTTAAGTATGTTTTCTTCTTTTTCAGTCCAAGTAACTGTACTCTTGAATGCCATGCAGGAGATTTACCCTAGTTGGTCTCACAAAACTGAGCATCTCCAGAGGATCCACTGGAAGACTGGTGTACCCTTCAATTCAATGCTCTTCTTTGACGATGAGAATAGGAACGTCGAAGCTGTAAGTCTGCTTCCTCTCCTGCTCGTTAATTCATTATTGTTTCTTTCTCTACTTTCAGCTTGCGTTAATTAGGGAAAAATTGAATTATTATTAGTCCCTTAGAAAGCCTGGAAAAAGCTTTCTGCTTAACTTGGTTCGAACGGGATTTATGTCATTGCCTAAATCCTGAAGTATCACTATTTTCAGGTATCAATAATGGGAGTAACAAGCATTTTGGTCGATAACGGGGTAAACCTCGATGCTCTGAGGCAAGGTTTGTCTGCATTTTCCCAGAAGTTCGATTCCTCAAGCAGGAGCAAGAAGGATTAAATTTATCACGAGTCATAGAATATTTTGAGAAATACCTTCAAATTGAATACTGTAACAGTTTCATGTAAGGTATTTTTTGCAATATCAAATTGTATACACATGTATTTCTGATGGCAAGAAAAGCTTCAGTGATTTCTCTTGTTGCAGAAACTTTATTTTAGTAAACACATTTTTACTGAACTATATTTTCTCCAGCAATCTTTATACTGCCGGCATGGGAAACACCAGTTTGCTGCTTTGCAATTTCTCAGCATTATGTGTACTCTTTCTCTGTCAAGGTTTCCTGTATGGCGCTAAGATCACACTACGAATGCTCACGAAATACCCATTAAGATTTAAGTGCTTCCTTGCATTTTATCAACCTTTAGTTTACTTCTCATTGTTTCCATCTCAAGCAGAAGATTGACACTTCTAGACCAAAAAATGATCAACTGTCCCATACACTTGCTTAATTGAAGCTTCAACCAAATTGGAGCCATATTACAAAAAGCATGTGTAGTCAAAGCAACTACTGTTAAAAGAGGTCAAAAAAATTACAACAGAGATAAACAAATCTGAATTCGTGGTACCTTGCCACTGTCAAAAAACAAGCTTGTACACACATGAACTTTTCATATACAAATCATAATCCACGCTTAACAAAGCATGGCAATATTTCAAAGCCATTACCTTATCATACAAGCCATATAATAAGTTAATTGAGTTGTTTAAATGGTGATCTTTCCTCCAAAACAGTCTCAAACTTCTTCATGGTGGGTGAAGGATGAGTATTCATGCTCTCTTTCACAGAGTCAAATAGTTCATTTTCACTTTTCCAGACCAAACCTGACTTCTTGTTGTCGAAAGACTGCACTATCCTTCCCAAGATTTCCATCAATTGCATGTCTTCATCAGAGAACTTGGAAATGCTGTCACTCATCCCTCCTAGAAGACCCAGCAAGTTTTCCCTTTGGGATGATGACTTCAGGACATCTTCAAGTAAAATCTGGTTTTCACTCCTCAGCTCATCAATACAGGAATCAGATGTTCTCAGTTTTGCCTCCAATTGATCAGTCAATGTCCTCATTTCCAACTGTTTCACTTCTAGTTGAGTTTCAATCTCCTGTGCTTGCTGTTTTGAATGGGACAAGGATTTTTCCTGTAGTTCAAGCTTCTGCTGTAAGCTAGAAATCTCATCCTCCAGCTCTACAATCATCAACTTTTTCTCTTCAATTTCTAGCATAGCCAATGTCTCAGCTGCTGAAATTTTCTCCCAGGCTTCAAGGGCCAAATTGATCTCTCCCTGCTTCTCAGCAAGCTGAGAAGAAAAAGTATTTAATGAACTGTTATATTTATGTTCTAGTGACCTCACGAGCTGCAAGAGGCCATCTATTTTATGGCTTTTTTCTTCTACTAGCTGGGTAATATTCTCTTTTTCATGCTCAAATGACTGCTCTGCACCTATTTGTGTGACCAGGGCAGTTTCCAGCTCTCTTCTCAACGATTCTTCCTCCAGCCATCCAATCTCTCTCTGGAGATCCTCCAAAATTTTGTCCTTCTCCTTTGTGATTTGTAACAACATCTGTTTCTCTGCCTCAGAGGAAATTGTTGACCCCATTCTTGCATTACTTGCAGCAGCCTCTAGTTCTTTAGCTTTAAGCTCTTGCTCCAGTAACAAAACCTGCTTCTGGAAATCACTTATTCTGCTGTCTTTCTCTTCTAATGTGCAGATAAGGCCCCGATTCTCTTGCTTGACAATTTCTCCAACCTCCACTTGTGCAAGAAGAGAAGCTTCTAATTCTTTACGCAACCCCTGACATTCTTCAAATTCAACTTTTAGATGCTCAGCAATGGACTTCCAAATCCACAATTCAAATTCAATTTGATGTCCTTCACTGGTTTTTTCCACCAACTCAGAGTTTGCTATATCTAAAGCATCACAAACTTCTTTAATTCTCCGTTTTGAGTGACTTTCTATCTGCTTAGCTTGCTCCTCTAATTGATGTTGGCTTCTAGATGCTTCCTCCAACATTTCCTTATACTTGTCCAGTTCCTTCTGCATTAGTACTCGCTGCTCTTCATTATGATCTAAAGACTCTACCACCCTTGATAAAGATGCTGCCTTCTCACGTTCTCTGGCCAATTCAAGATTTGCAATATCTAATGCACCACAAACTTCTTTAACTTTCCTTTTTGAGTCACTATCCACCTGCTTAGCTTGCTCTTTTATAATATGTTGGCATCTGGATGCTTCCTCCAACATTTCTTTATACTTCTCTAGTTCCTTCTGCATTAGCACCTGCTGCTTTTCACTATGATCCAAGGACTCGACTACCCTTGATAAAGATGATGCCTTATCGCGTTCTTTGGCCAATTCAAGATTTGCTACATCTAAGGCATCACTGACTTCTTTAAGTTTCCTTTCTGATTCACTTTCCATCTGCTTAGCTTGCTCTTCTAAGTGCTGTTGGCACCTGGAAGATTCCTCTAACATTTCTTTATATTTCTCCAGCTCTTTCTGCATTAGTACCCGCCGTGCTTCAGCATGCTCTAGGGATTCAACCACCCTTGGTAAAGATGCTGCCTTCTCACGTTCTTTGGTCAATTCCAGATTTGCTGTATCCAAGGCATCACAAACTTCTTCAAGTTTCTTTTTGTAGTCACTCTCTATCTGCAAAGCTTGCTCCTTCAAGCTCCACTGACTCTTGGATGATTCCTCGAGAACTTCCTTATACCTATCAAGCTCCTTCTGCATTAGGAGCCCGCGTTCTTCAATATGATCAAAGGACTCAATCCTCCTCAACAGAGATGCTGTCCTCTGACGTTCTTGTTCAATATCTGTCTGGGCTTGAGCCAAAGCAGCAGTCTTCATCTCTAGCTGCTGCATCAGTAGAGAAACATGCTCTTCCGTCTCTTTGCTATGGATGTCCCTTTCGCCCTCAGCATGCACAAGCTTCAATTGAGACTCAGATAGTCCTGCTTTCAACACCACTAGCATCACAGAAATCTCCTCATTCTGCATTTTCAACTGCAATGCCAAAGAGTTAGAGCCCTCCAGTTCCATCTTGAGCTCTTTTATTGACGCATCCTTTCTTTCTAACTCAGACCTATAGTCATTCAGCTCTGCATCCATTTTCTCCAGTTGAGAGCTCCATTCAGCTTCTTTAGCTCTAAGATTTGCTGAACAATCTTGGTGCATCTGCTCCACACTTCTGAGCTTGTTTCTCAGTTTCACAAGAGATGAAGAACTCCCTGCCTTCTGAATCTGAGCTTCCTGGAGTTCTTTAAGGGACATCAGCAGGTCTTGATTTTCTTTCTCTAGCTTTGCAGCTTGATATTCCATTTCCTTGTAAAATGTCTCTTTTGTGCCCAATGAATGTCTCAGAGCTGCAATTTCCTTGTCTCTCTGATTGGTCAAGCATTCCAGTTGAGACTTTGCATCTTGGTACTCAGCAAAAGTATTCTCGTAACGTGTTCTGAATTCAGAAACTTGAACTTCCAGGTACTTTCTACGACTTTCTTCATGAGCAAGGGCTTGGTTGCAGATTTGCAACCGGTTCTGAAGATCTCCTGAGATTCTGGTTTGAGAATCTAAGCTTGTTTGCAATGAAGAAATCTCATCAAGCAGCATGGACCTTTCCTGCTCCCACTCTTTCTTACTTGTCCTGGACTGATCTTTAAGCTTTTCATGTGCTTCTTCTAGGTGTTTAAACTGCTCCTTCTTCCATTTTAGCTGATCTTCAAGTTTCCTGTTGTCATCCTCTAATTTGAGCAACATATCATCTCTTTCTCTCAGTTTTTTTGGAGCTTTGGCTTCTCTCTCGGCTTCCAAACACTTCTTCTGTGAAGCTGACAAAAGCCCTTTGAGGCCTTCCATCTCTGCCATAAAAACATTAATCTTTTGCTCTTGATCAATGTTCTTATTGCTTGCCTCGTCTAAAGCCAATACCAGCTGCCTGTTTTGTTCTTCCCAGTTTCGGCACTTCTCGTCACAATCAACTCTAAGCTTATCATTAGCCGCACTAAGACGTCTGATGATGGATTCTTTTTCAATCAAACTGCGATTTAGATCTTCAAGCAGTTGCTTCACCTCGGAGATTTCCTCTGTCCTTTCATTTAACTCTTGAGCCTGCTTCTCAACGTTTAAGTTTGCTTCCTGAATCTTATTTAGTAGCTCATTGTGAGCTTTCTTCAAGTTCTCACATAATTCTGATTTGCTTTTGCAATCTCCCCTGAGCTTCTCATTTTCAGCTTTAAGTTCATCTAGCTCTTCATAGATCCTTTCCATGTTCCTCTCTGTTCCCAAATATATAGTTCAAATAAAATGCCTGTTTATGAGCAGCACAAATATTAGACGACAAGTTGAAAGGATAATTGCAATAACATTATGATCTCAAAGCAAATAACATCAGATATATAACTACAAAGATGACCAATAAATGTCTCCTCAGTATCATTCATCAGAATTCTTATAACTCCACATATACTCAGTTTTCAATTTTAGTAAGTGCCTCTTGAGCATGCCCAAATAAAATTCCCAAAAACGAATGTATTTCCCTCTACTTAAAAACTAAATAACCAAAACAAAGGAGTCACCAAAATATCATAGCAATCTTGCCAAACTGAAGAAATGAGATTGCATAATAAGACAACACTACAGAATCCATTAATTTTATTTTCTGTATTGTGGGAAAATACACATCTAAGTTTAAGGTTAAGCATGAGGCCCAATTTTTTTTCCATTGAGTAAATAATGACTAATACTTAAAAATGAAGCATGAAATTCTTGAGTCAATAACATCATTAATTCAACACACTTTTGAGCACAACAAACGAATAGCCACCTAATTATCGACCAAAACAAAAGATATATAAGAAGAAATATGTGAGTAATGAGATCTAAACTGATGGACTCATAAAAAAATGCTTCAAACGAAAAATTTGGTACTAATTTCATGCCTCTTTTGGTTCTGCTTGGACTAAGACTTTTTTCGAGACTCAAGAATGCTAAGGCCTACAGTCAGATATCAAACGAAACGCGAGGTAAATCAATCAAGATCTAATTTTCTTTTCCTTTCCTTGATTTTCTTGGCAGCAAATGGAGCCTAATATGAAATTTCGGTAAAAATTTAAAAAAAAAAAAACATGGCAACAACAATAATCCGACAAAAATGAAAAGATTTGAACTCCCATTTTGAAAAACAAAAAAAAAAGAACAAAACCCTAGAGTATAAGAAACAGAGGAGCTTTCTATAACTTAAAGGGACAAAAGAACATAAACAAGAAAGTAAGTAATTCCCATCTAAAGTTGATGAACAAATACAAGAAACTAAAATTAAAATAAAAAACAAAAATGGTTATGGTATAAGTCCCATCTTTTACTACAATTTCTCTGTAAACCAAACATTGAAGTATAAAAATAAGAGCGACCTAAATGAGTACCTGTTTCTGAGATCACAGAGTTTCCATATGAGATTATATTTTTGTGCAAGTGCTCTGGAATTTACTGATTCTTTTTCTGCGTGGATTAAAGAGAGAAAATGAAAGAAAAGAAATGGGAGGTAGTTTTAGAAAAGAGCCGTTGTGAAGAGAGGGCTTCGGGATTTAAATTTGGTTGACGGAAGTTGAGGGCAGAATACCGTTAAACTAACGACGTTATTTTTGGATCCATCGTACACTTCTTTCTTTATCTTTTTGCTTTCAAAAGGGAAAACTAGCCGTTGGAGGAGGAAGTTGGGCCAGGCTGAGATGTGGTTTCTTAGGCTGTAGCCTGCAATTTTAAATAGAATCACTAAACGAACTCTACTAATATCTGACTACACCCCTTTTGGGGGTATAAAAAGGGGCGGAGGGTGTTCAGCAAAAGTGTTTTCTTCTTTTCAAATAAACTGTATATTTAGGAGTGTTTGGACTAATGCTAAATTAGCACTATATAAGTATTAGATTAAAAAATTAAAAATGACTTTCATCTTTAAAAGAGTTCTTTTAATTAATTAAAAAGTTAAACTAAATGAACATTAAGTATTATAAATAGTTATGTGCTTTGTTTGGCTATTATTCTAAAAATGTTTACCAAATTTAATTGGTAATGGATGATTCTTAAATTAGTATATTATTAGATACTAATTAAAAATAGTACTTGGAGTGTTTAACATTTAATATTATACATTTTAATTGATTTAAAAAATAGTATAAAAATGCCATCAGGCCAAGGACTAACGACAAGAATCAAACTCACTCCCAAAAAATGTGGGTTGCTGGGTGTGTTATAACTATATCTATATCTTTCCACTTTCATCAGATTAATGGCTGTAATTAGTGGGATTTCTCATAAAATGTGGGTTATTGGGTGTGTTATAATTATATCTATATCTTCCTAGTTTCATCAGTAGAGTTCTCACTAATTGCGGGTAGAATTGCGAATAGATTGTAAATAATAAAAAAGATTGTAATACTAAAAAAAAATAGTATAAAAATACTAAAATACATAAAACATGACTGTTTTATGTATCTATAATAATTTTTTCCTTTAGCACTCTCAATCGAACACTAAGGTAACATTTATTTATTTTATCTGAATTTTAAACATAATTAAAATCTGAATCTGAATGATATGTTTATTTTTTATTTTAAAATAAGTATTAAGTTGTTTATTTTAATAAAATAAAAAGGTTTAAAAATTATTATTTTAACACATATACCCTTT
Source organism: Azadirachta indica (assembly GCA_022749755.1). Lineage (NCBI taxonomy): Eukaryota > Viridiplantae > Streptophyta > Magnoliopsida > Sapindales > Meliaceae > Azadirachta > Azadirachta indica. The sequence goes on along the minus strand of CM040447.1, from coordinate 13,605,886 downwards.
TAAATAATATAATTATATTTATAATAATTTTGATTATATTAGCACAATAATAGATAAGAAGATTAATAAATTATATTAATGTGTACATTATTTATTTGTTTGATATATGATTTTTTTTAAAAAAATAATTTTTAATCGATGATATAAAGATCAATAAAAGTTAAATAAAAATAATAAGTCATATTATGATAGCTATAATATGTAAATATACAAATTTATTCTAAAAAAAATTAAAGTATAAAATAAGAAATATTGAGAAAATAAGTACAAAAGATCCACAACACAGAAGAGATATGTTAAAAATAGTTAATTATGGTATTAATTTTATTAGTAAATAAATTAATAAATAGAAATATCTTTGAAAAATAAAAATATTAAATTATTCAAACAAACACTTGCTTATTTAGATTTAAGTCAAAATTTTTAACTTAATTATATTCAAATATTTTTAACAAACATTTAGATATAAGTTAAAAAATAAACGACTTTTAAACATTTGAATAATTATATTTAGACTTTAATCAGAAAAACAAACAACTCCTAAGAATCTATTTTTTTTTTTAATTTGAAATCTGAATGGCCTAAAAAATGAATAAATCTAAATAAATACATCTGAATGATGGTAATTAATATATTTATTTTTTATTTATTATGCTTAAGGTAGCATTTTTTTTTTTTTTTATCTGAATTATGAACATGACTGAAATTTGAATTTGAATAATATGTTTGTTTATTATTTTAAAATATTTGAAAATAAATATTAAATTGTTTGTTTTAACTAAATAAAAAACTCTAAAAATTGATATTTTGATATATATATATATATATATCTTTTAAAATAATATACTTATATGTATAATAATTTTAATTATATTAGCACAATCATAAATACAAAAATCAATTAATTAATTATATTAGTATATACATTATTTATTTATTTGATATATGTTTTCTTTAAAAAAAAATTTTTAATCGATATATATAAAGATTAATAAAAATTAAATAAAAATATTAAATATATTGTAATATAGTTGTAATTATGTAAATATACAAATTTATTGTAATAATAAAGGTATAAAATAAGTAAATTCATAAGACAAGTAGAGGAGACTCACAATAGAAAAGAGATGCATAAAAAATAGTTAAATAAGGTTTTAATTTTATTATATAAATAAATTAATAAAATAAGAATATTTTTCAAAAATAAAAATATTAAATTATACAGATATTTGCTCATTTAGATTTAAGTCAAAATTTTTAACTTAATTATATTCAGATATTTTTAACAAATATTCATATATAAGTTAAAAAATAAAATATTTTTAGATATTTGAATAATTATATTCAGATTTTAGTTAGAAAAACAAACTAACTCTTAAGTATAAATATCTAAAAACTAATAATTTTATTTACCATATCTATATAAATAATTAAGATAAATCTATATAAATAACTAAGATGAACTTTATATATTAGAAAATAAATAAATTTCATAAGAACATCTTAATTCATTATAAATAGAACATTTATTCATATTTTTATACTTGAGCATTAAGTTAAAAATTTTAACTTCTTTTATTAAGATATAATTATCAAATTTTTTTCTGTCTAAATATGTAAATAATTAAAACTAAACTATATTTATACTTTACAACAAAAAAAAAAATGTGCATTACGTATTTTAATAAATTTTTCTAAAAGACCCTAGAAAAAGAGGCTCCAATGTATTAGCTTAGCGCTATTCTTTTAAGAATTTGGCCCTACAACAAAAATATTTTCTTTTTTGCATTTATATAAATATAGAAAATCAGCTATTTATTGAATTTCATGGAATTAAGAATCCAATTCATAAATGAAGTTGACGAAAACGATAATTTGTCTCAATCAGGAACAAGAATGCAGAGAAGATATGCATAGCAACAGAACAAAATTACATGTGTAGGTGAAAACAAAATTACGTGTCTTTTCAGAAAATGTGACTACATTTATCTTCATTATATGTATAATTAAATGGAAGAAACGAAGAAATTTGAAAGAAAATTTTCAATAATAGACGAGTTGCTTTGCTTAGTAGCAACTAGCAAGCAATCCACATGCATTTCATGACTCATATGAAAACATACATGTTGTCATCAATTCTCCCACACATTTTATTGGACGCCGCTTTTTCAAAATTGGAAGAAAAAGTCACCGGTAATCTAATGCAAATTGCGTTCGCCAAAGAGAAGGAGTTCGTGTTTTCACGACGAGCTTTGTCCAGATTTCTCTTAATCAAATTTTCGTGTAAAATTCCCCAATTTTTCGATTTTTGATGGACGTTAAATAAATATATAATGAACAAAAAAAAGTATTGATTATTATATTATATTTTATGACGAAAGAGGAAAAATTTTCCAACTAACAAAAAGAATATTTGAATAAACTATGATTGGGTTAGCGTATCTCAACCGGCCAAAGACAGACAAATGTGTCACACTCATTGGTGTCGGATTTACTGCCATCTGTCAACCGTAATAATCCCAATACAAAAATTAGCAATTTTTTTTTTATGAATTAAGCTTTTTAGTTTCCTCCCCATAAAAGTAAGTAAGGAAGAACATTGACTACAATATCATCATCCACAATGACATTATCTGAACCTACCTAAGTTTTGTCTTCATATCAGTTCATTACCACATATTTTAAAATTATCTTTGTAATTATAATACTTAGTAAAAATTAATTGATAATTACTTTTTCATCAATTATTGTGTTAAAATACTTATAATGATGAAAGAGCACTTTTAATATTTTACCAAAGTTAAAAATAAAATAACAAGATCTTATTTCTTAACCACCTAACTTTTACTATTAAACGCTACAATATCTTTTAAAATAATTTCATAACTACAACAATTATTAAAAACTCATCACAATTGTTACCTTAATAATTTTATCACTAAATAGAAATAATATATTAAACGTTAATAAATAAAAACGTTATAAGCATTGCGTTCTGACCATCAGACTAAGTCCTGATGGCTTATAATCACATATTATTAATACAAAAATTAGATAGTCGGCAAATAATAATTTTATTTGGATATGTACAAAATAATAAAAATACTTGTACATTGTTACAAAGTTCTTCAATAAACTTAATAAATAGTAACTGTTGAATGAGTTTTCAATAGTTACTACTTATTGTAGTTATAAAATAATTTTAAAATATATTATAGTAGAAGGATATTCACATAAAAACTAAACACATAATTGATGGATAATAATCTAACATTAATGTAATACAATACACCCAATGTCAATGTAATGTCATATCCAAAATGGTGAGCTCTTGAGGGATTCTTTCACCACTTTGCTTAGAATATCAAGAAAAGTAAAAAAAAAAAAAAAAGGAAAAGGAAAAGGAAAAGGAAAATAAAATTTAAGATGGATAGGTATATATATATATATATATATATGTTTTTTGTCCTATTGGAGGTGCTAGGCATGCACATGGAAGTGCTTCTAAAGTAGAAGAAGAAAAGTTCAATCTATCTATGTATCTATTAGCTAAGTAGCTATTAGCTAAGCTTGATGTATGAGCATGGGCAAGTGGGCAATCCAATATATTACTATCACTTTTTGGTCCTTCTATTTATTTTCTTTGTTTCACTCTCTAAGACCTTTACAAAACACAAGTGGGGTTTTCTTTTACTTTGCACTAATTTGACTATTCCTTCCCACATCTTTATTTTGTCCCACATTTGTGTCATCAAACTTTTTATTGTATAATTCTATTGGGTAAAGTTAAAAATGCGATTTGATAAGATATAATATGATATTTAAATGTTATTGATCTTTAGAATAACGTCATAAGTATGAATAATTTATTTTAATAGAAAGTGATGTCATTGATTACAATTTTATATGACCTAAAAATACAAATAGTAAGGGATGTATAAGTTTATAGGAATTTATCTCTTAAAAGTTTTGAAGGACGAGTACTATTGAGTATAAGAGCAAACGTCATATTGAATATAAAATTTAACACACTGTGTTAAATATCAAATAAGTATTAGTGTGATAATTTATTATTATGAATAAGAAAATTTAAAATAATATATTATTATAAAAAAAATAAAATTTATGAACTCAATTAAAAATGATAGACTACCATAAGCAACAATCGCAAAATATTTTTAATTGTAACGGCTTAAATCTCACTTAAATTAAAAAATAAACGAAAATATTTTCCCTTTCATTAGAAAGCAATGCATCAAGGGAGATTTTGGTAATATTTATTACATATGGTTGATGTGTATTTTCATTTTCAATGCTGCTATTCCATTTCCAACAACAAAAGCTATTTGACAACAATAAAATTTTAGTGTAGACCCATCAAACAAAGAAGAAATAATGAATTCATAAAATTAAAAAAAAAAAAAAAAGCAACCATGAACCAAAAACAATAGAATCATGCTTCACTTTCTTTAGGATAAGACCAAAGTTTCCGAAGTAGACCTCCCATTTTCCATAGCCCCTATAGTCTTTAAGAGTTATTATATACGTTAATCGATGTTGTGGCCGAAATCCTTGATTGCTTCAATTATTAATGTCCACTCATGTAAATGGGCTCCTTCCTACAACCTTTAATTTCTTCATAGTCCAACCTCACATTTTATAGAATATTAATTTTTTATCTACATAAATTAAATTTTAGAACGAGTTTATTTCGATATTATTAGAGTATCATTAGAAAATTTACGTCCAATTTAAAGAATTATTACTTAATTTATTCTACTCATAAATTGTAAGAAATCTAGAGCTATAACTGCTTAATATTAATGAAGGTGATTGAATAGTGTACTTTAATTTTAAATTAAGATACAAGTGTCAATAATGTGATATTTCATAACTTAAAATATCATATTATTGATAATAAAAGAAATGTTATAGATTGTTGTTGGACTGTTGAAATTGAGAAGTTTCTGGAAATATCTAGATTGGGATTTGGTAGTATATTTAATATGATTGATAAGATCAATCTTTAATTGCACATCAACAATTAAATTTTAAGCTAAAATGCCTTCAAAGAGATGACTAACAAAAATAATGGTGTGGAGATAAGTCCAAAGAGAATAGATTCTTGGGACGTCCATGGTACATGTTTTCACTTCACCGCAGAAAGCTAATAAATAAATAAATAAATAAATAAATAAAGTAAGAAGATGCTGCAATTCACCAATCCAATCACTCACGTCCTGTGAAATATCTTCCCCTCCAACAGAGTCACTCTTCAACCTCGCCTATCCATTTCAATTCTCTCTCTCTCTCTCTCTCTCTCTATTTTCCATATTAATTATTGTCGTCATCTTTTTCTTCTTCAAATTAATAACTTTCTCACTTGTAATTTCAAGGAAATTTAGGTTCATCAATTGGGTTGAAATTTGGTTTCTACAGCTCACCTTGAGGTGGGTTTCCCGTACGCGTCGAAAAATTGGTTTAATTTTTTTTTTTTTAACATATATGATTGATTTTAATTTGTGTTCCCCTCATTGATTTTCATCACTAATTAACGTGTTCGAAATTTTAAGATATAACAATTCAATTTCTTTTTAAATTATGTTGAATAAATTTCTCTTTTTATTCATACTAGGAGTAGAAATAGTCAAATGCGAATGTAAAGTTTTTGAGTTGCATTATTATATTACATATGTATTACAATGTTATGTTATAATATTACACATTGAGAAAAAAAAAAAAAAGAGTTGAAAAGTAAAATGAGAATTTAATAATTTATCTTGAATGAAAATATATACATATATATATATATATATACATGAACCTCATTCTCAAATATTTTAATAAATACAATGACTAGAATGAGATGAATGATAGCTCGTATCATAATCAACACATGCACACATGGTTTAAATGTACCAAGTACACACTTACAACCAAATACATATCCCAACGTGACCATGAATATGATAGCTCAACCACCCCATACCATAATCAAATTCTCTTCTTTATCATTTATTATTGTTATTATTATAATACTTTTAACATCCCACTATAAGATTTAGTTTTCATAATATACATTCTTGTTTAAAAAAATTAATTAGAATCATAGTACTAAAATTCATCTTAAATAATCACCCAAATTCGAGTTTTATTTTGTATGAGACTCACTGTATGATGGCATACAATACGTGTAAAAATTAGTATTTTAAAAAGAATTGATGAAATCATAAGAAACAAGTATGCTATCATAATATTGGAAAGCTTTTAAACAATAATTCAATCTTTTGCTAATGTATTTGAGATTCCGAAACTATGGGCTGATTTAAGTACACGTGTCATTAACTTGAACCGCACACAACGGCAATGATTGATTTTTAACCGCCCACGTCAGCTAATTTGGACGATTCTCGGTCCCACTTGTCAATAGATCAACGGTAAATATCTCGTTACCAGAAATTTTTTAATCTTTTTTAATCGTCTCACCACCGCGCCTTGTAATCTCCACCGTCCGATGTTGGTTCCAGATAATATAAAATTACGTAAAGAAGTTGGTATTTTTTTTTTAAAAAAAAAATTTAATTGGAAAAAAACGATTATAAAAGCGTAGAAGAGAGAGCTTTGTTACTTGATTTTCTCGATAGAGATAGAGGCAGAGAGGTAGAGAATGAAGATGAGTGAGAGATAGTTTGGTTAATTTTGTAATTGTAACCGATCGTTTCTCTCTCCGGCGAAGGTCCCTGTTCTTGCAGTGAACGCATTTGCTTAAATTTTACATTTTCTCTGTGAAAATTTTTTGACTTTTCTGGTGACTTTCCGGTTTGAATGAGGGAGAATTTGACCGTTTGATCCTCTGTGATCACGGATAATCTCGATTTTATCTCTCAAGGTCGCGAATATTTTCATCGTTCTTACAAACATTAATTGTTTTAATTCGTGCCGAGTTGATGATTTTTGGATATTAATGTTGAACTAAGCAAGAAATTTTCTCCGTAACTGTTTATTTATTTATTTTTTGTTGATTAAAACTTGAAAGTTTTGATTTTTAACGGCTATATGATTTAAAAGGTAATTTCTTCGATCAATAGTGCGTCTTATTAGGAATTTTGAAGTGTTTTGATTTACTCAAATGAGATTTCTATTTTTAGTGACTTCCTAAGCACTAAGCACAGAAACTTGGAAGACGACTTTTTGTTATTATTGATTATGCATAAGCTTTTCTGCAAGTTTTTTGACTTTTGTTAATTAAACTAGGAATTTTGAGATTAATGGTTTCGTAATTTGTTAGATTGAATTTATCTGTACTTGATATTCAATTGATTTTTCTGATATAGTGGTTACTGCAACAGGCATTAACCACTAGCAAACAGCTTCACCTGCAATCCTTTTTGCAACCCACTTTTGGTCCCAACAAATCATCTTTGCCCGTCAAAGAGTGGAAAAATATTTGTGGAGTCATATAGTTGGTTTTTGCTAAAATGGCAGTTTCTTTAACTAGATTTCCATGGTGGTTGTGGGGTGGTAACAAAGAAAAAGAGCCTGTCTCAAAGGGGTCCTCTAAAAATCCATCATCATCCAATGAATGGACTTTTGGTGATACCATGAAGTTCCCATCAACTAGAATAGCTTCAACACCAAGAAAAGTTAAGAAAAAATGGCAAAGTAGGGAAGAGAGGAGAATGGATAGAGATTTTGATGTTGTGTTGGTGCCGTCTGATGGTGGGATTTGTGCATCAGGGTCTGAATCTGATGAGTCTGATTGGTCCATTGGCTGGTTAGAGCCTCATGGAGCTGATTTTCAGAGTGATGATGAGTCTGATAATAGCTTTGCAGTTTTGGTTCCTTGTTATAGGCGCGGTTGCGAGGAGTTGGTGGAGAATTCTAATAACCAGCTCTTGAATGCGATCAAGAATCTAGCACATGAGTTCTCTCCTGGTATGAGCTAATATTTCTTTCTCAAATCTCTTTTTACCCTGTCTAGAATCTCCAGTTTTTTCTGAGTTGTGTTATGTGTTTTTATTGCTTAATGGAGTCAAACCTTCTATGAGTTATCGACTTCTATGACTGTCTACGAGCGCAAATTGGCTTTTAATTTAGTAGTTGATTGTTCTTGTCTCAAATCTGAAATATCTGAATTTACTGGATATCCTTGTGCGATCCTGATTATTGTGAAGAAATTTTTCCTTAATTGTTTAAGATATTATGATCAATATTCATCATTTGGCGTGTGATTGCAACACTGTTAATGTCTTGTTTATTAACATAACTGTGTTTGGGGCTTGGAAACTAGTGATGCAATATAATTCCCTGTTCAAATTGTCCAATGTGGCCAAATCACGTTGCCTCATTAATGAAATTTGATGGCAACAGTGTGCTTGTGTGCCCAAATCATGTGAGCACTTCATAAAGAAGCAGTTAGGCTCACCACTCATAGAGAAGACTACTGTAACTTTTGCGGATTGCAGATGCGCATGATGCATTGTTACCTGCCAAATACCACTAACAAAGTCAAGCAAATTACCGAGCAACCCAGGCCGTGGGGAAAGAAGAGTGGATTCAGCTGTCACTGTGTCATTTATCGTAACTCGTCTCGTTCATCGTATAATCCCCTGTTCTGAAATGGGTTTGGTTACTAATGTCATAATCATTATTTTGCCTTGCTGGGTTTACTTAAATCTATAAGTTTTTGATTTTCCATAAACTGCGATTGCTTCATTTAGTTTGCCATGTGTGTTTGAATGTCTTCAATCTGCTGTGTCTGCAGTCATGAAGGTAAATCTATTTCTATTTTGTCTTATTATTGGCATAAATTGGACTGATTGCTCTTTGCACTTTGGTTGGATGTGCAGAGGGAAACAAATTCATGGAGCAGTTGCTTTCTTCTCCTCAGAACTTCTGAATCCCACTACTCTCACCATTCATGGAATGGATGTTGTGAAGTGTTTCTTCATTCGATGAAGCATCTGAAGAACCTAATCAGTTACAATAAGACATAATGAAATAAAACTATAGAAAATGAGTTTTGAGCAGGATAGCAAAATGGTAGGATCTGCATCAACATCTTCATTAGAACCACAGAGGACCAAAATCCCTTCCAGTGGAAGTTAAAATCTATAAGTTTTTAACATAAAGCTGCTTGTTAAATTCGGAGATGAATTTGAAGAAGGTACAGATGTTTCCTAGTTCATGTCACATTTTATTAGTCATCCTTCCTGGTTAGTGTCTAATAGCAGATCGAACCAATTTGGGAACCATGAACTATGTTATAAATTCTTTCTGTAAATAATGATATGATGAATATGTGAAAAATATCAATGTAATTAGCTTGCTACTAATGTAAATAATTCTAATGTTTTGCTCCGTCAACTGAGAGCCAAAATATTAACTACTTAACACACACTGTGATGCTCCACTTTGATTTTCTTGAACTCTCTGAACGTATTTTCTTTTTCTAATTAGGAACTGTTTAATACTATGTTACTCTTGTTAGAAACCGAGTCCAACCTTCTGGAGGTTTCCTACGTCGAAGCGTTTATCATCATCTTGCTCCGCCTGTCATTGTTTGTGTGTGTACATTATTAGTCATGATGCTCTATTATCTTTGAGGGAAAAGAAAATGATCAGAATTAATTGCATCCAGTTTTGTGCCTTATTGGTAATTATATTGCCAACTATACAGATGAACCAAGCTCCAAATTTCTCATTTCTCTATTCTCTAATATCCCGTTTGAAATCCGAAAGGACAAAGCCATATTTAATGCCTCAAAGTCTAAGGTGGGAGGTCCACCGAGCGCTGTGTTAATGATTTCTGTCCTTTCGGTTTTGGGAAAGAGAGAATTTTCTTTCTGTCGTGAGGGTTGGTAAATGCTAGAGCAGATGAAAGTTGATTCTTTGATGGCTCTTTCTCCGGTGCGGTTTCTTTGACGGTTGTTAGATGTTTAAATGTTGCGTCCAGCCATCGCATGTTGTTGATACAGTAGTTTGTTGCCAGAAAGTGATTTTATCATAATCTGAAAGTAACCTCATTTGCTTTAGTTAGGGGTCAGGTTCTTTTACAATCATTTTCTTCTTCTTTGCTTATGACCATCTCAATGGTCAAAAAAACCGGTTTGGAATAAGTTTACAACCGTTCAATTTAACACTTTTTATGCAGGGGCCAGATTCTTATCCCCTGTACTTTCATCTTGGCTAGGTATCACGATTAACATGTTAAAATTGAACAAATTTTACTTTTTTCAAAGTCCAGAAATAAAAATATTATTACTCTTTTTTAAATTTTATATTGCCAATAGAAATGTTAATGTAATATAACTAATTTTTTTATTTTAAAAAGGAATTCCTTAACATACAAAATCAATAAATTCAGAACTTGTAGATACAAAGATACAAAGAAAGTTGTAATTATCGAATTCGGCAACAGTAATTTCCATACGAGTAATTTATCAAACGGCAAATCGTCCAATCAAGTCTCTCCAAAAAAAAAACAGAAATACCGGCCTGCCAAAGGGCTGATCTGAGCACTCAAACCAATTATATCTAGGGGCACTTCTCGTCTTGTTTGATAAGCTTACGGTAGGTTGTGCCCCTTTGTCAAAAAATACATTTTTTTTTTTAGAGTAATATAGAAAGATGATTAAATCACAGGTCGGTGACAGACTGACAGATTACGAAACTTAAAACAACTTTTAATCATAATAATAAAAATAGATAATATTATTGATCTCTTCATAGAAAGCAATTAACGGAAGGGAGTGGACCAAAGTGAAAACAAGCAAGGAGCTCTGCGCACATCGTGGCAAAGCCTGCGGTCCTACGTGGCTCTCTCCGATTGGCTATCTCTTGCTTTAGCTGATTTTCTTGGAGATGAATTCGAAGTTGCATTCCATAGTATTTTTAGAAAATAAATAAATTAAAATAAAATATTTTTCATTTAAAAAATGCACTTAAAAATGGAGTTCTAAGAAGTCATTAGTTAATAAATATCTATCCAAAATTTTGTTATAAAATGTAACTAGTTAATAAATATTCATCTAAAGTATTTTATCTTGAAATGGATTAATAACATCCTCTTCCCTAAATTTTAAAAAAATAATAAATGAAAACATAAATTTCTTAACTTTCATATTTTAGTCGCCAATTGGTTGATAAAAACCTAATAAAAATTCAGTTCCAACAATTCAGTTGATTACAAGTATTTGTTTTCTAATTTAATAGTAAAAACTTAATAATTATCTTTAAATAAAATAAATTAAAATTTTTAACTGAAAAGTTGAATAAGTTTTTTAATTAAAACGAACTAAACAAACCTAATAACATTTTATTTATTTTTTTATTTATAAAGTTCACCTTAATTATGTATAAGAATATGGTAAAGAACAAAAAAATATATATTATTTTAAATCATTAATTCTTATATATTGTGATTTATTGATATTTTATATCAATTGAGATTTAGATAAGAAAAAAAAAGGACGAAAATAAAATATGGGGTTTAAATTATTATAATTAAAATCAAACTATGTAGGATTTATTATTGTTTTAAACTTTAGGGACGAAACTATTATTATTTCATTCTTTTAAAATATACGTAGGACAGAATATTCTCCTAAGAACGTACAATAACGATGAGAAATACAACTAAGTTTGGGATCGTTAACAACAGTTAAATGAGGCGAATTTTGCTCCCCTCCATAAAGTATCTTCCTCTCCATAAGTCTGCACGTTTGTATTGTATCTTCTCTCAAAGTGTCTTCTACGTGTTTCCTTTCCTTCTCTTTCTCTCTCTGTTTTCTTTCCGCCCTCTTTGTTTTTTCCTTTTTCCTTTTTCCTTTTTCCTTTTTCTCTTTCTTTTCTTTCAATTGGGGACCTGCATCTGCATCTCATCATCTGCATGCATTTCTTCTGATCTATGATTGTGATTGTGTTATAGACAAAGAGAGAAGAGTTTTATTTGCATGTTTGTTTATGTTCATGGTGTAGAGAAAGGGAGAAGAAAGTAATAAAGTTTATTAAGATCAAATTAACAAGATGTTGCATAGAGCTGCAAGCAATGCGTATTCATGGTGGTGGGCAAGCCATATCAGAACTAAGCAGTCTAAATGGCTCGAGCAGAACCTTCAAGGTAACATATACACATCCATATGTTCATCTCAATCAAAGATTATACAGTTTTCTATTATGTTGAGGAGAAAATTGTATCAACTCTGATATCTGATGTCTTATTTTTGAATGTTAGATTATAATGATTTCAGCTTCCAAGTTTGTTTCAATTGGAATTACTGTTTATGAACTTTCTCAATGAAATAGTTGTTTTTGGTTAGATAGTCAATTTCCTTACAAATTCCTCAGATTATGAAAGTTCGATTTGTGGTTTTTAGAATCTATCAATGCTTAAAATTTACACAAACACAGGACTGGATCTTAGCACATGACATGTCTACTTTACTTGTTTTGTGTTAATTGTTTAACATTTAATTTATTTATGCATAGTAATAGTAGTAAATAGAAATTATTGTGAGCAAAATCAGAGTGGTAGAAGAAAGGAATTTAAAAGATTCAAATTTATACCATTATGTAATTTAGAAATCATCTTGGTTTGAAGAAATCTGTATATATGTTGCTGGAAAACTCAGAAGAAAATGTGATGGGTATTGCAGATATGGAGGAAAAGGTGGCGTACACGCTTCAACTGATCGATGAAGATGGAGATTCATTTGCCAGGAGGGCAGAAATGTACTATAAAAGGCGACCAGAGATTGTTGGCTTTGTTGAAGAAGCTTTCCGAGCTTATCGAGCCTTAGCTACACGTTATGACCATATATCCAAAGAGCTACAGACTGCCAACACCACCATTGCTGCTGTTTGCCCAGATCAAGTCCACTTTGCAATGGATGAGGATGATGAAGATGCCCCACAAAGAACACAGATGAAGAATTCAGAAAAACCAGCAAAAAATGTCCCAAAGGTTCCAAATATGCCGAAAAAAGATTTGAAAGGCATTTTTACATCAGCCAGTAAGCAATTGCGACCTAGTAAGTCCACAAAAAAGCCAACTATTGCTAAACCTGTTAAACCTAAATCTGGTTTGAGCAAATCTGAGGGACTGAAGGAGATTGACAAGCTTCAGAAACAAATTTTGGTCCTGCAAACTGAGAAAGAGTTTGTCAAGAGCTCATATGAGAGTTGGTTAGCAAAATACTGGGAGATTGAGGACCAGATTAATGAAGTGCAACAAAGGATTTGCAGTTTGCAAGATGAATTTGGAGAAGGCATATTCATTAAAGATGACGAAGCTAGGAATTTGATGACAGCAACAGCTTTGAAATCATGCCAACAGACATTGGATCGGTTGCAGGACAAGCAGGAGAAATCAGTTGGGGAAGAAAAAGTAGAAAGAAAGAGGATTAGTGATACTCGAGAGAAGCTCGAGTCTCTCAAGAATGAAGACAGTCAGAAAAAGCCATCTGCAAAAGATGATTATGTGAAGGCAATAGGAGAGGTAGAAAGATCAGAACAAGGTACGGTCAGCGCTACACAAGAGAAAGAGGTAGAAAGATCAGAACAAGATATGGTCAGTGCTAAACAGGAGAGAGAGGTAGAAAGATCAGAAGAAGGCACGGCCAATGCTACACAAGAGAGAGAGGAATTGGAGTCATTACAAGAGATGATGAAGGAACAGTTTGAGGACGGGTACACTGCATCTCTCAGTATGACAGAAATGGCAGAGAAGATTGATGAAGTTGTGAACAAGGTGGTTAATTTGGAAATTGCATTTTCATCGCAGACAACTCTTGTACAGAGATTAAGAACAGAGGCTGATGGACTTCGAGCACAAATTCGGACCTTGGAAGATGATAAGGCAACACTGATCAGTGACAAAAATGATTTAAGCAGCAGGCTGACAGGGATGCAGGAAAAGTTGCATATACTTCAGGATGCTAACCAGAGCGTAGAAGGCCAGAAAAGCAGTGCGCAAACACATTTAACTGAAGGTAATTGTAATCTCGATCACCTTTCTGATAAAGTGCGAAGTGTGAAATCTGATAAGAAGCTTGAGTATTCATCAGCAAAGGAGGACAATTCCCCAGTTTGTCTCAACTTGTACAAGGTGATTGAAGGACAAGAAGCTCCCCCAAGTGCTCATGATGGTCTCAACAAACTGCAGAGTGTGAAGCTATCTGAGGAGCATCAAGTCAAAACTTCATCAGAAGAAGTGAAGAAATCTCCAGCTAAAGTCCAATTTGTGGAAGGAATTGGAGGATCTGAAGGTGGAGCGAATCTTGGCATTGAGAAATTGCCTACGGAGAAGCCAGATGAGGAGGTTCAAGTCAAAACTTCATCAGAAGAAGAGAAGAAATCTCCACCTAATGTCCAACTTGTGGAAGGAATTGGAGGATCTGAAGGTGGAGCAAATCTTGGCAATGAGAAATTGCCCGTGGAGAAGCCAGATGAGGAGCTCAAGTTGTCAGGTTCAACACAAGATGAAGAGACGTCTACACTTGCTGTATCAGTAGATGAGTTCAAAGAACAAGAAGACAAACAAAATCACGGTGATGTTCCTGAAAAGGCTAGAGATACACAAACAAAAGTTGTAAATGATACAGAACATAAGCCTTCTGCTACTTCTGGAAATCAAGGAGAAGCTGTTAGTCAATACCAGCCAAACGAAGAATCTGGTAAACTTTTAGAGAGAACTCAGGACCAGATGAAAGAGGAAATGATTCACAGGCAAGCTTCATCAGGACAACCAGATAATCTTCTCGATGTTGAAAGGCAGGAACAGGCAACAGAAAAAGAATATGAGCCAGACTGGAAACAGATGTTTCTGAATGGCATGGAAAATAGAGAAAAAACTCTATTAGCAGAGTATACTACAGTTCTACGGAACTGTAAGGAACTTAAGAAGAAGCTTGACCAAGGCGACAGGAGAACTGGGGGCTGCAACAATGAGATGACGGAGCTGCAAGAACTAAGAAGTGCCAACAATGAGAAGGATGAGGAGATACGATCCTTGCGTCAGAAATTGGGCATTCTGCAAGCAGCCATTGGTGAAAATAATGACCTAGATGATCAATATGCTGAACAAAAAGTAACTGTGACTGAAACCCCAAGAACTCAGTCAACAGATGGCGAAGTGGACATTAATGTGATTCAAGTAGACCAAGCTGATAGTGAAGCAGCAATTGAAGAAAAATTCAGGATGAACATTGATGAATTGCTAGAGGAGAACTTGGACTTTTGGTTGCGATTCAGCACTTCATTCCATCAAATACAGAAATTTGAAACTGAAGTTAAAGATCTGCAGGCAGAGGTATCAAAACTTGAAGAGAAACAAAAGAAGCCTGAAGGAAGTAGTTCCATAAAGTATTCTATGCAATCAGATGGGCGGCCATTATACAAGCATCTGAGAGAGATACAAACTGAACTAACAATGTGGTTGGAGAAATGTGCATCACTGCAAGAAGAAATGAAGTCCAGGTTTTCATCTTTATGTGACATTCAAGAAGAAATCACAAAAGCATTGAAGATGAGTGCAGAAGATGATGACTTCAAGTTTACAAGCTATCAAGCTGCGAAGTTCCAGGGTGAGGTTTTAAACATGAAACAAGAGAATAACAAGGTAGCAGATGAGTTGCAAGCTGGTCTCGATCATGTTACAAATCTCCAACATGAAGTTGAGAAGACTCTGAAATTATTGGGTGACAAATTTGGACTTTCTGAGACAAAGAATGGTCCTAACAATACTCTGGAACACTCAGATAGTAGGTCCCGGGTTCCATTGCGGTCATTTATCTTTGGTGTCAAACCAAAGAAGCAACGAACATCATTCTTCTCCAGCATGCACCCTGCTCTAGCAAGGAAGTACAATGGTTTTATGGCAGGAGTAGGTAGGTAAAAATTGTGGGTTATTTTTTTCATTCATTTTATTTCATGGTACATTCACAGAAGCCAAAGCTTTTCCTTTTCTGCTTTTGTTGGTTTTGAGAATGTATGTTTTCTGCCCGCTGTACATGTTTGTAGTTTAAAATTATTTAATCAACAGGAACACTCAAGAATCTCTTCACTTTTTATTCCTTATAATTATACATCAGTTCTTTTGGTGCACAATCTGTTTCAGGGTTCTTAAATTTCAGAAATTTGTTTATATTCTTCGTTTCCTTTCATGAAACTCCAAATTCTTTCACTATTTCAAAGATATTTGAGAGATATAGAAGCATTGAATGTTTTAAGAATGTGCAACCAGCAATTAACAAAGGATAAGATAATACAGCAATCAACAAATTTTATACTTTGTCCTATAAACATGGTTGATTACAAATAATAATCAGTCCTTCCTCTTCTCAGGCGAAATTAGTAATATTAACAAATGGTTATTTTACAATCAAATCACACAACAACATATTTAAATCATACATAACGCTGGTCTTTGTAAGAATGTTGCACTCAGTCCACAAGAAAACCTAAGTATCATTTGTTTTGAGGTCTGAAGTTTGAATGTATTTTTTATGCAAATCATAATGATGGCGTCAGTTATTCCACTGGTTTTAAGTAGTTTCAGTTGTAAGATTTAGTCTTTATTGTCTATACAACAGGTAATTTATCATAGCAATGGCAGCTATAATGATCAGAAAGTGATTAGCAAACAGAACAATTTTAAAAGTAACAAGATTAAACATAAGAAAGTTGGAAAACTATCAATGCCAAGTCGCAAAAGTTACTGTATTCATATTATAACAGCAGCAAATAGAAGCAAATACAAAATGTATTGCACAGAACAATTTGCAGCAAGCAGAATTTCAGAGTTGTAAGCACATGTCATTTCAGAATATCATTTGCATTGTAGAAGGGGCAAATACTTTTAAAAATGCATAAACAGATTCACATTAAGAATGTCAGACATTACAGCAATAGCGTAAGCTAATTATGATGCAAGATATAATTAACATTCTATTACTGTTATTGGCAAATGACCAATGTTAACATCATTACACTATAGTCAAGGTCAGAATCCCAATCCACATAAGAAAATATTTCTCTTTGCACCTCCCTCATTCAGAGTATAAGTGAAATATATATGCATATAACTATATAGACACTTTCTACAAATATGAGAAACAGCCATCAGGTTGCATATTGGTTAAAATCATGGCTCTTTCGATGCACCAAATGATACCTCTGATACTACCTTAGCTCCCCTTCCTTTGGCCATGTAAAGTCCTATGTGATGCATCAAATCCTGCCGTGCAATAGAAAATGCGTACTTAAAAACAGAATTTAGTATTCAATGAACAGAAAAGCATATCAGAATTTTTCATTTTTAATTATTTATTCTTATTCTTATTATTTTTTTTTCTGTTAAAAGTTTTTCCAGTTAATGAAAATCTTGGCACCAATTCTCTGATCTAAAGTATGGACCTGGATGACTTCAACCTTGTGCATTTTGAATGCAATTACATTTGAAAAAGATCAAGAAAATAAGAAGCTTTAACCACACCCAAAATATTTTTTATTCTTTCTCCTGAGTCTGCTGTAGATATTATCCATTTATGGTTCAATAACAGTTGATTTCAGCCAACCTTATGATTCAATTCAAGAATACATATTAACTACGTCAACCAGAGGAATCAATGTTTGCTCCAAGACTCAACTAAATGTTACACGCAAAATTTAGTAACGGTAACAATAAATATTAAATTAAAAATCCACCACAAGACAACTATCTAATGACTTGAAGTACCTGTGGGTGAGCCAAAGCATCTTTAATAGTTCTGGCAACATGAACAGGTAAATCATAAGTTGCACAACCAGGAGAATACACAATCACATCCTTCAGTGGGGTAAGAAAACCACGATTTCTGGCAGAGAGTGCAGAACATGTAAAATCGAGCACACATATGTCTGTGCATATCCCTAACACCAGGATCTTCAAAAACCACAAAGGCAGTCAAAATTAGAAAAAGAAAATGACATTACAATTAAAATCAGTAGAATTCATAAATACAGTGGTCAAATTTCCCCATATTGAGTAATATACAATGAGAAACAGCCTTTCTATAGGCAAACTACAATTACTTACATTTACAATTTGATTATTCTTCACCCAGTTTACAAACGCATTGGATCCATCTTTCTCAATAGAACCAAGAAACCCATCAATGCAATCCTTGCACCTAAGTGTTACATTGGTTTCATTTTCTAACCATTCTAGTGCTGCAAGAATAACACAGAAACAACATTACAAAGGAAAAACATACATTCCATATAAGTCATACCGTATGCAGCTAGTTCTTATAAAAATAATGAAGTAATATAGAATCACAAGAAGTACCCGGAACTAGTTTTGCTTCATCTGTTCCAATAATACAATGAGGAGGATATGGGGGCTCTGGAACATCAGGATGATGAGAATCAAGAAAAGCAAAAACAGGCCATTTCTTCTCACAGAACATTCTCGCAAGTCTCACAGACTCGTCTACCATTTGAGAGATTTGTTCGTTAGGCTGCATTGGAGCCTGTAAAAAACGAATTCACGTAACTATGAAATGAATACAACGGCTTCTTCATCATAACCCCAGTTAAATCCAGAATGAAGCAATTGCATTACATAAAACCCAGTTCGCTAATGGCCGATAAACCAAATAGGTCAATACTACCAATATTAAAGCATGCAACAGTTGAACAAATAAATACATAATCAGATTGTATTTGCAGCTAGAAATCTCATGAATAAGGAAATATTACCAATTTGCCAGCACCGACAGTACAGAAACCATTAACCATGTCAACAAGAACAAGCCCGGTGTTAACATCTTCAGACAATATAAATGAATCTTGTTCCACAGGAAGCTCAGTCTTGAGCATATCAATCATCGTCTCCGAAACCATCTTCCTCTTGCTTATGGGAATTCCGATAGAAGGGGTTATTTGTCAAAAGGCGAAGGAGGAGGCAAAATTGTAAATATGGAATACCAAGCGTTGGTGGACAGGTGATACCTTAAGATGGCGATGACGTGTTGAATGGAAGTCATTGATCGCCCCACTTTGTAGAAAAATGAAAAATGCGACCAATTAAGATAGTGAACTATGACTGAGATTCCATTATTGTAAGGACTGGTGTCTCATTCGTAGATTTCTATTCCTTCGTAGTTTTAAAAAGAAGGTTTTTTTTTTTTTATATCTATTATTTATTTATTTATTTATTTATTTTATTGGGATAATAACATCCGGATCCCTAATTTTTTAAATTTTGAAATAGCCTCATTGTGCATTTGTAAAAATAAGTCCCTAATTACTATTAAAAATGAAAATAACTTGGGTGTTAAGCTACATTCTTTGTAAAGCGGTGGTTAATGGGTCAGCACAACATGAAACATGGTTGTCATGAAAATAGTAGGTCGGTGCAACACATGAATTTATATGAATTTACGTCAAACTTATATTTTAGGACAAAAATTTAATAAAACAACGTGATTAATATGAAAGTACAAATAATTAATTAAAATACTTTCGAATTAAAAAAGAATATTCCGACCATAAATGAGACATTTATACACTGTTATGGTATTTACGCTCAAAAGTAAGTTCCTAATTACTGTTAAAATGAAAATAACTTAGCTGACGTCTGGTTAATATAAAAACACAAATAATTAATTAATGAAACATGTGTGGTTGAAACCTTACAATAAATGAGAAAAGTTTGACTAGGTGGCCTTTGATACTATTAACTAATACTTCAAAAATGCTATTATAAGTGCAAATTGATGTGTTTGACTATTTATTTTAAAAATACTTATTTAAATTAAATTAAAAATCATAGTAATTTTTAATTTAGCACCTAATTAGATGTTTTCTCAATTTAGTACATGAAAATATATTACAAATAATATTGAACATTTGTAATTAATGTTTATATTATACTTTTTGATATTATCAAATTTGCATTACTATTATTAAGGGTGGGTAGAAAAAATTGGCTCGAACCGAATCGAATCGAAATCAGACCGAAACTGACAAATTCATTTTGATTTTTTATATAAATCGGTCCGATTTTGGTTTTAAAATATAAAAACTTAAAATTTTTGGTCCAATTTTAAATTTGGTCTAAAAAATTAGGACTAAACCGAATTTATTATTTTTAATATTTTTTATTGAAAACGACGCCGTTTTATTGTATAGGTATAAAATTATCTAAAAATTTTTTAAAAAGTAATAATTTAATTTAAAAGCTGAACCGATGATAAAAACTAAACTGATCGACTCGATTTTAATTCGATTTTTTTGTACAATCGGACTAGTCCGATCCTTTATTTCCATTTGATATGATCCAGTCTCAAAATATAAAAATTTTAAATTTTTTGTTTCGGTCCAGATTTTTAAAAACTTGGATTAAATCGGACCATGCCCACCCCTAACTATCATAACACAATAATTTGCTTAATCTTTTTACAATATTTATGGCAACAAATGATATTTTTTATAATATTTATAAAATAAAATTTTACTATTATTCAATAATTATTTATTTTTTTATAATATTATTTTTGTTAAAAATATTAAAAGTAAATATCATCAATACATAAATATTTATTATATTAATATTTTTTTTATATAATAGTTTATTTAAAGTACATTATTTAAAAAAATATTTTGATAATTAATAATCAAATAATAATTATTTTTCTAAAGTACTAAAATAAAATTACTAAAAACAATATAATCCCGGGGTAACCTAAATTTATAGGTTGAAACGAATAAACCTTTTAAAAATTAAACAAACCGTACAAAGCACCTCTATCTTTATATAATTTTTCAGGGATTTAACATATATTTCTCCTAAAATTTAAAATTTTAACACTTACATAGAAAGTTTAAGAAAAAATATATTTATCTCTCTTAAACCGTCAGTTAACTATCTATTTTTATATAAATAATTATAATACCTTAAATTACTTTAAAGTAAAGATTAAAAAATTCAATTTTTATTTAATCAAAAATAATTTTAATTTATATTTATTTAAAAATTAAAAATTTTATTAATGACAATTTAATTTGACAATTTTAGTTTACATTTATTTAATATTTATTAAAATTAAGAATTTAATTAATGATAATTTAATTTGATAATTTTAGTTTACATTTATTTAATATTTATTCAAATTAGAAATTTAATTTTTATTCATGTATCATACTTATTTAAATTTTAAATTCTAATATGTAAACCTGTTGTCTTTCTTACTCCACTCACTTGTAAAATCTTCAACAATAGAGCATATTTTTTTAATTTCACTAAATAACTCCACAACCTTATCAACCTCACTCTTTTTACAAAAACACTTTAATATAATATTTATATCATACACATTTATATTAAATTTACACTTCAATATCAATCTTCTAACTCGCAAAGTAAATGTAAAATTTTGAGTTTACATAAAAAAATTTGATGAAACTATTTAATGATGAAAAATTAGAAAAAATATCAACATGGGTTAATTACTAATTTTAAATATCATTAATTAAATTTTTAATTTTAAATATCATCAAATAAATTTTTTAATTTAAATATATATCAAATATATATAAATTATAATTGTCATTAATTAAAATTTTAATTATTTTAATTATCAAATAAATTAAAATTAAATTTCTTAAATTTTACTTTAAAATAATTAAGGATATTATAGTTATTAAAGTAAAAATAGATGGTCAACTAATGGTTAAAGGGAGATAAGTGTATTTTTTCTTAAACTTTTTATATAAGTGTTAAAATTTCAAACTTGAAGAGAGGTATCTGTTAAAACCCCGTCATTTCTTCAATGATCCTGTTAGAAGAAAATTTTTGTTGTTATGCGAGGTCTCATTCTGCCTGTAACTGTCACTCTGTCAGGAACGTATTTGTTATAAATAGAAAAATTTTGATATTATCTGTAAAAGAACAAGGCATCCGGATGTTAATTACCCTTTGTTAACTGTATTATTTATGAACAAAAGGTCGGACCAACGACTGTCCTGTTTAATTGCAAATCAATCACTATCCAACTTTCATCCGTTAACGTTATATTTGATGTACTTTTTTTTTTTTTAATATTATTTGATGTGTTAAAACTAATTATGTTCAGAAACATATATATTAATCTAATTTAATGAAACTGCCACGTCAGCATAGACCCGACCCGACCTGCAGAGAATTGCCCGGGAATTTGCCAACCTACAGTCTTTCGCCGTCATTTTACTCTCATTTCCGTCGTTGATACTACTCCTGCACGTCCACAGAACATAACCATGTTCCCGTTGGTGCGCTTTATGAATTTTACTGTTCCGAAAATCGCATGATGTTTTATTTGCTTAGAATTCCTGATCTGAGCTTCTTTTTATTTCAATGGTATATTAATACATAGGTTATTTAATAACAGCATTGCCAAGGCTATGAACGATGCTAGCAAAAGAGATGGCTATATTACCATCCCTGTAACTTGCTCCTTGAATTCTTTATAAATAGTTTGATTAACCTCTCCAATATTGTTTTATACTGACTAATTAATCAAATACTAAGAGATTATTTGTTATTCTTGTTTTAATATTTAGTTGTTTAAATTTTTCTTTCTTAACTAATCATGTTTTCTTTTAATTTAATAACTATTTTAAGACAAAAATATATTTTTTGTCTATAAATACATTTCCCACCAAAGAGAATAGTTAGATTCAAACATTTAAATCTATTTAAAATTTAGGCTGTCGGTCATCCCTTCACAAGTTCACATCCTTGAGAATTCTCAAGAATCAGGACACCAGACAGACAAAATCCTTGAATAGAGATAGAGAGGACATACATGTAACAAACATGGTAGAATGATATATATATATATATATATATGTATATATATGTATGTATGTATGTATATATATGTATGTATGTATGTATGTAAGGGTGCGCGCATTATTTGAGAATTACAGAGTTTCTTTTTTAGTTATATGAAATTACACAACTTTTGATATTACCAAAACGCCAGCAATGCGCCATCACAAAAACCATTATCATATAAATAACGTCCCAGATAATAGGGAGACTTTTAGAAGAAAACTAGCTAAATATATACCATAATAGTAGGTACATTCCTGCTGCTCTTCTATGCATAAATTTTACTCAAGAGTTGCAGCATGATGATGCGTCAAAAAAAGAAGCAATTTGTTCACTTTTGCATACTTCATACGCCTGTCAAATTTACAGCAACTGAGTACACTGTTCCAGATATCTATAACATTATAACATATTCAGCAGGGCTAGCCTTTTACAGCAACTCTGAGCGTCAGTATATTACTTGGATACAGCAACTATCTAGCAGCCAGGATGACAAGATAGATAAAAGACAAAAACAAAACCAAAACCTGAGTGACTTCAAAATGCTACACATATATGTCCATTATCATAGGATGAAAGGAATTGTGGAGGAGTTGAACTCACGAAGTCACAGGATCATTTGCCCCTTCCACCGCCCTTACCCTTGTCATGATCTTGTGGGAGTTTTACACCCATCAGCCCAAGCAAATTGGATGTAGGGCCAGGGAGACCTTGTTGGGAAGAAAAGGAATCAAGGAGGTTCTTCACAAGGTTCAAATCCACATCAACAGGTGTGAAGTCCTCATCCATGTCTTCTGTGGCATTTGATGAGCCCTGCAAGAATAAAATTCATGCATCAGATACTGTGATCCAAATTTGAAAAGAAAAAGAAAATGTTAGCTAAAAGAGTTAAATACTAAAAGAAGTATATAATCTACTATACACTTAATACAAACAAGCAATACACGCTTCTTATTTCAATCAGACAGTTATTACCCGTGAAGCAAGACAAAATTAACTGTTAAGTATTTGCAAGTATACGAACTCATTACCTCAGTTTTCTTGGATGGTTCTTCATTTGCATGTATGAAACTTTTCTTGAGGGTGGTGTTCTTCAGTTCATTGTTCAAAGCATCTGAATAGGAATGCATGAAACTATCCTCTCCATCATCATTATCCTCATCGGCAATGTCACTACCATCCTCATCTGTGAATTTCATTAATGAAATTATAAGAATAAAGTAAATTGAATACAATATATACAAGAACCATAGACTTTTCATTTACCAATAGCACCACTCACATTCTCTAGAGTCAATAACGTGTGTTACAACATGAAACAAATATGGAAGTATGGAAAGTAGGCAGCTTCATGTTAGTAATCTTGAAAGGTTGACAGGCCTCTAAAAGCATCAATAAGGTAAGATAAACCAGTTGAATCCTCCTACGGCACAAATCACTAGGCTTCAGACTTCATTAGACTGAAGTTTCTGAAGAAGTCCTATTATGATATGAAGTCAAACAATCTAAGAATGAAAGTAAGAAGAAAATACTACTAGGATATGAGATCAAGCAATCTAAGAATGAAAGCAATCACATATAGGGGTGATAACTATCCATATGCATCTCAATTACATACATTATTATAATTCTGCAATCTAAACTCTAAAGTGCACTCATGAATTGAATTATTTATCAAAGATTTTCTGCAAAAGGCATTTTATAGACAACCAAACTGCAAAAACGAGATAGTTTCTTGTTTGGGATATGGTTTCATAAGGGATAACCCAAGCTTACAAATTCACAAGCCCAGGGAGGTAACCATCTCATAACTGCTCTTTTGCAGATGAGTTACCTAACCACCTTGGCAGTGATAAGCTGCTCTAACAAAGTTAAAGATATATTCACTAGATTTTAAAAACTTTCCACCAAGAAAAGAAGAAAAAATAAAACACTGCAGCAAATTTAACTAATTTATAAATTGGAATGAGGCTTACCAAAATCCATATCCGAAGAGGACCCTTCTTCAGAGTCATCATCATTAGCAGCATCTTCCTCGCAACCTTGACCCCTCATTACTGATTCCATGTCTTTGATAAAACGGTCCACATCAAGATCTACCTCTTCCAGATTCCTTCAGAGAGGAAAGATTAAAGAAAGATGAGATGCTGTGTCCAGTAATTTAAGTTACAACATATAGCAATAAAATATGTATACATGCGTTCAAATCTGGCCTATATCACAAGCAAATAACCATGAGCCATAATTTATTAATGAAGCAAAAGTATTACAACTGATCAACTGGGGTCTAGGACTGTAGAGCCATCCCAAAAACAAACGAGTTTACTACACTTAACATCCCACAAAATTAAAAAAGAAACTGAAACAAAAGGAAATGCAGCATTGCACAACTGCTTAACCTCTGGCTATGTGTAGCATAAGGTTGAGGTGAGGACTTCAACCAAAGCAGTTAGGCTGCTGATCCGCCTGAGGTCAGGCCAAGCTAATTATGTAACTTGAAATTTTAAGTTTAAGATATCAAAATATTGAAGGAAAATTTGGGAGAAAGAAGTCACAAGAGAGGGAAATAGACAGATAAATACAAGTACTGGCATGAATTATCAGCATGCTTGTCTCATTAAGGTGGAGATGCAGAAGGCACATTCATGCGGCGAAAAAATAATTGAAACATTCAAAAATTATGTATTGGCTGTCATCACAGGGGAAAGACTTCAAAGAGAATTTGCTTTTAGAAAGCACACCTGTTATGTATTAATATATTTGATAGTAAACAATACAGCTGGATTTATACCTTAAAACAGAACTCATGATTTCAGAAAATACCAATTAGTTAAAGTATGTTGGTAATCAATTTAATCAAATTTAAACTCCTAAGATCTAGTGACACTTCAAACAATTCTATTTTATACCAGGCAAATCTCAATCACATTTTATCAGCTTATTCAAAATAAACAACTGAAAAATCCATGGTGCACCTAACAATGAAAAGTTTTTAAGTCAGAATCCAAGAAGAACAAGCCCACAATGCTACTTACAAGAAATTTATGCAACATCTATACGAAAATGCTCTCTTTGAATAAGAAAAAGAAATCCCAGATATGCATGCATTTGTGCGTAAATGGACAGAATGAGTATGTAAACTTGTAGAAGGAATAGATAAAGACAAAGGTATACTAACCTATTTTCTGGAACCTCTGCTCCCTTGTGGCTAGAAACTTTATGGACAAAAGTCTTCATAGTATTTGCTATATCACGAGGATCAAAATCATCAACACTTTTACTGGCTGATGGACCAGTATCCTGTGACTCATCAGATTTTTGTTTACTCTTCAGTTTTGAAGTATAAAGTTCCAACTCTTTTTGTCTCTCTTGGAGGGCAGTGTTCAACTCATCCTCACCACTGTAGAGCCAAGAATCATCATCTGAAGGAGGAACTTCCTGGCTCTTAAAATCATCAGCCGTATGAGGTAAAGCAAGAATCTCATCTATGTGTCTCACTGGAGCACTCATCATTTTACTGCAAGAAAAGAGAAATCTTAGTGATACAAGCTAAATTGAAACATCAAACAAAATAATAAAGTTGAAGGTACTAGTAAGATACAGAAACTACTTTAACACTGATTCTGTAATTACTGAAAATATATTTCTTTTTTAGCAAGGAGTATAACAAACAAACTCTAAGGGTACAATTGAAACATTTTCAATGATCAGAAAAACTTTTTTATTCATTAAACTAAGAAACAAAAATATGTGAGGCATAACTTTCCTTCAAACTCCTAAATATTCTTATTAAGCTCCATCAATTTCACATTCTCATGACATTGATAAAGCATAGCTAATCTTTCAAACTTCAAAACCATTATATTACACAGTATAGCACATACTACCACTAAAACATGTTCTCTCAAATAGACATGGCTACTGTTGAAACTTCGAAAACTCTCTGTTAGCACATTATGTGGTGCCCATTATAAAACATGATATCTCGAATAAAGATACTACGGATTTCTATAGACTACATTATATCCCCAAAGCATAAAATTAGTAGAAAAATAACCTAAAATTACCTGGTTCTAAGGAACAAATTGCTCTTCCTATAATACTCCTCAACATTCTCCATCAACCTCTTGTGCTCTTTTGATCCCGGAAGTAGCCCTTTAAAATATCCACTCTTCTCTAAACTCTCCTTATACTTATTCCACGTACTCCCCTTGCCTTCCTCTGCGTCCTTTCTCCTCTGCCAATAGACAATCTCAAAACCACAAGCAATCTTCATCCCCAACTCTGCTTCCAAATACCCTGCCACATCACCACTCCTGCTTGGCATGGGATAACATTTAGGCGCCTGAAACGTTTGCTGCATCAACTGCGCATACATTGCACGTGACATCTTGACATTGACCAAGACCAACTCTTCTTCCTTTCCTTTACTCAAAAATTTCTCCATTTTGGCTGCATACTTCATCGTATCAATATCTCTATCATAAAAACCTTCTACAGCAAGCGAAATCAAACAAGGTTCGTGCTTTAACACCTGAGCCACCGACACTGGCACCCTAACCCTAACGTTATGCATATTCTGTCTAGCTCGCTCGGGATACTCCGCAATCTTACTCTTGACCACGTTTTGGACAGCTTCCGACGCACGCGATTGGTTCTCATTGTCAATTAAAAACGTTAAACTATCAATCAAAGAGGGATTCGGTAGCGACCTTTTAGGAATGATATGAACATCGCCCCTACGAATAAACAAACGATTTTCGGAGTTCTCGGGGTTGAGCCAGCGAGGAAGGTGGAAGGCGGCTTCGATGAGTAAAAACTCACCATCGGAGTCCCAAACTCGGATTGATAAGTTCGGAAAGGCACGAGAGATTTCAAAAAGTAAGAAGACGGTGAACCACTCGTCTTCCAGATTGTCCCCGAAGCGGAGGCGGCCGCAGAGATGAGGAATGGCGGCGGCGGAGATGTTGGCGGAGAGGGATAGAGAGAAGGGCTCGTGTTGCCAGATGTAATCCGAAATGAAAGGAGAGAGATGGTTAAGGATTTTGAGGTGGAGGGATTGGAGAGAGGAAGTCGGAAGTGCGGAGTCAGGGTAGATGGAGTAGAACACGGTGTCGTCCGGAAGACGAGACTGCGTTGCCATTGCTCGAGAGTTGCTTTGCTGCCTGCTTGTAGTCTCTATCGTGAATGTTGTAGGGGTTTTAGCGACAGTGAGGGAGAAACAGAGAGCATTGTTTTTGTTTCGGGTTTTGCTTTCTGTTTGGGCCAGAATCGAACCGAAGGGAAGAGGCAGAAAGAGAACCGCCTTCGAATAATCGCTTATTAAACTAATGTAAATTTGGATTATTTCAGAGATTCAGCACACTCTTTTGGATAGAGAAAAGTTTGTCGTTCTCCACGATCTTGTAATGTAGCAACCCCTAAACTGGCCAATTTTTTTTTTTAATTTAAATAAAGTTCAAATTTAAATCTAATTAATATATCTATTTTTATTTTAAATATTTTAATTATTTTTTAAAAGAAAAAGTTAAAAAACGATATGTTTACATATATATTCTAAAAAATTAATAAACTAAAATTATTATTAATAAATCAAATATTTAAATTATTCATATATTTATTCATTTAAATTTAAATTTAAATTTAAATTTTTAACTTAATTATATTAAAATATTTTTAATAAATATTCATACATAAATTAAAAAATAAATAATTTTTTAAATATCTGAATAATTATATTTAAACTTCAACTAATACAATAAATAGCATCTAAGTGTGTTTTTGACTTTAAAAACACTACGATTCAGTTGGAGAAGATTCTAACCTTCTTGCTTTATAAAGTTTCCTAATTTTTCTCAATAAAAACCCCATAAATATATATACATATTAAAGAAAATTTAGAGATAAAGAAAAAGTTTTTTTCTATGTATATTTGTTATAATTAAAATAGGACTGCTTAGCTTCATTAGGTTTGATTTTATTATATTTAATCTTATAAGTAATTTTTTTAAATGAGTATTAGAGTAAATAATTAGTTTTGTCACATCCTGTATTGCTAACAAGAATAAGACATAGTTGAGTTATAAAAATCTAAATCCTCCTAACTAATAAATGCTTTTTGGGTTGTAAAGTCTAAAATAAATAAATTCATAATGAGTTGTGTGTCTATAATTTAGATAATATCTACTTGATTTAAATTTGGAATGCTTATTATATTTCGCTACTATGCATGGGATCCATTATTCTAAGTGTTACTCTTACGATTTCTATGATAAATGTTATTATACTGTTCTCATGAAGATGTAAGGTTTAAAGGAGGAGATTTTTATGTCTGACATTACTAGTAAGAATGCGATTAGATTAGATGAGTCTTGAATTTTAAACTTTGAAAATAAACTCATGATAAATTGTATGCCCAAAACAAAAAATATTTATTCGATTTAGGGTTTGGATTATTACAAGTTTGCTTTCATTTTTTGGTTTATGTCGATTTTTTTGTGAGGACAGCAACTTCAAGGGTGTGAATTTGTATATCCATATCCAAATTTTTTCCCAAATTTTTAATCCAAAAACATCCCATTGATCTCATTGCAACTAATAAAATATCAATATTAGGTGCATTTCAATTAATGAAAAGTAGAAACTTAATAAGAATACTTGTAATACTTTTTCATCATTTTAATAAAAACTTCTATTAAGTTTTTCGTTTTTTATTATTATTTTAAAATTATAATAGGATATCCAAATCATATATTATGGATAAAAAAGATTTTTCATGTTAGATATTATCATATTCACATTCAGTTAGATAATAAATATTTGTATTAATCATTAACATGAATGTTAAGTTTAGAGCATTTTATTTGTTCAATTCGATTTGAATACAAGTCAACGATATCCCTATCCATTAGTAATGGGTGTTATTCTTAATTTAACCACTATATCTTATATAAAATTCAACTCTATATACTTATTTTAATCACAATCAATATAAATCTTTTTCTCTAATAATCACAATGAGATTGAATTGATGAATGAGTATTGAATGAGTAAAACATTAAAATCTCCTTTTATACTGAGATCTTGGGCAAAAATTTATCAATCTCTTACTTTTATTGGTGTAATCTACTTTAGTGAAGATGACCAAACTTTTAAGGTGAGTTATGTAATTGATTTTAGGATAATTTTCAAGTTATTTGAACTAATTTTTACAATCTTTGTCACATCTCAAAATTTTTAAAAGTCACTGTACTAGCCCCAGACACATTAAATTCCACCGTTATTTTAAACAGTTAAAAAAATAAAATTATAATTTTATAAATTTAAGTTAATAAAAAATCGTTTTTTCTTCTCTCTTCTTTTTTTTTTTTTATTTTCTTTGTTTATTTTTAGCAATCATGTAAGGCTGTTTGCAACAGTGATGGAGGAGTGATGAAAAGACTAGAGAAAAAGAAGAAAAGAAAAGAAAAAATAATTTTAGGCTTTTTAGGGATTATATCATCTTTTTACATGGTAAAATATAGTCAATGAAAATAAACGGTTAAAGATAACGATTACAGTTAACATTTAGAGACGATACCATGATTCTTATAAATTTTGGGGCACGATGAATATTAATCGGAGTAAATTGAAGATCACGTGTTACGAGAATTCTTCTGTATTCCTACAAGACTCCTAAAAAAGCGCTTTAATAGTATCTAGTCTATTCGAATAGGCAACAATGAACTGTGTAATTGATTGATTTGGTGATAAACCAGTCCCCGTTAGAAGCATAAACTTTGCTGAGAGGCAAATTATATTTTAACAAATTAAATTATTCTGTTTTCACGTTTAAACGTAACTATAATTAATTAAAATATCTTAAATTTAGGTTGAATTTTTAGTAAAAACTATTGTTTAAAGTTTATTACAAAAATATCTTTCTTAAATTATTTTTAAAAAAAAAATATTTTTATTAAAAATAAATGTCAATCATATTTTAAAAAATTTTTTCGAGAGTATTTTAGTTTAATTGAATCATTTTTATACAAATTTTAAATGGCCATCGTTTTAAAAAATTAAATTCTTAAGTTGGTCCCTTTACATAAAGGGCATCTGTTACGTCTTCTTCTAGGTTTCAGTCGTCTTTAGAATAATCTACATTCTTATTCGACAGTGATACCGGTACGTCAGGTGAGGGCAAGAGATACACACCATTTTATGAGAATATACGATTAATTAACTAGTACCACGTGAGCTGCATGTGTTATTTCTCTTAATTTTGTAATTAATAATTCATAATTGGGGAAATACAGTTAGTAAATTAACCTAGACTTTTTTTTTTGGGAATAATAATTTCTTAATTAAAAGAAAAAAAGGTAATTACGTAAATATAAAACTGAGGAAAGGGAACAGAAAGAATCTTATTAGATCGAACGGACCAGATAAATCAATCAGCCGCATCAATCATCCGTCTCAAAAGTGCTGAAATCCATACTGTCTCTCTCTCTCTCTAGCCGATTGATCATCACAGCCATTCTCAATCAGTCATGTGTTACGGTCACCGGCGATCGGAATCACCTGATTCTTTTAATCACTCACGATCTCGTCGTACGGCGAACGAGAATGCCTTGGTGGTGGAGGACCTGCGCGGGCGTCTGGCCGAGACTGAGGCGCGGCTCGCGCGAGCCAGGGCTCGAGAAGCTGAGCTCAGTCGCCGGCTCGAGGAGATGAGACGATTTGTTTCTGTTATGGAAATACTTGAGAACTACCTTAAAAGAAGGTTTCGCGAGCAGCAAGAACACTTGGCACAGCTATTCTCTGGTCTTCCGCAAAAATAGGATGCTCTTGCTGGTGATTATAACTGATACCCTTGTTAATATGACTTACTACTTATGAATGTTGTTTTTGCGTTGTTTGTGATGCTTTATTTTTATGAAGGGAATTATTACCGGTGGCATAAAAATTTCGCTTTCTGTAATGTAATTGATGATCCTAGTTCAAAATTTTCGGTAATTTTAGTAATGTATTGGATGAAATTGCTGCTTGATAAGTTAAATTTTAGTGGTTTGGGGTTTGATGAGTGCGAACGATAGACTAAAGTACGTGGCTGATGGTGTCATTACTAAGTGGAAGGATTAGAGTTTTTATCTTTAGAGGGCATTGTAAATAAAGAACCTCTTAATTGTGATTATAAAGGCCAAAAGGTAGAGAGGAGCTGGGTTTTAACTTTTATGTTCAAAGATATTATTGGGGTAAAAATGGCAAACTTGGATTGGGCTATTGAAATTATGATTATGGGTTGAGTTTTTACCTTTGAGAGAGCAGGGAATGAGAAAAGGATGAGTTAGCTGGTATCAACAGGGTGTTTTGTATCATAAACAAGAAGGCTCGTTATGAGTTAAAGAAGGCATGAAGTGAATTTTTAAACACAGTATAAAGTGTTAAGAGCTTCTTTTGTTTTGATTTTTCAGCTGAATGTGGCTGCGTAATTCAAACAATTTGGGTTATCATACTCTCTTCTGCAGAAAGGACAAGAAGTAATTCTTGGGATTTGTATTTTGATGTGATTGGATTGGGAGAATGTATAGCAACTAACCTGTATTTGCTGATTTCAAATTTCAAATGCAGAAATTGCATGGTTATAGTACCCATGATATGGATTTCAATTTTCTTAAGGGGGATGATAAAGTAAGCAATTTGCTAGATATTAAAAGCTGTCTTTTAATGATAACTTCAATTCACTATCAGTCAAGGAAAAAGCACTTTTTGTTGAACTTCTTTTCACTGCTGGAGAGGCAAGATACTTTGGTGAAATCCTAAATATTTATAGGATATATGTTGGTAATATAAGATTTTTGTACTGGCAAATGATGCTGCCTTTCATGTTCTGGTGATGATAGTTGTGGGAAGCATACCAAAACCAATTACATCAGGAAAGAGTTACCATGACACCAGTGTGTGGGCTGTTGATTGTGCATACTTCTTTATTAGTCATGTATGATATCATTGTAGTGCCTTGCTGCTTTGGAATATTCTTTCATTCTTTGTGGTGGTTGGTGATTGAAGTTAACATCCTATACTCTAAACTAAGGGAAATGCTACAGATTATTAGTTAACATGGGTTATATTCATAATGAAAGATGTAATTATTATTGTGAAATGCTATATCTAGTCAGTAATGGTTTGTTTACTTAAAAGTGATTGATTATACTGGAATAGGACCAGAGGACAAAGTATTGAATTATGGCACTTTATAATCATTCATAGCATTTTCCCTGTTAAGTTTTGAAGTTGCTTCTCTCACTTCTGCAAGCAAGCCACTAGGAGTATGAGTTACTAATGCCAATTTATTTATCCCGAGATCTCCTTTCAATTTCTGCTCTTTGCCTCCCCCTCCCTTTTTCTTTCTTTAAGTTAGTGTTCCTCTCAAATCTAAATTTTGTGAACATATCAAGAACAATTGATGGAGATGTGTATAATTTTCAGTTGTAGCTGGGGTTGTTTCAGAAATTGCCACGAAAGCTCTTTTTCTTTTGTTTATCAGAAGGGGTATGTATCATTGCGCTAAGGATATATTTCATTTTGACAATAATACAGACTTAAATAGTCCTGTGTTTTAATTTCCTGGGAATTTTCATAATATTATCTTCTGGTTAAGAATGAAATATAACCTTGGTGAAACTCCAAAATCAGTGCTGATATTGCTTTTTCCTCACTATCATTGTCAATCCTCATTTGACAAATGGAAGTATATTGGTTTTTTTTGTTCCAAGACTCCATGCACAAATCTACTTTCTCGGCAGTCTGTAGTCTCAATGTGAATTTTAGTTCCTACTATTTAGATGTTGGTTGGTGTTATGTTTTGTATAAATGATGAGACTCCACTATATAATACCAATTTGCTATGTGTACATTATTAGAATTTCCTGATACAATCATATGATCAGATTCTTTCTCAAACACATGCACACTAAAAAATTGAGATGCATCTAGATCATTGGTTTAAGATATGTACGAGATTAAGGTGCCATTCATAAGATGGAAGCACTGGGGATCAAATAATATAAATAATAAATAAATGGTTTTTTTTTTTTTTAAAAATTAGTGGTTGTTAAATATTTTTTTGAGTTTTATTTTAAAAATTAAATGGTGGTAAATAGTACCAAACAAACCCTTAATACCCTTAATAATAGAGCAAGTGTAGCTAGTATGATTGCTTGAAGAAATGAACTTGTTTATCTATACTTTTTGATAACACCGTTGAACTGTACAAACACCATGTGATAGTTTACAGTTACGAGAATTATAATAGTAGTTTATTGGCTGGGCCATGCTCGATGATTGTTTTGATTGTACAAGAATTATTCGTTCCTATAAAATATATGTTCCATTGTTCTTCAACCTAAGTATGAAAATAATATGGTTAAAGAGTCAATATGAAGCGTTCATTCATACCGGATAACTACAAAATCTTAGTTTGAGAACTACACAAAATTTCATTAAAATGCCTTCGGTTTCAAGTTACACACTGTGGAGGAGAAAAGGGCACTCCACCTGTATCACAGTCAAACCTAAAACAGCACAAAGAAAAGAAAATGAAATCATAAGAGACAAAATACATAACAATATAAAAAAATAGATGCTTTTATATAATATATGATGGTATGATTTGTAGGGTTGAAAATGTGGTATTATTTTATTGTTATTTCTGTTTCCACTAGAAATATATAGGATGATGGATCCTTCGAGTTTACGGCAACCAAATGGAATAATGGACTAGTAATTATTAAGCCAAGGAAGCCAAAGAATTAATTATTTACAAATAAATTAGCATTTGCCTCTTAAATCGTGATCTGTTCTTCTACTTTGGATTATATAAATTTTTTTAATATTGTCAACTTTTCAACTAAAGCCTCTTTTAATAGATTTTATATTAGTTTGGTACGTAATTTTTTTAAAAAAATATATTGGTTGTTTGATTGTAAAGTACATGTTTTAGTAAATTTATATAATTACTTTAATAAATATATATTTTAAAATTGTGTTAGAAAATAGAAGTAAAGATTTTAAAATAAATAAAAATGTTTGAATAATATAATTTCGTTTAAAAAATAAAATTTTTATTTTTTAAAACCCCAAAATTTAGTTTTATGCTTGTAGACATAAATTAATTTTTTTGATCCTCCAAAAACTCTTCTTCCAAAGGCAAAAAGAATTAAAAAGAATTAAAAAGAGTTTTTGAAAACCAACTATAAAAATATGTTTGATATTGCGAATTTTCACTTAACAAATGTAAAGCTGTAAAAAGTTATATAATAACACTAATTTTTTTATGAAATTAATTTATTTTTTATTAATATTAACATTTAGAATTATTATAATTATAAATTTATAATACTCTAATTTTAAACATATCCTAAACAGTAAGGTTGGTTATTATTTTATTTGGCTGCGCTATTTGACAGTAATACCAAAGCTTTGCCTTCTAAATTCTAATATAATTTTCCAATTTTTTTGTCCTCAAAAGAAAAAAGAAAGGCTTTCCTAAAGAGCGACTTTAAAATGCCTATTCCCAATTGGTTTAAGACTTCAATTATTTTGGCTTTTTTTAGGTGATTTTCAAACAATTAATATCAAAGATAGAGACCCACTTCCTAATCCAAAAGAGAGACTTTCTCGAGAATATACATACAAGCAAACAAACACAGAAAGAAAAACTATTTGTTGTATTAATTAAGCAAGCAAGCCCTCACATTAATAAATATATTAATTATAATATATCGTTTGTCAAGGTTATCAATTGGTTGAGATGGAACTATATAAGTCCAAAATCAATGTAATATAATGAACTTTTAGGGAAGAGTTCTTTTCCTAATTAATTCCCTTTGGGACCCATCCTTTTATCATAACAACAAATCATAATCAATCAACAACTTATCTCACTAATCTATTTCATTCGCACTCACTGAATTTCACAATTTTTATTATTACTATTAATTTTTTTCAAAGTCTCAATCATAATATTACGACTATTTTTTATTATTTCAAAATATTTTATCAAATGAATAAATTAACACCTATCTAAATTTGAGATTTTAATAAAGACTTTTAATTTAAGACTTTTTTTTATATGATATCCATCTCAATTAAGATAATAAATTGCATTAGGGTATTTTATTAATACATATTGATATAATGCAATTTAGACCAATACAAATTCAATTAATTTAATTAATTACATTGAGAATTCGTTTAAATTATATCAATACAACTCATTTAATTAATGAGATTTAAAATTTAATAAATAATTCAAACTAATATGTGTGTACATACATATGTACATATATGTCTGTCTATTTGTGCCTATATATTGAATTCAATATATTTAACATTTAGCCTATTTTAACATGCCTAGTAATAATTATAATAATAGTTCATTCAAATAATTAATCAAAAATTACAATAAAATGACTTACAAAAGCAATTTATATTGTACCTTGTTATAAATAAAATAAAATAGCTTATATACTTGTCAAATTAATACATCACATTAATAAATTATAATTAATCATCTATGTGATTAAAGACATTTAACAAAAAAATTATATCAACTTAATTAATACAATTTAAACATGAATAATTATTGTTATTTATATTTGAGTATTATAATAAATTATCACCTTTAAACCAAATAAATAGCCATGAGAAATGAAATGTAACGTTAAAATCACAATAAAATCAAATCAATTTTGGTAATATTTGTTTTTTTTGTCTGCACTCTGAACATATCTGAAATATGAATCTTAATGATATATTTGTTTTTATTTTAAAATATCTAAAAATAATTATTAATTTCTTTATTTTAACAAAATAAAAAGTTTAAAAATTGATATTTTGACATATATACTATTTTAAATAATATACTTATATTTATAATAATTTTGATTATTTTAACACAATAATAGATAAAAAAATTAATAAATTATATTAGTATGAAAATTATTTATTTGTTTAATATATGTTTTCTTTAAAAAAAAATAATTTTTAATCAATGATAAAAAAATAATAAAAATTAAATAAATATATTAAGTCATATTATAATATAGTTTAATTATGTAAATATACAATTTTTATTGTAATAATTAAAGTATAAAATAAGTAAAATTTAAAAGATAAATAGAAAAAATTTATAATAGAGAAGAGATATTTTAAAAATAGTTAAACGAGATTTTAATTTTATTACGTAAATAAATTAATCATATAGAAATATTTTTTAAAAATAAAAATATTAAATTATTTATATATTTATTTATTTAAATTTAAAATAAAATTTTTAATTTAATTATATTCAAATATTTTTAATAAATATTCAAATGTAAATTAAAAATAAATAACTTTTAAACATGTAAACAATTATATTCAAATTTAAAAAAAATAAATAACCCTTTCATGAAATTATTATTACTACCGGCCACATGAGGGCATTTTAGTCATTGCATCGCATGAAAGTTACAAGTGAGGACAACTTGCGAGCGGTACTGCAGATCAAAAAGCAATAAAAAAAAAAAAAACAACAAAAGAAAATGTTGCCGGAATTTGAAAATCAATTTCAGTGAATACTCACTGCGCACCAGTGACCATTGTCGTATACTAACACAGACAATGCTCTCTTATTGACACCTTTCAGTGGTTCATTATCCACTCTTTGGTTTTGCTTTGCTTCTACTCTCTCTCTCTTGATTGTTTTCTGCTTTTGTTGTTGAACTTTATTGCTATTGTTCTTCTTGCTGTTTACTTTTGTTGTGGGTTGTAGTCCGGCAAAAGCTTGTACCCATTTGAGAAAAAGCTGCAATGGAGACTGGGTCGAGCTCAGATTCTATGGATAAGAATAAGACGCAAATGGGCGATTACAAGGGCAAACTAGGCTCTATGCTGCCCAGGATAGATCCGTTCGTGCCAAGGACAGATCACAATCCTAGAGAGTTACGATCTTGGGCTAAACGAACTGGTTTTGTTTCAAGTTTATCTGGAGAAACGACTACCAGTGTTAGTGAGAAGTATGATAGCGCCGGTTTAGACATAGAGAGGGGTCGTGAACACAGTAGAGGAGGAGGTTCCTCTCCTAAGATTGAAATAGATCCGATTTTGGGCCGAACCAGGCCCAATAGGGGATTGGAAATTGAACCGGATTCGGAGGCCGGGAATGGAGCGAGGGGGAATGGAAATGTTGGGGTTTGGGGGTTTAGAGAGGGAGTTGTGAGAGGTGAGAATGAGAGGAGGAGAGTTAGAGATGAGTCTGTTTTGGAGGATAAAGTAGATGAGAGGTTAAATAGGAATGGGACTGCTCATGCCAATGGAAACAGAAATGAAACTGCAAATGGCAATGGAAATGGAGCTCCTGTAGCTCCAGTTCCGGTGGTTAATCCAGTTGAACCAAAGCAAGAGGAAGAAAATGTTGAAAGGGATGTGCGAATTGATATGTATCCAGGTGGTG
Source organism: Azadirachta indica (assembly GCA_022749755.1). Lineage (NCBI taxonomy): Eukaryota > Viridiplantae > Streptophyta > Magnoliopsida > Sapindales > Meliaceae > Azadirachta > Azadirachta indica. The sequence goes on along the minus strand of CM040447.1, from coordinate 13,567,553 downwards.
AAGAAACTGCAGATGGAGGGTGGCACAGACAATCAGAAATGAGATTTCGACTAAGGGATAATCCGGGTTATGGTTTGTTTCTAAACTTTACTGCTTTCGTTAATTTAATGTTGTGTTTTGTATGTGGGATTAGAATTACTGCTATATAACTGCTCTTTCCATAACTAAATTGTGAATTAAGAGTGGAAGAACTTAGCAGAAATGTGATAATTTATGTGGTAGGAGTGAGCCCTAGTTAGAAGTATTGTTGCATAAGCAAATTAACACATACTATGAATATATATTTTGGTTAAGAGAAAAATTGCTTCCGTACATTAAGTAATTAATTATTCATACTTTTGAAGAAATCGGTGGCTAAAACTTGAAAGAGTTAATCCAAAAGAATGGTACCTTGAGGATTTGACTCTTTTGGATGAGAGGAAGCGTGGATACTATAAATAGACTGATTTTTATGATTCTGTCAATTAAATTTTCTGCTCAGAAGTGTTGCCAATGTGTCTTAGCAAGCAATTGAAAGATGAAGCAAATTGACCAGAAATAATGTGAAAACGCAATGATCTGAGTTTACTGATGTTTTGTGTGACACTTTCATACTGAGAGCAGACACTAATTTCTTGTTAACTTCAGAGTTTGTTGTCCCATTTTAGGCTGATCCAGATGGTCATCTGTGCCATAAAACCTTTTGCAGTTATTGCGATGTGGATTAATAACTTGCTTTATATTATTTTGCTCATTCAATTTCTGATTCTAATATACAACATACTTGTCTTTAAAATTCCTGAATCCCTTAATCAGTTTTGAATGTTTTTGGAGTTTTAACTTGCAGAAAATCAGTACTTTCCTCACTCTTATCTGATTATTGTATTACTGCAGTACCGCTTATTTATTATGGGCTGCAGCACTTTTTATCGTTGGCTGGTTCACTTATATTTATCCCCTTGATCATTGTACCAGCCATGGGTGGAACTGATGTAAGAATCTTCTCTTATGGAATTTCTTGGATATCAAGTGTGATTAAAGAAGTTAACAGCTATTATCTATTAATACATTTATTTTTACCTGAATGATGACAGAAAGATACAGCCACTGTGATTTCTACAATGCTGCTGCTTACAGGAGTTTCCACACTACTGCACTCCTACTTTGGCACCCGACTTCCATTGGTTCAAGGGAGCTCATTCGTATATCTGGCACCTGCACTAGTCATCATAAATGCTCGGGAATATAGGAATCTCACAGAACATGTAAACTCTGTTGCACAAATGAATGAGTTCAATTAGCATTACCGCCAATGTCTACTATAATTCAAAATTGAGCAAATATTTATGCATTACATATTATGATAACTTTTCTGGAAAATAATAGAAATTGAAAATCTCACAATAATGTATAATGGTGAAATTTTAGGATAAAACATTTATGAGAATGAATATAATGAAAATTATTTGAATGACTAAAGGAAATTGTAATCTACAAATGGCATTTAGCTTGTTTTGCTCTGAAGTCAGACTTTTCATTAGTTTTCATATTGATGCAAATTCATTCTACCGCAGAAATTTAGGCATATCATGAGAGAACTGCAAGGAGCTATAATTGTTGGTTCAATATTCCAAAGCATATTGGGATTCAGTGGTTTAATGTCTCTTTTGCTACGGTAATTCAACATTTGGATTGTAATAACCTTTTTTGCTTCTCTAAGAATTTGATGATAATTGTTATCCATATTCCATGTACATATGTATATGCTAAGTATCAGTCTGTCTCATGCTATAAGTTGATGCATTACTAAGTTACACTAGTTATGCTACTTCTAAATTTGTTATGTTAATGCTATTTATCCAAGATATCCTTTGTAATTTATTTCAAATCTGACTGTGTGGAATAATGCTAGTTTTAATAAAGTTCTCTTGCCCCAATATGCTTTCTTTACCTTTAAACATCCTGGAATCTTGTATCACCTGGCTGGTCTCCAGATTCTTCCACAGATCTTTAGATGAGACCAAGTCATATCAAATAGAATTTTCTATGAAAAAGAAGATTATGATATTCATTGGCAACCGTCTACTATACTCTCCTTATATGGTACATTAGTAATTTCTGCAACATAAATAATTAAACTGAACGGTATCTAAAGCACCATGTTGAGTATACTTGGTAGCCATTGAGTTTGTGAGCTATAAGTTGGAACAGCTAATAAGTCTTTTCCTTTATTTAATGTTGTACTGCAGATTGATTAACCCTGTTGTGGTTGCACCAACTGTTGCTGCAGTAGGTCTAGCATTCTTTAGCTATGGTTTTCCTCAAGCGGGTAGTTGTGTGGAAATTAGCATTCCCCAGATATTGTTGGTTCTTATATTTACCCTGGTAAGCTATTTCCTTAGCATTTAGTAATCTGAATAGGGAGTTTCTAGTACCTAGTTTACAAATGTTGATAGATCTATTCCTATTACAGAGGAAGTTTGTTATTTTGTCCACCTTTTTAATGTCATGAAAATTATTAAATTTTCTGGCTCCTTATTCATTTAAATGTTCTTGCAAAATATCCAAGGAACTTATTTTTCTATTCTATATTGTCACTTTCAGTACCTAAGAGGAATATCTGTCTTTGGGCATCGTTTGTTCAGGATTTATGCGGTATGTCTTATATTTAAATATCTTAATTCTTATTAATATATATTGTAATTCTTATTAATGTTTGTCTTCAGAAAGATGCTTGCATTATTTAGATGATCCAAATATTTCCCTTTGATGTGTCCCTATCTGCTGCATGATTAAAGTGCCATTACCTATCTGTGTTTTCATATTTTACAGGCAGCAAAACTGCCAGGCCTCCTTTCTTGAGGATGCCATCAACAATAGTTGTAAGCAAGACATTTAATACATCTTCTTTGTGATTTTATAATTAGGTAATCATTGTATTTCAACATCAATATTATCACTATTGTGATCCTCAATTTTGATTTCTTTATCCAATTACTTGGAACATGGCAACACATATCCCGTTCCACCCCTCTGGTATATATAACATTATATAATATTTTGGAAGAAGAGATTCTTTAATATTGTATATGGCAACCTGAATCCGCGTCCTGCATTTTATGGGTGTCTCAATATATCAGAGCCTGCTTTGTTGATTTGACATGGGGGCATCATTTGATAATGAAAATGCTGAAATCCAACATCCCCTAAACTTCTAATCTGTTTCATTATTTCTCAGTTTGTGTAGATTTTAGTCAGCCTCAAAGGAGTTGTCATGTTGTCTGCCTTGATCGACCTACGATCAGGTCTTCTATCAGAATGAATATCCATAAACGTTTCTCTGCTGTTCATGCTGATTGATAATTATTCAGCTGTGTTGTTTAAGAAATGAAAGTTGGAAACAGTCATCAATTTTGCAGTAAATTATTTATTTATTCATTCTATTCTAATGCAATTGCTCTACCTTTATCTATTTATTTAATCTTCTTACAATATAAATCTCTCATTCTCTTACTAAGTTCCCATATGTCAGAGGCCTTGAAGTTAAGAATGAGTCTAAATCTTGATCAGGTTAATTATTTAAAGAAATAAATACATTTATTATTGTTCTCCAAGAAAACAATTTGAAAGCACCCTTACAATGGTCTTTTTTGGTGCAATCTACCTTAATCAAAGATTGTTTGATCTGTGTCAGAAACACCCTTATATAGCTAAACCCTGAAATTTAATTGGGAAGATCTGGTGGCCCATACTTGTGATCCTGCAAAATTAGAGAGGAAGTAACCATGACTGGAAGCACTCAACAAATTATTTTATATATTTCTGTCAAGTTGCTGCGAATACTCACGATGATCATTGGTGATTTAATGTGGTAGTCACTAATGCATGTTGCTATCATTTTGTTCTATCATTACAGGTTCCCTTGAGTGTTATAATCATATGGATATATGCATTCTTCTTGACTGCTGGAGGAGCATATGACTACAAGGGCTGCAGTCCTGACATACCCAGTTCAAACATCTTGTCTGATGCATGTATAAAGCATGCATATACCATGAAGCACTGCAGGACTGATGTTTCCAGTGCATGGAGAACTGCTGCATGGGTCAGAATCCCTTATCCTCTTCAGTGGGGCATCCCTATCTTCCATTTAAGGACCTCCTTGATCATGATCATCGTGTCATTGGTTGCATCTGTGGACTCGGTTAGTAGCTTATAATTCATATTTACCAAAAGCTATGTGAAATTTATTGTGTTTTCTGTAAAGTTACTTTATTCTGAATGGTCACCCTCCTCTGCTGTGTGTCTGCCCCCACCTCCTCTTTTGCTATCTTCCTAGTCTGTTTTCGTGCACAGTGTGACGTGTCAAATCAAATGTCTACTTTGTATGAAATTTCAGAAAGAAATGAGATGCATGATTTCTTAAGTTTGAAAAAGAAGTGCATCCAGCAACTTTTATTTCAGAATTTGTGGGAGGGGAGTGATTTTAAAATTTTAAAATTCAGTACTAAAAGCCAAAAGAATTTTATTTGTTGGTGGGAGGGCGGAGCAGGGGGCACTAAACCACCCACAGAATGTGGCATTTCTGTTGATTGTTAATGGCTTCTGACAGTACTTATTGTAGATGGAACAAAATGGTCCTGTGATAGCCAGGATATTGACTGATGCTGATTATATAACAACTTACCCAGGTTGGAACATATCACTCCGCATCTTTCCTAGTCAATTCAAAGCCTCCAACGCCGGGAATTGTCAGCAGAGGAATTGCAATGGAGGGTTTTTGCAGTATATTGGCAGGACTTTGGGGTTCTGGTACTGGCTCAACAACCTTGACAGAAAATGTGCACACCATCAATATAACAAGGGTGGCAAGCCGAAGGGCTGTGGAACTTGGAGCAGTTTTCTTGATTCTCTTCTCATTTTTAGGTAAAGCACCAGAACCATGTCACATATATGACCAAGATTAATTGTGAAATACTTCTTCAAGTGCATATTCATGCATCGTGAATGCATGCTGAATGCCTGAGGGCTTAAGGCATGGTACAGTTAATTTGGTAATTCGAAGTTTTATTTTATTTTATTTTTTTTCTGTCATCTGTATGTGTTCTAATGTGTCTAAGATATATTGCATTAAGGATCTTGGTGCACATGAGATTTGAAATTGTTGGAAGTCACCTGAGTTTAATAAACTTTAGACTCATGATAATTAATTATGATTATAGATACATTAGCTCATGTGCATGGTTGCATAGGTTTAAGTTAGGTAGCATTTGTTAAGCATAGATTGGATTGTATCTAGGCAGTCTGTCAGGTGTGATACCTGAGTTATATCTAGGAAATCACTGTATCTGGATTGAGTATCTATTTAACTCTCTTCACTTACAGAAAATGTCTCATGCTTATCCATGCTTAATATTTGGGGTTATTATTTGATTTCTTTATGTGGATTTAATAGGAAAAGTCGGTGCCATTCTGGCCTCTATACCTCAGGCCTTGGCTGCTTCCATACTGTGTTTCATGTGGGCCCTTGTTTTGGCGATGGGTCTCTCAACTTTGCAGTATACTCAATCTGCAAGTTTTAGGAACATAATGATAGTTGGTGCTTCATTGTTTCTTGGTTTGTCCATCCCTGCCTACTTCCAGCAGTACCAACCTGAGTCCAGTTTGATATTGCCAAGTTATTTTGTCCCGTATGCAGCAGCAGCAAATGGACCAGCACACACAGGTAGCAAACAAGTAAGTCCTTTTCCCATTATGTTTCTAGTTGGTCTTCATATCATGACTTCATGCACTGAGTTTCCTAGTGGATTGATGGTTGAACACAGTTCAAGTTATATTGTCATTGAATGTTGAATAAATGACAAAAATACAGGTCTACTGACCAAGTTATTTCGAAGTACCTGCGTTATATTCATACATATGAGCTTGTTACCAGTTATTTGATTTCACAAAATTATTCTCTTGGTCATGGAGGAGAGTTGATGTGTCATTCGTTGATTGTGTCAGCTTGATTTTGCAATAAATGCACTCATGTCTATGAACATGGTGGTGACGCTCCTGGTGGCATTCATACTAGACAACACTGTCCCAGGCAGCCGGCAAGAACGAGGGGTATACATATGGTCACGTGCCGAAGACATGGCAAGTGATCCATCTTTGCAGGCAGATTATTCTCTGCCAAGAAAAGTAAGCCGGATTTGTTGTTGCGCTAGGTGATTAGAAGCATAGATTGTGGAAGAATTCTTAAATTCATTTGTTGGAAAGGTCACTTCCCAAATTGGAAGTGATTGAATTAGCATAGCCAGATGGAAAAAGAAAGTATATAGTTACCAATACATGTCAAACTTGTATGACAGAATTCAGAATTTCTTACCTTAGTTTTAGTGTACCTTTCATTTCTTCTTTTGTTTTCTTTTTATTTCTGGCGAAAAGTGACAGTTGTAATTCAGTATACACGCATAGTCATAACATTCTTTCAAGGAAAAATATTCTTGTGCTGATGTATAATGTCGTGTAAATGAATATGAGCAGAATTATTCCTTCCATATAAGGATGGATGAAAAATCAGCAGGATTTTACTGCTAGCTGTGTACAATACAAAAAAAAAAACTTAGAAAAACACTTTTTACGTTTCTTCTAAGAAGGCACATTTGGTTTCTTACTATGCCACTCCTGAATGAGAGAACGTAGGGTGTGATTAGGGGTGAGGAACTTATGCTTGAGCCTTAAATTTGTCATTGGTGATGTATCATGCCCCATCCCTAGCCATTCCTCCATAGCCTCCAACTCATACGAAAATCCGTCCGCGGCTACATGTGGGTTTTTCATTACTTCCTGTACACCAACACATCGGATAATCTTTTAGTTTGTATACAAAAATAATAATGGCGTAACACATGCTACATCAGTTAACTGAGAATGACGATACTAACCTGAAATATTGGGCATAGGAAAACACTTGGAACATCATTGGGGTCTTCTTTATTTGCTCTTGCACTTGGACATCTATCAATCACTAACTCGTTTTCTCTACTTCCAACTAAGCCATCAGCTTTTATCCTCACTTCATCAAGCTCTCCCACAATATTTGCAATCCTCAAATCTTTATTTTCCTCCCGGTTCACTGCCAAACACTTGATTGCTATCACTGCAACTTGCTCCGCCAAATCCAATGGCCATTTTCCGGCCTTCTCATCCAAAACCCGAACCAGGGCCGTCCGATCCGATGCCAACGCCTCTTCGACAAGCCCGGCCCAGTTCCTACCAGTTAAAAGATGCAACAATAACATCCCAAAGGCCCTAACATCAGACCTCACATCCTGTTGATTACATGTACTAAGTCCAAAACCAGTCATTTTGGCAACAAAATTACGGTCTAGTAAGATGTTTGATGGGTTGAGGTTGCCGTGAACAATGGGCCTCGGCTCAGAAAGATGAAGAAAGGCCAGGCCGGAACAAACTTCGTGAGCAATACGGATCCGATCCCACCACCTAAGAACCCGGCTACATTTTCTATAATGTTTTTGATGAGTAAATAAAATGTCTCCTAAGTTACCGTTATGCATGTACTCCAAAATTACGCATTTTGGCTCCGAGCAATAGCCCATCATGCCAACCAAATTGGGGTGCCGGATGTTTGCAAGCAAATTTGCCTACAAAAGTAAGATTGTTTAGATGAAATGGGAATAAATTTGTCAAAGTTAAAAATTGTTTTTTAAAAAAAAAAAAATGTATTTAATATAAAATAATTTTAAAATTACTTTTTTATCCAACATTCTCTAACATTAACACTACTATAGTGCTTTTAAAAAATGTACTTATCAACCTATTATCAATACTTTTAAAAAAATAATTTCTGAAAATTACTCATAAAACCATTATAAATAAATTTAAGTTTTATTTATGATTGAGTTATTATTCAACTTATGCATGTTATATCTACGACGTAACTCATGAATCGTTTCCACTTTAAATTTATTATTAGATTGTGTTTAGTTTGCATTTTAACAATGCGGTGACCGTATGGCATAACTGCTGCAACGTAACCTGACCTTTACCGAACTATTTTTTCTTTTTATTTTACTTTCAAAATTAAAATTAAAAAGAAATGATCGATATTAAAAGAAACCTTAACGTATTTACCTTTGCTTGAAAATCTTCTTGGGACAATCCATTGCCGAGCATTTTGATAGCAACCGTCATATAATTAATCCGACCTCTGTACACATTCGTCCAATCTCCTCCGCATTTCAATCTCAACCGCTCAGAAAAATTCTCCGTCGCCAATCTGACGTCTTCCGCCTCATATTCTCTGTAACCACATCCGAATTCACTCGCCCTCGAAACCATTCCGATAGCGTCTTTCTCTTTACAAAACTCAATTCTCCGGTGAAGCACATCTCTCTGCCGCCTCAGCTCTTCAATTTCCCTAACCATCTCCGCCCTCGTAACCACAGCCTTCTCCAGCTCCGCCTCCGCGTGCCGTTTCGCCATTGCTGATAGCTGGAGCTTATTCGAGAGCTCGGATTTCAGTTCAAGAAGTGAACTCAATCTCTTCTTGCTCTCTTCCACGTCTCTTTTAACTTCAAACAACTGCTCCTTCTCGCTTTCTAAATTCTTCTGTAATTCTATTCGCTCTGTTACCTCTTCATTTATTAGAGTTTCTAGTTGCTCAGCCTGCAAAACATAAAATGATTTTACTTTCCCAGGAAACAAACAAGAAATGACACAGAAATTATAAATTTTGTAAATCGTACCCGAGTGTTGCATAAGCAAATAGCCCATTCAGCTTTTGCATATCTTTCAGCATTGGCTTTAATCTCTTTTCTCTTCAACTGTATCATCTCCCGAGCTTCAATTACTTTATTTTTCAAGGATTTCATTTTCTCTGCAACGCTCTGTTGATATCCAATGTGAGGCTTGTAATATCAAATGAAAATTGGTAATTAAAGATATACTTACAACAAACTATAAGGTTTCGAATTAAAATTCAATTTTTTTTGTGGGTTTTATTTTTATTTATTAGCTACTAATCACATGAACATATTTATTCTGACTAAATGGTGAGATTAGCGCTTAATCCTAGTTTTCTCATTTTCTTATTTTATTTTCATCTATTACCCTATCAATTCACTGTGATGAAAGTTTAGATCGACAGCGAATCCTGATCCGCATATTTTATTTAGTTATTATATTTTCACTTACTGACTACCAATATGTGAATTTACGCAACTAAAAAGTTATATTAAGGTCGAATCCTAGTTTGATTATATTCACATTTGTTGACTACCAAATACATGAGAACAACACTGAATCTTAGTCCAATAATTCTTCTACTTAGTTTGATAAAATTTTTACTTGTTCCCACAAAAATTTGGCTGTAAATATAACCATTTCTGCAACAAAACAACAATGGAGACTGCCCATAATTATGACAGAAAAATGGCATGGAAAGTGGCTTTTGATACATCAACCAGTTTCACTATGCTGTCACTATTATATCCTCCAAGTCCAAAGAACTAAAACAGGATAAGATTAAAAAACTTGGCTAAGCAATCGCATATTACTGGTGGTGAAGTTAGCTAAATTATGGCCACACATTGCACAAACTTATCTTTGATGATATTACTAAATTAAATTACATACCAGATTAGAATCCGTTTGTTCCGGCGCCGGATTTGTCTCCGATGGACTTGTCTGCAAGATAATATCTTTTGCTTCAGAATTTTCTGCATCCAAATTCAAAGATGACAGTTGCTGGAAATAGTTTCCGATTTCATTGACACAATTCTCCCATTGATTTTGTGAATCAAGGGAGTCCAGGGACTTTGATGAAATCGATAACCGACGAGGATTTCTTCCATTTTCAGAGAACATTTTGGTCAGCCAACTTTTGAAATTGGCCTTTTCTCTCATTCTTCCAACTGTGACTCCTTGATCATCCTCTATGGTTCCTTCATTATCATTATCTCCTTTCAGAAACACCAATTTCCCTCCACAGATTATGAACAATTCACAGTAGTTGGGTTTGTTTTGGTGGACATAAAATGATCCACTGATTGCATTTCTTGATTTCCTGCTGGCACCACGGAAGAGAATCAAAACAAATTCCCACATACATGATGGATGAAAATCATTGATGGACACAAAAAGCATACCAGGATGAAGATTTCATAAAGGAAAATCCCATCACCAGTTTAGTTATTCTGAGTCCTGAGATCAAATCAAGTATGAGCTTGTGAAGGGGTTCATCGTATTTCTCAACTTTCAGGATTTCTGCTTTTACCTATCAATATGACAGCAAAATTCCATCATATATGTATCAAACCTGAATTCCAGGAACAGGGAATAATAATCAGAGAAAGCAAATTAAAACTATGCAAAACCTTGGCAGTTCCACAGAAAGCTATGTAATTGGAAAGCAGATTGTCTGTCTTCTCTGCATCATACTTCCTCAGAACTTCCAGTTTCTCATCACTCACAGAAGTAGCTGGAAGCTTCCCAACTACGACAAAACAAAACACAAATAAAACTTAACAGCAAAAGACAAGTAAACGGATGAAAGAAAAAAAAAATGGAATTATAAATCCAATTACTTACAGGGGGTGTAAACAAAATCCTTGGAGATGTTAAGGTTGACATGAAGAATGACAATGGAGATTGACTGAGGCTTCCATTTTCTAAGAGTCCATTCTAAAGTCTTGAACCCATCTTGCAGATCGTTGCCAACAGCAACATAGACTTTGTGCTGATCTTCAGCATCCATTAATGGTTGACAAGTGCTTGCTTTTAAGCTTCCTGCTAGTAATAATTGCCCTTTAACGCGATGATTAAGCTTAGCCTGGAGCAATAAAGGGGCAGAGCAATCAGTGAGAGAAAAAATGGAGTTGAAAATTTGGGCAGGTAGGTAGTAAGTCTAAAGCCGTGTGTAATTGTGGAAAAGATGGGAAGAAAAAGAAACAAATATAATTGGGAGATCAGTTCAAAGGTTTGTTAGAGAAATGCAAAAAGCATTGGAGCATCCTGTTTTGCCTTAAAATTTTTTTAATTTTGTGAGTAGGACGGCAGGTTTTGGACTTTCTTGTATGTCATAGTATGGCATAGTTATTTGAGTAATATTATCTCTATATGAAAATCAAATCCTCAACATTAGTCAGGATTAAAGTAATACAATTGAAGAAAGGAGAAGTCAAGCAAATAATTGTAATAAATAAATAATTTTTGTTTTATCAAATTATTATAGATAATTAAGTTTACATGTAGTAGATGTATGTATGTATGCATGTATGATTTTGGGTTTGGGTTTGGGTTTGGAATTTTCTGGGTGGGTTATTCTTGAAATCTTCTATTATGCTTTTTAGTTTGATATAAACAAGATGGATAGAGACAACAGTACAAAATTTGTGGAGATTGGACACCTACATCAACCTAGTACTTAACTCCTACGTACATCAATCATGAAAAAAGAAAAATAGAGTATTGAAGGATGTGTTTGTGTGTAATTTTATGGAAATTAATTTTGAATAAATTTTACCTGTTATTTGTAAAAACACTAAAGTGAGTTTTGAAAAGAGTAACAAACAAATTTGCTTCGTATATTGTAAAGAGCATTATGAAATTGAGAAAGACAACAACTTTGACGGTTTGAAGTCACGCTTAGCCCATTTTTATTTTTATCTTATCTCTGCAACACACAAACATAGACATAATAGTTGGATTAATTAATAGTAATTTATTTATTTATAATTTGATTCATATATATTTTTTTTTCTTAGAAAGAAATATGAAAAGGTGGACAACGTGTCTCGTTTTATTTTTTTGATAATCTTCAACATTCAAAATAAAAATAACAATGAAATGACCCATAAATATCATAAATATCATAATGTGAATGTAAGAAAGAAAAGAACAAAAGAAGCAAACACACGCCGGGGGTGTAGCTCATATGGTAGAGCGCTCGCTTCGCATGCGAGAGGCACGGGGTTCGATTCCCCGCACCTCCACTTTTTCCTAATCTATTATTCAATTATATTTTTAATTTAATTTTTTAGTAGAATTTTAGGAATCCTCGCTTTCTTGTTGAGCTTTTCTTCTCCTTTGTTATTTGGGCTTCTCAGTTCACTAAAAGAGAAATGCAGGTCCCATGCATACCAATCAAAACCCAACAACGATTGATGGGATTGGGCCTAATTGACAATGGATTGAGCCCCATTATACAATGGATTGGGCCTAAAGCACTAAAATAATATGGTGGATTAGGGCCTATCCGTCTAACCCTAAAATTTACTGTAAACACAATTTTATCCCCTATATCTTTGAAAAAAATTTAAAATTAATTTTTTTCTGTACATCTGTTTAATAAAAATTTTAAATTAATTAAAAATAAAAAAATGATCTAAATGAGAAATTCTAACATATTTTTATGTGATATATAAATTTTTATAAACTTTTCAAATCTTTCAGTTCATGATATATAATTTTCTTAAAAAAAAATTATAATTTGAATCTTCCTAAGTACTGATTTCTTTCACTATAAAACAATGATTGAAAAAAATTGTAAGAAAAGGTTTCGGGTTTAAGGTATACAGAATTTTGAATTGAGAGAATACAATTAAAAATATTTAAGGTAGAAAAAGTAAGTCTTATATTAATTTTCATAATTTTTATTAAGAAAAGATTGTTAAAAGAAATTTATACATGATAAAGTATTCTAAAAAATTATTGAATATAAATAACTACCAAAAACTTATCTTTTGTTAAAACATTGTGTCCTAAGGAACAAAAGAGGAGAAAGATATTATAAATATTAATTTTTAATATATTACTTTTGGTATTTTATAGGCTTTTAGTTAATTTACGATTTTATTTATAAGACATAGTGTTATTATTTGTTAACTTAAAGCATGGAATATAATAACATTGTTTGAATTTAATAATATTTATTTAATTATAAAGAGGTTTTGAGTATACATTAACAACCCTTATTTATAGAAGATGTGATTATGTATTAGACAAAAAATACTAACATAAAAGAACGTAAAGGACAAGATTTTTGTAAATAAAAAATTATTTACAAGCATTTTATGATGTACAAATATTAAGATTTTGCTTTTATGATGAATAATTTAGTCCTTATTATTGAAGTTGAGATTTTAAATAGAAAATATATGTGTATCATATATTGAATAGAACTATTGTGAGTTTAGATATAATTCAATAGATGCCATTGACATTAACTCACATAAACATTAATATGCTTGATTGGCTTTAATTCTAACTAAATAATGAAGTATACTTATGTATTATGTGTTTTGAGTTATCATCTAGTGAGTTTAACAATCTAATCATTATCTTGATAATATGAAGATTTAATTTCACAAGTAATAAGAACATATATTTGCAAGATAAAATTTATATAAATAATTCTATAGGATAAAATTCGGTATTTAATTCGATCCGGGGAATTTTCATATACCTTCCTTGAGGTTTTTCAAAACTACAGTTAGATGGAAAGAATCCATTAATTTACACCCACTACCCTTTTGACTTAACAGCAAATACCTTTTCCATCCACCGTAAGGATAGAAATGTCATTTTGATGGCGACAACATTGACACAACAGCCAACTTCAAAATTTAACACCAAACAAGCAACTTGGTTTCATAATTTCAACTCTATCTTTACACTAAAATACGGTAAGGCTTGAAATCAGTTGTTTAAGATCAATCATTTCAACTTAAAATAGCAAATCAGTGCTTGTAATTGATGAAGTTAGAGGTAGTGAGATAGAGAAACAAGTGTTTGGAGGGAGTTTTACGCACCGATTAGAGCTAATATTTGCTTACGGACTATGTAAAGTTAGGGTTATAAAGGAGGTCATATACATGATGTTGAGGCTAATTTTAGCGCCAATACAACTGATTGTAGCTGGGTTTAGCTCTAAAATATAAGTACGAAGAAAACAACGCTTATTGGTGAGGTTTTGGGTTTGTCGACGAAAGAAGAAAAGTGTATTCAACAATAGTTAGGTACAACTCGAACATTTATCACATTTTTAAGCTTGAAATTGATGTTGATTGTTTGCGATTTATCTTTAATCAAACATATTTGTGGGTAATTACAACCCTTTGTTTTTAATCGAAATAAACCCTAATTTTAAAAACTGTGGATTTTTTGTTGGGGTGATGTACTTAGTTTTTGGGTGTTTTCGTTGGTTGTGTTGAATGTTTTGACTATGCATAGCATTAGTTTATTTTTTGATAGCTTGATTTTTGGAGGTACAACTATATATATATTGGATTGATGCTGGTAAAGTATATGTTCACCTTTGAGGAAATGATGTGAATTTTTTTTTTTTTGGTTTTGAGTATGCTTGCATGCTGCATATGTGTTGGGATGTTTAAGGTCATTTGCTTTCAATTTTTGCTGGTTTTGAGTGTATTATGATGTTACTAGTATTTTTAGGATGTAGAATCTAAAATATTGTGAATCTTTTAAGGCCATGTGTTACTTTACTAAAGACTTCAATTGCCACTTGTTGAATTAACTCCAATACAACAAAATTATGCTAGGGTGTTACTTTGATGTGTGTGGATGTGATTTATATGCATATAATGTGAATTTTTTTGTAGTTTTTAGTAGCTTAGATGCACTGAGCTGTGTGTGCATGTTTAAGAAATTATATGAATTTTGTTGTAGTTTTTTAGTATGCTATGGTGCACTAAGCTGTGTGCGCACGTTTATGGAAATCAAGTGAGTTTTTTATTATTTTTTTTGAGCGCACTAATACGGTTGTGCAAGTTGGCTTTATATTATATATTTATTTTATCATTATTAATCCTATAGTTTGCTAGATCTGTAATGATGTTAATTAATTAATTGCAAGAATTCAATCTAAGGCATATATATGTAGATATATAGATACGATGACTTCCAAAAGAGAATCATATACTTGAGAAGAGAATTATATATTTATTTGATTTGGTTTTTATTTGGCCTTATTTGCTCAGTTAAAGTTTGTTCCTATCGTGGGTTTGATTTAACTTTACTGCTACTAAATTGCATGATGGTTGGTTTTGCTTTGGGGTTAATTCGATTTAACTCTGTCGCATCTGCTACTTTGGTATTGTGTTTACTGCAACTTGTCATGCTTATGGGACTTTTTTTTTTTTTGGGTTTTTATCATACTTTGATGTTGCTGGTATGTGTGTTTTGAATTCTAATATAATTTTCTAAAATCTTTTTCTTTTGTTTGTTTTTACTTTTTATCTGAACTGGCTTTAAGCATGTTTGGATGCTATTGGTATGTGTGCTTTGAATTTTGGTATAATTTTCTAAAATCTTTTTCTTGGGTTTGCTTTTGCTTTTATTTGAACTTTTAAGCATACTTGGATGTTACTGTGAACTAATAGAATGTGTCATGTCATTCAATGTTCAAATCCTAATTTTGAAAATGGTTACATGTTATCTTTGAAATCATGGTTTAACTACTGAAATTATTAAAATAGAAATATTAGTATTATTAAAATTGCCTTGAAATGCTTTTTTATGTGAAGCAAACAACTCAATATTGGACAATAAGTGCTTCCAATTAGTCAAATTGTTGATCATACATTCTATTTATCTTATTCATTGATCAATCATGCATATTTTTCATGCAAATCAGTAAGATCTTGTTGAATAAGATTTTTTATGCAAATTCTTATGCAAAATGAGGAATATGTGCATTTACTGTGACATTGGTGGCACTTTCTATGATGTCATCAGGGTCTACCTAGAGTTTTACACACTTAACAAGCTATGGCAAAATGTTAGTGAAGTTTTTTAGAGGCAAAACCTATGTGAATAGGGCTTTGTGTTGTTTGAGGCAGTCCAGATAAGAAGACCAGGTTTTCAATACAAACAAATGCTGAGTTTCAATCATTGTTCCAAGATATAAACAAAAGAGGTTTTGGCTATGTAAAGTTTTTTCTGAAGCAAGCTCAACCTTAGTCACCCGCACTTAAGCAAATTGTTTAGAATCAGTTTATTATAAACATTGCCAATGAAGGAGAGATAGATGAACTTGATGAACAAGCAGGGATTTCAACAAACTAAGAAGATTCAATTAATAAAGAAATTGAACTAATGGTGGCTGATAAAGATTTTTATAGAGAGTCAATGACCAAGATGAAAGCAAAAAACACATGGAATCTGGCAAGCGTAGATCCCACGGATGATGAGGATGGAGATAATATTCTAGTACCTGAGGTAGAAACAGATTATGAGATAGAAGATTACGAATCATCAGATGACAGTGATGTTCAATCCGAAGACTCAAACGTAGAAGACACAGCAAGCAAAAGGTACAGCCAAAATAATATAGGATTTGAGTTTTGTATGGATGCAAATGGGACAATGGCACTACAAGTGAGGCATACATTTGTTGATGTACACCAATTCAAAAAAGTGCTAAAAGTGTTTGCTATTAAGCAACTGTTTAAGTTGAAAAGAGTGAAAAATGAGAAGATTAGAGTAAATGCAAGTGGAGAATCTATGCAAGCCCTACGTGGGACAAGTTGTCATTTCAAATCAAGACCTTAAGCTCCGAACACACATGTCCTAGAGTTGTAGACAACTAAAAGGCAACATCAGATTGGATTGCTACTCAATTTTTGCACCTATTTAAGACAAATCCTGATTTGAGCATATCAGTTCTTGTTGGGGAGTTAATGAGGCTGTATAAAGTGGAACCTCATCCAATGAGGCTGTAAGAGCAAAAGCCAAAGCGTTAGAGTTATTGGGTACTGATCGCAAGTCATTTTATGCTAAGTTATCAAGATATATGGTTGTAATAATTAGAACTAATCTAGGCAGTGTAATGGACGTTCAGTATAAGTGGGTTGGCAACCTTTCTAGACTAAATTTTAGGAAATTTTTTGTCAACTTCAATGCACAAAGGAGAGGTTTTTTTAAGGGCTGTAGACGGTTTATTGGGGTTGATTGCTGCTACCTCAGAGGCAAGGAGTTTTGTTAGCTGCAGTAGCCATAGATGCAAAATATGGTGTTTACCCCTTAGCATTGGCAGTTATTGATACTGAAAACTTCATATCTGAGGGCTTTTTCATGGAGAGGTTATACCAACAATTTGGCAGCAATCAAGGCAAAGGTTTATGCTTTATGAGTGACAAACAAAAGGGAGTTTTGTTTGCCTTGGAGCAATACTTCCCAATGGCTGAGGAAAAGTTCTGCTGTAGGCATATTTATGCCAATTTTAAGGCCAAGTATCCAGGTGATTTATTGAAAAAGAAGTTCTGGGCAGCATGTAGGACTGGAAATACTAAAGAGTTCAATGTAATTATGAAAGAAATAAAGTACTTAACAAAAGCTGGTTACAAATATCTCAAGGATATCTCACTTGGGAATTGGGATAAGCATGCCTTCATGATTAGAACAAAGTGTGCTCACGTTACAAACATGAGTGAGAGTTTCAACAATTGGATAAATCAGTATAGGGGCTACCAATTACCAAAATTTTGAAGAGATAAGAAGAAGAACCATGAGACTCATTCACCAAAGGTACATCAATGCAGTGAAATAGGATGGGAATCCACCCCCCCTAGTGAAGAAAAGATTAATTAAGGCTACAGAAAATGTTAGATTGTTGCATGTGGTATTTGGAAAATATTTGAGTTCTGAGGTTGTGTTTGAAAACACTAAAGTTAGTGTAATCGATTTAGAAAGGAAAGAATATGATTGTGGTCATTGGCAAATTTTAGGCTTGCCTTGCAAACATGTTGTGTGTTGCATTGATGCCATTAAGGCTGATGTTAGAGACTTCATTGATCCATTTCTGAAAAAGGAAGCATTCCTCAATACATATAATGAACAATTAAGCCCAATTCCAAATGAAATTTTATGGCTCCCTATAACTTACAGTGATATGTAGTCACTTAAAGTGAAGAGACAACCTGGTAGGCCTAAATTGGCCAAGAGAAAAGCTGCTAATGAGCCCCAACAAAATGAAGAGGAGTTGTAATATTAGGTGTACTATGTGTAGTGAATAGGGCTATAATAGAAGAACATGTGCCAAATCAACAAAAATAAAACATAAGCCATATTCAAAGACTTTACAGGTTTATGCTTTTTTATTCTTGTTAATTATACACTTCAAAAATATTATTGCCATTAACTAACATATAAGTGTAATACAGGTCATACAAGCCAATACTTCAGGTGCTTCGAGCTCTCAAATTCAATCAACTGCAGCAAGTGCATCATCAGGTATTCATACACTTCAGCTGCTCGTATACAAATTTCAGTTATGCTAATGCTCCAAACAGGTTAATGTAACAACTCTAACGCAGTTTCATTTGTTGGTTTTTAGATGCACTTGCTAATGAGTAATCGGATTGGTATACACCCAAATTCAGCCTTTAATCAATTCAGGAATGTGACAAGTATTAAGTCTTTTGGAACTTAACACAGGTATAGTTAGTATACATGGAAATTAATGGGTAACATACATGCTGATTTTTTAGAGTTCAGATGATCCAGCATCTGCTTTTTGGCGACATGAATCAGATGAAGCATCATCTTTACAAGTCCATCTACATTGTAATTTTTAATACTCAGATTATGTTTTCTGTCCATTTATGGAACTTGTAAATTTCTTGTTTTTGTTCAGATGCAAGGTTTGTAAGCCTTGTTACCTATACATGTTAGAGAGCTGCATAGAAGCTTACCCTTTATTTTCTTTAATGCAATGTTGGTTGGAATTTGGGTGATTGCAAAATCTGTGATCTAAATTTTTTTTCATTGCTTGGTTCCTGCAATCAATGTTCCAAGTAGATTTTCATATTTCATCTCATTTCATTTTATGAATCCATTTCAAAACATATCACATAGGTTACATCATAACCTTAAGCATATTCAAAAATTACAGTAGCTTAGCTTAGAAACCATATACACTTATTTGCTTATACTAGTTACATACAAATAGATGGAAACCATGCACTACAACATTTGTAAATGTTGCCAGCCAACCACCATGCGATCTCTCACATATGCATTGCATTCTCTTCACCAGTGTATTTAACTCATTTGTTAGCGTCCTCAGTTCATTTAACATGTTATTTGTTGCATTTTCAGCATTCTCTTTATTCTCTTCTTGCATAAACAATTCACCATCATTGAAATCATTCTCTAAGGATCACCAAAATCTGAAATATGAGCATTCATCATACTTGCAGCAGTAAAATGGTTTGTTAGGGTTGTCTCTTGATTCATAAATCTTCATTGCAACCTTTTTCTTGCATATGCACATTTTGTTCTCGAATCTAATCATGTTGCCATTAACTTCCTTCCTCCACTGCTTTTTTTCTATTTTACCTTTGTTTGAACTTGATATTGAACATGAAGATGTCATTAATGGCAGTCTTGATATAGATGCTGGAGAGTGATCTACGAAGTCTTTGTATGGTTGTTAATGATTGATGAATAAGTTTTTGTTGAGGGCAAGTTCTTTTGTTGGTAAAAGCTTGATTGAATTGTCTTGTTGGCTATAATGACTTTAATTTTTTGTTGCAATAAACTTGCTCGCTAATGTTGAAGGAACAATAATGCTGATTTGAGAAACACAAATGTGCAGGTCTAAATTGTTTGGCACAATATATATAAGAGAATGAAATGACCGTTGGAATTGCAACGGTGATATGTATTATTTGAACATTTTTTAGTTTCAAATATCTATTGTTGATAGTGAGATAGTTGTGGCAGCTTTTTTGTTGAGTTAGGTTGAGGGTAAAATAGATATTTCATCGAAAAGGTAAAGATAATGGATGGAAAAGGTATTTGCTGTTATGTCAGAGGGGTGGTGACTGCGAATTAATAGATTCTTTCCATCTAGCTGTGGTTTTGGAAAACCTCAGGGGAGGTATGTGAAAATTCCTTAATTCGACCCTAAATATATTTACGATCTGCCTCAAGTTTATATTTTAAAAGTTTAGCGCGAATTAGGTCAAGTCCAAGTTAACCCGATTAGTTAGTTAAGAGCTTTAAAGATTTGATGTGGGCATGAAATTTAACTCGAATTCTTAACAAATTTATACAAATGTAAGTTATACTTATTATAAACTCAGCTTGAACCTGATTTTACTTTAAATTCCAAGCTCTAAAAGTTTGCATGTAAAACTTGACCTAGACAACGTATAACTTAGGCATGGCCAGGTTTAAATAAAATTTATTTGAGTCTTGAGTTGACTTTTATAAAATTTGCTCAAATGTAGATTTTTGCCTATCCTAATGGTACAGTACTCGATCATTTGAATTTGTGGTCATGTTTCGTTTAATAAATTGTTTATTAAAAAGTAATATTTATTTACAAGTTTATTTAAATACATTGAAAATAATCATTAGAATATTTAGTGATTTGGAGCAAGTGTTGGTTGGGTAGAAAATCATTAGAGTAGTTAATATTGGTCAAAGACTAAGCACAAATTTAAATTTAAACAAATTTTCATTAAATAGACTTTTATTATTTTCTTTTCTTTTTTTGGAATATGACTTTTATTAAATAAACATGAGTTATCTGAGTGTAACTTCAGATTTTTTGTGACACTGTACAACGTTAACTTAGAAAATTAAGATAATAATAAGATGATTAGTGTTAAAAAGATTATGGGTTTGTTGATCTCCCTACTAACTTATGTCTAATTTTTCTTTCCACTTAGAGTATATAATCACACATGTAAGTTGAAATTTGTTGAGAATAGTAACGAAAATTGCAACCACATTATTTAAATTTGTTCACAAAGATAGTGATAATATTCCAAATATAACCAAGTAAAATCATCAAGGTACTTGATTTGCTAATTTCAAATAAGAATAAAATTGATATTTTTCATTAGTTATTTTTTTAACAAATTCGTGACGATGATGTTTCTATGGATTATGTTTGAAAGTGACGAAAGTGATTTTGAGTAGTTAAAAATCATAAAACACTTTTGTCTACAACAAAATTTGAAGGGTAAGGAAAGAGTTTTTTTTTTTTTAAATATGATTTTAAAAACTAGTTGACTCTCTTATATTTTTTTTAATAACCCATCACTCTCCTAACTCTTTTTTTGTTTTGCTTTCGGTTTAATTTGTTCATGTTTCAATTACAAAAGGTAAAATAAAAAATATTTAAATTATTAAAAGACAAAATCGAAACTCAAAGGAATAACAGGGTATTCTAGAAAATACATAAGGTTAATGGAATATTAACTTAAAAATTATGGGAGAATGGAGCATTCTCCCTTTATAATAAAAACAAACGGTTGCTCAATCAATAAAGAGTTAGAATGTAAAATGTGGACAAAAATATCAGAAAACGATTTTAGAATTTTTTTATGATGGACTGGATCTAACCGTCTAATTCCCTTTTAATATTTTCACACCTCTATAATCCATTGTTTTTAAAATTTTGATCATTTGTGTTTGAAAGAGCTGTCAAATTAGATAAAATATAAGGGCTAAATTAGTAAGTTAACTAAGTCTTAATTTAAACCAAATAAATTTACAAGTTTAAATAATTTTTTATTTAATTAATATAAGAATGTAAATGTAAAAATCATTATCATTTGGAAACTATGAATATTCAACAACAAAAATATTTAAAATTTTAAATGATAATTATTTTATCATGATTTTTTGAGAGTGGATTTTCTTATATAAGAGAATTAATAAAGAATTTCTAACGAATAATAGACCGAAAAGAAAAGAAAATTTATATTATCATATTTGAAGGATATAAAAAATAATCATTTTAAATCTCTAATCTTCAAACAAAAAAGAAACTAAGGAAGTTTTTCGTTCTTTATAATTAAATTAAAATATTTAATTAATTTTGCATTTAAAATAAAAAAATTAAAGAGAAGGGAAACTAATACACAGGGTTCCGGGTAGACAAAGAAAAGTAATTAAACATTGAAGACATGATTATGATGATATGTCGGGACAGAGAATGCACGTGCGTCACCGAAATCACCGAGAAATATTGGAATTAAAAGATGCTGCGCACGTGCTTTTCAGTCAAAGGTCAAAAGCAGTGATTACACGAGTCTTTGAGCCTTAAAAAGAATTTTATTTTCTTTTTTAATTCTTTTTAAAAAAAATAAAAATAAAAAAGCAGAAGAAGCCAAGATAAGAACGATGATTAGGATCTCTATTTCTTGGAATCTAAAACCATGCCATAATCACCATTTATTAATGGAGTAATTACATTGGAATCCTTGACGTTTTTGTTTTAAAAATAACAGTACAGTTTTGTTGTTGATGACAAATCAGTCCCCAACACAGTAACAATGACACATATTTACAAAGTAATTGAAGCACTTTTTAGTGCTAATTCACATATGAAATAACAATAAATAGCTATTTGAGTTTTGAAAAGCGATAAAATATATTATTTTGACAAAAAGATCATTAATTTTAGTCTTTTCTTAAAAAAAATTTTATACAAATTTTTCTAAAAAAATTTATAGATAACTAAAATGTTCTTTTGTTTAGAGAAAATAGCATAGGCTTTTAAGGTCTTGTTAAAAATACTTCTTTTAATTTTAAAATAACTATTGAATCCCTTATTTACTAGAACACTTTATCATTCAGATAATTTATTTATGATAATTATTTTTAATCAAAATTATTTTAAAAGATAAATATGTTAGATTCTCATTATTTTTTTTTTTAAATTTACAAATTAAACTAGAAAGTAAGAGTTTACCTAAATATTTTAAAGCTAAAGTGTTATATATATATATATATATATATATATATTATAATTGACCAAATTTTGTGTGCGTAACTTTTTTTTCTTTATTTATTGTTTTGTTAAAATTGGGAGAAGCTCTTATTTGCAAAAGTATAAAATTTTTTAAAAAAACGAATGTTATTATCCTCCTAATTCATGTACTCACGAATGTAGACAGATGAAGAAGAAGATGGGGATGATTGACTATCAAGGAAGCATGTTACTTGCCACGTGTAGTCCACGTGGCTAGTAATTCCCAGCTGAGTAGGAGAGGGGATAGAGGAGAGTAATCTTTTATTTATTTAATTAATTAATTTTATCAAATGGAAGACGTGTATGTAGGTATGTATGAATAAACATGTTCAATCTTATTTTCTAATAATATAAATAAATAAATAAATAAAATTGTATTTTTAAAATATGGTTAGAGGAATGAGCACGTGTGATGTCACATGCGGTTAAAGGATTTTAGAAGCAAAGTCAGCAAAAGAGTGCAAGTTGATGTTGATGATGATGCGGCAAAGATAAGCATTCGTCCCCCTACCTAAACCGACTTTTTCTATTTGGACTTAAACTATTCATTATATTTATTAGCATAATATCAACTAATCTTTATATATACCATTGTTATTTCTGTACATGAGAAATTTCGACCTAATTTTTAGGTATAGCTGTTGATATATAACACGCTCGACTCTCTTAAATTATTTTAAATTTAAATTATAATATTTAACAAGAATTTTGATATTTTTATATGAGATTTTTCGCTCATCTAAAACATATATATGTATATATATATCAATCTTATAACTTTATATGTTCACTGAAATTTTATGACGTAATTGATATAAAAATATTATTGCAAGAAATATCAATTATATTTAAAAACATATACATATATTATATAATTTTTATTTTGTATATAGTATTAAGTCTTGACTTATAAATATTGTGAGTTAAGAATATCTTCAAAATTGAAATGTTATATTATAAAACTACAACTATTGTATGAAATAAAATTACAAGTTGGCGTGTGATGTTAAATCAAGTAAAAAGAGTTAATATTAAAATTAATGAAAATGATTGTCTCTTATCTTTAATAGATTGATATAGTATGTGGTCTAGGCAGGCATTCCTCTTAAATATTAGAAATCTATATTATCATATAAGTTTAAGTTTGTTAATTAATTAGTTTAGCAGCACGCATTCTAAACACGGAATAGAAAATAAATCACTTCCTTTGAAACTACTATGAATTAGTTAACAAAATTTATGCTTATGCACATCCTTTATCCTAAGAACAATTAGTTATACACTAATTAATCAATTAATTAATTGGGAACTACGTTAGGTGATGATGATCCAGAAGAAAGCAGGCTTGGATGATCATCTATCGTTATCAATAAGAGGTAGCCGGAATCAAACGAGAGGCCACGTCCCATGCAAAAAAGAAAAAAAAAGGGAAAATAAAAAATCACAACAGGGTCCCATTAATCAAAACGAACGTGGAAAAACCGTCAAGAATACTTACAAATGCTTGCGTATCTAAACTCTAACCCTCGTGCCACCGAGCATTCAACAAATCATTGCCCTCCACGTGTTCGATTAAATGTGCGTATGTGCGTGATCGTAATCTCTCTCGTCATGTTATGTTACCCGTTTGTATAATTTACATATGTACAAAGTTTGTTCGTTTTAAATACTCAATATTTTGGACAGCCCGAATAACTCCGAAGGAGGTGGCAGAGAAAGGATTGTGACCTAACGAAAGCGATATATAAATATAGAATTTCTCAAAAATAAATTTTATAACAATTTTACACTAAAATCTCTAAAAAAAAAAAAAAAAAAAAAAAAAAATACTATTAAAACTTTAAATAGTAAAATTTAGTAAAGATTTACAAAAATCATTCCCTTGGAGGCAATGAGTTGTAAAATCCTATACCAAAATTTAACTTCTCTTAATCCAACAGAATTTACCTTACCCTTGTGTATAAGCCCCACTGAACATTAATCGAACAAAATGTACCTTTTGTTAATGTTATTACTAGAGTAATAGATTCAAATTACAAAATGCGTAGTCAAAATAGGGGATGCCTCGTGGGATGGGACAACTATTCACTATATTTGTATACGAGTAGGCTTTGCCTGTCTACATGTAAATTTGTACTTTTAATAATTATGCCTATTTATAAATTTATGAGGAGAGCACCATTGTGGAAATCCATTTAGCTTAAATGATGGGATGGTCTAATTTTACAGAGGAAAATAGGCTGAGGATCGGGGTTACTGTTCCCACTTGTCTCGGTTAGTGGGCGTTGCTGCTGCATATATGATACATATGTGTGCACCGATAAAGGGTTTTGTTTTGCATTGTTTGGCATTTTTGGTTTTTTTGGAGGAAAGAAGTGCTTTTACTTTTGCCTTGGCCAGAGACAATAAGTGCTTTTACCGGCTAAGTTTTAACTGTATCACCGGTCATTTTACTGTTCTTTTGAAGGGTAACAAGCACGTCTCTTATCTGAATATATATATATATATATATATATTCTTTTACTTCGCTGCTTCTGCTCCTATGCTATCCATTCTCCTCCTTTTATATTCTCCTTTTCGTTATTTCCCCATACTTTTTGGATATTCTTCAACAAGATCAAACCATCATTACATTATATTGCAATTTTGTTTAACTTCAAAAATGTATCTGTTACTGTTAATGTTTTGGTAAACAATTTTTTTTGATTTTGTTGAAAGTATTTACAAATTATTTAGCTATTAATTCTTAGTCAATAGTGAGTGATTTTTATTTTACTATAATTATAAATTAAAAATAATTATTGAATGTTAAACATACCTTTAATTAGACATTTTGTATTTAAATTTTTAATTAAATCACTAAAAAATTTTACTTTGATAATTTATGAAGTTCATTCATTATGTATGATGGTAATTGATAATCTTGTTATTTATTAATTCGATTTTTATGTGCTAACAAAAAGTTTTAGCTAGTTCAATCACTTGCAAGAAAGCAAGTAAGAAGTTAAGATATCAGGAAATTTTTTTATTTTAGATGACAATTATAATGTTTATTATTAAATTAATTAATATTTTATTGAAATATTTGTCATCTAATTAATCAATGTTAAAAAAAAAAATTAAACAAGTGCTTGTTTATTTTTTTTTTTTTAAATTAGCACAATGAAAATGATATAGTTCTTAAATAAATTTGTTGTTGTTATTTCATTCAATTGTTTTCAAAAGTTAATTTAATCAATTTAATTTAAATGTTTGCAAGAGGTTTACTGCTATCGTTTTAAATTATTTTAACAATGACGCAATTTAATATTTATATTTATAACAAAAAATTTTAATTTTATTTTATAAATTTAGAAGGAATTAATATTGGAGGGATAATTTGTGTAAACAAATTGTATTCGTATTGTATTGTCTGTGAGGATAATAAAATTTTCAATTAATTCGTTTATTAATCATATAAAAAATTCAAATACGAATACATCCCGTTTATTAATTATATTTAAATGAATCATATTTGTATTATAATTAAATAAAATTAAGGTTTTTAATTTTTTTAATTTTGGTATATATTGAGTTCATTTGGAAGGGAAGTACAATCTTTTTTTTTTTTATTTTAAATATTTTACAAATATAATTAAAAATAATAATAATTTTAAATGAATTGTAATAGTATTTTAAACAAATAAATAAATTAAGAAAATTAAACGCGA
The DNA here is from genome assembly GCA_022749755.1 of Azadirachta indica. Classification (NCBI taxonomy): domain Eukaryota; kingdom Viridiplantae; phylum Streptophyta; class Magnoliopsida; order Sapindales; family Meliaceae; genus Azadirachta; species Azadirachta indica. Next base: position 13,541,063 of record CM040447.1, on the reverse strand, counting down.
ATATAATATAATTATTAAATAGATAACATAAATATTATTATTCTTATAAATTTTTTTAAAATTAAATTCATTTAATTGTATTGAATTTGTACTTCCACTCAAATTACCAACTCTAAGATCTCTTATTATTTTTTATTTTTTCAATGTACAGACTGTGAACTACATTAAATGAATTACTTAATGAATGAATAAGCTAGCACATACCATTTACGATCAGCTTAATTAAATACAAATCCAACTTTGTTTCATATAATATTCAAATCAAAGCTGTCGCATACAAGAAAATGCAAATGTAATTTATTGCTAATTACAATTCCATATAAAAAAAAAGAATTCAACGAACAGATAAATGTAAACAGTAAGAGCGATTGATGAACAGTGACGAAGATAGACAAGTAGATTCTCATCATGTCAAAACCTAACCTACCAACAGAACAAGAGCCAATAGTAAGAAAAGTGGAAAGCTGCATGTAGGACAAGTGTGTGATTAAAATCAAATCTTACCGCACATAAATAAATATTAATTAATTAATTAATAAAATGACAAAAGGGTTATTTTGGTAAATGTATTTCTTTTTTTCGGTAAGGAGAAAGAAAGAGAGAACCCTAACAAATTCTCCAATTTCCGCCAGCCCGGATCTTTCGCAACGTTGTTTCAGACAAATTTTCTTCTGCGCAGAGCTAAAAGTCGCAGACCCCTAACCCTTTTTTTATTTTATTTATATTTTAATATTTTTGTAATTTTTTTTTTACTTATAAAAAATGAATAAATAAATGAATAATCACTCCATATCTCTCTCTAAAACCTCTCTGGTTTTACGCCGGTTGGCAGCTGAAACCGCTCTTCTCTTCCCATTATAGCCCAACACTTAGCTCTTTCTCACGTTCACTTGTATTTTAAGCTAACAAATTTTTAACTTTCTTCTTCTCTGTGAACTTACTTTTAAAGCTTAGCTGAGCGTATCTTAGATGGGTCTGGTACTATTGCATGCAGTTTCTTTCTAGAACTCTTTAAGTGTTCGAGCTCTTCTTCAATGGCATTGCAGGGTTCGTAAGCTTCGTGATTATCGTATATTGTTTTTATCTTAAAACGGGGCAGTTGTAAGTAACGGTTGTTAAGGTAAATTGTTCAGTTTTGGGTTTTATTGGGTAAAGTTTTATGGGATTTTGTTTTTTTCCTGAGAAAAAATTTATTTTTTAGGTTGTTTCTTCAGATTTTGAAGAAATTTAAGGCTAAGGAAGTATATATATATATATATATATATAAATAAACAATGGCTCCGGCGACCAACTGGCTTTCGTTTTCACTATCTCCAATGGAGATGTTGAGGTCATCATCATCATCATCTGAGTCTCAGTTCTTGCCCTATGACGGTTCGTCATCTGCTGCTCTTTCTCCTCACTACTTCATCGACAACTTCTATGCTAATGGTAACTTCCCTCTCTTTTACCCTTAAAACCTAAGCTTCTTGTTCGTTTTCTGAGAAAATAATGCATGGTCCTAGCTCCTGTTAACAACTTATATTAAAGAAACCGTCTCAAATCTCACTTTTCAGAGAATCTCCTTAACATCCTGTTTGTTTCCTGGGAAAAAAGCAGGAAAGGAAAGGGATTGTAAACGTTTCAAATCTTTTTTTTTCTATGTTCTTTTCTTTTCTTTTTCTTTTTTAAATGGAGTAGCTATAGGTGGTACTGTGGAAACAACTAAGTTTTTTTCTCTGTTTTTTATTGCAATTTCTACTGTATATTGAAAGCAAGAAGCGTAAAAATCTTGTATATGTCATTTCATAGAGATTCCCATTAAGTATTTTGGATACTAAGATAATAAATCTGTCGGAAAATCGATATGGATCACTGAGTTGATTTCTTTTCATCCTTTATTTTCGATTTCTTCAATATTTGTTTTTGAAGTTGCAGGTTGGACAAATCCCAAATCCCAAGTGTTCTTCACAGAAGAAGAAAACCACCAAGCTAAAGAGCTTGAAGCTCAAACAAGAATGGCGGATTCACCCATTTTACCAGCTTTAACTCAAACTCACCCTGTTCCTAAACTCGAAGACTTCTTCGCTGATTCTTCGTCTTTAGTCCATAGCCAAACTGAAACCCAAGAATCTTCTTTGACTCAAATCTATGACCCTCATGCCTCTGCTTACTTCAATGACCAACAAGATCTCAAAGCAATTGCTGGGTTTCAAGCCTTCTCGACTAACTCGGGATCAGAAGTTGATGATTCGACTTCAATGAGCAGAACTCAGTTACCCACTGCTGAGTTTGCTGCTCGCTCGATTGAGTCGACTGGGAACGAGTTGGGCTTCTCTAATTGTCCCACTACAGGCGGTTTATCTCTTGGGGTTAATAACAACAACGACAATCACAACAGCAACAGTATTAATCATAACAAGAACCAGAGCTGTAACGAGAAGCCCATTGCTGTTGATTCTGATGGCACTAAAAAAATTGCTGATACCTTCGGTCAAAGGACTTCGATCTACAGAGGAGTCACCAGGTAAAATTTTCTTTTTTTTATGCATGAAATAATAAATATTAAATTCGATTTATTCTTTAGTTTACTTATTTTGTGAAAATGCATTTCACACTTTTGTTTTGTTGTGTCTGGAAAAGATAAAAATATGTACAGAGTTCACAAACTGTTCGCTGAAATGCTAATCGTTTTTCTTATGTGAATGGGTTATGCAGACATAGATGGACAGGTAGATATGAAGCGCATCTATGGGATAACAGCTGTAGACGAGAGGGTCAGGCTAGAAAAGGGCGACAAGGTCTATCTCTTTTTCTCTTAATTTCTCTTTTTATTTTTCATATATAAAATATTATTATTGACTTATATTGTTAGATTTTATGCATTTTGTAAGAATATTTGTCAATATATTTACTGTAACTCTGAAAAGAAACTTGCATGCATTCAAAAGGAGCATTTAAGGGGGTCCAGTTTGTCATGGTTCTTTTATGATGATTGATCAACTGATGGTATATTTATGTGTACTTTTTGATTTTAATTTTATTTTTCTGGGTATTTCCTTCTTTTTCCTTTCATTTTCTCTGATTGATTTGATCAGAGGTGCCGCCATTTTGTTGATTGTCTTCTCCTTCTTTTTCTCCTTTTTCACCTGGGTTGGGCCCTTTAAACACTGCCTCTGCCTGGTTTGACAGACACGACCCACATCCACCACCACAGACGCTATGTTTTTACACACATCGATCAATGAGTCTGAACACTAATGTCTGATATTTTCTGAATTGGCTTTAACTTTTGCTTTTGCTTTCAGGCCTCTGCAGAGAGTCTAGGTTTGACCACAGCACCGATTCCATTGTTTTAAAAATTAGTTTTTATAAACAGAAAGTGCCCACTATTATTGCCCAACAGTGTTCTGGTTAAATTTAGCAGTGGAAAAGTTTTCATTCAGATTCACAAGTGTGTTTGTCAAGCTGGGATAAACACTGTTGTCCTTTTGATTTTAATTGAAAAAGTTAGACTTTGATATGGGATTAAACTAAAACAATCCCATGTTATTTCACATCTCATCTTTACAAGAAAATGACCATGAATTTAAACATATTTCATTTAACGATTTTGAGTTAAACCCTATAAGTGATTTGCATGGTCAATGATGTCGTTTACTAAGCTTTCCAAAGTGGGTGATGCTTTGTTATATAATTGAATAATGATGAATAGAAAACAACGTTGATGATTTTATTCACATTTCTTAAAATAGTATGTGCACATTAACTATTCCTTGGAATTATATTGGTATAATTCTCTCCCTTGTTCTATACATATTGTACGTACTTATACTGTCACATGCAATTCACATGGATCCTCCTCCATTTTGTTTTCACTTTGCTTAGAAAATAATTTCCCAGCAGAAAATTTTGACCATCTTATTTTCTAATGCTGATATCCTTATTCTGCCTTTTTTTTGTCTTTTGGGCATGAAATGTGCAATTGTGGATATCTGGCTGTCACTAAACTTTTGATTCTGGTCTACAGTATACTTGGGTAAGATATTCATTTTCCAGGTTTTACTCATTAATAGTTTCAAATTAACAATTCTTAATTTGATTAAGACCACATTCTAATTATGTAATTTAACAGGGGGATATGACAAGGAAGAAAAGGCAGCTAGGGCCTATGATTTAGCAGCTCTAAAATACTGGGGTCCCACTGCAACCACCAATTTCCCTGTAAATTATTTGTACACTTTTATTATTGAGAATTATATCAACTTATTGGGTCTACTCCTTTTTGCATGAGACGCTTCGTAGCCTGGAGCATGAAATTGCTTACTTAGCCTTGTATTTCTCGTCTTTCTAGATATCAAACTACACAAAAGAATTGGAGGAGATGAAACATGTGACCAAGCAAGAATTTATTGCTTCGTTAAGGAGGTATGGAAAACAACCTCTAGTATGTGCTGTATATTTCAATTTTATTAGCAGTTTGGTAAGTAGTTGTTCCATTTAAACTTACAGGAAGAGTAGCGGGTTTTCAAGGGGAGCCTCGGTATACCGGGGTGTCACAAGGTTTGAACAGTTTTTTGGATTTGGAATCCTTCGTCTAAGTCCTCATAATTTGGTCATTTTTTATTATGGGCATGCAGCTTTATTCATGTTCATGTGGTGATATATTTGTGTGTTCCATTAATTGTGAAGGCACCATCAACAGGGTCGATGGCAAGCAAGGATAGGGCGTGTTGCAGGAAACAAAGACCTGTACCTTGGAACCTTTGGTAAGTATATACTCTTTCTTTTAGCTGCATGCAATAGTTAATTTGATTATCATATAGCTAATATACACCACCTAGTCTTAAAACAAATGTCTAAAATAATGATCCAATTCTAAAATATGTATATGATGACAGCTACTGAGGAGGAGGCAGCTGAGGCATATGATATAGCAGCCATAAAGTTTCGAGGTGTGAATGCTGTTACCAACTTTGAGATGAACCGATATGATGTTGAAGCAATTGCCAAGAGTGCTCTGCCGATAGGTGGGGCAGCTAAGCGCTTGAAGCTCTCACTTGAGTCAGAACAGAAGCCAACTCTACCCCAGGATCAGCTGCCTCAGTGCAGCAGCAGTGGCAACAACATCAACTTTGCTCCTCTTCAAACAGTTGGTGCAATCCCTTGCGGGATCTCCTTCGATTCTGCAGCAGCAGCGGCAGCTCTTTATCATCAAAACCTCTTCCACCACTTCCAAACCACTAACTTCAACACTGCTGATTCTCCTGGCTCCACCTCATCCATGGCAACACCGATGACTTTGTTGCCTCAAGCTGGGGAGTATTTCATATGGCCTCACCAATCTTATTGAAGTGACCAAAGCAAGCAGTTATCTTCTTAACTTTCAGCATAGTTGCAATATTCAGCTAACAATAGCAGTAGCAGGGTTGTTTATCCGTATCCTTTTCATCTGACCGCGTAGATGACTGTCTCACCCAAAAACTATAGCGCTTAACATTTGGCAGGAGTAGGAAAGACGGGAGGTTTTTGTTTAATGGATGAAGTTCTAGTTATTAGTTGGAAAGCTGAATTTTGTAAGTAACTCGTCTGCAGACGGCAAGACAAGACCGAAACATGTTTAATGGCCCATCCATTTGGTAGCATAATATTTTTGAATGTAGTCCTCGATGTGCGTTTTTATGAGCTATGTTTCTCTTGATTTCTACACTGACACAATTGAGTACGTGCATGCTAAATTTCAGATTTATCAACCCATGTCGCCAATTTGGCCTAGTAACTCTATATTTCATTTTGAAGTTAAAAATTCCATTGTTTTTAGGGCATGTCAGACCCCCCGGTAGTTCTTTAAGCTTAAACAACAATAAGATGCTCGCACTGTTACAGTCTTTCCAATATGGTAGATCCGAATAAACAAGATTGTTCAAACGTGCGAACTAATTTTTTTTTTTTTTTTTTTTTTTGTATCTCATATGAATTAAAACTTGAAACACCCTATGTGAGAATTAAAACACTAAGAGAAAACGTAAAAGTCTTAGGATAAATATTGTAACTTTAAAACTAGAAACATTAGCATAAACGTTAAAGAATATCGAAAAATTTGAAGAAAATACACGTGACAATGCAAAGCATATGTAAGTTGCATTGCAGTGAATTCCCATTTCTCTTTTGCACATGAATTAATAAATTGCAAATTGCAGGACTGGTCCTGACTCTGCCCCATTTTTCCGGTATAGGGATAAGAATAGGATGGAGATATTTTGGTTGTACTTGGTTGACCCTACGCTACACTACAGTGTTGCAGATCTTCTTAGCCCTTTAGGTATATATGCTCTAGCCTGCTACCCTCAACCACACGTCTTTTGACCATTTAAGATCTCAATGAATATTGAAATTTCCCTAATTTTTAAATGCAAAATGAATCAATTGAATTAAAAAAAATAGTGAAATATTGATTGTTAATTTGAACGTGGGAAGATTGATACTATTATTAATACATAAAATACAACGATACAAGCTGTTCGAACCGGCTCAAGCTTATAAGCCCAATTGGTCCAGCCCATTAAGATCCTTTATGTACCCGGGCCCAACACTCAAAGCCTCCTCCAAGGCCTGCTTTCTCGCGTCTTCTTTCAAACCCTTTAACGAATAACATTCACTTAACAAACAAAGCGCTTTGAAGTTGCACTCGCCTTCACTCACCCTCACCGCCTCTTTCAAATCCTCCACCGCTGAGTCAACTCGTCTTCTTGTGTTAACTTTCAACTTTAACTCGGCTCTCGCGACCAATGCTTCGCCACGCTCCTTCAACGCGAGTAACTTCACGCGCGGCAGATTCAGAGCCAGATCAATCGATTTCAGCGCAGAGCTTTCGTGACCCATGAATTCTAGAATCCGGGCTTTGACGATGTGAAGCTGTGGGTCTTTCGGGTCAAGAGAAAGACCCATCTGAACTTCGGTTAGGGCGTGCTTGGCTATGGTTTGAGATTTGGGTTTGTCTGGTGTGGATTTGGCTCGTGAGAGTAGACTGGCGGCTGGAGCCAGGCGGCGGCTGGTTTGAACTGTGGTTCGGTTTTTGGTTCGAATTTTAGTTAGGGTTTGTTTGGAGACGAAGTGTATAGAATAGAAGATCGCTAAAGTTAATATCAAGATGGCTATTTGAACTGCAATTTCTGTCGCCATGGTTAATAGTTGTCTTGTTTGTTAACTAACATAACAGTTTTTCTATAGCCGAGTATTTAAGGGAAAGTTAAAAAAAAATTAATTAATAATGTTTTCAAATTCTATTTAAATTAATGAACTTATATTTACAACGTTTGAATATAAAATTTGTATGTAATAATATGAGCCCCGAACAATGTCCAGTACTCAGAACAATCTTGTAAGCCATAGACAATAGATTTGATGCTTGTGCAAATTTCTTACAAACACCCGGCGGGGTTCAATTCTTGTTTACTTTCTCTATATTTGACAAAAAAAAAAAAAGTACTTTTTCATTTTTTTTTTTTTTTTGCTTGCCTTTTCTGTAGGTTTTACAGCTTACACCCCAGAGAGAGTTGAAAAGTAGAAAATAAACAAAAGAAAAGACCCAAACGATATTGATTTCAGCTGTACAAACCGCAGGGTCAAATTCCATTCTTGAACTTGCACACAGAAATATACAATAAAAAGCAGCGGCAGCAGCAGCAACAACAGCATCAGAAGCGCTTATGTAATAAGTGCTTATTCCAAAACAAGTTGCATGTGTCGATTTAGGTCCTTGAGGTATATACTACAAGTGTAGTCTTGGTCAGAACCATCCAAAATAACCGTCCTTCTTGCGCTTAACTTTGGCTTCAAATCTTTCCAGTCTGCAGGTCCATTCTCGCCTTTCAGTAGCTGCACAACCTGCAATACTCCCAATAATTTGCATTTTTCAGGCTTGGATTTAATGAAGAGAGCGCAATGAAAAAGGAAGTAGTTTCAATAGTCATACCCTATTCATGTGTGGCCGCATTGTAGACAAGTGATGAATGCACACTGAAGCAGTAAACATTGCGCGTTTCATTTCTGCAGGATCATAATTATCTCCTAGTCGAGGATCTATCAATTCCTTAACATTGCTTGTCTCTAGCAGCGGTTTTGCCTGTACATGATAATTGATCATAATCCTTGTTAATTTTCTATTCAAGTTAACTTTAAGAAAAAATGTCTTAGCATAATCTGCGAATCATACCCATATCACGAGGCTTTGTCGACATGAATCAACTGCACGACGCCCTGTCAACAGCTCCAGAAGTAAAACTCCAAATGCGAATACATCAGTTTTCTCATCGACAATTCCATGCATAAAATATTCCGGAGCCAAATATCTGCAAGTCCACTTCAAGATATGTAAGCCCAACATTCATGAATGTCAAACAATAACAGATGTTGATAACAAATCACTGGAGTTGGATGTCTAACCCGAATGTTCCTTCAATTGGAAAGACAACATGGTGAGACCAATTTTCGGGAAGCCATTTCGCCAGTCCAAAATCAGAAATCTGTATATCATGGGTAAAAGTCAGATGCGTATTTATGCACATTTAAACCAGTAAAGAGTTGGTTTCTAACAATCACTGATTAAGAAAACCTGTGCATCATAATCTTCTGAGAGCAATATGTTAGAAGCCTTGATGTCTCTGTGAATGATGCGCCTGTGACAGTCGTGATGCAGATATTGCAGTCCTTCTGCTACCCCTAAAGCTATCTTAAACCTTATATTCCATTCTATACACTCTGTTGAACCTGCATTCACAAACATCTTCGCATCAGTCAATTAAACTACTTGCATCCGAATTAGAACATAAAAGGAAGAGAAACTGATAGAGCACCAAAAAGCAGAGTAGCGAGGCTGCCGTGTGGTAGAAATTGCAGGACAAGGTGAAAGCCATTCTCAGTGCTGAACCCAATCAATCTAGCTGCATTTGGATGGTTAATATGTGCTATAATCCCGAGCTCTGACAAGAAGTCGCTGACTCTATCCTCTTCCTCCTTCTCATCCTTTATTATCTTTTTTACTGCTACAACTTGTCCATCAGGTAAGCACCCTTTGTATACTTCAGCATGCCCTCCTTTCCCAATCAAGTTTTCTACCAAAGTGCATATATCATGTAGTAAGTAGAACAATCAGAGGCAATGAAAAAGAGGTAAGACAGAACGTAAAATTGATGTAGTACGAAGAGAAACTTGAAATCATGTTATCAAATGTATTCAAACATAAACAAATCCCTGCGTTTTACAGTCCGGAAAGAGGTTGAAAGAGGATCAACTGGATGAAAGAGTTGAATTTGTTTGTAATTAGATGACAAAAGCAATCTAATTAACTACTCTTTTGCTACGTAATCTAATCTGTCTTCTATTGGAAAATTATAGGAAACAGAAATTCCCCCTTTAACATGGAGTATTGGAAGATTAAATTTCCCACAGGCACCTAAAATTCAAATAGGTTTTCCATTAAAGAGAGAAGGGAAAAAAATCTCCAGACAAAATCTACACTCCCTTAGAAGCTGAAAAAATGAAAATAAAAGATGGTAGAAAGAACTTTGATATCTGACCAGAATTGAAATTATCCGTAGCAACAGCTAGCTCCTTATATTCAAAATTCCTCCATGAATGCTTAAAAATTGGTACACTTCCAGAATCATCACAATCATCTTCAGAATTCTGAATTCGAGCCAATTTCTTCCAAAGATTCCTCTTCGTAAGGTCATAGTTTGTTAGCAGAGGAATGACAGAGAACCGTCTGACAGACTTCTTCTTAATGGCTTCTATCATGTTTTTCCATTGTGAACCATAACCTTCACGATTTGCTGTTGCTGCTGCTGCTTCTTCTTCTTTTTGAACCCTCAGTTTCTCCGCCGACCCACAACTGCCATTGCTGCTATTATCAGAATCTGCTCCCGAATTAAGAATCTCCAAAACTCCTCTTGGAGAAGCAGAAGCCTTACTGATTTCCTTCTCTTTTCCGTCGACCTGTTGTTCCATTTCGGAGCTTTCTTGGACCTCTACTCTTGTCTCTGCATTAAAAAAAAAAAAAAAAGGCTGAATTTAAACTTGGAATATTTTGCAGAATCTTGTTTTGTTAATGAAAACCAAAGGAACCCATTTCAGAAAACATCCAAATATCTGTATTAGGCCAAGCTGGTTGATTTATGTTCAAAACATGAAAATTTTCTTGTCCTTTCCCACAAACCAAACAGAAATTGGAACCCGTTTGAAAGTAAAAGAAACTACCATTAACATACCCGGTACAGCCATTATCCAAGTTTTTTCTGAGCCTTTTCAAATGTTCTAATCTATGAAATGAATGAGGCAGAAAACCTACAAAAAAGTAGCCTTGGATAAAAAGCTCCGTAACACTTCATCTACATGATTTGAGAGACAAGAGAGCTACAGAGCAGAAAAAAAAAAAAAATCTACCAAGAGAAAAATTCTGAGAGAGCAGAAGAGGAGGAGCCTCTTAAAATTGGTATATCTTGAAAGGTGGTTATTCTTAATTGGAAAACAAAGCAAAGCTAAATTCAGCTTGACGATGATTTGGAATATATCCTATATTTATACATCTTTTTGTCTCTAAAAAGTAAAAATTTTTATCCTAAATATCAATTTATTAATCTTACAAACAGAACCACTTCCGATCAAATCACACCCGTTGATTTTTTGAGCTCGCGATTTATGCCGAAACTAACGCGCGGAGGGGCATTAACGAACTGTCGTCGGATTGTAAAAATAGATAGTTTCAAGGGTAGTTTTGGTATTAAATAAGAACGTCTTTTCATGTTATTAATTAAAAAAATGAATTATCGAATGTTCGTACGGTTCACGATGAAGCTGTAGGGCGGGAAGGATTTAGAATCTTGTTATTTTATTACAGGGTTAATACTAATTTTGTTTTTATTACAAGATAGAAAATAAAAATAAAAATATGAAATTGAAAAAAGAAACAAAATGGAGGATAATCTTATTGGTGACAGATGTTTATATTTGAATTGTGCTAATCAAGGTTTTCTGTTATTAATAATGGTGTTAAAACATAGAACATGAGATGAATAATAATTAAGCCTATAATTAAGATATAATTATAATTAATAATTATAGTAAGAATTTTGAAGAAATTGGGAACACTTAAGTCTTAAGACAACCTCAGCTAATCTTATCGTCTTAAGGTTTAAGATTAGTAAAAGTAATAATAAAAAAAATATTATAGTATACAAAATTTGTATTTTAACTAACACAATATTAATTCTTAATAGATTATTTTATTGCGCCATATTAATTAAAATTTTTTTTAGTAGAATTCGGGAATAAAAATTGTCATGAAAAAGGTTAGTAAGTTAGAGAATTAGTAGATGGAATCGTGGGGCAGGCAGCCTAATTAATTATTTTGGTCCTACTTGTATAAATCTTTATGAAACTCAGTGATTCAAATTCAAAGCATGTGAATTTTTGGCATTCCTTTTTCATATCTTGATTTCAATTACTATCATAGCATGTTCAATTTCGACCATAAACCATGATTATTATGTACGCATGTATCCCATAACATAAATGATATAGCACTGCATTCCTAATTATCACCACCATAAAAGTTTACATTTTTTCTTATTTATTTATTGAAATTTTAAAATATTAATATTAAAATTCTCAAATTTAACGAATAATAATATGTTTGATATTGTTGATTTTTATTTTATTTTAAAAGATAACATTAAAAAAAAAAATATTTAGTAACGTCAATTTTTAACAAGATTTACTCATTTTTTTTTATTAATATTTAATATTTAAAATTTTTATTTCATAACAATTATGCTTTAATTGTAAATATATCTTGTCAAAATTATATGCGTGTTAGTTTTTAGGGTCTCAATCGATTTGTAGCATATTTAATTAATTTATCTTCGTATTCTTTCATATTCACATGATTTGGGGCAGCGAAAATTACTCAAAAGAAGTTGACTGCAGATGACCAATTCAAAAGTTGTTTAGATAGGGCAGGTGACAACATAATTTGAAGACTTAATGCTTGTACTTTTGGCATGTGCTGCAAGAGACATGGACTCCAACTTTGAGAAGTCATTAATAAGTCATAATCAAGAAAGAAGTGAGAAGAAAAGCTTGGTAATAGAAACAAGTTGAGGTCAAATTTGTAAGAAAAATGAAAGCATGGAGCAAAATTAAAAGTTAATTGTTGCGAAAGCTTAATGGTACTAGTCGTAGTTAGGCATCACATCCAACCCAAAGTTGAATTAATTGTTAAGAATAATGTGCTAGTCTTCATATTTTTGTGTATTAGTTTATTAATTGTTTTTGGTTATTGGGTTTGCGTTTTTCATTAATTGTCTTTTATTCTTGGACTCGTATATTCACCATATCGTAATGGGTAATTATACTTAAATCTTCAAATCGAATGGGTTAAGTATTACTTGTTACATTCCTTATATCTATCTTTTTTTTTAATTGAATTTCGACTCCAAATTGGAATTTGATTAACATCATTTAGGGTTAATTTTGACTCTAATTTTACCTCCATTGCATAAGTTAATACGAGACAAATGTGTCATAACTCTAAAAAAATGTTTTTTGTTTCTCTTTTTTTTTCAACATAAAATACCAAATAATACACTTGATTAAGAATTTCCTAAGGCATAATTGATATTGTAAATCACAATCCGAATCATGATAAAAGAAATATAAAATAAAAAAACAATGCCAGTGGGGAGGGTCATTGTTAAGTGGTTGAACTAAATCCGTTATTGTGACTATGTGACATTAATTTTTGAAGCATAAAATAAACTCATGAAACCCAAAACCCAAAACCTAAACTTCACCAACCTCACCAATACGACTTCAGTTAGGGAAGTGCGTTTAACTGAATTCTCCTCGACGTCTTTAAACAAATACGAGTCAAACAAAAGCAGAGCATACAATTCAGGCCCCACTAGCTGCTCTCTCTGCAATTATTATTCTTGATTCAAAATTTCACTCGCTGGGTTTGGTGCTCCAAATTCAAAGTGGGACAACAACCCAGAGAATTGAGTATGACATTTAGTTTAAGGTATGCTCCTAAACCCATGAGGCACAACGATAACATTACATTACGGATCAGTTGTTAAACCTGATAGATCTTTCTGTTTATTTTCGATGTGATTGATTAAATAGCTTCCAAAATTTAGGGGAAAAAAAGGGAATTAGCTTACTTAGATTTAAGCAAACAGAAAACAAGCCATTTACTCTAAATCATTTTATAATTGGAGTTGTTGGTACCTATATTTTTTTTAAATAAAGTGTAAGAATTTAATTTCTTTTAATACAAAATAAAGGTCATTTTCATCTAATGAAAATAGATTTTGTTTAAATTTAATATAAATTTTCAAACTACGGTTAAATTAAATTCAATTAAAACAAAACAAAACAAAACATTTTGCATCGTGGATGCATTTGCCACTAAAGAATTTTATGACGCATTTTGTTTTTGGATTTTATGGAGCTAGTGCTAGTGCTAGTGCTAGTGCTAGTGCTAGTGCTTTAGATAATAAATCTTAGATAATTGTTGGCTGATGCAATCTTTCTTACCAAGGAATTGTGCTCAAATCCACTGTATAACTTCACGAAAGTATCATTATTTATTTACGAGTCATGTTATAATACAATTCATTATTTCTGATTGAATTCAACGAACTCTATAAAAGTGAATTTTTTTTAATTCTTAATTTAATAATAACTATAGATAGTCAATTGTATTGTGCACTAACATGTCATGATTTTAACATTTTATTGAAGAGTGATGTTATCACTGCTCCTTCAAAATCCTTATAAAATCTCTATTCTATTAATTTACTCTATTCAAATACATCAAAATAAATAATTTTATTAAATTTAATTTAATTTTGAAAATAACTTTTATTATCTTAATTTTTTATAAACCTCAATGTTCTCAATTTTTTTTCTTTCTTTTTTTAGTTTTGACAAAAATCAATTAACTAAATTTTTTCTTCAAAAATTTTAATTATAAATCATAACAAACAAATTTTCAACAAATTATAGATTGCAATTGAAAATTAATTTACTTCTTCATGACCAACTTACTCTTCATACATTATTATTTTTTTTTATTTATTTATAATTCTTGTAAATTTATTGAAAAAATATTAATAAATTATACATATAATATTTAGAGGGATAAAAAGTATTTAATAATAAAATAAAAATTAAGAGAAATTTGAAGAGATGGCTGAAAATGGTAATTATATGAAAACGTAACCATAGTAAGAAATAGTATGAAAGGGGCATACATTGATACATAGAACATATGTATGTATGCATGTATGTATGTATGTATGTATGTAGTGTAAGTCATCTTTGATGTTGAAGGCTCCAATTTACATAAATGGAACGTAAAAGTTGATGAATGGATGAGTCAAATGCATGCATAACATAATTAAGTTTTCAATTGGCTGAATTTGAAAATGTCCTTCCTTAGTTCATAAGTGGAGGCGCTAACTACATTGCCTTGCTTGGAGGTAAGCAAAATAGAAACTTACAAATACAGAAAGCAACGCATCCTTCAAGATTCAATTTGGGGATATTGAATGAATATACCGATACATTATTTTGTCTAAAAAGTTCGTTCACTAACAATAGGTTTTTTTTTTTTTTAATTGATTTTTCTTTTTCCGATAAATTCTATCACATTTAAGATTATAAGTTTATAGAATGGTTGGTTTGAATAAGTACAACTCTATTTTAAATTTTTTATTGAGTACAATTTAAAGATTTGTACACATAAAAATATCTAATCTTGTATCAAGAAGCAATCTATCTATTATACAGTTTTTTCTTTTATATTTAATTTTTTTTATTTTTTAAAATTCCATCATATTTAAGGTTAACTATATTTTAAATTAACTTGATCAAATTTATTATATTCCAACTCGCAGTGTAAAATTTTTATTATAGGTCTAACTCAAAAATTTATAACAATAAAGAAAAGTTTACTTTTATATAAAAAAAGAAATCACTTATGTAATATTTAAAAATTAATTTAAATAATGAGGGTCGGCTCTCGTATTAAAGAAAAATTTATTTTTATATTAAAGAGAAATCTACTTTCAAAATATTTAGAGAGATTTAAACAATTCATTGTATAGTTAAAAAATAAAGATGAGAAATAGTAGACTAAACTTGAAATCTTTCTTAATTAGTCGAAGGAGTGGTGGTGAGATTTAAGATCGAACACTAAACACCGAAATTAAATAATTAAACTGAACCAAGCCAATTGGTTCAATCAATTTTCAAATTTCAAAATTAGTGTTTGGTTTTTTATTATATGTAGCAAGTTTTTATTAGTTGAATTTTAAAATTCTAAATTAAAAATGTCTAATTAAGTTTATTTTAATTCAATTCCGATTAATTTGATTTCAATTTAGTTTGATTTTAACGTAATTATTATTTTTATTTTTGTGTGGTATAAATTTCTTTTTGTTTTTTTAATTTGAATGTTAAATATTTAAATATTTGTAAATTTTTTTTAGTATTACAAGAAACAAACTTAAGCTCTTTTAATCTAATATGAGCAATGTTCGAACCACAAACTTTTTATATTATTTTAAGAGATTTAATCGATTGAATCAATTAACACCCACATTTAAATATTTGTGAATTTTTAATTTTAATAATATTATATTATTTTAAATATCATGTTATTTATAAATCCAATAGTGAAATAATGTGACAAATTATATGAAAATTATAAAATTTATCATTGAATTAATAAATATCACATTAGTTAAAATAAAACTTAAAATAATACATGAGAAACGTATTGTTACTGATATTTATATATAAATAGATTTTTAGAAGTTTGTTCTCTTCCGCCAACTACATGCAGCCACGTGTCAAGTAAACAATAAAATGACAAAAATAACCTAGTTCCTCTTGACAAGCACCAGAAAAGAAAAATATAATAAAATTTCGGTTCAAAATATTATTCATAAGAGCATAATATGTTAAGATACTAAACAGATATTTACATTTAGATATTATGAATAAAAACAAAGACATTCAAATTGATTCCAACTTTAATTCTATTTATAATTCAAATAAAAAAAAACCTACTTAAAGTTACTTATAGCCCTACCACCATTTCTCTCCTCTTTGAAAAGCAAGCATTTAAATCGAAATTAAATTAAAAAATACCGATTAACTTTTTATATTATAAAGTAAATGTCTCCAAATTGAAAAATAAGGGGCGCTTGTAGCTCAGTGGATAGAGCGTCTGTTTCCTAAGCAGAAGGTCGTAGGTTCGACCCCTACCTGGCGCGTTTATTTTTTTTCTTTCATATGCTTATTTTTTTTGTGGTATATTTGTGGACGTTAAATTCTTTTCTAAATTAAAATATGTTGTTTAATTATTAGATATACTTTTAACAATTAAAATTCTATTTCATATGTATATTAATTATGTCAATTATATATGTTTAATTTAATATTAATTATTGTGTATAGATTTTATAAATCGAGTGTAGATAATTATTGAAAATTTAATTTCCTTCAAAAGTTGTATACTTCACAAATATATAAAAAAAGAAAAAATTGTAAGTTTTAATTTAAGACAGGATTACTTTTGCTATTATATAGAATTGATTTACAAATTATTTTAATTTACAAGATTGGGGTGTTCTTAATGTTGAGTGTAATTATCACCGTCGGATAGAAAAATCTTACAATTTGGGCACTCAGACTACCACAAAACATGGGCCCTTATTTAAATCGAAGGCCCAATAGTGATTAAAATAATAAAATAAAAATAAAAATATCATTCACAAATGTTTTTATCTATTTAATTATTTTTTAAAAAAATGTCGAATATGTAGTATAATAATTAATGTCCATAATGATTAATTATAGATATTCTAAGTAGTTAATCAATTAATTAAAATAACAATAAATAAATAAATCTGTAGTAAAATTTTAGATTTGTAGATATACTATTATATATTTTAAACTATAAATTAAATTAATGAATTAAGTGGTTAATATAAAAAAAAAAAAAACTGTGTTACCAAAATTGTTCTGACCAAACATGGGTTTTGCTGTCCATTCCAAGTTAGGACATTGAATTGTTTTTTTTTTTTTTCATAATAATTTACCGGGTCGGATTGGGCGGCCCTCAATATATCCAAAAGCCCGAACCCCCGCCATTTCCAACTTCGATTCCCTGCCGATCTATTTCCGCTTGAACGATGGAGCTGCTGGGGGACGACGGACGCGGCTACGAACTGGCACGGAAGCTGGAGTCATGCGGCGTGTGGCGCACTTGGCTCGGCGATTCCTACTATTCCACCTTCATTCACTACCTGGCTTCACCCGCCTCCTGGGAGTCTTTCATGCGAGCCGACGACTCCAAATCCAAGATTCAAATCCAACTCCAGCTCCGCGCGCGCGCTCTCTTGTACGACAAAGCTGCCGTCACTCTCTTTCTCCCGTCGACTCAAAATTCTTCTGTTTCCGTTTCGAAGCTCGACCCGAACTGTAAGCGTTTGCATTGTGGTTTTATTCTTCTTGTTTTTTATTTTTTAAGTCGTGCATTATTACTAATTTTTTTTCCCTTTTGTTCATAGATTTGCAGTTGCACGGTGATGACCTCTACTTCACTCTGGAGAGTAGTTCACAAGACGGGGGTCAAGAGCGAGAAAATGGTGTTGCCTCCAATACGACATCGTCCAAGGTTTAATGACCTAATGATTAGTATTTGGTTCTTCCATTTTAATTTCGTAGATGAGTTGTAGGGAATTGACAGTAATTTATACAAAGTTTTTGAATTTTTTTTTTCAATTATTTAGATAGGTGGAATTTTAAGTGTTGATTGAGTTTATTGGGATAAATTTGCAATTAAACCATGATTAAAGACCATATATAGCACTACAGGTGTTATCATTTGGTCAGTACCGATTTAGTGTATGATTCCTTGGTTACATGATAAAGTTTTTCTCAATTATTGAGTTTTGTGTCATGAATTTTCTTTAGTTTGGTATAGATGTTGTGTTATGTACACAGAGTATACGTTTTGAGGTTGATAATTTGGAATTTTGTTTCTTGTATCATTTTTTTCCATATGGTTAAGTGGTGCCTTTGACATTTCTATTAATATTCTGGTTGTGGCTGTGTAACTAACGAACTTGATAGGGTGTGCAGAATCTTAAAGCTTCTTTGAGTGCTGGATCAAGATATGGTGAGTCTGAATTTGATAATATGTCCCAGAGATTTAGGAATGAAGAACTGCCAGAAACATGGTATGATCAGTTTATAGAGAAGTATAAAGTTAGCAGACCTTATAAGGTGTCATTAGGAGACAGAGAATTGGACAAGCGTACAACTGAGGAGATGTCTGCTTACTTCAGACTTCAAGAGAAACATAAGAGAAGGCATGTACCATTTCAGGATGATCAATCCACAAACTTTGGGAATTCTATTGCAGAGAATGCCTCTAACATTAACCCAAATTCTATTTTAGAGGTCAGTAACACCACTGATGGTGACTTGTTCTTACCTGAAACAATGTTTGCAATGAATTGCATACCTGAGGCTGCATTCCTGCAATTAAGTAGAGAGAAAACTGACCAGAAAGTGGAGTTCAATGGAGTTCTCGATACCTTGCCTCAGCCTATGACTAGGAGTCCTGTTATGATTGAGAGGCTTGGTATAAGGCCTGAGTACTTTGGCGTAGAACAGGGTGGAAGTTTACATCATGGGAACAGCGGGTCTGAAGGGAATAGGAAATGTTTTAGTGAAGAGCAAGCATCACAAATATCTCAGAAGGTGATAGCCCGTATGCTGACAGGTGTGGGATTTGAAGGTGCCACAGAAGTTCCATTGGCAGCTTTATCTGAATTGCTAGGCAATCATATTTGTAAATTAGGTCGCATCTTAAAAGTTCTTGCTGATAATTACAGACATCAGTGTTCTGCCCTTGAACTCGTGCAGATGTTTCTGCAAGCAACTGGACATGGGTGAGTTTGAAGGTCTCTCTCTCTGTTTTTCTTTCAATAAATAAAACATTAGTTTCTGGCATTGTTTAATATTTGCTTTCTTCCCACTTCTGAAGAAATGTTACCAAAAATATGTAAATTTTTTTTTTTTTCAGAAATCATTTATTCAACTGTGTTATAGTCAAAATTTTGTAATAAAGGTTGCAATGGGCTGTATAAATATTATAATAGACGAATTTATGACAAATATGTTCGAAAATTTGAAAAAAAAATAGTTGAATTAGAAATTTGTCATTGCTCTGAAGAGAAGGAAATGAAACATGTGTTTTGGTAATGTGTGAAGGATATGAATCTTGTGATTATTTATGTTTCAATTGAACAATCCTGTATCTAGCATGGTTCTCTCAATGTTGTATGTTTTTTTTACTAATAATATATAAGATCATATTAAAGTTTTTTATTGTCATCTAAGATATTTCTATTTCTCTTGCTAGTAATTTGGAGAATTTAGTGGAGCTTGTTAAGGATGGTACTAGGAATGTTGTGCAACAAAGTCAGCAACAAGTGCATGGCAAGCAGTCGCAACTGCAATCACAATTGCAGTCGCAACTGCAGTCCCAGCAGCAGTTGCAACTGCAGTCCCAGCAACAGTCACAACAGCAGCCACAGCTGCAGTCACCACAGCATTCACAACTGCAGTCTCAGCTGCAGTCACAACAGCAGTCTCAGCTGCAGTCACAACTGCAATCACAGCTGCAGTCACAGCTACAGCCACAGCTGCAGTCACCACAGCAGTCACAACTGCAGTCGCAATTGCAGTCACAGCTGCAGTCGCAGCATCAGAGTCCCATTAGACTACCCCAGCAGGTATGCACATCTCATTTTATGTTCTTCTGTGAGGAAACTGATTGCTAGGAAGTGCACAGTTGTGTCTAACTGTCTGAATTACAACCAAGCTATTCCCATTCAACTACTGAATATCAGAACAAAAATAAGACTGAAAATTAATGCATGCATGCCTTTTGTTTTCTTTGATCACAATCTGAGTGGCTTGAGGTTATTAGTGGTGAATTTAATGCTACACTGTCAGTAAATTCTTGAGGACTGTTCCTGCAACAGCAACCATTGTTAAATCATGCCTAAATACTGGAGTTTAATAGTGAGTTTTAAAGAGAGTTAGTGCCTTCTTCTAGCTTAATATTGTTGGAAAGATGATTCCATATAATTTATGGTGAAGTTACAGATGCCAAGACCAATGAATCAGCAGGTGCAGCAGATGGTTCAACCTCAAAATTTGGCTTTCCAGCAATTGCAGCAGCAACACTTGGAAAGGTTGCGGATGCGCCAACCATCCACACCTCGTCCAGCTATGGATATGGAGAAGGACCGACCTGCTTCACAAGTCAGTGCTGAAAACTCATTGAAGCTGCCAATGGATGCCAGTGCCATCAATACGAGCAATACTAAACAATCTCAGATGCAATTCCGGCAGCAGCAACTGAATGCAATGTCAAATCTCCACGCACAATCTAGCAATCAGTTTAGGCAGTTGACATCTGTACAAATTCCTCAGATGCAAACACCGTAAGGCAGATTTAAAAATGAGAATCAGTATTGCTTGTGTTGCCCAGAGTAATACGTTCATCACTTAGGGATTATTTTAAGCGATCAGTCACCAAAATCCTGAAACAATTTGTTTGCATGCAGGAACATGGGTGTTATCAGGGCTCCGCCACTGAAGGTTGATGGTTTCCAAGAATTGATGGGTGGGGATGCTTCACTGAAACATGATTCAGAAGAAAATAAGCTGACCTCACCAACAAGTAAATAGCTGTGACTATTTTTCAATCACGGTACAATTGCACAACCTATCTTTTTTTTTATTTTGAAGAGGAAGAGGTTCCGCATCTGTATATCCTAAAATTTGAATGCGTGATTCATGTATAGTTTAATGATGCTTCCATTGTCTGAACTACTGTGACTGATGAAAAGAGTGGACAAATCAAAGGCTAGCTGCCTCTTAAGAGACAATTACTTCCTTCCTACAATCACTACAGTGAATATGTAGGAGTCCTTAAGTCAGACCATTTGCTGCTTTCTACCATCACCTACAGAGACTACTTATTTAGAAGTCATGAGTTTGCATTGTATGGAAGAAAGAATCTTAAGCTCTGCGATGTAACTGGGTCAACTTGCTTGTTTGAGGAAGAATATAGAAATCATTTGGCATCCTGCGTATATAATACCCTTTGAACAAATGAGCTTGCCCTCATTTGTTTCCAGGGGGAGGTGGGGGGGGTGTGGATAGTTGTAGTCTTTTCTTGATTTGGATATTAAGATAATAATGGGGACTGATGTTGTACCTGTAGTGAAGATCCATTGTATTAGAGAATTAGTTAGGTCCATGCCATTTCAATTAAATAGATGAGCTGATTATTTCTTAGAGACAGTGACAGGATATGTTTACATTAAGAGATCTTTAAATTAGCAAAATATGTTATGGTAGGTTTTGTGTTGGCAATAGACAACTTCAGGCATCCTAGACATTGGTGCTTGTGATAATTGGTAGTCTTAACTGTGATCTGTACTCAATTAATTACACTGAGACTAGACTTGGGGATTTGATAGTACTGGATCATGTGAGATGGTTATAATTGTGCACCACATTGTGACACATTGTTCAATATTGATAGTATTTTGAGATTGTTTGGTCTTGGAATTATTGAGCTGATTTATTAAAATGAAATAAACAAAAAGTTGAGATTAAAAAGCTTATGATTACTTTGATATCATGTGATAACATGATTGGACGACTGTACATACTAATTGAGAAATTACCGAAGACTTTCGTGTTTCTCTAGGATTTCTGCTCCAATTAATTTGTTGGTTGCTCTCTCTCAGGAATAATTTTGTTATTTTTTCCTTTAGTCTATGGCTTAAAATTCTGAAAGCTTGTATGCTTTGATAGTTCACGTGATCAGGAGTAAGGTTTTATAGTGATTTAAGTCTGTTGTAATTTTAGCTACTGCCTTGTTAAGCCTAATCGATTTGATACTTGGTTTAATTTCAGCTACTGTCTTGTGGTATTTTTTTTTTCAAGTGTAGCTACTATATATATATATATATACCACTTATAATCCATCACAACTTAATTAGATGGAATTAATTAAGCTAACCTTAGTATGTAACCCTACACACACATATGTATATGATTGTTTTAGATATATAACACACTAAAACCAAAACCTTTTTGTATATCAAGGATAAATATTATTTAGTACTTATCCAAGTAAGAGCAAATTTCTTAAATGACTTTTACAAATATCTTGCGCATATATATATATATATATATATATATATATATAAGTTTATGTCCCAAAGACATTGAAAATTTGTTTGGTATTGTTATATACATATGTGTGTGTGTGTGTGGTGGGGTGGGGAAGGGGAGGGGAGGGGGGGAGGGGGGAGGGATAATATGTCTCATTCACTGAAAATTGGAGGGTTGTTGCCAATCAGCGGGCAATATTAAACCTGCTGTAACAAAATAGTAGTTGCATTTACACATAATCTAAACCATATGTTTTTCTTCTAATTTTATTAATATTCATTAACTCTGGGAATTTTTAGTCAATTTTAACTTGAATCTATTCAATAAAATTCATATTTCTTTATTTATTTGTACTGATTAATATGAATTACTGTCTTTATTTATCTTTTTGAACTTGAATCTGAAAATGTCTCAAAAAGAAAAAAAAGAGAAAAAAGAAAAGTTGAATCTGAAATTGCCTGATTCATTTTAAGGAGAACCAAAAACCTGAAAATAGTAGAAAATTGCTATTTACATTATAATCTGAAATAGTACCTATTACTGGTAAATAAACCGTTGCACAATTAACTAAGGATAATGTTTAAAACTATTGTACTTCGGCATTTAATTTTGAAAATATAGTATTTAAAGTGTTTGATAAACATTTACTTTTATTCGACAACCACTCAGCGTGAAATTGATGCTATCTGGGTTAGAAAAGGAGCAAATATTTTCTCAATATCTGGGAGGTGTGTCTTCCAATCTCAAACTGAAAAATTGATTAAAAGCAATGGTATCCAATCTCATTTGTCAGACATCAAAAGCACAATTATTGCAAGAAGCTCACTTTAATTAACTCTTGATGATTCTACCCCTACAGAACAATAAACATTTCGTTTGTTTAGACATCAAACGGTAATCAGGTTAGACCTCTTTCAAATAGGGAATAAATACTCTTTATTTAATTTACAGCAGAATTTTAAACTTTTTTTTTTAATTTTTAGAAAAAAGATATATAGATAAGAGTCTGCGATAAGATATGTGACCAAAAGTAGTAGCATCAGACACCAAAGATAATATAAAATAGTTGGGTAGCTTATACTAACGTTTTATTCGTATTTTCTAGCAGATTGCTTTGATAGAAATTCATCAAACAGCTTATCTCCGATCTCCGTCTCCGAAAATGGCCGACAACAGCAAGCTTCAGATAGCTATGTTTCCATGGCTAGCTTTTGGTCACATGATTCCTTGGTTAGAGCTTGCTAGGCTCATTGCCCAAAAGGGTCACAAAATCTTTTTCATCTCCACTCCTAGAAACCTCGATCGCCTACCAAAACTCCCTCCAAATTTATCTTCTTCCATTCATTTTGTAAAACTCCCGTTGCCCCGCGTCCACAATCTCCCTGAAAATGCGGAAGCCACCGTTGATTTATCATACGACGAAGTTTGGTATCTGAAACAGGCTTCTGATTGTCTCCAACAACCCATGAAACAGTTACTTCTGTCTTTAGCTCCTGACTGGCTTTTATTCGACTTCACCGCTTACTGGCTTCCGTCCATAGCCCGTCAGCTCGGCATCCCCAACTGCTTCTTCAGTATATTTACTGCGGCTACTCTTGGATACTTTGGCCCTTCTTCGGTTTTGATCAACGGTTCTGATGATCTTAAGACACCTGAAGGCTACGCAAGAGTACCTAACTGGGTCCCCTTTCGTACTACGGTGGCGTATCGGCTTTTTGAGGCCAGGAAGATCTTCCATTTATTAACTGGTGATGAATCAAACCTTTCCCATGTTTATCGTTTTGGTGAATCACTCAAAGGTTGTGATATTATAGCTGTGAGAAGCTGCATGGAATTTGAACCGGAATGGTTGAAACTCGTAGAGCAACTTCACCAGAAACCGGTTTTTCCAGTCGGACAACTTCCCACGACGGATAATGATATGGAGGAGCAAACTGAAACGTGGAGGTGGATCAAAGATTGGCTAGACCGGCAAGAAAAGGGTTCCGTCGTGTATGTAGCATTTGGGAGTGAGGCAAAACCGAGTCAAGAAGAACTCACTGAGATAGCTCTAGGGTTAGAGCTATCGAAATTACCCTTCTTTTGGGTGCTTAAGAAGGGACTAGGACAAGCTGACAATGAGTTGAACGAGTTACCGGACGGCTTCGAAGAGCGAACGAAAGGACGTGGGGTGGTTTACACGAGTTGGGCACCTCAACTAAAAATACTGGCTCATGACTCAGTAGGTGGATTCTTGACTCATTCAGGGTGGAGCTCAGTTGTTGAGGCGCTTCAGTTCGGAAGAGCTCTTGTATTGCTGACTTTCTACGCAGATCAAGGGTTAAACGCCAAGATTTTACAGGAGAAGAATATTGGATATGTGATACCGAGGGACGAGGAAGACGGGTCTTTCACAAGCAACTCAGTAGCTGAGTCATTGAAGCATGTTTTTGTTGAAGAAGATGGTGAAATCTACAGGAACAAAGCTAAGGAGATGAAAGGTTTGTTCGGAGACAGAGATAGACAGAATCTTTACGTTGATAATTTTCTAAGTCATCTTGAAACCCATAGAGTTTTGCACAAGTGTGAGGAGATGAAATCGAATGAATTGTTTAAAAAAAATTAGAATAAAGGTTTGTTCTTGGTTATTGACCGCTTTGATTGATCTTGTAAGTTGAAATCCAGGGAATTAAAGAGAACAAACAAAGGCATATGTTATGCGTTGAGTTTTAATTGATTGAAAGGGAATGATCTTTCGTTTGAAGAAAAAAAATGATTTGATTTACTCCAATATGATCAAATTCAATTCAAAATGATTTTATTTAATCTTTTGCGAAAGGCTTATCATCAATTAGCAGAAAATTTAAAGTTGAATTCATTTTATAGTAAGGCCATTTAACCTGAATCCAATATGTTTCAAATCAGAAATTTAATAACGAATCTACTTGCATTAATGGGCAAACATCTTCTTGTCCAAGCTCCAAAACAAAATTATGAAAAAAATGACAACAAAAGCAATTTTTTGCAAGAGTAATGGTATATTTATTAATTTGTGATGTTATATTTGTGTCTTTAAATGGAGGGTTATAATAAGATCTTTTGATATTGGACAATAATGGGGGTTTAAGAAAAATAGTTAAAGCATATTTCAAGAATTTGACTAAGGATCAGTAGAGATTGTACTGTACTTTACCATATAAAGTTGATTTTAGAGAGTCTGTGCTTTTACTATAAATCAATCGTCTTTTAAATATAGAAGTCCGAATCAGTTGCTTTCTATTAAGATTCGCGACAATTTTGTATGCGATTTTCCATTGTCATCTTGTCGGCGGGTGACCGGTCAATGTCACACAATTATTTTATAAATTTTTTAATAAAAAATGTTAAATCCCAAAAATATAATTTATTATATACATTTTAAATTTAATAATTAAAATTATTTTTTTTTTTTTAAAAATTTTTACAGTCGTTCAATTTTTGAAAAATTAATCTTATCATTACATAACTCCGATATTTTGGTCATATCATCCACATTAAATTAAAATTAAATAAATCATTCTCAAATTGTAAACTAAAATTTACATTTAACAATACTTTAAAAGCTTAACAATTTTTTTTCCTTTTCAAAATATGTCATATTTCTTATAATTTATTATAATAATTTAGATATTACTTGACTTTTATTCTTATTATTATTGCTAATTTGATAAAATATATTCTTCGCAAAATAGGTTGCGATTTAACCCTAGTAAGAATGCTAAGGTTGACACTAGAAATTGCCTAATACCCCTATCAGGTTTGAGAAAATAACCTATTACCTTCTTGAAGATTAAAAAATATTTCGTTAAATCTATTTATCATGTGATATAATAAATAATTTATTTTTTATGAATAAATTGGTAAATGATAATAAGAAATAAAAAATTAATTTTGGAACTAAATATTTATAAAATAATATAAATAACATAAAATTTAAATTATTTAAATTTTATAAAATTTAAATTGTGTTTGTTTGGATAAAG
The DNA here is from genome assembly GCA_022749755.1 of Azadirachta indica. Lineage (NCBI taxonomy): Eukaryota > Viridiplantae > Streptophyta > Magnoliopsida > Sapindales > Meliaceae > Azadirachta > Azadirachta indica. The sequence continues at coordinate 13,514,742 of CM040447.1, read as the reverse complement.
AGAAAGAAACACAGGTAGTAGAGAGAATGAAAGAGAAAATGAAAATTAAAAGGGACAGAAAGATAAATTATTAATAAAATTAACTGTTTTATGCTTTTTCTATATATATATATATATATATATATATACTTTTACCTCAATGGGGTTAGTTTATTGGTTTATTTTAGTCATTGTATACCATCCGGCGGGGATGTTATGATCAAAACACTTTAGAAAGTGGGTTTTTTTGTTATATGTCAGACGACGGATGGATTTAATGGAGTATGTTTTAAATCTCAAGGGTAATGAGTTATTTTCTCAAATATTAGAGGGTATTGGGCAATTTCTCAGGATAACACCATTATGTCTTACAATTCATGTGTTCAATAATATATATTGTGACATAATAAAGTTACCCAAAATTATAATTTTTTATGTTGTTTATTTTATTGACTAAAAAAAATTCACTAGAAAAATCCTAACAATTGGACATAAGCATCGACAGCTAAATCTGTTGTCCAATTTTTCCTAAATAAGCAAATATATTTAATAAAATACAAATGACATTGACCTTAATAGAATACTATTACATAATACCAATAAAATTAAATAATTATTTATTAACTTATTATATGTCGTCACGCTCCTTGACAATATAACAATACCTATCACATCAGTTGAGATTTCAACCATTTGCTGGTGCTGCTTGCAACTTAATTATTTCATTTCATAATAATTTCACCATTTGCTAATCAAATTTATTCAATATAAAATGTTATTTTTTCTTCTTTTTATATAATATTACCAGAAAATTAATCAAATGAATTAAGATATTACCTTGTTCTACATTTTGATCATCTAAAATATTAAAAACTAGATCCAACTGTACATGTGCATTCCAGATCCCAATATCCCTCTACATTTAAATGTCAACATTCAGATAATACGTACAAAATCACTCCCTTTCAATCAAATGAATAATTAAAATCTCAGTGCATTATTACATGGGTTACGGGTATTGACAATTTCCCTTATTATGAAAAATCACACTTTTGCTTAACATAGATTATAGATACAATTAATACAAAGATCAATTAAATCTCCCAAGAGACAAAAAAACCTTAATTACCTCACTATTAATTCTTTGTTTTTAATGATATTTGAACAATTCAATTCCATTTCTTATGCAAAAATCTATGGGTTTCAAGATAATCCAGAAAATTATTCACGTAAAAATCCTGTCTATCCCTGTCTCCAAACAAATCTTTCGTCTCCTTAGCCTTTTCCCTGTAAATTTTACCATCTTCTTCGACCAAAACATGCTTCAATGACTCAGCAACTGAGTTTCTTGTAAACGATCCATCTCCCTCGTCTCTTGGTATCAAGTATCCGATCTTTTTCTCCTCCAAAAGCTTAGCGTTTAATCCTTGATCTGCATAGCCAGTCAGCAACACAAGAGCTCTTCCGAACTGAAGCGCCTCAACAACTGAGCTCCACCCAGAATGAGTCAAGAATCCACCTACAGAGTCATGACCCAGTATCTTGAGTTGAGGTGCCCAACTCGTGCAAACTATGCCTTGTGCTTTCGTTCGTTCTTCGAAGCCATCCGGTAACTCGATCAATTCAGTGTCAGCTTATCCGAGACGCTTCTTCAGCACCCAAAAGAAGGGCAATTTCGATAGCTCCAACCCTAGAGCTATCTCAGTAAGTTCTTCTTGACTGGGTTTTGCTTCACTCCCAAATGCTATATACACCACGGAACCCTTTTCTTGCCTGTTTAACCAATCTTTGATCCACCTCCACGTTTCAGTTTCCTCCTCCGTATCATTGCCGGTCGTGGGAAGTTGTCCGACAGGGAAAACCGGTTTTTGGTGAAGTTGCTCTACAAGTTTCAACCATTCCGGTTCAAATTCCATGCAGCTTCTCACAGCTATAATATCACAGCCTTTAACCGATTCACCAAAACGATAAGCAGCCGAAACGTCTGATTCGTCGCCACTAAATAAATCGAAGACCTTTCTCGCCTCAAAAAGCCGATACGCTACCGTCGTAGAAAACGGGACCCACTTAGGTACTCTTGCGTAGTCTTCAGGTGTCTTGAGATCGTCAGAGCCGTTGATCAAAACTGACGGAGGGCCGTAGTATCCAACAGCTGCCGCAATATATATACTGAAGAACCCGTTAGGGATGTCGAGCTGGCGAGCTATAGCCGGTAGCCAGTAAGCGTTGGAATCGAATAAAAGCCAGTCAGGAGCCAAAGACTCAAGTAACTGCTTCAAAGGTTCTTGGAGAAAATCAGAAGCCTTTTTCAGATAACAAACTTGGTTGAAAGCCAGATCAATGGTAGCTTCTGCATTTTCAGGGAGATTGTGGACGCGGGGCAAAGGGAGTTTTACAAAATGAATGGAAGAAGCTAAATTTGGAGGGAGTTTTGGAAGCCGATCGATGTTTCTAGGAGTGGAAATGAAGAAGATTTTGTGACCCTTTTGGGCAATGAGCTTAGCAAGCTCTAACCAAGGAATCAAGTGACCAAAAGCTAGCCATGGAAACATAGCTATCTGAAGCTTGCTGTTGTCGGCCATTTTAGGAGATGCAGATATGTTTGCTAAAATATCGTTATTATATAAGGACGAGGAGAACGGTTGAACTGTAACTATTCGACATTATTGGTGTCTAATGCATATTCCCTATTTATTTATTTATTTTTTAATTTTGTTTTAAGTTTCCATTTAATATAAAAATTAAAATATTTTTATAAAATAATTAAATATAATATGTATATCTCTGCTCTGTTTGATAGCTATTAAATAAAATTTATAATAATTGATTTGCAATATTCTAGTAAATTGCAATTAAAAAAATGGATAACACCAATAATTTTTTTCTAAGCATAAAACTTTCATTTTATTTTAACCATAAACTGTACAACATCAGACATAGCAGATATACAGCTATAGGTTTATCACAGACATCTAACGCAGTTTATAACCAAAAAAAAAAAAACATTATACTTATTGAGGTACATGGAGAGAATAAACACAACTTCTTTACATTTTATATTTTCACTAAAATAAAAAAGCTTTAAATTAGAGCTTGACCGGAATTTCGTTGACAGCTCTTGTCCTTTTTTCTCCATTGTTTGAGTTGATTTTATGGCTTGATTATGTAACAAATCTTCTGCAATAAATTTATTACAATATAAAATCTTTTATATTTAAACTGTAACACCCTAAATTTGGCATTATAAAATTGGAGTCCACTTAGGATGCTACGAAAAATTTTAAACTTCCAAAACAAAGCTTTACCTCTGAGAAATTAATGCTTTGATACCCAGTTTAAAACATCCTTAATTTTATAAAAATTTTGACAAAATTTTCTCTATAATAAATATATGTCAAAATATATAGACCTGCACACTTAAATTTTTTTTTTTTTCTGAAAAGTGAAGAAAATAAGTTATGCTACGTGCATATTCATCTTTCATATTGTGTTATTTGATAAACGAGATTTTTGTTTCACAAAGACTAAGAAGTAATTTGCTTACTGAGTTGTTCTCTAGAATAGTTGTGTGATTCATAACTCACAAAATACGCGTGAGGGTATAGTTAGAAGTATGGAAAATTTTCACATATCTCCCCTGATATTTACCAAAATCATACTTAAAGAGAAAGAATAACATAATTTACATATACCTCTCCTCTGACTTAACCGGATTTTGCTTTTCCATTACTTTACCAACAATTTTTGGTGAAAACTCAATTTTACCCCTATGTTTATCAAATTAAAAAGTTGCAGATTTCTGTGTACTGTTATATAGCAAAAGCCATAAATTGATTTACTACTATTTCTACAGTCATTCACCTTAAGTAACAATTAAAGCCACGCCCATTAATTCATACCATAAAGTCAAACTTATTGCTTTATGGTTTGCTTATATGCAACAATTATTGAATTTTACGAAACAACATCTCTTTGAGTTTCGTGAGATAATATCTCTCACAGTCATTTAATCAAACACTTTTATGGCATATGATTCAAGATACCAAATCTTACCTATATTAATCAAAGGATTGGACACAAATAATTCAAATCCCAAACCATGCTTTATAACGTACGAATGAGTTAGTAATCTATTTATATTATCATTTTATCGTGCACAAATACAAAGAATACTTATAATAATAATCATATCCAAGATGGATTGCTTTTAGTAGTTGTAGTTGTCCTTTGCGAAGTATTTTTGATTTTTTAAGCTTTTTCATAGCATATACATGAGTTACTTGCTCTCTACATACTCTAATCTACAATCACTAAAAGATAACTAATTAATACAAAAAAGATTGAATGAAATTTGGCTTACAAGTTTTCAGCTGCTGTTGGGTTTGGTCATTTGTTTCTTAGTTTGCTGCCAATTTTTGATGCAGCCACTGGGTTCTGCCTTTTTGGATTGCAGTTTTGGGTTTCTTTCTTTTCAATTCTTTAATCATGTTTTTAACATGGTTCTTCAAACACTCATGTGCATCCTCGTCATTGTATATTTTTAGGCCTTTGTTAATATATTTGCTCTAAGCATTTGCTTGAAGTTTATTTAAAAAATATATATAAAAAAGAAGCTTCAAGAACTTGTTTGTAACACCATAAGAGAAATCAAGACCATATGAAAATCTCAATAAAAAAGAAATTACAAGGATGTATGGACAAAATATATATTGAAAGCATCACCAACTAGAAACTTCATGCACTAAGTTATCATAAGGAGAAAAAGAGCACTTAGGCAGAGAAACGGCCAATATATTAGAGTAAGTAACTCGCCGGGATTGTTGATGAAATCTTAAAGGTCTTCGCTCTTCTTTTACTTCCAATTCGATTCGACCAAGTAGCTTGGTTTGAAAAGCCATTTGCAATAAAGGAAGCATCTGCCAAAATGATAGCGGGAAAGAAACGGTGCGACTATTTTATTTCAAGTGAAAAATGAGACTTCGCCCCGCTCGCTTAGAGAAAGATCGAATAAATAAGAAAAGAAACCAAAGTGCAAGTTCGGTTCCCTTACCCTTCTTGTCTTATAGCTAAGCATTTCTAAAAAACATTCTACTCAAACAACCATTCTCTCTCATTTGCAAGCATCATTGAATTTCAGATATAAATCATTTTGTCTGAGACGTGATCGAAAGTGCAAAAGGTTTGTGCTTCTCAATTTTTTATATTTATGAGAGAGAGCTCAGTGTGGGTAGGGAAGTAGACGCAGAGAATTGAGTGTTGCAGATTCATAGGGCACTATTATTGAAATATCAATATTGCCCTCCAATTAAACGGAAAATGAAATTTCGTTAAGTCAGAAGGTAGGTGTCTGTGAATTACGTCATTCTTTCTCTTTAGGTGTGATTTTTAAAAATCTTAGGGGAGGTATACAAAAATTTCCCTTTAAAATATTCTGCATTGTCTTGAAGTTTGATTTTGATAGTAGTAAAAATTTTTAATTAGTGTCTAAGAAATATCTTTGGTGTTTGAATTTTATAATTATGAATATCTTTAAAGGATAACTGGTTTAGTACTAATGTTCTTGTGTTATTTAAGATTTGTAAGTTAAGCAAGATTTTGACTTATTTAGATATAGAGTATGATAGTAAATATTATAAGTCGTTGTTTTAAGAAGTTACAAAGGAATGCAAGGTATTATAGTTTATTTTTGTTTAATTGATGAGACAAATAAAATTTCAAGGATAAAATTTCTTTTCAAAAGGGGAGATTATAATACCTTGGATTTTTATAGTAAAACGAATGCATATAAATGGATATATCGACCTTATGCTATGTGAGAATACGAAAGTTTGGAATTTATAGGGTAAACATATTTATTTTTCAAGAGATTTTTGATTAGGATGAATATGTTTATGACTTTAAAAGAATTGAATTATTTGATAATATAAATTTTATTGTGGGTGAAAGGTAAAAACAGAAAAAAATTAAAGAATCAAATTGATATTAGAAAGCCAAATTCAATTTGGCTTTTTTTCTGCTTCTGGGTTGCTACGTAGAAGAGAAAGGAAAGGAAAAGAGGAGAATAGAAGAGAAAAGAAGAAAAGAAAGAAAAGAGAAAGAGAAGGAGAAGAGAGAGGAAAGGAAAAAAAAAGGATAAGAAGAAAACCGAGGGAGAGAGAGAGGGAGGGAAGAAAAGAGAAGAAAGGGGGAACAAGAAAGAATGAAAGAGGAGGTAAGGAAAAGAAAAAAATGAGGATTAAAGTAGGTGGTGAAGAAGAGAAAGAAAGTGGGTAGAAAATGTTTGTATTTTTAGAGAGGAATTTGTTTTTATCAAACCCAAGTCTTAGATCTCTGATATTTGTACAAAAATCTGGCCGGAAACAGTAAGGTTATGAAGAATTTCTCTCGGTGGATCTGTTTACAGGATTTTTAAAATTCAGGAAAGATTCTGTAATTATTTTAGGTTGAATTGAAAATATTCTGAGACATTTAAGTCTTAGCATTATTTCTGATATTATACGGTATTATTAATATTTTAATATTTTGGGGTTCAGAATGCAATTAGCTATTTTTGATAAATAAAGTAATATTTTAAGTTTTTTACGATGTCCAGTTTAAATTATGGTTTGATGCTGGGAGATGGTTTGAAGGGAAAAGAAAAATCAAGAAAGAAGTAGAAATTATTTGTGGTATTCAGGTAATATTTATATATATTTGATATATTATGGTTTTAAAATTCAAAAGTAAAGTGTTTTATTATATTTAAAATTTTTATGAATATTTATGAAAATCTTGATTTGTTACGCGTTAATCTAATTAATTATTTTGTATCAATTTAAGTAATAATTTTCATATAAATATTATATTTATAAATATAGAGAGAAAATTGTGTCAACACTATTATATTTTTATATTGAATGATTCGTATGGAAATGTTGTGAAAAAATTTGATAAGTGAAAATGTGATGGCCATGATTATTGTTGTGATGTGATACCGATATCTAAAGCTATGGTTCCTGAAAATGATGTCCTTAAAGATAATTTTTAATAGGATGACGATTGTTGGGAATGATACTCCTAGAATACGTATGACTAGTTTTTAAGGCAGCGGTTATTCGGAATAATGTTTTTAAAGTATGTAAGAATATGATTAATGAAAATTATTTTTAATGATGAAATAAATGCATTTCTGTTACTTTTGTGAGTAATGAGATTGAAATATTGTTTTGATCTGTTATTAAGCTTGCTGTTTGAAATCAGAAAGCATTTGATATATGCAAATTTGTTTATTTACAAATTGTTAAAAGTTACTTTTGTAAATAAGTATCAACTGAACATTAACTCACCCTCATTTTTTATATTCTTGGTACTTGTTGGAGTCAAGATAAATAAAAAACTAAAAATACTTACAAGGTAAAGGTTTTACTATATTTAGAGCTTTGTGTAGTTATAGATGTAAGAATTTGCGTTGTATAATTTTAATATATTTTATATATTTATTGTTTGAATATAGAAAATCTTAGTATTGGCTATATATTATTGAGCAATGAAATGAAACAGTTTGTATTAAATTTTATTAGAAGTGGTTATAATAAAATTTTTAAAGTTTGCAAGTTTATATATTTTGACTTATGTTTATTATAAAGGAAATTTTGCCAAAAATTTTATAGAATTATGGATGTTTCAAAATTAGTACTAGAGTCTTATTTTCTTTGAAATAAAGTTTGTTTTGAAAATTTAAAATTTTTTTGTAATATTTTAATTCGGTGCCACTTTGGTAATGTCAAATATGGATTGCCAAATAACCTATAACAATTTTAAAATTATTCATTTAGTTTTCTTTAGATTTGAAAAAGAATAATATTATAACATTATTGATAAACAAAAATTCTCAAAATTATTTTACTTCAAAATTTGGGTAGATATAAATCATCCTACATCTTGATTTCGATGAAAATTTGCAATTATTGAAAAAGAAGAAAAAAAACGAAAGATAGATGAGAAAATCTCGGAGTGTGAGGCAAGGCAAAACTTGGAGTCGGTGGGTAGAGAATTCTGGAAAGAAGAGAGAGGAGCGTGTGAAAAGGAAGGTGAAGAACTTTTCATGATAACACCAATAATGGAATTAGGCAGTAGCTGGGTTATTAATTGATAATTATTACCGACGAAATTATTTGTTTCTATGCTATGAATGCACCGCTACTACTCCGGAAGATGTTGTCGAGACATTAACTCTTCCCGTACAATTAATTTGAGGGCGGACTGATTGATGAATTCTGTAGCATTAAGTTTTTAATTATTGGATTGTATTGATTAATGAATAAAATTATAAAACCACTCCAAGTTAAAAGATTTATATATATTTTTATGCATAAATTTTGAATCATTATATTCATACAATACAATTTATCATTATACATATTTGTTAATTTAAAGTTATGATAAATTTTAATAGGCAAATTTCAATTTGATTCATTTAATTTTAGAAATAACTAGCGTTTGTTTTTTATATAAAATTTGGACTATGATTAAAATTTATGTATAAATATAAATATTAAATTATTTATTTTTATAAAAATAAAAAATTTAAAATTAATTTGTTAACATATATGTTTTTAAAAAATTTAAAATTAATATAGTAAATTGTTGATATAAAAATATTTAATAATAAATTAAGTACATTAATTAAAAAAATATTTAATTCATTTGAATATTTGGTTATTCAAATTTAAGTTGAAAATTTTAAGTTAATTACAGAAATTTTTAATAAATTTTTATACATAAGTTAAAAAAATAAACTAATTAATTATGAATAGTTTTATTCGAGTTTTAGATTAAAAAAAAATAGCCGGCTTAATTTATAAAATACGTCCAAACTAAATAGAGATATAGCATGAAAATAAATTGAAACCAAATCTACATATCTGATTCTATTTTGCTTCAATTTGTATATTTTGGTTCAATTTAAAAATAATTTATTGTATTACATACTCAAAATAATTATAAATAATAATATTTTAATGTGATAATTATTTACCATAATAATATGCGTATGAAAAATTTGTTTTTTGAATTTTATTGGTTTTGGTTTAAGTTTTAACGGTTTAATTCGAAAATAAAATACGGAACCAAATTCTTTAATGTTAAAATCTAAGAATCAAAAGCATATTGAGGCTGTTAAAATTGAATTAAAAATTGATTTGTTGTCTTCTATTTATTTGATCCACTTTAATTTTCAGTTTTTTGTCCACCCTTATTTTAAAGAAAGTATATGGTAATTATTCTTTAACGAAATTCCGTGAAAGAAGGATAAGTTAACTGGACCAAACTATTAGAGATATTTAAGTGAATAATATGAGAAACATTAAAAATATTGGAGATTAAAGTGAATAATAAGAGAAATATTTTAATAAAGTTTGTGATTAATATAAAAAAATGCGATTAAAATGATATTGTAAAAAATTTTAAGGGCAAATTATAATTTTTAATCAAGATTTTGTGATTAAACAAAATGTGTTAATTTTTATTTTGTTTCTTTATTTCACCTACTACGTGCTTCAGTACCTTTCCCATTCCAAATTAACGATGATTTCACATTACTACTTCAACAACTATATATTAAAGTATACAATTTAATTATGGTCTATTTTGAATCAATACTAAATTTTCATAGTTTAATATTAATATTAATATTTTAAAATTTAATCAACCTTTACCTAACGTGTCAAACATCATACATATTGCCCAAGTTTCGAAACAAAAATATAAATAAAGAGAAAACGTAGTACATCTTGCTAGATAATAATATATTGCACACTTAAAGGTTGAGAGTAAAAATTTTGATGAGCATTATGAAATGATGGATTATACTGAAGGAGTTGAATGTAATGATTAGCTTGTTGCAAGAAAAGTGAATATATAAGTGAATTTGTAGTGAAGAGATGGGAGCAATACATAAGTAATAGAAAGGCTAATAATATTTTAATTGCATTTTTTACCAATACAATTAGACACACACTTGCCTATTTATAGGCTTTACATGTCAATGAATTACAACTCGTGGTCAAAGAGTCTAAAGAATTTTTTTTAATATTTTATTGAGCACTTGTTTTCTATTTGCTCTCTAAATACTCCTAGTTTTTTCTTTTTTAAGAAAAGAAAATATTTCATTAAACAACCAGACAAGAGTAGTATAAAAAATAGGACAAAGCTTTGGTGGAGCCTCTTCTAGCCAGACATTATTGTCTGGAGATGACAAAACTATTTTGGCTAACATATGGGCAGCCACGTTACAATCTCTAGGGATAGATTTGAACAAGCAATCTCCTGCAACTGACAATTTTTGAATCTCACACACCAGCTAGCCAATCTCACAACAGCTTTTCAACTTGCTCAGAACAAGATCAATTACATTTTTAAATTCTGATTCGATGACTAATGAATAAAGTCCATCAGCTCTAGCCATCTCTAAGCCTTCAAAAATTGCCAAAGCTTCCGCAAACTCAACATTATCTGGGAAGGGAAATCTCCAAGTTGCAGCAAACATAACTTCCTCTTTTGAATTTCTCACGATGGCACCTAACCCTGTGTAACCTTCAGTAAAATTAACAGCTGCATCAACATTCATTTTGAACCAAGGTTCTTCAGGAGGAAGCCAACGAAAATTGACAGAACAAGTCTTCTGCTCATGTGAACTCAACTGGCAAAGTTGTGAAGAATTTTATGATTGTATAATATCCAAAGCTCTGTAATAGATTTGCTGGGGGCATGGAGTTCATTTCTGTGCAGCAAATTATTTCTGGAAGTCCAGATTGACCAAGACAGAGCCCTAAATAGTTCAACTTCATGCTTACAACATCCTTTCATCACTTGAAGAGCCATGTCTTTGAAATCTTTGTGAGCAAGTCCCTTCCCCACATGGAATGGAGAATAAGTCCAAACTTTTAAGGCAGTAGAACAACTTACCATAGTGTGAAAACAAGTCTCATAATCTTGATTTCACCTAAGAATCCATGGCTCTTCCAAAAGCTTCCTCTTGCACAAATTGATATAGGTTGGTAATAGATCGTTAACAGCTCTCCAGAAAAATAATTTAATTTTTGGTGAAGCATGACAGGACCACAAAAACTTCCAATCCCATCAGACCTCCCTAGAACAAGAAGGGGTTGCTGAACAGTTCATATACAAAGCAACTTGGTAAACCACTCTTAACCAAATAGATACCTCGCCGATCAAAGTACCAAAATAATTTATCTTCTCTAGGTGCATGAGGAAGAGGGATCTTTAAAATTAGCTCTTGATCAACAGTAACAAAGTTCTGGATAACTGTTTGTTCATTTATTTATTACATATTTTGTTAACGTTAGATAAATCTAGAAATGTGCAGCACCTTCTATCAGCACTCTCAACTAAATTTTAATTGCAATACGGTATGCGTTTTAGTCAACATCTTGTTGCCGCCAACAATAAATCTAAATATGTGCGGCACCTTCTATCAGCGCTCTCAACTAAATTTTAATTGCAATACTGTATGCGTTTTAGTCAACATCTTGTTGCCCAAGCTTCCAACTCAAATTTATATTAAAAAATGCAACCTTTGACTATCATTTCCAAATACACCAAACAACAAAATAAATAGCAGTTAAGCTTGAAAGAGAATAATAACTTAGGAGGAAACTAATTCATCCCAATCATGACGAGATTAGGGCTTTGTATTGGTTTCTTGGTTTTCTGTTCAAGTCTTCTCATCCCATTTATTCTCCGAGGTTACCCATCGTTGCCAAATGAAAATGTTGCTTTATTTATCTTTGGGCATTCATATTTTGATGCTGGAAACAATAACCATATCAATACCACTACCTATTTTCAAGCCAATTTCAGGCCTTACGGTGAAACCTTCTTTGACAATCCTACTGGGAGGTTTTCGGATGGACGTATAATTCCAGATTTCATTGGTATGATTTATTATTATTACATATTCATGTGATGTTTTCTTGATAATCATTGTGATTTGATTATCTGTTGCAGCCGAGTATGCTAAGCTGCCATTGATTTCAACATTCTTACCAACTCGCAATCCTTGAGAGAGTTATAATGGGGTGAACTTTGCATCTGCGGGAGCCGGTGCTCTAGTTGAGACTCATCAAGGATTGGTATCTCCGTATTGCTGATTAACTTTCAATGAACTCTAAATTTAACAGTAAAATCATTGCGGTGCTTCACACTTTCTTGACCAATATACAGGTGATAGACCTTGAAACTCAGTTACGTTATTTCAAGATTGTGGAGAAGCAGTTGAAGCATAGACTAGGAGATGTTGTGGCCAAAAAATTGTTATCCCAAGCTATTTACATGTTCAGCATTGGAAGCAACGATTATTTTTCTCTTTTCTCCTCGAACTCATCGGTGCTTCAATCCTACACTTCTAAAACGGAATATGTAGCAATGGTGATCGGCAACTTAACAACATCAATCAAAGCAATATAGAATACCTTAAAGCACTTGTATTTTGATAATTTATTCTTTCTTTGTTAATAATGTTAATACGGGCCACGAAATACATGAGAAAGGAGGAAGGAAATTTGGGTTTTTAAGCCTGGGGCCTTTGGGTTGTCTACCAAGCATGAAAGTCCTTGTGCCTGCAGGAGGCACTGGTTCGTGCCTGGAGGATGCCATAGACCTAGCAAAGCTACACAATAAAGCACTTTCTAAATTGCTCCGGGAGCTGGAGAGCCAACTAAAAGGATTCAGATATGCAAATCACGACTTCTACAATTCTATAATTGAAAGAATAGAAAACCCTTCTGAATATGGTATGCACTCTGTTTGATCCTATGATCATCATTCTCATTTCATCGCATCCTGTTGTTTGATTTAGGATTTTGTTGTATAACCGTGTACGTGAAGGTTTTAAGGAAGCAACGGCATGTTGTTGCGGTGGTGGTCTGTACAGAGGAATATTGAGTTGTGGAGGGAAGAGAGCAATTAAAGAATATGAAGTATGCAATAAGCCTAGTGAATATTTGTTCTTTGATGCTGATCATTACACTGAAAGAGCCAACAAGCAAATTGCAGAACTTTTGTGGGCAGGAACTTCGATTGTCACAGGGCCTTACAATCTGAAGACACTATTATCTGAGAACTGAATAATTACCAATTTATTTATGTCAATGTTATGTGAACAACATCTTTTTTTAAATATTATGTAGCCAACATTCTGTATAAGCAACATTCATTAAAAAAAAAAATATATAAAAATGTTGTATTTTCATATAAAGAATTGGTTGATTATGGTTGAATACGATAAATATAATATAACGAAACCACAAACATCGCTGATCACGACCGTTCATTAAACATTGGGCTTGGCCATTCGACGTACTAACCTAATAAACTTTGGCGACTTATTATTCTACCAACCTCCATTAATCTAAGCCATAGACTTTCATATGTTCGTGTGAATAAAGAATAAAATTAGTTAAATATTTCTCATCTATACCCAGTCAAAAAAACGTCCTAAATAACGTCATATCTATTATTGGACTAATTAAAAAGTATGGTATATAATTCTATAAATAAAAAGTTTAATTTTCCCTCCTATTTTAGACAATGATTACGTACCCTACTTTTAAAAAAATAATATATACTTATTTGGTTTAATTTTTTAATTAGTTAGAAAGATATTTTTTTAATAATAAAAATTTTTTCAAATTTTTTGATGTAGTTTGGTGGGTATTAGAGAAAGATTTTAGAAACTTCAAAAAGGGTTAATAAACAGTTAGATCCTCTTTTCTAAAATAAATATCAAACTAACTTTCAAGTTAAAAATATTTATTAACAAGACTTCTTCTATTACATTTTTTTTTGTCTCTGTAAGGGTTTGACCGATTTTGTCTATTAATGACAAAAAAATACTTGTAACTTATATTGGCCTATATAAATATGTAAATATCCCTAATTTATACATATATATTTACAAATACATTGAAAAATATTAATTTAACTAAATAATATCCTTCTTTTTTTCTTCTTTCTCTGTTATTGTAAGATTTTTTTTAAAAGGAGATTATATTTTAACATCAAGTATGCCTACCGAATCTGTGTCGACACGCCTATTATTAGTATGCAAAAACAAAAACTGTCAAATTCAACAATCTTTTACTTACAAAATTCATCTTATATTGAATCTTTTCGTTACTTTCTTGACAAAAACCCTGTCCAGAAAATCAAAAGAATCAGTTTTCTCCATAAACCCAGAAAATCCCAATTGTTTTTAAGTCTTCAAAATTGTTAGAAGCCAAGAAAATCTTCTATTCCTTCATTAATCGACAAGCAGAACTAGGTTGATCCTCTTTCCACAATTCCCTCCTTTAATCTTCCGCTTCAATCTCCACAGTTAACTTCATTTTAGTTTTGATTCAAAAGCAAAAGAAAAAGTAAAAAGAAAGAAGAAAGAAGATCTCCAGATTCGAAAGCGTAAGAAAATCTTCGATTCTCTCATAATTGTTCAGTAGAACCAAATTGATTACCTTTTCCATAGCTACCAATTTTACGCTTCAATCTCCATAGTTGATAACTTCATCTTAGTTTGATTTAAAAGTGAATGAGAAAGAAAAAAAGAAATAAGAAGAAGAAGAGAGTCTAGAAAGAGAAAGGAAAAATAAGAAGAAGAGAATCTGGGAAGAGAAAGGGAAAAAAAGAAGAGGAAGAAAAAGAGGAAATAAGTCGTACAAGAAGAAAAAAAAAATGGGAGAAATTTAGGGTTTTTTATTTTTTCATTATATAATTATTATTTATAAAATATATTTTATTTTTATTATTATTTAAGTTGCAATGACCATCCTTAAATAACAAAAATAATAATTTTAATATTTTTTTCATTTCAACTTTAATTTAGAATGACGGGATATTGACATTTTTCCCCCTAACGTTTGACCTAATAGGTAAATATTTTTCTAATATTTAAAAAAAGACAAATGTCCGCAATACTCCCTGAATTTTTAATTCCGTTAGTTGGCTGATTAGTTTATTATCATTTGTATCTTTCATCTTTTATATAATAATACTTTGATATATATTTTATTTCAATATAACACTTTACTATCTATTTTAATATTTTTCATAATATAATTTTTTTAAATATAACAATTTAGTTCATATTTAATATTTTTTCATAATACACTCAAAACTAAATATATTTTTAATTTGTTATTTTAATAAAAAATTTGAAAAATAAAATATTATTAAAAAAATTTGAACAATGAATTAGATTAAACTTATATTAAAATATTTTAAAATCAAGTTAAAATATTTATATCCTTTTTTTCTTTTTTTTTCCAATAAATTTGATATTTAATTGTTAAAAGAATTTTGAAATATATTTGAATATTTTATTCTTATATTAATATTTTTATTTAAAAAATTATATTAAAAATTTATTATATTTTATTGAGAAAAATTATGAAAATATGAATAACAAAGTAAAAAAAAAGAAAAAATTTAATATTATTTGTTAATAGAATTAGTAATTAAATATATTTTATATTCTTATTACTAATATAATTTAATTTTAATTAAAAAAATAGAAAAATAAGAAAATTTTTAATTATTTTTATTTGTATAGATATATATAAAACATGTATTTATTGTTTTATTTTTTTATATATTTTAAAAAAATATA
Source organism: Azadirachta indica (assembly GCA_022749755.1). Taxonomy (NCBI): domain Eukaryota; kingdom Viridiplantae; phylum Streptophyta; class Magnoliopsida; order Sapindales; family Meliaceae; genus Azadirachta; species Azadirachta indica. The sequence continues at coordinate 13,499,105 of CM040447.1, read as the reverse complement.
ATAAATTTAGCATATTTTTTTTAAATAAATATATTATATGTAAAAATAAAACGTTAAAAAATATTTTAATTAAATTTTTTAATAATTAAATATTTATTATTATAAAAGTGAAAGCAAAATATTAGAAATATTTTAACATTTAAGTATGACTTATCTAAATATTTAAATTATTTTAATAATTGTATTTTTTTAGAATTTTTTATTAAAATAAAAAAATAAAAAAATTTATTTATTCTTGAATATATTGTGAAAAAAATATTAAAAATATATGAAAATATAAATAAAAATATAAACAATAAATACATGTTATATATATATTACAAATAAAAATAATCAAAAACTTTCTTATTTTTCTCTATTTTTTAATTAAAATTAAATTATATTGGTTAATAAGAATATAAAATATATTTAATTACTAATTCTATTAACAAATGATATTAAATTTTTTCTTTTTTTTTTTTTTTTTTTTTTTATTTATATTTTTATAATTTTTCTCAATAAAATATAATAAATTTAATATAATCTTTTAAATAAAAATATTAATATAAGAATAAAATGTTAAAATATATTTAAAAATTTCTTTTAACAATTAAATATCAAATTTATTGCAAAAAAAGAAAAAATGATATAAATATTTTAACATGAGTTTAAAATATTTTAATATGAGTTTAATCTAACTCATTGTTTAAATTTTTTTAATAATATTTTATTTTTCAAATTTTCTATTGATATAACAAATTAAAAATATATTTAGTTTTGAGTATATTATAAAAAAAATTAAATATAGATTAAATTGTTATATTAAAAAAATTATATTGTGAAAAATATTAAAATAATGAGTAAAGTGTTATATTGAAATAAAATATATATTAAAGTATTATTATATAAAAGATGAGGGATACAAATAATAATAAACTAACCAGCCAACTAACAGAAATAAAAATTCAAGGGGTATCTGCCTATTTATTTAAACGTCAGGGGGCATTTTTCTTTCCTCAAATATCAGGAAATATTTGCCTATTAGGCCAAACATAAGGGGGAAAAATGTCAATATTCCTTATAATGACTATTGGATCCTTTTTCCTTATATGAGGCAAAAAAATGTAATGGAAGAGGTCTTATTGACAAATATTTTTGACTTAAGAGTCTATTTGACATTTATTTTAAAAAAAGAGATTTAACTGTCATTAACCTTTTAAAAATACCGTTTTTCTCATCCTTGAAAAAGCCCAAAATTTGGGTATTCTAATGGTAAATTTATTGAATTTTTTTAAAAATAAAAATTATTTAAAATACCCTTATTTTAGTTTAAAGATTTTACTTTAATTTTTAACATAAAATATTAAAAATTTGTTTATTAAAATAATTACTCAATTTTTGCGAAAAATTATTTGTAATTAATCAAACAATTAGTAAACTTTCATTAAAAGGTCTACTTATAAAAGTTTTACAACTAAAATTAGCTTTACTTTAAAAAACTCTATTTGCAAAGTTATAATAAATTAACTCTTAGAAATTCTCTTGCGGTCACTATTTGATAATTATTTAATACAATTTAACAATTTTAATTTTGATGTGGATTATTTGTTAGGTTGTAAATTATTGAATTTTAATAAAAGCAATTCAATTTACTGGGTAGTAAATCTATTGGAACTTTGTTAGTTGCAAATGAAAAGTTGAAGAAAGAAGATAGTGCCGAAAAGGTAGATGCTACAAACTATAGAAGTCTTATTGGTAGCTTTTTATATCTTACTACAACAAGACCTAACATAATGTTTGTAGCTAATATACTTTTTTGGTTTATGCATGAACCAAGTAAGATTCATTATGCACAAAACATATTACAATTCAAAAATCATTTTATCAGAGAAGCAATTGAGAAGGGAGAAATTCAGCTTGAATATTGCAGGACTGACAAGTAGCTTGTTGACATCCTTATTAAAGCCCTTCCAAGAGAAAGATTCTGTTATTTCAGAGAACTCATAGGAGTTGTGAAGCAAATGCATTAAGAGGGAGTGTTAGAATTAATGTATTTTTAATACGTGTAAGTCATCAAATTTCTGCATAAATATTTTATATTTAATTTAGAGTGAAAATCTTGTCTCTAGGAAGTATGTTTGAAATTCTCTAGGACTGATTTCCTAAAATGAATGGTTGGCTTATTTATATGTTGTATTGTAAGTGAAAAATATCAAGTGAGAAATGCAAGAAATTTGCAGAATATTAAATATGAAACTAAAGGATGTAGCCTATTCTTAAATTACAGATATAATTAAATTAACTATTCATTCGATTCAATTTAATAATAATTAGCATTCTTTCTCTTAAAAATGTGAAGGAAAATGAAATGGGTATTTCTCTTATCAAACAATCATTGCTTGAAAGAAAAAAAAATACTTTTCACCATAGTGTATTAATGCATTCATATCCGTCGTTCTAAATAGAAATTCATAACTGACTTTCTATTTAGTTGTTTGAAAATGTGTTGTCCATCGCTTTAACATTTGCAAAAGTTGCATTAATAAGGTATTTGCAATGTTGAACATCCTTACTTAATTAACTAAAAAAATGACGTGCCATATTTGTGTATCTATGTGTTATCTATACACATAGATAGAGTTAAAAGTTATACAACTTGGTGAGAATAAAGTAGTTTTTAATTTTTATATTTGAAGTTTAAATATAATTGAGATCTAAATTTGATTAAAATCTAAATCGTATTGGTATATTTATTTTTTTATTTTAAACATCTGGGTATAAATATTAAATTATTTGTTTTTATAAGAATAAAAAGTTTAAAACTAATATGTTGCATATATGTCCTTGTTATAATAAATTAAAGTATTATTGAAAAATAAAATTTTAATTCATTCAAATATTTGATTATTTAAATTTAAGTTAAAATTTTTAACTTAATTACGTTAAAATATTTTTAACAAATTTTCAAATATAAATTAAAAAATAAACTCCTCTAAAATAAATTAAAGAAATTAAGTACATGTGGTGAGAATAGTATTATATATACACACACGTACACATACACACATACCCGCACACACATACAAGTACATTAATTACTCATGTTTTCATAGGTTTTTGACAAAAATTCTTGATTTCATTATACAATTTAATTCATTAGCATGACAAACCTAGCAGTTGTTTTCCCTAAAATTTCAGTCCGGTTAGTCGGTGTATATATATATATATATATATATACACACATACACACACACGTACATGTGCATGTTTCATTTTAGAAAAATCAAACAAAAATCCGTAGAACTGCCGAAACCAAAACAGAAGCAAATAAAAGAGCCGAGAGAAAGAAAAGAAGAAAAGAGAAAAAGAAGACAAATAAAGAGAAGAAGAAATAAAAAAGAATTGATAACATGGAAAAGAAAATTTATTAGCATAAAAAAAAAACAGAAAAAAAGTTGGAAATTTTATCTAAAACTTTAGTTGGTGATATATTTATAAAATTAGAACAATTTTATTTTCATATTTATGATATGTATAAGGATTTGAATAAATTTTGATAGAAAATTTTTGAACTATGTATTTTAGGGAGCAGTACAATAGTAAAAAATTCAAAGGACCTTTTCAATTAATGCAATAAAATATTAGTTATATCATAATTAGATTGTATGTTGATGTGTTTAATTATGTTCTATGGAAAGTGATGTTTAATTTATATATGATATTCAATAATTGTGTAAAAGTGCTTGTTTTGTGTTTCAACATTTAGTTATGATTGTGTTACGCACCATACATTTATTCGTACTTTCCAAAAATGAGATTGTGGTCTTTGAGACCATTAAAACACGTGTATAATATAATTAAGAATTGTGTTTTACCTAAATGGTGAAACGAGGTTGTTCGGCATAATTAAAACTTTTCTGTTTGGGTGATGGAGTTTCTGCCGAAAACAAAGAATTTTCCTTGGATAATGTTTCCTATGATCTGAATTTTAATATGTGAATGATGTCTTATTTATGCATGGTTAAAATGTATTTCATAATAATGCATAAAAATGTATTTTCTTGTAAATTATATCTATTCATTAAGGTATAATCTCATTCTTTTTCCTATTTTCTCTATTTTTCTCCAAGTTATGTAGAATTGTGTAAGATGAAGTTTTAATATGTGAGATTAGGATCATTTTATACATGTTGTATGAAACATTTTGCGCATATATATCAATTAAATAGATATATGTATATTTGAATATAGTACAAATGATTTATATATGTTTGATGAGGTATAAAGTCTCAATAAATGCAAAGATGGAGGCTGAGGTGGTTTATACTATTAGGGATGGGCACGGTTTGGTCCAACTTGAATTTTTCAAAAACTAAATCGGAACTGAAAATTTCATGTCTTAAAATTTTGAGACTGAAACTCAAGTTAAAAATAGAAATTTCTGCTCTTAAAATTTTGAGACTAAATCAGATTGAATAGAAAGAAAGAACTGAACTGCACTGGACTGATTACATAATAGAATCGGATTAAAATCAGATCGATTAGTTTGATTTTTGGATCAGTTCGATTTTTAAATAAATTTATTATCTTTTTTAAAATTTTCAGTGTGTCAAAGAATGTCGTTTTATGCATACACAATAAAATAATGTCGTTTACATGTCAAAATATTAAAAAAATAATAAATTCAGTTGGTCCGAATTTTTTAAAGTAAAACTGAAACTGACCGAAAATTTCAGATTTTTATTTTAAAAATTAAAACCGGACTAAATTGTATAAAATATCGAACCGAATTCATCGAATCCGGCTCGATTTGATATGGTTTTTTTGTCCATCCCTATATATTATCACAAAATTTTATTAGGTGAAAATTATAAAAAGAATAGATGATAAGAACAAAAGTAAAGTATTTAATTAAGCTATCACGTTGTGATAATTGCCTACTCCTATTAATTAAGTTGTGAAGCCAAATAAAAAACCATCCCTGATGGTATCACATGATAAAATGAAACAGCTCAGAATTGGGACGATTGTCCACTCCTCTATTTAATTAAGTTGTCCACTTAGTGTCAAGAACCACAGCCAACTAATTGTAAGACAAGATGCAAAAGGGAGAAAATAAATGAAAACGTGCCAAAATGAACCCAGAAAATATAGGGAAAAGAGAGAACACTTTTTCCCCTTCTCTGTTTTTATTAAATCATAAAAGTAGTAAAATTGTGAAGTTTACTGTCTGAACATTGAAGGGTAATTGAAGAATTTGAATATTCATATCCTACAAATATTTTTAAAGTGATTCTTAAACTATTTATAATTTGAATTTATGAAATATAATTTCTAATATTTTGGCTCTTGTATTGAAAAAGTAAATGTTTTGGCTTTTGATTTATAAACTGTTTTTAGTTCTCTTAGCCTTATTATATTCTCATCGTGAACTCCCTGAATTTTAAATTCTGACCTTGCCTATCCAATCATCAATCGAAATGAATTGATTGAGAAAAAATAAAATATCCTCTAGGGATAAATATTAAACTTCAACTATTTCTTTTTTTTTTTAAAACATATAATGTAATATAATTTTATTTTTTAAAATAACAATTCTAAAGATAACTAATGCAATAAAATTATTTTTTAATTTTATTTTATTTTTAAAAGTGTTGTGAATTTCAAAAATAATTTAGTGTGTTTGATAAATTTTATTGTTAAAATGTTGTAATAATTCTAATTATTATTAATGTTTTGATAATTAAGATTATTATAATATTTTAACAATAAAATTTATTAAAGGCACAAAACTGTTTTTTCAAATTTAGAATAATTTATTAAATATTAAATTAATTCTCTTTAAAACTCACAAAAGAGAGAAAACATATTATTTTAAAGTTCATAAAAATCCTAAACTGACCCTTAAAATGTTATAAAATAACTTAATTTGCTACGTTTTTCAGTTAGAAGTTAAATGGGATTATAGAAAATTCCAAATTTTAAAATGATACAAAAATAAAAAATATATATATATATATATATATTTGTGACAAGATATTAAACTAATTCAGTAATGTACAATCTCACTAAAGATTAGGGACTCAGTTGAAATTCCACTTTATCGAAATCTCCTAGTGATTTTTAGATAAGGTTACTGTCAGATATTGTCCAACGTGCTGAAATCCCACGTTACCTGTCCGAATTGAATTGGCAGAATAATTAAAAAAATAAAAATAAAATAAAAATCGTGCAATTGTGTGGTAGAGGAAAGTCACAAAAGAGATATTATGATCAACTGAAGCAAGATGAGCACGAGGAAGAAAAGTATTCCGGTCGTTTACAATAATTTGAGAAAATTATTCTCAAGGTATTTGCTTACCGTGACTAACAAAAATACATAATAACACTACCTGTTAATACCTAATTTTGTGATGTGATATCCAACAATGTGACTAACAAAAATACATAATAACACTTCTCTTGTTTTAAATAATATGTAAAAGAACATATGTGGCCAGTTTTTTGGTAAAAATTATCTGATATATAAAGAAAAAAAAGTTTTTAAGAATAAAAAATATAAAATGGGATTTTGATGCAGATTCTCCCGAATAATTAAAATCACATACTTTTTTTTTAATATTTTATATTTATTTTCCTTCAAATAATGGTCGAATTCCTCTTTCATAACGAAAATCTCCTGTGACATGTTTATAAATAGTTGTTAACGAGATTTCCTCATTAACCGTATTTCTATTTATTATATATCAATGATATCATTACCTCTTATGGCAATCATTTCTTTGGACCTAACTTTAAGATTTACCTCAAATAAAAATTTTAGGGATTTAACAAAAAATAACTACTATTTATTTTCCAAATTTAATTTTGACTACCTTCTATAATTTCATTAAAAAATAATCATATTTTATTTTAATGTACAAAATTATTTCAATAAAGTATTTATCTAAAACAGAGTTTGCATTCAAATTTATTCGAGAGTTGATTATCAAGTAAGTAAGAATTCAAGTTCAACTCTCCAGCAAGCAAGTATTCAAACTTTACTCGAGAGTTGACTCTTGAACAAGTAAAAAATCAATTTTGCTCGAGAGTCAACTCTCGAGCAAGTTTCAATTTTCGCTTGCTCGAGAGTTAACTCTCGAGCAAAGCTTGAATTCTGGCTTGCTTGAGATTCAACTTTCAAGCAAACTTAAATACAAGTTTGTTCTCTTGAGTAAATAAAAATTCAAGTTTGTTTGAGAGTTAACTTTTGAGTAAGCTTAAATTTTTGCTTGTTCGAGAGTTAACTCTTGAACAAATTTGAATTTAAGTTTCTCTTTTAAATAAATAGTTTATGAGAGTAATTTTGTCCATTAAAATGAAACGTGATCATTTTTTAATACAACCATAAAAGATGGTTAAAACTGATTTTTAAAAGGAAATATTAGTTATTTTTCATTAAATTCCAAAAGTTTAAGTTCTCTCTTAAACTTATTTTTGCTAAGTATTGTATTAAACCTAGCACATTATTGTTATATAGTCAAAATTTATTTACTTAATTTTTTAACTATCAAAAACAATTTTTGATGTTATTGCTTTCTTTAGAATCTTTCTTCTTTCTTCCATCTCATAAATTTTAAAAAAATGCAGAAAATCAAAATCACGAGAGAAAAAGAAAATCTCAAATAAATTCATATAGGAATTAGATAAAAAATTGTCAGATAAGCTCGTTGAACCGATTTATAATTTTTTATATTGTTTATTTTATTGACTAAAAAATTCACTAGAAAATCCTAACAACAACTGGACGTACAGATCGACAGCTAAATCTTTTGGCCAATTTTTCCTAAATAAGCAAATATATTTAATAAAATACAAATGACATTGACCTTAATAGAATACTAATACATAATATCCATAAAATTAAAAAACCTAAATAGAATACTATTACATAATACCAATAAAATTAAATAATTATTTATTAACTTCTAATATATCGTCAAGCTCCTTAATAATATAACAATACCTATCACATCAGTTCAGATCTCAACTATTTAATTTTTTCATTTCATAACAATTTCACTATTTGCTAATAGTATTTATTCAATATATACTGTTTGTTATTTTATTCTTTTCATATACTATTACAAGGAAATAGATCAAATGAGTTAAGATATTATCTTGTTCTACATATTGATCATCATCTAAAATATTAAAAACTAGATCCAACTGTATGCATTCCAGATTCCAACATTCAAATATCAACATTCAAATAATACATACAAAATCAGTCCTTTTCAGTCAAATAAATAATTGAAATCTCAATGCATTATTACATAGGGTTATTGGTATTGAAAATTTCCCTTATTATGAAAAATCACACTTTTGCTTCACACGGAATTATAGATACAATTAGTGCAAAGATCAATCAGATCTCCCAAGAGACAAGAAACCTATAATTACCTTCTTATTAATTTTTTTGTTTTTAATACTATTCGAAGAATTCAATTCCATTTCTTATGCAAAAATCCATAGGTTTCATGATAATCCAGAAAATTATTCACGTAAAGATCCTGTCAATCCCTGTCTCCAAACTAACCTTTCATCTCCTTAGCCTTGTTCCTGTAGATTTCACCATCTTCTTCAACCAAAACATGCTTCAAAGATTCAGCTACTGAGTTGCTTGTGAAAGACCCGTCTTCCTCGTCCCTCGGTATCACATATCCAATATTCTTCTCCTGTAAAAGCTTGGCGTTTAGCCCTTGATCTGCATAGAAAGTCAGCAATACAAGAGCTCTTCCGAACTGAAGCGCCTCAACAACTAAGCTCCAGCCTGAATGAGTCAAGAATCGACCTACTGAGTCATGACCCAGTGTCTTGAGTTGAGGTCCCCATTTCTTTTGCACTGTAGTCCCCATATGTCTTGCATTTTGACCCTTAAGTCTCTTGCAATTTGATTCCCGAGCATCTTCCTTTTCGAGTCAAAATCGCTTTAGATGGCTAGTTTTCTCATTTTCTGCACAATACAACCAAAACACATCAAATATCAATAAGTCTTGAGGATTAAACAAAGAAATCAAGTCTAAGAATAAATAATAAGCGTCTGTTTTATGCACTTATTAGATTTATTATTTATTACATATTTATGTGTTGTTTTCTTGATAATCATTGTGATTTGATTATCTGTTGCAGCTCAGTATGCTAAATAGCCATTGATTTCAACATTCTTATTGAGTCGAAATCCTCGAGATACTTATAATGGGTGAACTTTACATTTGTGGGAGTTGGTTGTCATGGCCTCACTTTATTCACTTGGTTCGATAGTGCAATGCTTAGCAACTCCCTTTGCTAAGCAAGCCTTCAGCACTAACAATATGCTAAATTGGAAGCTAAACAATAGAGAGAGAGAGCTAATAATTTGAGTAAAGAGAAAATTATATTACTCAAGAGAGAATACTTACTAGCTCTAATTGATTTGGTTGCTTGGTTGGTTACAAATGTACACACACCCCTATTTATAGTTGTAGGATTTACAAATGGATAGTGAGAATCGCACCTCACTTTGACACAATGGAGAGCTAGAATTGTCCTTCTAGAATTCTACCACAACTAAGTCAAAAATATCTCAAATATCTCACCTACCTCTTCTAGAATGGAGGTGCTTAGGATTTTCTAGAACTTGAGCCATTTTGGACACACATTCTAGAAGTTGGGTATAATTGAGCCTAAGTGTATCTCCAAATTTAAGGACTTGTTCAACACATATTTTCCCTCATGCTTCCAAGCCCGACCTAGCCAAGACACTCATCAAGTGTCCAGAAACATGCATATATGCTCTTGTGCACTATCCTGGCCCTTGTATAAATTCTGTCTGCAAGGTTGTGCTCCAGGGTTACTATTTATGCATACTGTTCACGTTGGGCGTAACATGATGCTCTAGTTGAGACTCATCAAGGATTGGTACCTCCATATTGCTCATTAACTTTAAATAAACTCTAGAATTAACAGTAAAGATTTTGTGGTGCTTCACACTTTCTTTCCCAAAAAGCAGGTGATAGTCCTTGAAACTAAGCTAAGTTATTTCAAGATTGTGGAGAAGCAGTTGAAGCACAGACTAGGAGATGCTGAGGCCAAAAAATTGTTATCCCAAGCTATTTACATGTTGATCATTGGAAGTAATGATTATTTTTCTCTTTCCTCAAACTCATCGGTGCTTCAATCCTACACTTCTAAAAAGGGTAGCAATGGTGATCGACAACTTAACAACAACAATCAAAGTAATATAGAATACCTTTAAGCACTTGTATTTTAATTATTTATTCTTGCTTTCTTTACTAATGTTAATATGGGCCAGGAAATATATGAGAAAGGAGGAAGGAAATTTGGGTTCTTAAGCTTGGGGCCGTTAGGTTGTCTACCAAGCATGAAAGTCCTTGTGCCTGCAGGAAGCACTGGTTCATGCATGCCTGGAGGATGCCATAGAAGTAGTAAAGCTACACAATGAAGCACTTTCTAAATTACTCGAGCAGCTAGAGAGCCAACTAAAAGGATTCAGATATGCAAATCACGATTTCTACAATTCTATAATTGAAAGAATAGAGAACCCTTCAGAATATGGTATGCACTGTGATCATAATTCTAATTTCATCGCATATCTATTGTTTGACTTATAATTTTGTTGTATACCGGTATATGTGAAGGTTTTAAGGAAGCAATGGCATATTGTTGTGGTGGTGGTCTGTACAGAGGAATATTTAGAGGTGGAGGGAAGAGAGCAATAAAAGAATATGAAGTATGCGATAAACCTAGTGAATATTTGTTCTTTGATGCTGATCATTTCACTGAAAGAGCCAACAAGCAAATTGCAGAACTTTTGTGGGCAGGAACTTCGATTGTCACAAGGCCTTATAATCTGAAGACACTATTAAATAATTACCAATTTAATTAAGTCGACGTTATGTGAACAATATCCTTTTTTAAATATTATATAACCAACATTCTGTATAATCAACATTTATTAAAAAAAGCATAAAAAATTTTTGTATTTTCATACAACAAACATCACTGATCACAACCGTGTTTTAAACATTGGGCTTGGCCATAAATTCGACTTACTAACCTAATGAACTGTGGCCAATTATTAATCAACGAACCTCCATTAATCTAATCCACAGACTATCATATGTTCGTGTGAATAAATGATAAAATTAGTTATACATTTCTCATCTATATCCAGTCAAAAAAACGTCCTAAATAACGTCATATTTATCATTGGACTAATTAAAAAGTATGGTATATAATTCTATAAATAAAAAAGTCTAATTTTCCCTCCTATTTTAGACAATGCTCACCCACCCCTACTTTTAAAAAAACACTATATGCCTATTTTATTTAGTCTTTTAATTAGTTAAAAGGATATTTTTTAATGATAAAATTTTTTTCAAATTTTTTATGCAATTTGGTTAGCGTTGGAGAAAGATTTTTGGTAATTAAAAAAAATTATTTTTCTTATATCTAGAGAAGCCCAAAGTTCGAGTAGTTTGATAGTTAATTTTTTGAGCTTTTTTAAAAGTAAAAATTGTTTAAAATATTTTTATTTTAGTTTAAAGATTTTACATTAATTTTTAAAATAGAATGCTAAAAATTTGTCTATTAAAATATTACTCAATTTTTGTAAAAAATTATTTGTAATTAACTAAACAATTAGTAAACTTTCATTAAAAAGTCTACTTGTAAAAGTTTTACTAATAAAATTAGCTTTATTCTAAAAATTTTATTTGAAAAGTTATAACAAACGAACTTTCAGATATTCTCTTGTGGTTACTATTTGATAATTATTTAATATAATTGAACAATTTTAATTTTGATGTGTATTATCTGTTGGGTAGTAAATTATTGAATTTTAATTAAAGAAAGTCAATTTACTAGATTGTAAATCTATTACAACTCTGTTAGTTATAAATGAGAAGTTGAAGAAAGAAGATGGTGTTGAAAAGACAGATGTTACAAATTATAGAAGTCTTATTGGTAGCCTCTCATATCTTACTACAAGAAGACTTGGCATAATGTTTACAGCTACTATGCTTTCTTGGTTTATGTATGAACCAAGTCAGATTCATTATGCACAAAACATATTGCAATTCAATTATCATTTTATCAGAGAAGCAATTGAGAAGGGAGAAATTCAGCTTGAATATTGTAGGACTAAGGAGTAGCTTGATGACATCCTTACTAAAACCTTCTAAGAGAAAGATTTTGTTATCTCAAAGAACTCATTGGAGTTGTAAAGAAAATGCATTAAGGGGGAATGTTAGAATTAATGTACTTTTAATATGTGTAAGTTGTCAAACTTCTGCATAAATATTTTATATTTAATCTAGAGTCAAAGTTTTATCTCTAGGAAGTATGTTTGAAGTTATGTAGCAGTGATTTCCTATAATGACCAGTTAGCTTATTTATATGTTGTAAAGTGAAAAATATCAAGTGAGAAATGCAAGAAATTTGCATAATATTGAGCTCTACAGTAACAACTCAAATCAGCACTTTGTTTCTTTTTAACTTTCTTATCTGTCCTACAATATCCAATAGAAACATAATAAGGATGTTTCCATTTCCTATATTCAAGCATATGTGGATCAAGTAATAGTGATAATAATAAAGATCATATTTTAGATATATATTATAATAACAACGTAATTTGTCATAAATGGTCTGAAATTTGGTAAGTGAGAAGATCGTGATTAATTTTGTATTTCAATTATCTCAATCTCACAATTTTGAATGATTGATACTATAGCTAGGGTTAGGACTGAGGATACTGTTGATGACAAATAATGTTTTAATGATTCAGCAGAATATAAATTGACAAATTATATAATTCCCTATTTGTGGAATTAAGTAAAATTAAAGAGAATTGAGTGCCTCTATATTTTCTTTTACTCAAAACACGATTTTTTTTTTTTAAACATAAGTTTAAGTTGAGATGCTTAACTCTTTAATTTTTTTTTTCTTGCAAGGTTTTGTTTAATTAATTAATAAGCTATTTTTGTTTAAATACGTTCTTAGAGATGCAAGGAGAATATACAAAAAAAAAAAAAAAGTTAATACCAGTGTCGCAAGAGAAATCTACCCAACAGTTGTGTTTGATATCGTAATTGAATTAACCTTAAAGTACGCTTGATGGGCTTAATATAGTTCTACTTTCCAATTTGAATTGAGCTTTCCAACATACCTAAACCATTTGGATCAGTTATTTATCAGCCAACCCTAATTAGAGAAAGGATAATCTGGTGACTCACGACTGATACAAAACCGGAGTCTTATTATTATAGAAGGATAGCCTAGTGACTCACTCATGAGCTGTGTTGAGAGAGCACAAAAATTGACTAGGAAACACATCCCGATTATTCTATGCATATAGGAAAGACTTCCAACATCACTATAAATACAGGCCAATCATTACAGAAATATCATAATCCAGTGAAAGCAGGCCAAAAAAAGAAAATCGTTTCCGAGTTTTCTTGTAGTTTCCGTGCAAGAGTTGCAGCAAATTTCGGAGTCTAAGGTTCTTTTTATCTGAAGGAAATATTTCCTGAGTTTTACTTTGTGAAAAGGGTATTTATGTTTGGTGTGTTGTTGATGCAGGATTTGTTACCGAGAATGGTGAAAATAATCTGGAAAAGAAGATGGGGTTGGATGGTTACGCTGTCTGCGATGATTATTCCGTTGTTCTTCTCGCTTGGCGCTTGCTCTCAGGACACTTCATCGTTCAGGTTCTTGTTCATTCTCTAACACTACATATTCTTTCTTGTGGAAGGGTTTTACGTAAACTTCTTAGGTTTTTGATGTAGGACAACCTGATTAGTATTTTTTTTTTAATTTTATTCAAATTATTTTTTTTTAATTTTTATTTTTAATATTTAACTTCTTTTATTTTTGGTAGGAGTTCTTTTTCCTTCTTTAAGTAGGTTTAGGTTTTCTCTTTTTGGTAAAAGTTTTTTTTCCTTATTTAAGTTAGTTTAGCTTTTAGAGAGTTTACAGTATTGTTTGGACACCTTTCTTTTAATAAAATTTCATTCAAAAACTTTTGAAAAAAAAAAAACACAAGTTGTCCTACATCAGCTTCGATTATTTTCATTGTCATTTTTGCGAAGAAAATTTGGGTTTCGCTGATGTGAAACCTTATCTCTTTCTCTTGTTGATCAACTGGTGACACTTTGATTTTACGCCGACCTCCTTATCTCTTTCTCTTGTTGATCAACTGGTGACATTTTGATTTTACACCGACCTCTTTCTTTCTTTGCAGAAACGTTCGGAACGATGGAGAGTTGCAGAAGTCGCCTGGGGTCAAACTACAAATAGACAAACAAGTAAAACTTTTTTTAAAATTTTTATTTTTATTTTGTTATTATTATTACTATTAATTGCATCTTTTACTAAATAACGTACGTTATTTGATCAGGAGGTGGTGATGAGTAATGGCCTTGTTCAAGTCACTCTCACAAACCCAGAAGGTGAAGTCACAGGAATTAATTATCATGGAATTGACAACATCCTAGAAATAAACAATTCCAAAGATCAACGAGGATATTGGGATGTTGTTTGGAATGAGCCTGGAAAGCCTGGTAACCTTGACGGGTAAAATCTTCTCTCCCTTGATATATTTCCATTAATTAAAAATTTACTATAATTACCGCCAAATTTGAACTTACTTATTTTCCTGCGTATATATGTAGTTTAAAAACAACAAATTTCACAGTGATCATGAACAATGAAGAGCAAGTAGAGCTTTCATTCAGTAGAACTTGGAACATTGCCCTCCGTGGGTCTAAGGCGGCCCCTTTAAATATAGACTTAAGGTAATTAGTCTTCCCTATTTGAGAGAACACACAAATAAATAATAAAATAAAATAAAATAAAATTGCATATAATGTTTTGCAGGTACATTATGCGGCGTGGTAGCTCAGGCTTCTACTTCTATGCAATAGTAGAGCGCAAACAAGGATGGCCTAGTGTTTACATGGATCAAATAAGGGCTGTTTTCAGGCTCCAAAAAAACTTGTAAATGAATGAACCTTTTAACAATTTTTTTATTTATTTATTTTATATTTCTAAGCCACAGAGGAAATAATATATATAAATTACAATGTTAATTTTGTTTTTAAAATGAATGTCAGGTTTCATTACATGGCGTTAGCAGACGACAGACAAAGGATTATGCCAATGCCTGAAGATCGTAAAACCGGTCAACGTCTTGCGTATGAAGAAGCTGTTCTCTTGACAAATCCAATCGATCCTAGATTCAAAGGAGAGGTACATCTTCTTTCTTCAAGCCTGCGTTGATTGGATTTATGCTCGAATTTCGGAAAACATTCCACTAACTTGAATTTATAATTTTCCAAATAAATCCCTTCCAATTTTGTCTCATAGGTGGATGACAAGTACCAATACTCAAGCGACAATAAAGATAACAGGGTTCATGGATGGATCTGTTTTAATCCAGGAGTGGGATTCTGGGTTATCACACCCAGTGATGAATTCCGCACATCTGGACCTACCAAGCAAGATCTCACATCCCATGTCGGCCCTGTTGCTCTCTCTGTAAGTCTCACAACATATAGATATCAATCACTAAAGGTTTTATTACAGTATCTTAATTTCTCTGACAATTCGGGGATGATATACTGTTTGCACAGATGTTTAGTAGTACTCATTACAGTGGGAGGGAAGTAGATTCATATTATGGTAGTGACAAGCCCTGGAAGAAAGTATTGGGTCCTGTTTTTGTTTATTTAAACTCAGTTTCATCCAACGAAAAGCCCCTTACACTTTGGGAAGATGCTAAACAACAGGTGTTAATTATTATACATTAGAAATCTCAAAGTATTGTTTCTTAATTAGCATACTTTTACAGTAGCATTTATTGACCGACTCTTGATGCACTTGTGAATAGATGTTGAGAGAAGTACGAAGCTGGCCGTATGATTTCCCTCAATCGATAGATTTCGCTAAATCCAGTCAAAGAGGAACAGTTGCAGGTCAATTACAAGTACAAGACCGGTAATCATTGCATATACTTCTTAATTTTTATTTCTTTTTGCATTTAATTACATGTAATAGTGCATAAAATTAACTTAATTTTTATTTTTCTTGTCTTAGATATATGAAGGAAAGCATAATGTGGGCAAAATCGGCTTATGTTGGGTTGGCAGCACCAGGAGACGCGGGATCATGGGAAAAAGAAACCAAGGTTGATCTCCGTGCTCTATTTCTCATTTTCTTTTATTTGCCTACTGTTATTAAACAATGCTTCTGTATATATTTCTTTTAATCAGGGTTATCAGTTCTGGACACAAGCTGACGAGCAAGGGCGTTTTTCAATTGAAAATGTTCGGCAAGGAGATTATAATTTATATGCATGGGTCCCTGGAATTATCGGCGATTATAAGTATGATCTTAATGTCACTGTCAAACCAGGTAAAATGTTTCTTCTCTACTCTATTACAAGGCTTTTGTATGCCTTGTCTGGTACGATTAATTTAATCTTCTTAATTTTACACTTTTTAATTGATACAGGATCTAAGATCAACTTGGGAGTTCTTGCATATAAGCCTCCGAGAAATGGCCCTACACTGTGGGAAATTGGTTTCCCCGATCGTTCAGCAGCTGAATTCTTTGTGCCCGACCCCGATCCAAAATTCGTAAATCATTTATACGAAAATCACACTGAAAAGTTCAGGCAATACGGATTGTGGGAACGATATACGGAAATATATCCCAATGATGATCTCCAATTCACCATTGGAGTTAGCAATTATGCTAAAGACTGGTTCTTTGCTCATGTTACCCGGTATTTATTTCTATTTCTTCTCTTTTCTGGATCCTGGGGACTAACAAATTTTATCTGGGGCTGATTCTAATCGCGTTTGCAGGAAAGTAGGAAATAATACATACCGAGCAACCACATGGCAGATTGTATTTGAATTGGAGAACGTGAACATCAGAGGAAAATACACACTCCAATTGGCCTTCGCAGCGGCCTCATACTCTAATTTACAGGTAAAAATCAACTTTCATCTTAACCTTTAACAGTCATTTAAAATACTGCAGCTGCTAATATTGCCAAAATAAATCCTTAATCCTTAGTTTGCTAATGAGATTTTACAATGATTTTTCAGGTTCGTTTCAACAATCCAAAAGAGAGGCGTCCTCATTTTTCAACAGGGGCGATAGGGAAAGACAATGCGATTGCCAGACATGGAATCCATGGATTGTACAGGTTTTACAGCATTGATGTGCCAGGCAATTTTCTTAAGAGAGGAAAGAATATAATCTACCTTACTCAGGCGAAAGGCATGAACGCCTTCCAAGGAGTCATGTATGATTACATCCGCTTAGAAGGTCCTCCAATGATGTAGCAAGAGTTTTATTTTAGGGGAGGCAATATACAAAATTATTATAAGAAAATTTATCATGTATGTCTATAATAAATGTTAAAGATTGACTCATAATACTTCTATTCGGAAATAATATATTTAAAGAAAAATTGGTAAATATAGGTAATAATATTTTTCAATGATGTTTTTGTATTAGGATTATTATATTATATTTGGGTAAACTTAATCAGAAAAACAAAAAACCATTTATAAATTGTCCTCAAAGTTTTAGTCTTTATCAAACCGACCATCTGAACTCAAGAAAATAAAAAAAAAAAACCAACAGCAACTAAGCCCCTATTCATCACACTACCAAAATAGTATACATGGCATAATAATAATACTAACCCCTATAATTTGGCCTAAAACATAAAGAGACCCTTATTTAAAAATAATTAGTATTTGTACCCTTCCTTATAATCCAAATAACATAACTAACCCTTCTCACAATTGGCTTGTAATTAGTCAGTTTTAAGTTAAGACTGATTACAAGAGTAATTACAATAAAATGTGAAGATAAATTTCTTAAAAAAATCACCTTCTAAAAATCGATCATTTGTTTTATTAATAATAAAAAGATAAATTTCTTATCTCTTATAACTTATAGCCCTATATTTAAACTCAGAGATTTTATCAACATCGACTACACATGTACAGGAGAAAGTACTCTTAAGTTTTACAATAATATGAGAAAATTATTATCAATATATTTGCTCATCGTGACTAATTAACCAAAATACATAAGCACACAAATGCAATAATCCACTACTAAAAAATTTATTACTGAAATCGATGGATTATTATATGAGCAGCTGGATTAATTAATCGAACTCATTCGTCAGAAGATTTTCTATGGCTTTGAAGAACTTCAACAAATTTGTCTATATACTGATATTGGAGATCCTTATCTGCAAACAACTCATTTTTTTTACTTGGCTTTGCTCCTGTAAATTCAACGATCACTAACCTGATTGTCTCAGCCACGGAGTTCCTTGTATACGTCTCATCCTGCTCATTTCTAGTTATCGCATTTCCTACTTTCTTCTCTGTAAAGACCCTGGCAGTTAACCCTTGGTCCATAGAAAAAGGTAAAATAATAAGTGGACGTCCAAAATAGAGCGACTCTGTAACTGAACTGAACAGTGAGTCAAGAATGCTCCAATCGATTCATGAGCTAGAATACTGAGTTCCGGTGCCCAACTTTTCCAAACCATTCCTCGCCCCTTACCCTTTCCTCGAACCCTGCCGGAAGCTCAAGTGAGTCTTCTCGTATTCTTAGAGCCCAAAAGAAAGGTAACCCGCATTGTTTTAACCCTAGAGCCAATTCAGTTAGTTATTCTTGGCACAGATTTAACTCACTTCCAAAGGCTACATAAACAACAGAAGCTGTCTTCTGTTTTCCTTACCATTCACTGATTATAAGCCAAGTGGTGTCATCTTCAGTGTTGAAGTTTCTGCTACCAAAATACCAAGGTGGCAACAGGCCTATAGGAGCTACTGGCTTACCATGAAGCTCACCCAGAAGGTTTAACCATTCAGATTCAAGCTGCATACAGCTACGTACAACAATCACTTCACATCCAGCAATTGTCGAAACCATACGAAAAAAATCGCTTACTCCAGAAACGTTTGCTTCAAAATGATCGAAGAGTCTCTTTGCCTCGTAAAGCCGATACGCTAGATTTGAATGAACGTACCCACTTCGGTGCTATAGTGAAATGTTCGGGCTCAGTCCGTGGGTCGTCGCCGTTGATCATGGCTAAGTATGATGATGCAGCAATGCAAATAGTCCACGCCTAAAAATGCTGAAGTAGGCGCGTGAGATGCCATTGGTTGTAACCAGTGAGGAGTGAAATCGTAAATTATCCAATCTGGAGAGGAAGTTTGCAGAAATTCAGCCAAAGATTCCTGAAGATTATCAAAGGCCACTTTTAAGGTCAGGAACTTTGTGAAGAGGTAAGTCTGCGGTGGCTTCTGCTGTGGAGATTATTATCCCGAGGTAAAGCGAGGCTAACGAAATTTATTAATGGTGACAGATTTGGAGGAAGTTTTGGTAGCCGGTTGATGTTTCGCGCTATTGATATGAAGGAGATTCGGTACCTTTTTGAGCAATGAGCTTGGCTAGCTCCAATTATGGGATCATATTATTGTACCGAGTTTTCTCCTTTACCGAGATAGTCTAAAATTTCTTTTTAATAGTGATAATATCAGTTAGTTTAAGGATATCTTAGTTCTTTCTCAAATAGGATTTAGTATTTTAATTTTTATTGTAATTTATATTTGTGTGTTAAGAAGAGAAAACAGACACTATTTATTATTTTAAAAAGAGTGGATAATATTTACGAGAGAGAGGTAGAATAGTAAATTTGAAACAATTTTGATCAAGTGGATAACTAGAGGTCGATTGTGATCCAATTGAACGGTGGAGATCAGAATTGAAGCTCTCTTTCTCCAAATTTCATAACTAAAAGTTAGGTTACCATTTTAATGATGTTTTCTTAAATTCTCTACAATTTTTTTATAAAAATTGTTTGCCAAAATTGTTTGATTTTAAAAATATTGTATATGTGTACCTCTAATTTTAATTAGAGAAAACTTGTGTATTTACATTATTTGATCATAATAGAGATTTTTTTCGTAAACTACGGTTTTGTAGTTTTTACTCCTCACATTGGGAGTTTTTCCACATTAAAATTAATGGTGTTATGATTGTTTTGTGATGATGTAGTTGTTGTCCAAAAATTAATTTTATGCCTAAAATTGTTGCTCTATTTATTTGTTTCCGATTAGGTTCACGTAAGAGGGGATAAGGTAATTATTGTACTTTCGCAATTATTTGTGCTAATTTATCCCAATAAGTGGTATCAGCTTTGGTTATATTTTTTTTATGCCTTGTGTTAAATAATAGAAGCTACTCTAAGTAGAATGCTTACTTTGAATAGTGCAAATTATCATTTATGGAAAGGAAAGATGAAAGATCTTTTATCTATAAAAAATTATTACTTACCTGTGTTTGAGAAATAAAAACCCGATAATTGAACAGATGCACAATAGAAGTTGCTCCATTGTTAGTTGTGTAGATATATCAAACAATGGGTAGATGAAAATGTTTTGAATCACATAGTGGAGAGAAAGATGCACGTTTTTTGTGGAACAAGGTTGAAGAATTGTATACCAGAAAAATTTGGAATAATAAACTTTTTTTGATAAAACAAATGATGAGCTTGAAATATCAAGATGGAAAACTTATGATAGATCACTTGAATGCATTTCAGGGAATCATTAATCAGTTAGCTCGAATAAACATCAAATTTGAAGATAGAGTATAAAGGTAATGACTTTTAGGCAAATTATCAGACTTATGAGAGATATTTAGAATGTCTTTGTCTAACGTAACTCCAGATGGTATCATCACTATGGAATTGGTTAAGAGTCATATTTTGAATGAAGAAAATAAAAGAAAGTTATAGGGTTCTTCATAGTCAGGTATTTTAGTTATAGGAAAAAAAAGAGGAGTAAGAGTAGAGGTTCCAAGAACAAAGATAAAAGTAAAAGTAAGATCAACAAGTTTGCCAATGTTGAATACTATCATTGTGATCTTAAGGGGTACACAAAAAAGTATTGTCGATAGCTCAAGCGAACCAACAAGAAGAATAAAGGAAAGGAAAAGAAAAACGATATAGCAGTAATGATGACAGAGTTACTACTGTTACAAATAACTTTCTTATTATGTATGATGATGATGTTGTCAACCTTGTGTGCTATGAGACCAGTTGGGTAATTGATAGTGGTGCCACTATTAATGCCATATTACGAAGTAAATTCTTTACATCTTATACATCTTGTGACTTTGGAAATGTTAAGATGAGAAATAATGGCTAAGCTAAAGTTGTATACATGGGAGATATGCGCTTGGAGACCAATTGTGGCATAATGTTACTTCTGAAAAATGTCAAGCATATTCCTGATATTTGTTTGAATTTAATTCTGCAAGTATACTTGATGATAAGGATTTCTCTAGCAACTTTAGTGGTGATAATTGAAAGATTAGCAAAGGTTCCATGACTATGGCTCGAGGAAAGAAATGTTCTTCATTATATTTTATGCAAGCAAAGATTGTAAACAATAATATCAATGCAGTGAAGAATGAAGATATCATTGAATTATGGCATAGAAAACTCGGTCAATGAGTAAGAAGGTTTTGAATGTTTTGGCCAAGAAGAATCTCATTTCTGAGATGAAAAATGAATATTGGAAGAAGTGTGTTCATTGCTTGGCAAGGAAGCAAACTAGGATTATCCTCAAGACATATCCTTTTTGAGAAAATCAAAGTATACTCGAGCTAATACATTATGATGTTTGTGGCCTTATGAAAACAAAAACACTTGGGGGTGCTCTCTATTTTGTGACTTTTATAGATGATCACTAAAGGAAGTTATGGGTTTATACATTAAAGATAAAGGATCAAGTACTAAATGTGTTCAATCAGTTTCAGGCCTCAGTTGAGACATACACTAAGAATAAGTCGAAACACATCAGAATCGATAATAGGGGTGAGTATTATAGATCATTTGAAGAGTATTGCAGATAGATGGGAATTCGTCATCAAAAGACACCTCTAAAAGCTCCTTAGTTAAATGGGTTAGTTGAGAAGATGAATTGAACATTAGTTGAAAGAGTAAGATATTTGCTTTCAAAAGCACAATTGCTAATATCTTTTTGGAGAGAGGCTTTGAATATAGTTATACATATATTAAATCTCACAATGTGTATTCCTTTAAACTTTAATGTTTCAGATAAAGTTTGGTTAGGAAAAGATGTTGCTTATGATTTTTTGCGTATCTTTAGATGTAAAGTAGTTGTGCATATTTCTAAAGATGAGAGGTTCAAACTTGATGTTAAGACAAGACAGTATGTATTTCTCAGTTATAGTCAAGATGAATTTGGTTATAAGTTTTATGATCCAGCATGGAAGAAACTTGTAAGAAGACAGGATGTTGTATTCATGGAAGACTAAACTATACAGGATATTGAGAAGTCAAAAGAAGCAATGCCTCAATATAATGATACGTTGATAGACTTGGATCTAGTTCCTTTAACACATATTCTAAAATAACTTAGAGATAAAGTCCAAGATGACCTACATGATACAGGTGACGTTGACACTCATATACAGGTTAAGATTAATGATGATGACCATAATCAATCACCTACATCAAAGACTTTGCTAGATGCTCTACTCAAAAGATCTATAGAAATCGACAACATTCTACATGATATCCTACGAATGAATATGTGTTATTGACTGATGGAGGAGAACCCAAATGTTATGTAGAAGAAGTGAAAAGTGAACACAAAAATGAGCAGATTAATGCCATGCAAAACAAGATGAAGTCATTGTAGGACAATCATACATTTGAGTTGGTAAAGTTACCTGAAGGTACAAAGTGAAACAAGAAGAACATACCTCACAGCTACATTACAATGCCAGATTGATTGTTAAGGGATTTAGCCAAAAGAAAGGTGTTGACTTTGATGAAATCTTTCTTTAGTTGTCAAAATGTCATCCATTTGTGTGGTATTAGGCATGGCAACTAGTCTTGATTTGAAGGTTGAGTAGATGAATATCAAGATGGAGTAGCCAAGAAGGTATGTATATCACAGGAGTACTCCTCTAGCCACACACTTTAGGTTAAGTACCAAACAATCCCCTACAACGTATAAAGAGAAAGAAGATATGGAAAGAGTTCCTTATACTTTAGCAATTAGAAGCTTAATGTATGTGATGGTATGCACAAGACCGGATATAACTCATACAGTTAGTGTTGTTAGTAGATTCTTATCCAATCCAGGAAGAAAGTATTGAAATACAGTCAAGTGGATTATAAGATATTTTCAAGGTACTTCCAATTTCAAACTCATTTTTGGAAGTAGAGAATTTACATTAGTTGGTTACATAGATTCAAATATGGTTGGAAATGTTGTTACTCGAAAGTCCACTACAGGTTATTTGATGACACTTTCAAGTGGAGTTGTATCATAGCAATCAAGGCTATAGAAATGTGTTGCACTTTCTATTATAAAGGCAGAGTTCATTGCAGCGACTGAAGTATACAACGAGTTGTTATGGATAAAGAGGTTTTTACAAGAGTTCGATTTTAAGCAATAGCGATATGTCGTATTTTGTGATAATCAGAGTGCAATTCACTTGAATAAGAATTCTTCTTTCCATGCAAAATCAAAAATATTGATGTGAAATATCATTGGTTGAAAGATGCTTTTAATAATAATATGTTTGAGCTCGAACAAATTCACACAAATTACAATGCCTCTAATATGTTAACCAAGACTTTTTCGAGGGAAAAACTTGAAGTTTGTTGTTCAATTGTCGGGTTGGCAAGTCCCTCTACATAGTCGAAAAGGTAGAAATTTATTGAGTTAAGTTTCCTCCTTTGTGGAGATAACCCAAAATTTTTCTTTAATAGTGACTAAGTTTAAATAGTTCAAGAATATTTTAGTCATTTCTCAAGTAGTATTTAGTGTTTTAATTTTTGTTGAAATATATATATATATATGTGTGTGTGTGTTAAGAAGAGAAACGGATACTGTTCATTATTTTAGAAAAAGCGAGTACTTTTCACGAGAGAGAGGCAGAATAGTAAACTTAAAATAACTTTGATCAGTGGCTAACTAAAGGTTGATTGGTAGTTTGATTGAATTGAAATTTTACCAGTAGCTTCAAAACTCAGAGGACTAAATTTTGAACAGTGGAGATTAGATTTGAAGCTTTCTTTCTCTAGATTTCATAGTTGAAAGTTAAACCACTATTTTGGTGATATTTTCTTAAATTCTCTCTAATTTTTTTATAATATTTAATTATTTGTTAAGATTATTTGATTTTGAAAATATTATAAATATGTACCTATAATTGTAATAAGAAAGAATTTATATATTCGTATTATTTGATTATAATAAAGATTTTTTAAGTAGATTACAATCTCGTGACTTTTACTTCTCATATTAAAAATATTTTTTACGTTAAAATTAATGGTGTTATGATTATCTTTATGATGATGTAGTTGTTGTTCAAAATTTAATTTTATAATTATAATTATTTATTTATTTATTTATTTTTTATTAAATTCACGTAAGAGAAAATAAAATAATTATTATATTTCTGTAATTGTTTTTGCCAATTAACCGAACACATATGACCAAAGGCTAGCCATGGAAACACGACAACGTGAAGCTGGCCAGATTCTGCCATTTCTGAGGTGCTTTCAGAGTCTATTGAAATTCCACTTTTATCGAAATCTCCTAGTGATTTTTAGATAAGGTTACTGTCAGACATTGTCCAACGTGCAGAAATCCCACGTTACCCGTCCGAATTGAATTGACAGAAGAATTAAAAAATAAAAATAAAAATAAAATAAAAATCGCGCTACTGTGTGGTAAAGGAAAGTCACAAAAGAGATAGATATTATGATCAACTGAAGCAAGATGAGCACCAGGAAGAAAAGTATTCCGGTCGTTTACAATAATTCGAGAAAATTATTCTCAAGGTATTTGCTTACCGTGACTAACAAAAATACATAATAACACTACCTGTTAATACCTAATTTTGTGATGTGATATCCAACAAGGTGACTAACAAAAATACATAATAACACTTCTCTAATCTGTAAAAGAACACATGTAGCTGGTTTATCCGTAAAAATTTTCTGATATTTAAGTCAAGAAAGATTTTTAAGAATAAAGAAATCGTCAAATAAGATCGTTGAATCGATTTATAATTTTTGATATTGTTTATTTTATTGACTAAAAAATTCACTAGAAAATCCTAACTACAACTGGACGTGCAGATCGACAGATAAATCTGTTGGCCAATTTTTCCTAAATAAGCAAATATATTTAATAAAATACAAATGACATTGACCTTAATAGAATACTATTGCATAATACCAATAAAATTAAATAACCTTAATAGAATACAATTACATAATACCAGTAAAATTAAATGATTATTTATTAACTTCTTATATATCGTCAGGCTCCTTAATAATGTAACAATACCCATCACATCAGTGGAGATCTCAACTATTTGTTGATGCTGCTTGCAACCTAATTTTTTCATTTCATAATAATTTCTTTATTTGCTAATAGTATTATTTATTCAATATAAATTATTTTTTCTTCGTTTTATATAATATTGCAAGCAAATAGATGAAATGAATTAAGATATTATCTTGTTCTACGTATTGATCATCATATAAAATATTAAAAACTATGTCCAACTATGTGCATTCCAGATCTCAACATTCAAATGTCAACATTCAAATAATACATACAAAATCACTCCGTTTCAATCAAGCATATAATTAAAATCTCAATACATTATTACATGGGTTATTGGTATTGACAAGTTCCCTTATTATGAAAAATCCCATTTTTGCTTCACACAGAATTATAGATACAATTAGTGCAAAGATCAATCAGATCTCCAAAGAGACAAGAAACCCATAATTACCTTATTATTAATTTTTTGTTTTAATAATATTTGAAGAATTCAATTCCATTTCTTATGCAAAAATCTGTGGGTTTCAAGATAATCGAGAAAATTATTCACGTAAAGATCCTGTCGATCCCTGTCTCTAAACAAACCTTTCATCTCCTTAGCCTTGCTCCTGTAGATTTCACCATCTTCTTCAACCAAAACATGCTTCAATGACTCAGCTACTGAGTGGCTTGTGAAAGACCCGTCTTCCTCGTCTCTCGGTGTCACATATCCAATATCCTTCTCCTGCAAAAGCTTGGCGTTTAGCCCTTGATCTGCATAGAAAGTCAGCAATACAAGAGCTCTTCCGAACTGAAGCGCCTCCACAACTGAGCTCCAGCCTGAATGAGTGAAGAATCCACCAACGGAGTCATGACCCAGTATCTTGAGTTGAGGTGCCCAGCTCGTGTAAACTATCCCTCGTCCTTTCGTTCGCTCTTCGAAGCCGTTCGGTAACTCGATCAACTCAGTGTCAGCTTGTTCGAGACGCTTCTTCAGCACCCAAAAGGAGGGCAATTTCGATAGCTCCAACCCTAGAGCTATCTCAGTGACTTCTTCTTGACTGGGTTTTGCTTCACTCCCAAGTGCTATATACACGACGGAACCCTTTTCTTGCCTGTCTAACCAATCTTTGATCCACCTCCTCGTTTCAGTTTCCTTCTCCGTATAATTGCCCGTCGTGGGAAGTTGTCCGACAGGGAAGACCGGTTTGAAGTTGCTCTACAAGTTTCAACCATTCCGGTTCAAATTCCGTGCAGCTTCTCACAGCTATAATATCACAGCCTTTAACCGATTCACCAAAACGATAAGCAGCCGAAACGCCTGATTCGTCGCCACTAAATAAATCGAAGACCTTTCTCGCCTCAAAAAGCCGATACGCTACCGTCGTAGAAAACGGGACCCACTTAGGTACTCTTGCGTAGTCTTCAGGTGTCTTGAGATCGTCAGAGCCGTTGATCAAAATTGATGGAGGGCCGAAGTATCCAACAGCTGCCGCAATATATATACTGAAGAACCCGTTAGGGATGCCGAGCTGGCGAGCTGTAGCCGGTAGCCAGTAAGCGTTGAAGTCGAATAAAAGCCAGTCAGGAGCTAAAGACTGAAGTAACTGCTTCCAAGGTTCTCGGAGAAAATCAGAAGCCTTTTTCAGATAACAAACTTGGTTGTAAGCCAGATCAATGGTAGCTTCTGCATTTTCAGGGTGATTGTGGACGCGGGGCAAAGGGAGTTTTACAAAATGAATGGAAGAAGCTAAATTTGGAGGGAGCTTTGGAAGCCGATCGATGTTTCTAGGAGTGGAAATGAAGAAGATTTTGTGACCCTTTTGGGCAATAAGCTTAGCAAGCTCCAACCAAGGAATCAAGTGACCAAAAGCTAGCCATGGAAACATAGCTATCCGAAGCTTGCTATTGTCGGCCATTTTAGGGGACGCAGATATGTTTGCTAAAATACCGTTATTATATAAAAAAAAAAAAAGGCAGATAGGTTGAACTGTAACTATTCAACATTATTGGTGTCTAATGCATATTACTTATTTCTTTTCTTTTTTTCTAATTAAATTTGGTTTTAAGTTTCCATTTAATGTAAAAAATTGAAATATTTTTTTAAAATAATTTAATATAATATGTATATCTCTGCTGTGTTTGATAGCTATTAAATAAAATTTGTAATAATTTATCTGCAAAATTCCATTAAATTTCCATTAAAAAAAATAGATAACATCAATAAATTTTTTATGCATAAAAGCTTCGTTTCATTATAAATACAAACAGTACAACATCAGATATAACAAATTTAGACAGACAAGTTTTCACAGAGATCTAATACAGTTTACAACCAAAAAAATCGTTATACCTACTGAAATATATGGAGAGAATAAACACAACACCTTTACATTTTATATTTTTACTAAAGTGAAAATGCTTTAAATTAGAGCCCCATAGCTCTTATCCTTTTCTTTTTTCCATCATTTGAGTTGATCTTTTAGGTTAATTCTGTAATAAATTTTCTATAATAAATTTATTATAGTATAAAAATTTTCTAAATCTGAACTATAAGTATTCTTATTATAATTTGCATTAGATCACTTCACAATCTTTTCTCTCCTATTTCATAAATTTTTAAGAACTCACCGAATAAAAAAGCAAGAGAGGAAAAAATTCGGAATAAAAAACAAAAGACTTGAAAAAATCAACACCAACCGTAGTTAACCATTCCTATATACCAGAGACGTCTAGTGTACAAGGCTAATTAATGTAGTCTAATAATTTATTCTATTTCCAATTCTACACTTTGTTGCCAGGTTAATTAATTTTTATTTTTATTGATGAAATGATATTATTTAATTTTTTTCTTCTCATATATATACATTATAAAATAAAAAATAAGTATTATTATCGTTATTCTTGACGTTAAGAGTAGTTAGAAAATAATTAAAATGTGGAATACACAGAAGGAAATAACTATATATGTATAAAAGAATTTTCGGATATGGAAATCTGTGAAATTCTTTCAAATTAAGTATATATGATTATGAGAAAATAATCTTATTAGTTAAATTAAATATGAAACTAAAAGATGTAGCCTGTTCTTAAAAGACAGATATAATTAAACTAACTATTCATTCGATTCAATTTAATAAAATTAGCATTCTTTTTCTTAAAAATGTAAGGGAAAATGAAATGGGTATATTTCTATTATGGATCAAACAATCATTGCTTGAAAGAAAAGAGGACTTTTCACCGGAGTGTATTAGTGCATTCATATCTGTCGTTCTAAACAGATTCATAACTGACATTCTATTTAGTTGTTTGAAATGTTTTTGTCCGTTGCTTTCACGTTTGCAATGAGTTGCATCATCAACAGGGTATTTACAATGTCTAGCATCCTTACCTAACTAAAAACAAAGGACATGTCATATACGTGTATCTATACACATAGATAGAATTAAAAATTTTATGATTTGGTAAGAATGAAGTAGTGTTTGTTTTTTATATTTGAAGTTTAAATACAGTTGATATATGAATTTAACTGAAATCTAAATTTTATTGATATGTTTATTTTTTATTTTAAACATTTGAATATAAATATTAAGTTATAAATTTTTATAAGAATAAAAAATTTGAAACTAATATGTTGCATATATAACCTTATTATAATCAATTAAAGGTATTATTGAAAACAAAATATTTAATCTATTCAAATATTTGATTATTCATATTTAAGTTAAAGTTTTAACTTAAATATGTTCACACATTTTTAAAAAAATTTCAAACATAAATTAGAATATAAACCCCTCTACAATAAATTAAAGTCATTAAGTACAATGTGGTGAGAATAGTATTATATATATACACACACACACATACAAGTTCATTAATCACTCATGTTTTTATAAGTCTTTGACAAAAATTCTTGATTTCATTATACAACTTAATTCATTGGCGTGACAAACCTAGCGGTTGCTTTCCCTAAAAATTCAGTCCGGTCAGTCGGTGCTATATATATAAATATACATGTGCATGTTTCATTTTAGAAAAATGAAACAAAAATTCGGAGAGCTGCCGAAAACAAAACAGAAGCAAATAAGAGAGCCGAGAGAAAGAAAAGAAGAAAAGAGAGAAAAGGAAGACAAATAAAGAGAAGAAGAAATAAAAAAGAATTAATAAGATGGAAAAGAAAATTTATTAGCATAAAAAGACAAAAAAAAAACAGAAAAAACATTGGAAATTTTATCTAAAACTTTAGTTGGTCATATATTTATAAAATTAGAACAATTTTGTTTTCATATTTATGATATGTATAAGGATTTGAATAAATTTTGAAAGAAAATTTTTGAATTATTTATTTTAGAGAACAGTACAATAGTTAAAAGTTAAGGAACCTTTTTAATTAATACAACAAAATATTAATTATATCATAATTGGATTGCGTGTTGATGTGTTTAATTATGTTCCATGGAAATTGATGTTTAATGTATATATGTATATATGATATTCAATAATTGTATAAAAGTGATTGTTCTATTTAAACATCAATTATGATTGTGTTAGGCATCATATATTTATTCATGCCCTCCAGTAATGAGATTGTGGTCCTTGAGACCATTAAAACACGTGTATAATATAATTATGAATTATGTTATGCCCGAGTGATGAAATGATGTTGTCTGGGCATAATTAAGATTTTCTGTTGGGGTGATGTTGTCTCTACCAAAAACAAAGAATTTTCCTTAGATAATAGTTTTATATGATTTGAATTAGTACTTGTGATGAAATATATTTTAATATGTAACGATGTTTTATTTATGAATAGTTAAAAAAATATTTTATAATAATATATAAAAATAAATGTATTTTTTTGTAAATTATATTCACTCGTTAAGCTATAATGTTATTCTTTTTCTTATATTTTTTTATTTTTCTTCAAGTCATATAGGATTAATATGTGAGATTAGGATCACTTCGTATATGTTGCATGAAATATTTTGAGCAAGCATATCATATTTATATGCATACGCATATGTGAATATAGTACAAATAATTAATATATGTTTAATGATGGAGGTTAAATGGCTGAGGCAGTTTACATTATCACGAAATTTTATTAGGTGAAAATTATAGAAAGAATATAATGATATGAAATAAAGTAAGGTATTTAATAAGCTACCACGTTATGATAATTGCCACTCCTATTTTAATTAAGTTGTGGAGCCCCGTGAAAAACTATTCATGATGGTACATTGTGATAAAATGAAACAGCCCACGATTATGATGATTGTACTCTCCTCCTATTTAATTAAGTTGTCCACTTAATAATGTCAACAACCATCAGCTAACTAATTGTAAGACAAGCTACAAAGGGGAGAAAATAAACGAGAACATGCCAAAATGAATGCAGAAAACATAGAGAAATAGAAAAAACTTTTTCTTCTCCTCTATTTTTATCAAATTACAAAAGTAGTAAAATTGTGAATTTTACTGACTTAAATATTGAAGGGTAATTGAATAATTTGAATATTTATATCGGGCAAAATTTTTAAAGTCGCTTAATAAAATGTTTATAATTTGAATTTATAAAATATAACTTTTAATATTTGCCTCTTGTATTTAAAAAGTAAATGTTTTGGCTTTTGATTTATAAACTATTTTTAATTCTCTTAGCTTGATTATTTTCTCATTATGAATTCCCTGAATTTAAATTCCAGCTTTGCCTATCTAACATCAATTAATGGAATTGAATTCGTTGAGATAAAAAAAAATATCCTCTGGGGATAAATATAAACATGAATGATTTCTTTTTTTTTATTTTAAACATATAATGTAATATAATTTGATTTTTTAAAATAACTAGCATAATATTACTATTTTTTAATTTTAGTTTACTTTTAAAGTGCTATAAATTTCAAAATAATTTTTTGTATTTCATAAATTTTATTGTTAAAATATTATAATAATCTTAATTATTTTGTACATTTTGATAATTAGAATTATTACAATATTTTAACAATAAAATTTACTAAACACATAAAATTATTTTTAAAATTTAAAATACTCTAAAAAAAGTAATTTACTAAACATTAAATTGATTCTGTTCAAAATTACTTATTTTTATAGTGCAGTACAAAATAGATTAGTTTAAAATTCATCACAATTTCAGATTGTTCCGGTTATAAAGTTATTTTGCTACTTTTTTCAGTTAGAAGTAAAATAGAATTATAGAAAGTTCCAGATTTTTAAATAATACAAAAATAAAATGTTATACATATTTGTAACACAATATTAAACTGATTGAGTAATGTACAACTTTACAAAAGGTTAGAGACTAAGGTGAAATTCCATTTTTATTGAAGGCTACTAGTGATATTTTCAGATAAAGAATATTGTCAGATACTGATGAATTAATTAGTGGACGAATTAAGTGACTTCTCAACGACTTAAATAATTAATTTCCAATTGACTGATGAAATTAAAATCGACAATTAATTTTGTGCCAGTTCATACCAAAATCCTTAACCAAACAATTGTTATAAGTATAAAAATGAAAGAGGCATGGTATGCTACATCCTTGAATATGGTATATTACTTAAAATTTTAATTAGTTTAAACTTTTTTTTTATTATAATTCTCTTTTTTTTTTTAATTTCAACACTCTCAATTTATAAATTATGTTAAGAAATTACAAATTATAAAAAAATTAAGAATTATTTTAAAAAGTTAAAAAAAAACAATAAAAAAATTTAAGTGGTGTATGGTGTATATGTATACAAAGATTTACTCTAATTCTACCCTCACATAAAAACTTAATTAAGCTCTCTCTTAAATTTATTTTTGCTAAGTATCATATTAAATTTAGCACATTTTTGTTTATATGATCAAAAGTTATTTACTTAATATTTTTTAATATCAAAAGCAATATTTGATGTTATTGCTTTCTTTAAAACAAATCAACTATTTGTAAATAGTTACAAATAAATATACTAATAGAAAACCACTTACTCTTGTACTTACAATTTTTCATTAATTCAAAATCTTTCTTCATGAATTTAAAAAAAAGAAATACAGCAAGTGAAAAGCATGAGAGAATAAAGAAAACTTAGGTAAATTCATAAAGGAATTAAATAAAGAAAAGGGATCATCAACTAAACTCGTTGAAACGATTTTGCTTTGTCCAATTCATGACAACTTATGCTTCCTATTATCTTCTACACTTGAAGATCTCCCATTAATTAACCAAATTAATTTAAGAGCCATGCATGAGTTAACAAACAGACATTTATGATAAATATTATTATTTAAGTTTTTGAGTTAAGTGGCAATTTAACAAAGTAAAGACAGCAAATTTGATTCACGGTTTGTTCACATTCTTGCAAACATCAAAAATTAAAATAATTATAAGTGTTTTTCAATATCAAGAAAAAAAATTAAGGGATGGAGGAGAGTTTATTACCCCAAACTAAATAATAAAAAGAACAAATTAAATCTCTCGTTAATTGTTTACTTTTTGTTACAATGGTACATTCAACTTATTTTAACTAATAAAAAGTTTAATTTTAATTGGTTAACTTAATTTATTTTAGTTATTTTACTAAAATTTGGCCAATATCTTTACATCAAATTAATCTATTAAATTAATTTATTTGACTCTTATACATCTTTTAACAAAAAAAAAACATATTTGTTGATGATTTTTTTAGGGTCTATATATATAAACCCAAATTTTTATTGACCTATTAAGTTTTAAATATTAGATTAAAAATTAGATTTAATCTCTTAATTAAGAGGCATAACATGATGTGTCTTGATAAATAAAATTTAAAAATATATTATTTAGTATGTTTTATAAAATTAATTTATTACGTACCTTTCTTCCATTACAACTTAAATGGAACTATGGAATTTACTTTCAGGGATTAAAATAAAACAATGATAAATAATGTTAGGGATTTTTGTGACCTTATGTTAAACTGGTTAATGAGAGAAATTTTTACAAAATGTTAGGACTAAAGCCACATTATCCTTTTATAGAAGGGAGAGTTTCTACCGTAAACAAAATTGGGATTCAATTTTTTAAAATAACTACTATTCAAAATTTGTATAAAAAAGACCCGATTGAAATAAAATACCCTATAAAAAAATTTTTTAAAAATGACCAATATTTACTTTCAATAAGCGTATTTTCATCCAAAAAAAAAATTAAGTGGGTCATTTTTGTGACAAATTTTGAACAGTAGGCATTACTGAAAATTCAGCCTAAATTTGGGGCATTTTGCTTAATTTTCTCTTTATCGAAAGTCATGTGAATATTAAATAGTGATATTGTCGAGTATTGTCACTTTGGCTTTTGTATAAGCTAAAAAAAAAAATTCTGATTTTGACAGTCACACTTGATTAAGCGAAGCAAAGGTTCTGATATGCACCATAATTATTATTGTTAAAGAAGGATGTTTGTCTAAAAAATTTTAAGAAATATGTACTCTTAAATAAGAAATTCTTATGATCTTGATGGTTGTCCCTAATAGCAATCTTTTCAGGAGCTCTCTAGCTATACTACAAAAGTAGTCTCTACGTCAATTGGCATTCTTCTTACTCTCTCAAGGTGAGTGGAGATTTGGGTTTTATTAATAGTTTAGTGTTTTAACTATTAGTAAGCTTAAGTTTTCCCTTGTTTATTAAGAAGATGATGGGTACAAATGATATTAAAAAGTTGTGCAATCTACTCTTTTTAATAGATGAGGATGGTGATGTGATAACTATAGAGGAATCAGTGAAGGAAAAAAGACGACAATTCACAGCAAACTGTCTACTAGGAAAGGTTTTGTCCTCAAAGTTAGTGAATAAAAAAGCTTTTAAATGGGTCAACAAGCCTGGCAACTGTCTCAGGAGCTTTCCATTAAAAGCTTGAGGGGCAACAAATTTCTTTTCCATTTTGAGTCGGTTACAAATCGTTAAAGAATATTGAATGGAGGACCATGGTGCTTTGACAATTCATTACTTTTTTTTGCAAGAACCCTCTAGTTTAGGTGATATGTCACATGGAGTTTTCTCAAGCATCATTTTGAGTTTAAATTCACAATGTTCCCTTACTCTGTATGAATAGAGATGTAGGGATTAAATTAGGTAAAATGATTAGAGAGGTAGAGGATATTAAGTCAGGTCCTGCGAGAACTTGCTTTGAAAACATTTTAAGAGTTCGAATTAGATTAGATATATTGCAGCCCCTTAAAAAGGGCTTACGAGTGAAGTTAGAGAATAAGGGGGAACTAACTACACTGCCCATACTGTATGAAAACCTTTCTATCTTTTGTTTTCAATATGGTAAGATTGGTCATGTGTATAAGGAATGTTTAGAGTATAAGCCAACTTCAAGCGTGGAGGAAATAGTAAGGAAAATAATTTCGAATGAAATAGCACCAAGGAGAGAGATGGCAATAGGGCAACAATGATCAATCATGCCTCCTCTTCCAGAAGAGTAGAGACTTCTTCATATGAGGTAAAGAATGTCACAAATAGGCACAATAATCAACCTTAATTGGTGCAGGTCTATCATAACCATGACGTTAACAAAAATTTAATTAATTCGATTGAGTTAATTGATAAGTCACCCAAAAAAGACACGAGTCTGATACAGCGCAGGAAAATCTTTTTTCAGCTACAAAAACAGTCCAGTAAAAGAAAAACCATGAAGCAAGTTTGGGCATTCTTTTTTATGAGTCGAGCCTAATAAGCAATCCACGAAGAAAAGAAATGAGACAATTACAAGGAAAGCAAACAATTGGGCCTAAAGTGTTTGAAAATGTAAACCATAGGAAAAGATGAAAATATAGAGCCTAAAGTCAGAAAGTTAAAAATCGGAAAGAAGTGGACAGCATAGTTGGGCTTAAACTAAGAGAGGACAAAATAGAGATAAACTTACCAGAGCCTAAAAAAGGCAAAATAGAGATGGTCTCCAACCCAAAAACCTCTATGGCAAACTTAATAGAAGTTGTTAATCAGGTTAATTCACTCCCTAACAACTCAAAGGCACCTTTACAAAATTGGAGTAATGAAGAAATGGTAGAGGCTAATTTCTAGCCTCGCCAAGGTAATGAATATTTTATGTTGGAACGTTCGAGGATTGATGATATCCTTGAACATTCAAAACTCTTGGTATAGTTCTCCAAACATGTATTGTTGATATCCTTTTCTTTAGTGAAAAAAAGTTGGTAATAAGAAACATAGAGGGGATTAAATGGAAGTTAAATTTTGAGAATTGTTTCATTGTGGATAGAACTAGTTTATGAGGAGGTATTGCATTATTATGGAAGAAATATGTGGATTTAAAAGTTAGTTCTAATAGTAACCATCATGTGGATGTTCTAGTGCGAATAAAAGAGGGGTATTGTAGAGGTTCACTGGATTCTATGAAGAACTAAAGCAAGTCGAAAGAAAGCATTCATGGTGCTTGCTTAAAAGACTAGCATCTTTGTTTTCCTTACTATGGCTATATGGTGGTGATTTTAATGAGATTATGCATTCCAATGAAAAAAGAGGAGGGCTTCCTCGTAAGGTAGATTTTGTGATGGAGTTTAGACAAGTAATGAAGAAAAGTAATCTCAAGGATTTGGGATGGAGTAGGCACCAGTTTACCGGGTCAAACAAAAGGTATAGAGTAGATTTGATAGAGGACAGATTGAACAGATTTCTTTGTAATTTACAATGGGAAAACTTATTCCGAGGAGCTCAAGTAACTAATGTCCAATCAGGTGGTTCAGATCACCTTCCTATATTATTGACAGTACCTCATTCATCAGCCAATAGTCAAAAAAGGAAAAAGAAATGGGGTTATAGGTTCCACTACGAGAATATCTGGAACTCTTATAATGAATGCTAGCAGTTAATTAATTATCCCTTGATTTGGGTAAGAGTTCTGACCATTAGGCCACAAGCTGATGGCCATATAATTATTGACATAACAAATTGAAAAATTCAAACGTATGCATAATGTATTACAAAAAAACATAAAAATAAAAATAAAATAAGAATGTGGTATAGGAAACTCATATCACAAATTTTATTAAGACCAATTGTAGTAAAATAAATATAACAATCAAATGAAAGTGTTGTCAACATTTACAATAATATAAGAATTTCTCAGGCTTATCTTGACAAACAAACTAACCAAAATACATAATCCACTAGCTACTCAACAAGTTATTGGCAAATTAACACACACACACATACATATAATTTAACTATTCATGCATCAGAAGATTTCCTATGGTTTTGAAGAAATTCAACAAATTTGTCTACATCTTGATGTTGGAGATCATTGTTTGCAAACAACACCTTCATTTCCTTCGCTTTCTCCCAGTAAATTCTTCCCTTTTCCTCAACCATCACCAACCTTATTGTCTTGGCCACTGACTAACTTGTATACCTCCTATCTTGCTCATTTCTAAGGATCTCTATTCCTACTTTCTTCTCTATATACATCCTAGCAATTAATCCTTGGTCAATGTAGAAAGGTAGCATAATTAACGGACGTCCAAAATAGAAGGCCTCTACAATAAAACTGTACCCATAATGAGTCAAGAATGCACCAATCAATTCATGATGTAGAATCTTGAGTTGAGGTGTATTTTCAATTTTGTTTATATTTTTAAAAAATACAAAAATTTTGAAAAATGCATATTTTCGACATTTTGTTAATACAATAGTGAGAATAATATATTAAGGTATGATTTGTATGTTTAGGTATATATTATACTAGATTCTTAAATTTAAAATGTTGTTTGAAGGTTGTAAATGAATTACAACTAATATTTGTTATGGTAGAGACCCATCATTTATTCATCATAAGGGGATTTTAATCGATCGGAAGTGAGTTTCAACCAATTTGTTAAAGAGACTTACCCCAACCGATTGAGACTTACTCTTAGCTGTAGTGTATTTGCACTCCAACCAAGCGTAGAGCCAAAACTAAATAATTAGGCGATTAAAAGGATTAGGAGCTAAAATAGTTTAAAAAGTAGAGTTAGTAAGATAATATTTTAAAAAATTAATAAATTAAAAGGTAAATTGATAACTTTTCAAAATGTAGGGACTAAACTGTATATAAACCTAAAAAAATCTAAAATATAAATATTATAATAAAAAATTTAAAAAATTTTGTGGGGTCAAGCCCCTTCAAGTTTTATAAGTACTTTGCCATTGACTGCAACCCTAAATATACTGGAGCCTTTACCCATGACTTCAACCATATATACACTATGGTTGAGAGTGAATTCTAACTCAAATAAGTCCTAACTGCATTGAAACTTATCGTAGATTACAATGTATTTTTGGTCTTTTATTTACTTATTATATCTTTTAATATCAATTATACTTATATTTATGTTTTATTTTGACACAAACATGGATAATGAAGTTATGCTTTAAAACAAACTAAGGAGAGATGCAAAAAATGGAACTTTAAAATTAAACTAAGAACAAAGGAGATAAGTAGAAAATAGGGTGATTGTAATTTTGTAGAAAATCAGGTGATTGTAATTTTAGACTTATGAATATTATTATATTGTTTTTAGTGGAGTGAATTGAATTGTAATCACCATTTTCAGCCTCTTTTCCTTTTTTTCAAAAGAATATCATAACCGCAAATATATATGAAATCATATTAATTGTTGTATATAAGTTTTTATACTCTGCTTCAAAATCATCAGATATTAGATACATGACAACACTCGTGTTCCTTTTTTTTCTTTTTCCAATGAATGTTATTACTTATGCAAAACATATGAATTCTCCTTAAGCCACTTGTGGTTTTTAGATCATGACATTGTCTGGTTATTCTCCCACATCGACATGGCTTATGCAATATAGTCAATTTAGAGAATGTTAAGTAGAGCCGATATATTGTCCGCACAAGTGTGCATCATAGTTATTGATATATATGTAGTAATGCAGAGGAAAATTAATATTAAAACAAGTATATTTAAAAAAGAAAAATAAAATAAAAAATAAGAACATACTGTGCTATTATGTGATACAGGAAACTCAGATCATAGATTCTATTAAGATCAATTGCAATCGGATTGACAGTTACAATAATATGAGAAATTTATTTCTAAATAATTTTCCATGCTTATCATGACAGACAAACTAACCAAAATACATGATATATCCACTAGGTACTTAACCATTTATTGACAAATTTAACATAATATAACTAATCAAACTAATCACGCATCAGAAGATTTCCTATAGTTTTGAAGAAATTCAACAAATTTGACTATATATTGATATTAATTGGAGATCCTTGTCTGCAAACAACACTGTTTGGGGAGATGAGCTAGTCAAGAAAGTTAACAGTTTATTCAATCTCAATAAATTGTGGTCAGCTTGGGCAAAAGACTAGTCAAGATCAATCATGAGTCTTGGTCACACTTGATCAGTAAGGTCTAGCTTAAATTGGCAGTAATTAGCAGTAAATAAATGAAGAATTGTAAGTGTTTTGTAGAAATTGAGTCAATAAATGTGCACAGTTATATAATTATGTAAATGATTAAAGGCTTCTATTATGCAAATAATATGACCGTTCACTGCTACAAAAAGCAGGCTTTTTTGACAGATAGCTTTGTGATAGAAATAATGTCTGTCACAAAACTGTGATATAATTATATCAATAATCTCTGTTTTCAATTACGCGTGTTTTTGCAAATTTTGTGACAATAGAATGTCAAAATTCTATGACTTAAATCTCATGACAAAATGACAAAATTTTTTAATTCATTAAATGATCTTGTTTTGTAAGTAATTTGAGGTTATGTTGTTGGGAAACGATGTCTTATTTGGTATTTTAATGCAGAAGAGCACAACGACATCATTTGGTCAAAATTTTATTCGAACAAAGATTGAAAACGACGCCGTTTAAGATTGGTTTGTTAAGTTGAAAATGGTGTTGCTTTTTGGGGCCCTAGGACAAAATCTAAAATCGACCCCGAAGATCTCTCGTGTCCAAAATTTTCTAAGTGTTGAAACTATGATTCATGTCCCTATCTTTGACCTAAAGTCTACGCTAACCAATCTCTGCCATCATCGGGGAATCAATAGCTTTGTGGTCCAACCTCCGGCTATATTGTCATTATTTTGATTGCTTTGACTTTGCATTGGACTCGAATATAGTTCTTTGAGGTTTGTAGTTTTATTATCTACTAAAACACTAATTAATCAAATTACATTCTCTACTGCCCATTGAATTAATTTCATGCCTCATTCAGTTAATTACTCGTACAATTTTATTAATTGTCTTAGATTATACCTAGGGTTTATAGTGGTTAGTGATAGTAGTGGTTCGATGTAGAGTGTGGAAGTTGTGGTTAACACAAACTTGTGACGAGGTAAGTTGGTTGGTCAAATTTCCATTTGATTATATTATATTCATATTATTTTGAAGTGTTTATAGTTGGAATATTTGGAGTACGGGTGTTCGGTGGTTGAAATATCAGGAGTGCTTTGTTTGCTTGTTTGGATATATGATTTTAGTGTTCATTTTTATATGTTTTTGGTTGGAATTTTACGTCCTTTGTTTTCTTGTAATATGCTTTGCTCGTTGTGGTCTCCTAATCCCATGCATATTGAACAAAATAAAAATGCTTTCTACTTTAATATGCTTTCCTTGTTGTGCTGTGTGCATGTAGTCCTTGTGTTTCGTTTGTCACATGGCATGCCTGCTTTACTGACCTCTGTGTATAGTATATTATCAAAGTTAACGCATTAGACAACAATCAAACATTGTGGTGGGGTAGGTTTTGGCCATTTTATGTTTGCATTAGTATTAATTGGCACATATATTATTTTTTAACCAAAAGTTGATATTAAGAAAGATAGAAAGTGACATGTAATCCCTACCTAATAATAAATTAACCATTAGCCTTAAAAACTACGGTTTAAAGATTGTAAGTTGCTTTATAATTCTTTCTTCTTTTACAATCTTAAACATTAAAATAAGACACAATCCCTATTAATTTAAAAGGCAGATAGAAAATAAAGACAAGTGTTAATGTACTAAAGAAGTTAATGCATAAACACTTGGAAACAAGGAAGAAATCTGGTAACATTTGCCTACCAATCAAGAAATTAACCATTTACCCCAATCATCTTCCATAAATCTACAATCTTAGTCTATATATTAAAAGTGAAAGAAATAAGTAAGGCTACTGTCATTCATATGGCTATTACACTGGAAACACAAACAGACAAAAGAATTAAATAGTTGTGGATGTTTCGCCAAGCTACTGTTTCAAGTTTGGAGCCAATAAAATTGTTAGATTAGAGGAAACGGAGTAAAGATTCCAAACCCAGTGGAACAATAACAAACTTGAAAATATTTTCTAGCATCAATCTCCTGCAAATAAGCAACCGTTTTTAATCTCCACTTGGAATATTTAGTACTGCCTTCTATATGATTGCCTTTGTTCACAAATTCAGTAAACTTGAGTAATTCATTTCCTAAACTGCAAAAGTTCTCTGAGCTAGAAGATGCTGGCTTAAAAATAAACTGAGCCAGGGCACCGTCTAGGTCTTTCGCAGCTTCTGAAATCTAATATTAAATAGTCAAAACCAGCTTCCCAAAAAAAAAAAAAAAACCTTACATCAGTGCAAAACTTTGTTCTCTTTAACATAATGAACTCTAAAATAGACTGAACCAAGTTTAAAATATCAAATCCTAGGTAATTAAACTCCAAATAATTTTAAGACCAAAAAAAATATATATAAATATTCAAGTGAATATGAAAGGACAATATGCCAATGCATTAGCAGATATTTGAAGGAGAGGATCGCATGACAAGTGTGAAAAGAAAACTATTATTTCTTAAGGATGGCAGAAAACTGACAAGTTAGGTTTAAAAAATTTAAAATCAGGTTTTTTAATGATTAAAGCAAAAGTGTTGAGTTTATAGTTTGTTTATTAAAACTGATATTCTACCTTGTTACCGACAACATATTCGCAACCTTAGTTCATTTCCTTGGCATTTCTTTAATAGAGAAATAGAATTTTTTGGTCAGTTCAAAGCATTATACAGAACTGATAGCCCCCTCACTCTTTCCTAATGTAGCAGTCAGCCTCTAAAAAAAGGAGTTTCACATACTTTAAAACCTTCCCTCACCTTAACCCAACTCCTTCTGTCTTTGCTCGTTTAAACTCGGTACTAGTTTTAAATATTAGTAGATTTACCTTCTGCCTCTAGCTATGGTAGATGTCAATTGCATATGGAGTTATCAACAAATATTCTAGAAAGTAAAAATGCCATGCTGTACATAAATAAATGAAAAGAAATGAGTAAAGGACAGATAAACAAGCTGTATGATTTGGAAAAAAAATATGAGTAGATCCTTCACATATGCATGCCTGCTTTCATTTGAATTGTGAACTAATACCTAATTTTCAGACTATAACTTCTTGTGTTCTCATTTTATGCTCAATTTTTGCTACTTTCAAGAATTGATTGGATTTTTTGCTATTTAGCATCAAGGAAACAGCATATCTTCTGCTACTGTTACAACTATTTCTAAAATACTAGAATAACACTTAAAATATTGACACCAATAACTGTTCAACTTCTGCCACTGAAATCTATGTCAAAACATTGCAATTCTCATCTTCGATCCCATCTAATCTTCAATCTCTTATATGAACACTTTTGGTTAACTTTTCAAGTATTTAATTTGTTTAGA
Source organism: Azadirachta indica (assembly GCA_022749755.1). Lineage (NCBI taxonomy): Eukaryota > Viridiplantae > Streptophyta > Magnoliopsida > Sapindales > Meliaceae > Azadirachta > Azadirachta indica. The sequence goes on along the minus strand of CM040447.1, from coordinate 13,456,944 downwards.
TACTATGGACAAATTATAGAGGAAACAAGATAGATTGTCAAAAACATATAAAGATGGGGTTGATGAATTTATGAAGTTTGCAATGCTCCATTCTGAGAACCAAGAATACATTAGATGTCCGTACACAAAATGTGTCAATATCATGTTTCAACCTTTTCATAGGGTCAGAAATCATTTCTTTGTTTGAGGTATTAACCAAAACTACACTATTTGGAGTTGGCATAGAGAAGGTAAAACATCATCTGAGGTTTCTAACTTTTACATAGATAATGATATCGAGTCCACCAATGACATGGTTCATGATGCCTTTAGATACTATGAAAATGACCCTACATCATTTATAAAGTTATTAGAAAATGCTGAAAATCTTGATGCACAAAATATGCTAAATTATCTAGGTTTGTAAAATTATACAATGTCAAAGGCAGGCATGGGTGGTCAAGTAGAAGCTTTTTAGACTTACTTTACTGTCTCAAAGATATTCTTTCGTCAAAGAATTTATTGCCCATTTCTATGTATAAGGCAAAGAAGCAAATGAGTGCATTAGGTATAAATTACAAAAAAAATCTATGCTTGTTCCAATGATTGTGTGTTGTTTAGAAAGGAATATGAACATTTGTTTAAATGTCCTTCATATAGACATTTAAGATGAAAAAATTCTAGAAATAAAGGAGGGAAGAAAGCAAATAATGTGGCAGTGAAGGTGTTGTAATATTTTCCCATTATTCTAAGGCTTAAACGCATATTCCAATCTCCAAAAACTACTAAGCATCTAACTTGGCATGTAAATGATAAGGAAAAAGATGGTATGCTCTTCCATTTAGCTGACTCTCCATCATGAGAATTGGTGGATAAGACATGGCTGAAGTTTACAGTAAAAAGTAGAAACCTTCACCTTGTATTTTCAACTGATGGCATTAATCCTCGTATCTCACTAAATAGTAAGTATAGTTGTTGGCTAGTTTACTTATTATTTATAATCTTCCACCATGGTTGTGCATGAAAAGGAAGTTTATGCTCGTCATTACTGATATCGAGTCTTCATCAACTTGACAACGATATTGATATGTACATTGCCCTATTGATAGATGAATTGAAAACATTGTAAGATATGGGAGTTGAGACATATGATGTATATAAAAATGAATAGTTTACCTTGAGAGCAATTCTAATATGGATAATTAGTGACTTTCTCGCATATGGCAATTTATTAGGTGCAACGGTGAAAGTTTACTATGCATGCCTAATATATGGTGAAGGAACGAATTCATGTCGTTTGAAGCATTCCAAAAAAATTGTTTACATCGGTCATCATTAGTTTCTTCCATCTAATTATGCATTTCAAAAGTAAAAGAAAGCGTTCAATGGAGAGCAAGACTTTAGATCCCCTTCTATACCTTTGAGTAGAGAAGAAATATTAAAGATGATGAATTCTATTGACCAAACTCGAGGAAAAAACAAGCACATGAAAAAGAGGAAACTTGATAGTGGTAATATGGACAAGTGTTTTAAAAAGAAGTTTATATTCTTTGAGCTAGTGTATTAGAAGTCTTCACTTGTTTGGCATCAACTTGATGTGATGCACATTGAGAAAAATGTGTGTGAGAACATTTATGGGATTTTGTTAAATATTCTGAAAAAGACCAAGGATAAATTGAAGACAAGCTTGGATTTAGTTGATATAGAAATAAGCGCTGAGTTTGCACCGCAGGAAGTGAACAAGCATATCTTACTACCTCTGACAAGTTATACTTTAAGTAGAAATAAAAAAATGTTTTGCCAAACATTGAGAAGCTTAAAGGTTCCAAAAGGATTTTGTTCTAATTTTTCAAACCTTGTCTATGAAAAATTTAAAGACTCAAGGATTGAAATCGCATGATTGTCATGTGTTGATGCATCAGTTATAGCCCTTAGCAATACGGTCAATGTTACCAAAATATGTTAGATTTGCAATTATTTAATTGTGTTTCTTCTTCAACTTGTTATATACTATGGTTATCGATCCTTCTAAGTTAAATAAATTATGTGAGGATGTTGTTAACACATTGAGCGTGTTTGAGAAATATTTCGCACTAACAATGTTTGACATAATGTTACATTTAATAATCCATCTTTTTGAACAAGTTAAATTATGTGAACCGGTATATTTAAGGTAGATGTACACTTTTGAAAGGTACATGAAAGTTCTTAAGGGTTATGTGCAAAATCGTAATCGGCCCGAAAATTGCATTGCCAAGTGTTACATAATTGAAGAAGCCATGGAGTTTTGTGCGAAATACATAAGTAGTCTTTAAGTAATTAGAAACTCATATGGTTGTAAGTAAAAAATGACCATTGACAAGCCTTTCTCTCTTGGACAAGTAAGGGAAGTCCATCGTCGCCACTAGAACAATCCCACTACTACATATTGCTAAATAGTGTTATGGTGCAACCACACATTGAGTAAGTCCTCTTTTTCCAACACTTTATTAATATGTATAATGTCCTTTATTCTAACAATATTCTAATTGTAATCTTTTCCATATAGAAAACACTTCACTTGGTTAAAGACACAATATTTGCACAAATAAATGAGAGCAAAGTAATTATAGGATGAAGCACACATGTACCTTTACGTATTGGTTAGAAGATGAGGTAATTATTTATTAAGTCAATTAATTCAACCACTTTTAATGACAATATTTATAATCTTTAACAATATTCTTTAACCGCCTTCTATCTTTTAGATCATGAATGCTCAAACACATGGTGAATCAATTTCAAATGATTTGAAGTGCTTAGCACAAAGGACCTCATCCAAATGTCATTACATATTCGGGATACTATATAAATAGTTTCCATTTTGCTACAAGGGATTGGGATGCGAAGTGTTCTACTTAAAATAGTAAAGTAACCATTACTGCAACAACAACGCAAAAGAAAAAAATTCGATTGTTGGGAAAATGTCATTTTACGAAGTTATTAATGAGATTTAGGATGTTGATTATCATATGTTCAAGGTTCTAGTCTTCAAATGTGATTGGGTTGATAACAGGGGTAGACTTAGATATGACGAGCTGGGTTTCCTAATAGTCGACCTTGATCAGATGGGGCATACTTCCGATTTCTTCATCTTAGCATTTCAAGCGAAACAAATCTTCTATGTAAAAGATCAACTAGATGATAGGTTTTCCATTACATGTTCAATGCCCTATTGAGGTTCTCAACAAATAAAAAATGTAGATGATATGAACTTCTTAGTGGGTAACCCACCAAATGTGAATAATGTTTTTCCTCAACTAGATGATGATGACATTGCAAATTATGCACGATCTGATCGTGAGGGTACTTGGATTGATGGTAAGAATAACATGGTTAATTTTGACATGCATTACTTATTCTAATTCTAGCTACTACCTTATTACATGTTTGGTTTGATATGAGGTTTGATTTCAGCTACTGTGTTGTGGTATTTTTTTTTTTAGTGTAGCTACTGCTTTGTTACACGTTTGGTTTGCTACTTCTTGTAATTTTATCTACTGTCTTGTTATATGTTTGGTTTGATAATCGGTTTAATTTTGACTACTACCTTGTAACATGTTTGTTTTTAAACTTGTAGTAATTTTAACTATTACCTTGTTAAGCCTAATCGATTTGATACTTGGTTTAATTTCAGCTACTGTCTTGTGGTATTTTTTTTTTCAAGTGTAGCTATTATTATATATATATATATATATATTCCACTTATAATCCATCACAAGTTAAGTAGATGGAATTAATTAAGCTAACCTTAGTATGTAACCCTACACACACACATACACACATGTATATCATTGTTTTAGATATATAACAAACTAAAACCAAAACCTTTTAGTATATCAAGGATAAATATTATTTAATACTTATCTAAGTAAGAGCAAATTTCTTAAATGACTTTAACAAATATTTTGCGCATATATATATATATAAGTTTATGTCCCAAAGGCATTGAAAATTTGTTTGGTATTGTTATATACATATATGTGTGTTTGTGTGTGTGTATGTGTGTGTGTGTGTGTGGATAATATGGATCAGTAGATCATATCAATGATGAGATGAAAGAAAAATTATTTAAATGTTAATTATTAATCATTGTCTTCCAATAAACGTACCTACCCATATGTTATTAAGATATTATTATACTAGTCTAATCTAATGGAGTAATATGTACTTTTTGGTTAACACATGCACACTGTCATTGTTTAAACATATATATGTATATACATATATATATGTATATGTATATGTGTTGTTCAATAGTACCTTACTGGTACTCGTGTGTTTATGCACGTTACATGATATATTATTGTATTTTTACATTGTAGGATAAGTAAGAGTGGAAGCAGAGATAGCAGTAGTGATAAAGGCTTTACCGACTTAGTAAAAAGGCCACAACGAAGCATAACCAAGAAGGTAGGTCTGAGAGTAAGTACAAGTGGCAAGAAAATTGTTGTTAGACATAGCAAGAAAGGTGTACTGGTGGTAAAAGAATCAATTGATCTTAAGAGCAATTTAGGGATAATTGTGAGAAAAACCATTCTGATCATTTATAACGACTAGAGGAAGGTTCATGAGACTATAAAGGACTTTCTGTGGAGAGTACATGCTAGTGAGAAGTTAATACTACTTGTGTTTTTCTTTTGTTGTGGTTTAATTTAAATAAATGGTTTTATTTTGTTTCTATGATCAACATATTCTACTTTAAGGATGTGAGTTACTTCTGGAATTAAATAGGATGTCATGTAACAAATTGGATGATTTTAACTAAGTTTATAGTTAAAATAATATCAGTATTCATAATTAAAACAAGGACAAGTTCAGTTTGACTACAGTTATACACAAAAAAAGAGTAACAAAGACTACAAGTAGAAGTCATGATATCTATTTAGCTAGAATTTATAATAAATTATTTTACAAATCACATATATATACCAAAAATTATTAAATGAACACCAATTACTTAATGAATTTAATTTTTTACAAAACACTTGAAAAGTATAGAATTACTCATTGTGTGGATGTCAAGTATTGTTTTACTTTCAATTAAAAAGTAATCTACTGTTTTCATTATACTCTTTTATTGCTAAATGTCTAAGTATTTGAGCTTCAATGTACCAAAAAGAGATAAAATTTCTGCTATACATTTGGAAGACACTATTTTAATTGCTTACTAGTAGTACAACTTACGAACCATCAAATGAATTAATATATACGAGAGTTATAGGAAAAGGAATTTGTATTAATTGGATAGAAATTAAGAGTTTCTGCCATGGTATGCTCTTGCATATTTTGGTTTAATTCTTTATTTTCTCAAGTACTTGGTTTATGTGAGCATTAACACCCATCAACTTGGCTACTACCTTTGTTTTTCCTTTAGATTCTTTCTTTATCACTAATACTCAAAGAATGAGCATAAATGTTTATGTCTATGTTTAATTATACTAATAAAGATTATAGCTTTTAAGTTATGCACATAGTAGTTCATGTTGTTATGAATTCATGCAAAAACACTTCGAACTTAATGGTCGCAATAAAAAGCAAGTTATGCACATATTAGGAGTGGCTTTTCGTAATTTCAAACATCACCTAACTGTAGAGTACATACTTCCTAATAAAGATCATGTAAAATCATTGGCAAAACCACCTCTATTATATAAATTCATAAAACAGAAGCATTGGACGGCCTTTGTAGAATTGTGACTATCAGAAGAGTCTGAGGTGAGTAACACTTAAGTGAATTGATAGATAGTAAGTGGAAATATCAGTTTAGTACCAACTTAACCATTTACTATTTGCAAAAAGTAAGGGAGAATGCAAAAAAAAAAAGAAAACTATATAAGTACAATCATCAGCTAAGTCAAAGAGGATAAATTCGGTTCATAGAAAAGATTGAAAGTTACATGGTTTCTCTATTAATAAAATGCTTCAGCTTTGCTGCATGAAGTTTTTCTTTTCTACAATCTAAAGTTTAAATTAAATTTCTAGGTCTGTGTCTATACAAAAATTTATGAAACTCTTTATTTTAGGCTAATTTTTTTGGTTTGTTGTGGTTAAAAATAAATGTTTGCTTGAACTCAGTAGCACTACTGTAAGTTTGAAATAAGGAATAATATATTATTTATGTTGGCCATCGCAATTCTAGAGCTTTTACATATCATTTTGTCTATTGATATGAATAAATGAAATGCTTTTGCATTATGATAATGTAGATGGCCGAGACAGGGATGTCAAAGTTAGAAATTGACCAAAGTTTATTATGAAAGCCTATTCGCCAAAAAAAAGAGAAGGATTTGACTCGGAGGTTCAACCCGTAGTTAAAAGATTTAAGATACAAATTTTTTCCCTTGACAAAAAAAAATATATATATAGTTGAACGAACAAGAAAATGGTTGTTTATATACTGATTTCTCCTTGGTTTGTCCATTTTGTATATAGATGAGTTAGAAAGTGAGGCACAGAAGGGTAGTTTGAAGATCAAAGGGAAGAATGACATCCTAGTACAGTCATTAGGAAAAGAACCAACTACTAGCCATCTACAAGGAGTGGGATAGTTTGTGTCGCTCAATATGTATTATGACTTGCCCTTTACCAGCATGTTGAAAAGAGAGTGGATATTCTACGATGAAAAAATTACAGAAATGACAGCTATCATTGAGGAGCTAGCAATAAAGGTTGAGAGATAGAACTGTGCTTCTGAGGTGGGAAGCAATAACATGGAACAGACGAAGATATAATTGCCCTTTGCTTATATTATTTTTTGTTTGTGGTGTATATCATTGATCATGCTTGGATCATCTTATCGTAAATTAAACCATATTATCCGATTTATGAAATCCTATGAAAATGTTCTTCCCTGGTAATTAAAGACAAGGTAAACTCCATGACCATTTACTGTCTTCCAGAAAGCACTTCTTCCCTTTATCCTAATGATTGTAAGGTATATGACTTGCAATAGTTTTTTGAATTACTATATTCATTTGTTTTGTTCCATTATGCTGATTTTACTGTAAATAGAGTAAGCATAAGCGCCAAACAACTCATTACACTTAGAAAGTTTAACTTGGGTAATCAGGTCTTTTAAACATCAAAATGCTAATACAAGTGCTATAATATCTTTCCAAGCATGGTAGTTTTGGTCTAATGATTCATGTGTTAATTTGTAGGAATTCAGAACACATTGTAGGGAGATGAAGATCCTAAAGAGGATGATGACGGCCAAAAAGAGAAAGGCAAAAAAACCTAAGAAGACCTAAAAGCAAACACCCTAGAAGCCACCTGTTAAAAAGAAGATTGACCTAAGCTCTAATAAAGACTTAGACCTACCAGTCAGGATCATAGTGATGACAACCTGCAAAAGGCAGTTAATTTGACCCCCAAGAGGAGAAATGAAAATCTGAAGCCCGTTATGGCAATAAGAAAGAACACAAGACACGCTCAAGTTCAGTACATGAAAAGAAATCTGTATATGGAGTTGTTTGCTTCATTTGCTGAAAAGAGTATTCGCAGCGAGAGATCCATTCAAGTTAAGCTTGATTAAGACATTTTTAGATGGATGTGACTACATATATATCCTTTGAGGATTGTCAAGCCATAATTTACATGAAAGAGCTCACTGCCAGCTACATAATGCTATATATAATGTAAAACTTTACCATTCTAATTCATTGAGTCATTTACAAAAGTATATTAACAGTAAAATCTTCTCTCATAAACATAATTTTACCTTTGTTTCGTGCTTTGCTCATTTTGCAGGACATTATACAACAAGTTGAAAGAGAGTAGAGTAACCAAGCAGTTTAGATTTATTAATCCAACTTCAGTATCCTTGGCTGGCAGGTCAAATGGTAAGCTAATGAGCGGAGAGAGAGCAAGTGCTATTGCAAATCAATTGCAAAAAGCAACGCATGGTCAAGTCATTCTCATGCCGTACAATCCGAGGTAATGTCTGCATATTTGTATATGATTATGTTAGTCAATTAACATTAAGTTTCTGATATAGTTAAATACATGTGAAAACAATTTCCATTGGGTGTTGGTTACCATAGATGTATCTGGTACAATGGTGTATTACATGGATCCTTTGGAGGGTGAAATGGGAGAAGACTTAAAGGAGATTGTAACCAAATAGGGGCTGTAATTTTCCCTCCCAATATTCTAATTTTGTAGGCTTAAAAATGCATGAATTAGTACTAACAATATCCAATTATATAGTGGTATTATGCAATTGAGTGCTCCAGATGCAAGTTCAACTAAGAAACAAAGCATTAGATAGAAAACAGTGAAGGGAAATTTAATTTATAGATAGACATTATGATATTAGCAAGGGTTAAATGCCACCAAACTGCATCTATGCTTGAGAATTTGATGTTTTGTATATATACAGACACTGATCCAACCAGGTAGCATTGAATGTGGCTATTATGTAATGGCCTACATTAGAGATATAATTAAAGATGTTAATGCACTGACAAATAATGTAAGTTATTAAGTTGAAAAGAACAAGGACACTTGATTATTTAATTTGTAAATTCACGTACCAATATCTTTGGAATTACATATTAATTTTGTTCATTAAGTTTGATAATTTGTAATTTGAAATAGTTCTTGGGGAAGGAGACTTACACAGAGGAAGAATTGGATGAACTTAGAATGGAATGACCTAATGCCATTTATAAGTAGTTTTAATTAACTGGTATGTAGGTGGTTAGAATATCGAGTACATTTTTTGCTTTTTTTTTGGTACTTTAGTTAAAATTTATTTTAAATTTTTTATTTGTTGTGTTTGTCATATAACTGAGCAGTACATGTATCTCAAAGGCAACCAACCATGTTTATAAGAGGTCAACAACTTGGTTATATTTCATTCAAATTGTTAATTTTCTAAGAGTTTTAAAAAATGATAAAGGTCATGGGATTAGGTATGAATTTAAGTTTTTCATATAGAATAAGTTGTGGATTTGGATGTTAATTTAATTGTTTGCTTGAGTTGATTTAAATTTGAGTTGATGTTGAATATTTAGATGTTGATGTTGAGGTCAATTGTACATTTGGAGGTTGTTGGTGTATATGTCTTAATTGTGGATAATGTTGTAAATGTTTGATTTATGATTTAATTTATAATCATTTAGTTGTGGTTTTATTTAATTATTTGTATTTTCATTTATTTTATATTGTTTATATATTGAATATTGATTATGAATGCAAATTTGTAAATTTGTAAATGTAGAAAATAAGGAATAAATGCAAAATAAATATCACAAATGATATATAGAATGAGTAACAAAAATAAAAAAAAAGGAAATGCAAAAAAAAAAATCGGATAATTAAAAAACCAGAAAAAAATCAAGTACAGAATTGTACAAATCGTCAGACCGAAAGTCAAAAAAGTAAAAAGTAAAATCTTGATAATATTATATCAACAATTCTTAATAAATTTGCGATAGAATAAATCTATTGTAAGTTTATGATAATAAAGTTTCAAAAAATTGTGATAGATATAGTTTATGTCATAAAACAATGACGCATTACTGCTGTCAATAGTTAATGAGTGGACTTTCTTTAATAAAAAAATACTATCACGAAGTACCCTTTATAATAAATATTATCTATCAAGAAAAACCGTTTTTGTTGTAGTGGTTGGTTGAAAAATTTAGTCAAAGAAATATTTCTTCTCAACTCAATTTACATTAGATGTAGTGTAAAGAAATCTGTTCAGCTGTGCAAATAACGAAGAAGAATAAATGTAGAATTTTAACCCCATAAGCATTAATTAAATAATTGTTCATAATTGAACAATTCAATTATCAATTTTAGTTACAAATTCTATGTGATCATTAGCTCATTCAAGGTCTCCATAAAAGAAGGTTAATTGAGGGGAAAAAAGATGCACAATTTCTAATATTATATTGAAACTTTACCAAAAATTTCTTCACAATTCTCACTTAACCAAAAAACCCCACAAATTAATTTAACTATAGAAGGGTTTTTGCCAGAAAATTTGACTCGTATTGATCATTGTTCTATTTTGCAACAAATTTGAGCTTGGAAAGAAAGAATAACACAGTACGTGACCAAAACATTAACAGTTTGGTATTGAGTATCAAAGCTAAAAATTTCAGTATCAACGAACACCTTCATTTCCTTGGCTTTATCCCTGTAAATTCTTCCCTCTTCCTCGACCATCACCAACCTTACCGTCTCGGCCACCGACTTCCTTGAATATGTCCCATCTTGCTCGTTTCTAGTTAACTCTGTTCCTACTTCTTCTCTGTGTAAACCCTAGCAACTAACTCTTGGTCAATATAAACGGGTAGCATAATTAGCAGACGTTCAAAACGGAGTGACTAACTGAACTGTGCCCACAGTGAGTCAGGAATGCTCCAACCGATTCGTGATGTACAATCCTGCGTTGCAGTGCCCAACTCGTCCGAGCCAATCCCCGCCTTTTTACTTGTTCCTCGAACCCAGCTGACAGCTCAGGCGATCGAGTCGTCTCACATTCTTAGAGCCAAAAGAAAGGTAACCCAAATAGTTCTAATCCTAGAGCCAATTCTGCGAGTTCTTCTTGGCTCATCAAATAGTTCTAATCCTGGAGCCAATTCTGTGAGTTCCTCTTGGCTCATATGGAACTCACTTCTAAACGCTACGTAGACCACAGAATCTCTCTCCTGTTTGCTTAACCATTCGCTGATTGTCTGCCAAGTAGTGCTATCGTCAGTATTACCGTCTCTATCACCGAACGGTAGGTGGCAATAGGCCTACCGAAGCCACAGCCTTATCATGAAGTTCACCTGTAAGGTTTAACTATTCAGATTCAAGCTCTATACAGCTACGTATAGCAATCACTTCACATCCAGCAATTGCTCACCCCAGGTGCAACATATTGCTGACTCCCGAAACGTTTGCTTCTAAATGATCGAACCTTCTCTTTCCCTCGTAAAGTCGATATGCTATATTTGAATGAAATGGTACCCAATTAGGTTTGTCAGTGAAATGCTACAGTTCAGTCTGCGGATCGCCGTTGATCAAAACAGAGAATGATTGTATATTAAAGCAAATCGAGAGCGCCTGAAAAATGATGAAAAAAGGGTGCGAGATGCCAAGTTTATCTGCTATTGGTGGTAACCAGAAGGAACAAAGTCGTAAATTATCCAATCAGGAGAATAAGTTTGCAAAAATTCAGCCAAAGAATCCTGAAGATTATCAAAAGCGTTTTTAAGATAAGGAACTTTGTGATGTAGTAAGTATACGGTGGCTTCTGCATCCTATGGGAGATTATCATCCCCGGGTAAAGTGAGGCTCACGAAGTCTAGTAATGGTGATAAATTCGGAGGAAGTTTCAATAGCCGATTGATGTTTCTGGATGTTGATATGAAAGAGATTCTGTGACCCTTTTGTGCAACGAGCTTTGCTAGCTCCAAGTATGGAATTATGTGACCGAAAGCTAGCCACGGAAACATGGCAATGTGAAGCTTGCTGGATTCAGCCATTTTACAGGTGCTTCTAAGGATTTCTTTTGCTCTCTCTTGTACGCTATCTTACTGCTTTGGGTTGTCCTTCTGCATCTCTGTCTACTAAAGGCAAAATTCAGAAATGATTTTTTAACAACTGACATTGTATTATGAGTATAATTCATAAACATTTTTTTTCTGGGTTTTTCACAACTGGCATTTCACAATCAGACCCACGAATATTATGAAAGTGACTTATCTCCAAATTAGTAAATTGATTAACGAAAATGAAACTAAAATCAACTAGAACTAATTGTCGGTTCCAAAAGAAATTAAATTGACCACTAACTTTGTGCAAGCTCATGCCAAATTAGACTAATTAGTAAATTGACTTTGTAATCACGAAGTGTTTTATAAAATTTAGAGATAATGGGTTAGTTTTAATTAGTTACTCTAATATTACCTGTATTTCATTGTGATACAGAAAATACTCTAACGCTATACTGCAATCCATAAAAATTGAGAATATTTCATTGAAATATAAATTTTTAACGTTGTCCATAATTTTTAACGATGTTGATGCAATAACCACCCTTATATGTTATAAATGCCCTTAATATATTTTATCATATAGTTTATTGAGATATTTATTATCTTTATAGAGTGTATAGTAACATCTTGATACTTGTTGTAGCATAATGAAAAATCACCAAAAGTTGAGCAATTATATAAAATTATTTTAAAATTAAATTAAATTTTGAAATACATTAAAAAAACTAATATTAATTTTCTAATTGGATTCAAAATCTTAATTTTCAAATAAAAGTTAAAAAAATTAGCTCTTTCATGATTTTGGCAATCCCACCACTAATGACAACTACCTATCACGACATGGACTCTGGTAGCTAGTGATTTTAGAGTGATGAAAAAGACTTGGCTAGAGGAGTAAAGAGAATGGCATTAGATGATAGTAAGTTTGGCAGTGATTTCAAATGAAGTATGAGGAGTTACGTGGTGAATGATTTAATATTTAAAGGAAAGAGAAGAAGAAAGAATGAAGAGAGTACCTTGTAAATAAGAGTAAAGAAAAAAAAGAGAGTTAGGTTTTGCTTTTGTATACACGAAAAAAAGAAAGTAGATGGGAGTGTTTCTAAGCTGAGGTAGTAGATAAACTTAGTTTGGATTAAATTGCGATAATAATATTTGTATCCCTAAATTTTTTAATTTGTATCTTTAAACTTTTTAAAAAAAGTAAAAAAAAAAATTTTAAAATTTTATTGAAAAAACAATTTTACCTCTTATCATTAAATTTTATTAGACGAATGTTATAAATTTGTAATTTATTTAAATATTTATCATTTTTTTAATCTGTCGTATAATGTATTAATACTTATTGTATTGTAATAATATATGGTTTAAAATTAAATAGTCAGATAATTTTTTTTTTTTTTTATTAAAAAAATAATTTTCTTTTCTCACCGTTAAACTTTTTTAGATTGAGAATTTGTAATTTATTAATATATATTAAATATTTTTATTCTATAATATAACATGAAGGCAATCTTATATTAGCAAGTTAAAGATAATCCTCAAGATACTAAAGCAACCATGCAAACATAACATAAAATAATGGTAAGTGGGACCACTTTACGGGAATAATAATTGCCAACAGCCAAAAGCTGTATAAGTCAGCTTTTTTTTGCATATCGTGCGTCTTGTACTTAGGGATGGCAACCTTATCCCGTTTTCATTCATTCGTACTAAATAATTTTTTTTTTATTTTTTTTAAATAAATTTTTTTTCCGCCTTATTTTTTTTCTTTTCTTATCTATTTATTAATACTATTAATATATTATAATATTATTTATACGATTACTCCCTTAAAATTATAAACTTGAGTATATGATAAAATAAAAAATTATAAATTATAACATTTTTTAATTAAATATATCTATATATATATTTAGAAAATGAAATAAAACGAGATAAAAAGTATTAAATTATTTTTTACTCTATTAACAATATGATAATTAATTTCCTCTCATTTTTCATCCTATTCTCTGTTATATTATTTTAATTTTAACCTATTTGTAATGAATTTTTATGTTTATAAAAAATTTTTGTCATATTTTATTATATTATAAAAATAAAATTAAAAAATAATAGTAATTTTTAATAAAATTTATTCATTTTTATTAATATTTTAACATTTAATATTTTCATTTTGCAACAATTGTGACTTAAAAATCACTGCACTTTTTATATAATAATTCTGTGTTTTGTTATTCAAAATTGCAAATACCATATATAATGACAAATCTAGAAAGGATGTTAAGTACATGGATAGTAACTTTTCAAGTACAATAATAACAATTGTAATATTTAATTAGTTTAATACTAATTGAAAAAATTCAAGAGACCCAGTATTAAAACGTTTGTACCAGCCAAATCAAAACTTAAAAAGAGTAATAACTTGTATCAGATTAGTGAGCATTTTCAGGGACTAGACTGGAGTTGACTTAACAACTAATGATCATCGCCCAAAAGAACAGACGGTGGACCAAGAAAGGCTAAAAAGGCGGCAATAACTGTACCGAAAAACACAGTTTTAATACCCAGTTGAGCTAAAATTGGCCCGATCCAGTAAAGAGCAAAGTTGTAAAACCAATCTAGGTGCAAGGACTGGAGGATTCGGGTCATGGGTTCTCGGAGCAAGTCGTAGGCTTTCTTTAGATACTACACCTTGTTGTAGGGAACATCAGTATCAGTGGTGGCCTCAACATTTTCAAGGAAATTTTTGACGTGGGACAAGGGAGTTTTAAGAAATTAAAGAGTGCTGATAAGTTCAAAAGGAGTTTCAAGAGGCGGTTGATGTTTCTTGAGGGGTGGAAATGAAGGAGATTTTGTGACCCTTTTGAGCTATGAGCTTGGAATATGCAAGCTCCAGCCATGGAATCATGTGGCCGAATGCTAGCTAGCCATGGGAATATCACAATGTGAAGCTTCTCTTCTTGCTTCTTGGCCATTAAAGAGAAAATAAAAGAAGAATGCAAGAGCAAATACTACTAGCCCTGTGTTGAGTGAATCAAAATTCAGTATTTTATATCGAAATTGCATAGAAAATGACAGCGGATGGACTTCTCGTGTTACAATGTCTTGGAGTTTCTGAATTATTATTTTCTGCTTTAAAAAATTTTTGTTGAATTGGAGAATATGTGTTTCAAAATTTGCAACCTTTTGCCTTTGAATATGTGTAAATAATTGTATCGGTACAATAAAATAAGCTTCTCTATCGCATTCTTTTGTAGTCGTAATTTTTCGGTTTGCTGAAGTAAGGACAAACTTGAATGAGAAATGGAGATAAGTGATGACCAATGAGAATGTTGTTGAGCTTAGTTTGAGTCCGAATTTGATATTGTTTGATCATAGAAGTACATATTCATATGATTGTACGTGAGAAATATTATAGAGTATGGATTTAGGAGAAAATGAAAGATGGGCATGGGCCGGATTATTCTATGCAACCCTATGTTTCATAGACATAGCCCAACTCCAAAATAATTTTTCATCTTATTACTATTAATTAATTTGCAAAATGCATCGATATATCAATTTAATATGGGTTTGATCTTCAAATTACCATCTAATAGATACGTACTATTTCAGTATTTTATCTAAAACTATAAACTTGGCCTAAAATCAAGCCACACATTTTCTTTTTTGTAATTTTAGTTTTGATTAATGCTACATTGTGTTGTATGTTTTATTAATATACAAAGTATTTCAAAATATATTTGTTGTTGCACCTATATTAACATATATTAATATGGTGAATTATATTTATAATTAGAGTTATATAAATGAAATGGTATTATAGGAGACATGTTCCTAATGAAAAGGTGCAATTGTGCTTATAAATAAAGGCGATATTTTAATCTTAGATATAGAGAAACATGATGAGGAAGACTAGAAAATATTCTTTTGATCTCCCATCAATTCCCAAAACTTTATTAACGAATAAATAATTTTTGTGTTATTTAAGAGCTCTATATTTGAGAGTGCACCCTTATAAAATTAATAATTGTTGTATTTTAAAGGAAATATTGCCATATAACCTATTTGCACTGAGATATTGTCTTAAAGGGGCAACAATTTTCTTAAGGACAATACATTTATGTATGCCTTGAGTTGAGAGTTTTTTGTATTATTTTTTGCACCATCAATTTTATAGTAAAAATTTTGAACATATTACACAAGACACATTTCAAATAAATTTTCTTTTAAGAAATGGGGAACCAACTAAGTCTTTTTTATTGTTGAAGTGTGGTGATTTCTAAGTTAATGTTGTTATGAAATGAAAATTGAAGTGTGGTAATATACAAATTATAATTATTATGGGATAAAATATTTAATATCAAACGTTAATGTAAAAAATGAGTGATTTTTATCAAAAGTTCATGTTTTTTGCCAAATATATTTTTGGACCAAGATCTTGTCTTGATTTTCTCTCTTCCTGACTTTTAAGAAAATATTAATACATTTTAATATTTAAAATTGAAGGCTAAAATTTGATTTTAATAAATTTTACCTATTTACTATTATAATTTATTACAGTTAAAATTTAAAATTATTATTTTTTAATGAACCACTAAAAGCCACCATTGACTATCATGGTTGCCATTGTTGATTGCTATTGATCACCAACAAACAATATTTGTTTAAAAAACTGTAAATACTACAGAAATATTTATTGAGTGTCTTACACAATGGTACTACCATTATTTTTATTTAAGCAACCATTTGTTGTAAATCTGAAATTAAATATTTAAAATTTAAAAAAATTAATTTTATATTTATGTCAAATTGTTACTTAAATAAAAATAATAATAATATCATTACGTAGGATACTTAACAAAAATTTCAGTGATATTTACGATTTCTTAAATAAATGTCATTTATCGATAATAAATAGTGACTAATGATAACTAATTATGACAGTCAATAATAATTTTTGGTGGTTAGATAAAAAATAATAATTTTTAATTTTAATAGTAATAAATTATAATAATAAATGAATAAAATTTATTAAAATCAAATTTTAACCTTTTAATGCTTTTATATTGTTTTTAAAATGCTTTTTAACAAAAATACCGACGGCCTTTCAATTGCTTAAACCGGACCAAGGTTCGGTATATAGCTGTACCCAAACACTCCGAAGCGGTACGTGAAGTCCTCAGTTTAAGATCAGAAGCACGACTCGCGCGCTTTCTTTGTTCTCTTGTAACCGATTGCACCGCGACTGCATGTCCGCAACTCTCTACAGTACTGTCAGTCTCTCAACGCCAAACCTCCACTAACCGTTTCTTCCTTTTCATAACAGACAGAGAAAGCAATCCGGACTCATTGAAAACGACGCCGCTTCTCCGACGTATAGTCCCTACCATTTTCATGTAAACCAGCCGCACCGCGAACACGGACCGAAACAAACTCCGACGATCAAGCTCCTCAACGACGAAGTCGCTTTTTGCATCGTCTGCCACGTTTCCTTATCGGCGGCCTCATCGGGACGCCTGGCGGAGTCGTCTCAAGAATCTGCCGGGAGACTAAGTGTAGAATACAGTGTGAGGACGTGGTCCCCGAGTCGGTTCACCAGGTCAAAGTCGTCATCGGATCCCGAGCAACCGACTGGAGAATAGTGTTTCGTGAGAACAATGTTAGAGTGGGGGTGTGATGACGTTTCGCGCTTCCAGCAGGTGGTGACTAAACAGTACGGTAGGTATAATTTTTTAAATAAAATTTTTGGAAATAGAGTTTTTTAATCGTAAAATTTTTATGAATAAAATTTTTAATAAAAATTTATTAATTATTTAATTTTTATAAATAATTTTTTTAAAAAAATTTTAATAATTATTTTAATAAATAAATTTTTAATATTTTATTTTAAAAAAATTATGTAAAATTTTTAAAATAAAGTAAAAATATTTTAAATAATTTTATTTTTTAAAAAAATTGAGAAAATTATATTGTTAAAAACTTAAATTTTACACTTTTTTTAATAAAAAAATAATTTTTTAATTCTCAAAACTTTTTTTTTTATTACTAAACAAATAATATTAAAAAGTTTAAAAAATAATTTTTTTATTAATAAAATTTTTTTATTAATAAAAAAGTCAAACCAAAAGACATTAAGGTTGTTGAACGGATGTGGGAGGTGGACGCTCAGATTGAGGGCGAGAGTGAGTCAGCGTGTGAGAATGATGACGTGGCTTATCGTGGTCTGTTGGAAAATACGACGCACATTGCTGTCGTCTTTGGTAAGGGTGGGAAGTATGTAACGAGGATGAGGAGGGAGAGACGTGGCGCTAAGATCAGGATGTTGCCTCCTCCTATTTGTCCGTTAAGGACGATGAGTTGATTCAGGTTCTGTTTTTTCTGTTTGTTTCTCAGGAAAATTTGAAAATAAAAAAAAGGGGAACATAAAGAAACAGTTTGGCAAAAATAGCAAAGAATTATTTCTATTTTAAGCTTGCGTAAGCCAAAAAACCAAAAAAAAAAAAAGCTATTTTAAGCGTTGCTCACTTCTTTTCTCTTTTTCTATTTTTTTAATTAGTATTATTCATTTATATATCTATTTATTTATTTTTTATTCTTCGTTTGTTTTATGACATGTATTATAGGGTGTTTTTGGATAATAAACTAATTCGAACACTGTTTGGTTCTCTTGAAAAAGACGGATAAATGAAAAAAAAATGTGACACTTTTATTTGTTTTTAATATTAAAATAGGGACTATAATGAAGCATCCAGAGAGATAAATACACAAAAGTATGAAAGAGCTTTTTATACAAGCTGTGAAAGCCGGCATTTATTAGATACTTTTATAAGAAATAATTTATTTTCTTTTGGAAAAAAATTCACATAAAAGTGTTCTTCACTAATTGAAAAGTCTGTTTGACAAGAAAACCTATGTGAAATCTTAAATGATTCATGAATCTTAATTGATCATGTAATTGTGACCTAATGATAATCTACCGGATACTTTTATTTTAATCTCATTCGGGTATTTATAGAATTTTCTTCCTTCGACTCGATTTGCAGTTTTCTCTTCCGAAACATTATTTTTTTCAACAAATTGTCACTTAACTATGATGCCATCTGGATAAGAAGTATTTTCAGGATATTATTCGTTCTGAATATAGAGGATTTTGAAATTCTCTGTTCGCGAAGGCATGCTTGTAATGTGACTAGAATGATTATCCTTCTTAAGTGAGGGTCACTTCCATCTTATGGTGGGATAAAGCAAATACTTTCTTCTTTGCTTAATAGGGCGGGGAGCTGAGTTGTTAACAAAAGTGTCTTGTCTTATCAAAATATTTGAAAGTTTACTATATCTCCTTGTAGGTGACATTGTCATGAGTTGATTTGGTAGAAATGCATCTGGAACTGGCTAATTAGCTAGATGTATACAAGATAACAAATGGCATTATCTAATATCTAGACTATCCCCAGTAAGGACTTCGAAATTCTTTGTTCAATTAGGCATGCTTGTTACCTGAATAGAATGATTATCCTCTTTACTTGAGGGTCACTTGCATCTTGAGGTTACCAGTGGACTTAGACAAAATCTTCAGTCGAGTGAGGTAGTCAACAAACCAAAGACTGAGGAGCCCAGATGGAAGCATGGGGGAGACTAATCCTCCTGAATTTATTGAGTTGTCTACTTAGTGTCAAGAACCATCATCTAACTAATTATAAGACATGCTACAAAAGAGAGAAAAGAGACGAGAACATGCCAGAATGAACTCAGAAATATAAAGAAAAGAGAAAACACTTTTTCCCCTTCTTTGTTTTTGTTAAATTACAAAAGTAAAATTGAGAAGTTTACTGACTAGCTTAAACATTGAAGGGTAATTAAATAATTTGAATATTTATATCCTGCAAAAAATTTTTAAAATCGCTTATTAAAATACTTATAATTTGAATTTTATATATATATATATATATTTAATATTTTGGCTCTTGTATTTAAAAGTAAATGTTTTGTTTATAGTTCTCTTAACTTTATTATATTCTCATTATGAACTCCCTGAATTTTAAATTCTAGCTTTGCCTATCTAATCATCAATGGAAATGAATTGGTTCAGATAATGTAATATAATTTTATTTTTTAAAATAACTAATTTTAAAAATAATTTATGCAATACAATTATTTCTTAATTTTGTTTTTATTTGAATTTCATTTTATTTTCAAAAGTGTGGTGAATTTTAAAAATAGTTTGTGTTTATGATAAATTTTTATTATTAAAATATTATAATAATTGTAATTGCTATTGACATTTTAGTAATTAGGATCATTATAATATTTTAACAATAGAATTTAATAAACGCACAAAACGATTTTTTAAATTCAAAATAAATTTATTAAACACTAAACCAATTCTCTTCAAAAGTAATTATTTTTACCTAACAGAGAAAACAAATTATTTTAAAATCTATAATAATCTCAAAATGATCCTTAGAATGTTATAAAGTTACTTAATTTGCTACTTTTTTTTTTTTTTCAGTTAGAAGTAAAATGGAATTATAGAAAGTTTCAGATTTTGAAATGATACAAAAATAAAATATTATAGATATTTGTGACGTGATATTAATCAAATTGAGTAATGTACAATCTTACTAAAGATTAGGGACTAAGGTGAAATTCCACTTTTATTGAAATCTTCTGGTGATTTTTAGATAAGGTTATTGTCAGATATTGTCCAATGTGCTGAAATCCCACGTTAACTGTCTGAATTGAATTGACAGAAGAATTAAAAAATATATAAATAAAATAAAAATCGAACTATTGTGTGGTACAGGAAAGTCACATAAGAGAGCGAATGAAAGAGCAGTCGACAATTACAATAATATGAGAAATTTATTTCCAAATAATTTCTCATGCTTATCGTGACAGACAGACTAACCAAAATATATAATCCACAAGCTACTCAACAATTTATTGGCAAATTGACATATATATGTAATTAATCGAAAAACTGATCATGCGTCAGAAGATTTCCTATGATCTTGAAGAAATTCAACGAATTTGTCTACATATTGATGTTGGAGATCATAGTCTGCAAACAACACCTTCATTTCCTTTGCTTTTTCCCTGTAAATTCTTCCCTCTTCCTCAACCGTCACCAACCTTATTGTCTCGGCCACCGACGGACTTGTAAACCTCCCATCTTGCTCATTTCTAGCGATCTCTATTCCTACTTTCTTCTCTGTATAAATCCTAGCAATTAACCCTTGGTCAGCATAGAAAGGCAGCATAATTAGCGGACGTCCAAAATGGAGTGACTCTATAACTGAACTGTACCCGCAGTGAGTCAAGAATGCTCCAACTGATTCATGATGTAGAATCCTGAGTTGTGGTACCCAACTAGTCCAAACCAATCCCCGCCCTTTTACTCGTTCCTCAAACCCAGCCGGAAGCCCAGATGAGTCGTCCCGCTCTCTTAGAGCCCAAAAGAAAGGCAACCCAGACAATTCTAATCCTAGAGCCAATTCTGTGAGTTCCTCTTGGCTGAGATTTACCTCGCTTCCAAAAGCTACATAAACCACAGAACAGCCCTCCTGTTGGCCTAACCATTCGCTGATTGTCTGCCAAGTAGTGTTATCTTCAGTACTGTCGTCTCTGCTACCGAAAGCCGAAGGTAGCAACATGCCTATAGGAGCCACTGGCTTACCATGAAGCTCACCCAGAAGGTTTAACCATTCAGATTCAATCTCCATACAGCTACGTACAGCAATCACTTCACATCCAGCAATTGCCGACCCCACACGAAAATTATCGCTTACTCCAGAAAAGTTTACTTCAAAATAACCGAGTAATCTCTTTGCCTCGTAAAGCCGAAATACCGCATTCGAATGAAAGGGTACCCACTTGGGTGTGACAGTAAAATGTTCGGGCTCAGTCCGCGGATCGTCGCCGTTGATCATGGCCGAGCATGATGGTGCAACAAAGCAAAGCGTACACGCCTGGAAGATGCTGAAGTGGGCGCGCGAGATGCCAAGCTTCTCTGCTATTGGTGGTAACCAGTGAGGAGCAAAGTCGTAAATTATCCAATCTGGAGAAGAAATTTTCAAAAGTTCAGCCAAAGAATCCCGAAGATTATCAAAAGCGGCTTTAAGGTAAGGAACTTTCTGAAGTGTTAAGTCTGCGGTGGCTTCTGCATCCTGTGGGAGATTATGATCCCGAGGTAAAGTGAGGCTCACGAAGTCTATTAATGGTGATAAATTTGGAGGAAGTTTTGGTAGCCGATTGATGTTTCTGGGTGTTGATATGAAGGAGATCCTGTGACCCTTTTGAGCAATGAGCTTTGCTAGCTCCAAGTATGGGATTATATGACCGAAAGCTAGCCACGGAAACATGGCAATGTGAAGCTTGCTAGATTCTGCCATTTTACCGGTGCTTCCAAGGATTTCTTTTGCTCTCTCCTGTAAGCTATATTACTGTTTTGCGTTGTCCTTCTGCTTCTCTTTCTTTCTACCAAAGGCAAAATTCAGGAATGATTTTTTTTAAACAACGGACATCGTATTATAAGTGCAATTGATAAACATTTTTCTTTTTTCTGGTTTTCCACTACTGGCATTTCACAATCAGACCCCACAGACATGATGAGAGTGGCTTATAAATTCATTAGTGAAAATGAAACTAAAATAGACTCGACCTAATTTGTCCGTTCCAAGAGAAATTAAATTGGCCACTAATTTCGTGCAAGCTCATTGTCATACCAAATTAGCAAATTGACTTTGTAATCACCACGTATTTTATAAAAACATAATTATTTAGAGATATTAAAGATAACGTTAAGTGTGACTACTTTACGGGCATAATAATTGCTAAGCGCCAAAGGGAGGATAAGTGATGCTCAGCCCTTTTTTTTTTTTTTGGTGGTACCATGCTTCTTGTATTACGTATGCAACCTCATCCCGGTTTCGTTTATTTATACTAAATAAATTTTTTATTTATTTATTTTTTCAAATAAAATTTTCATCCCCACCAATTTTTTTTATTTATTATTTATAAATATGATTAATATATTATAATATTATTTATATACAATAATTATATTAAAATTATAAGTTTGACTATGTAATAGAATAACAAATTATAAATTATAAAATTTTTTAATTAAATATTATCTGCATATATATTTAAAGAACAAGGTAGGGCAAGATAAGGAGTATTAAATCGTTTTTCACCCTATTAATAATATAGAAATTAATTTTCTCTTATTCTCTACCGTATTTTCTATTATAACATGTTTATTTTAACCTATTTATACCGAATGTTCATATTTGTAAGGAGTTTTGTCATCTCTCCTTATATTATGAAAATAAAATTAAAAAAATAAAAGTAATTTTGAATTAAATTTACTCATTTTTATTAATATTTTAAAGTCTAATATTTTTATTTTATAACAATTGTAACTTAAAAATCACTATACCTTTTATATAATAATTATGTATTTTGTTATCCAATAATGTAAATACCATATATAATGAAAAAATTTTAAATCTAGAAAGAATGTTAAGTACATGGATAGTAACTTTTCAATTACAATAATAATAACAATTGTAATATTTAATTAGTTCAATACTAGTTGAAAAAAATTCAAGAGACCCAGTGTTAAACCATTTGTACCGATCAAATCAAAACTTAAAAAGAGTAATAACTTGTATCAGACTAGTGAGCGTTTTCAGGGACAAAAGAACAGACGGTGCGCCAATAAAGGCTAAAAAGGCGGCAATAACTATACTGAAAAACACAATCTTAATACCTAGTTGGGCTACAATTGGCCCGATCAAGTAAAGAGCGAAGTCGTAAAAGATCCAATCCGGATCCAGGGACTGGAGGATCTGGGTCATGGGTTCTCGGAGCAAGTCGTAGGCTTTCTTTAGATATTGCACCTTGTTGTAGGGAACGATCAGTGTCAGTGGTGGCCTTGGCATTTTCAAGGAGATTTTCGACGTGGGACAATGGGAGTTCTACAAAATTAAAGAGAGGCTATAAGTTTACAGGGAGTTTCGGGAGGTGGTCGATGTTTCTTTTGGGTGGGGGGGTGGAAAACGAGGGAGATTTTGTGACCCTTTTGAGCTATGATGAGCTTGGCATATGCAAGCTCTGGCCATGGAATCATGTGGCCGAATGCTAGCTAGCCATGGAAACATCATAGATTCACAATGTGAAGCTTCTCTTCTTCCTCCTTGGCCATTGAAGAAAAAATAAAAGAAAAATGCAAGAACAAATACAAGCCTGTGTTGAGTGAATTAAAATTCAGTATTTTGAATCAAATTTCTATAGAAAATAACAACGGAGAGACTTTCTCGTGTTACAGTGTTTTGAATTTCGAAATTATTATTTGTTTTTAGAAGGATGAAAAATTTATACTCTAAAAGGTTCTTGTTGAATAAGAGAATATGTTAAAAATTTGTAATCTTTTTATTTTTTAAATGTCTCAATACTTAAATGATTATAATAAAATAGACTTTTCTGTCACATTTTTTTGTAATAATAATAATATTTTGTTTTGCTGAATGAAGAACAAACTTGAAAAAGAATTGGAGACAAGGGATGAGAATGTTGTTGAGGTTAGTTTGTTTTCGAATTTGATATCGTTTCATCATATTAAGTATAAATTCTTATGATTTTATGTGACAATTATTTATGGAGTATACATTCAGGGACAACAAATGAAAGATGGGCATGGGCTGGCTCATTCTAATCAAGCCTCTTTTTCACAGACATATGCAGCCCAACTCTAAAATAAATTTTCATCATATATATAGTATTAATTAATTTGCAAACTGAATCTATATATCAACATAATATGTGTTTGATCTTCAAATTACCATCTAAAGATACATACTGAAAAAATTTATACTTTTTCAGTAATTTGTCTAAAACTATGAACTTGCCTATTTTAGTTCTGTTTAATGCTATATTGCTAAAAACACATTCTGAATAAAATTTTGTAAGAAATGGAAAACCAATTAAGTCTCCTTTAGCACTACTAAAGTGTGGTGATTTTTTAGTTATTGTTGTTAGGGAATGAAAATTGAAGTGTGGGTGCTACTACAAAAATTACAATTATAATGGGATGATATCAAATACTAATGTAAAAAATAAATGAATTTCATCAAGAGTTTGTGTTATCAAATATATTTTTATCTTTAGTTTTTAAGTACAACTCAAATATAAACTATATTGTTTTTAATATGAAAAACCTTTGACATATGTTTCACTAACATCCACGATAATAATGTTTTGATATGATATTAACAATTTGAATTTAATAGTTTCATACATTAAGAAACATCTTTTATACTATTTACAATAACTTAGTGTAGGAAAATTTTTGAATTCATTGTGAAAATATTTGACAAATAAGAAAAAAAATAAGGTAAGTGTAATATTTTTATTCTCTTAAATTTATATCTCAAATTTTATATTTCGAATAGTATGTGATTAATTTAAAATTTCATACTTTTGATTTAATAAAAATTATAATCCACACATGATACCGTAATGAAAATAAATTAGTGTTATTAAAATATATAATTTAGAATTTAAATTTGAAAATAATGATTTTACTCCCTAAAATGTATAACAAAAAGAATAACTTAACATTTAAATTATAGTCGTAAAATTTTTTTAATTATTTTAATTATCCACTTTAAAAGAAAATTTCAAAAATTAAAAACTTAGAAATTTCATTAATGTGAAGCAAATTTGTTTCCTGAAGACCATTCTTCACCATTAAGGATTTTGATCTTCCCTTCTGCGTTTTTGTGTAAACCTTATCTTTCCGCAAAGCAACGATAATAATAATAATAATAAAGTTAGAAACAAAAGAGGCATGAAAACGACGATCACTTAATGCACTTATTTGGCTATTGTGTATACTATTTCCCAACTATTTATAACATTAAGATGAGGAATAGGATATCACTTCAATTTATGTAAAAAATTGCAAAAAAATTACATTGAAAATTATCATAAATGGTAAAATTTAATAAATATCATATAATTAAGTACATTAAACAACTTCTTCACTCTTTCGAATAAAATTTTAGGTGGTTGGCCGCATTTATGTATTTTCTTTTTTATATTTAACAACTATATTAAACTTATTTCAATTATTTTTAAATTCAATTAAATTCAATTATTAAATATTATAATTTATTATAAAAATGTTTTTAACAAAAAGACTGGCGGCCTTTCAATTCCTCAAACCGGACCAAGGTTTGGTATATACCTGTACCCAAACACTCCGCAGCGGTACTTAATGTCGCCAATTTAAGCTCAGAAGGACGACTCGCGCGCTCTCTCTGTTTCTCTTATAACCAATTGCACCGCGACTGCATTACTGCAACTCTCTCTACAGTACTGTCAGTCTCTCAACGCCAAACTTCCACTAGCCATTTCTTCCTTTTCATAACAGGCAGAGAAGCAATCCGGACTCATGGAAAACGAAGCCGGTTCTCCGATGCATGATCCCTACCATTTTCATGCTAACCAGCGGCACGGCAAACATGGACCGAAACAAACAACGACGATCAAGCTCCTCAAAGACGAAGTCTCTTTTCGCATCGTCTGCCACGTTTCCGTTATCGGCGGCCTCATCGGGAGGTCTGGGGGTGGCGGAGTCATCTCAAGAATCTGCCGGGAGACTAGTTGTAGAATACACTGTGAGGACGCGGTCCCCGGGTCGGTTCACCGGGTCATAGTCGTCACCGGATCCGGTGTAATCGACAGGAGAATCGTTTTTCGTGAGAGTAATGTTATAGAGGAGTGTGGTGAAGTTTCCCGGGTCCAGGAGGCAGTGATTAGGGTTTTTGAACAGATGTGGGAGCTGGAGGCACAGATTGAGGGTGAGAGTGAGTCTGTGGCCGAGTATGATGACGTGGCTTATTGTGGTTTGTTAGAAAATACGACGCACATTGGAGTCGTCGTTGGTAAGGGAGGGAAGAACGTGACAAGGATGAGGAGGGATAGTGGCGCTAAGATCAGGATGTTGCCTCCTCCTATTTGTGCCGCTAAGGACGATGAGTTGATTCAGGTACTGTTTTTTCTGTTCGTTTTTCAGGTAAACGTGTAAAGAAAGAAAAAAAAAAAAAAACGTTTGGCGAAATGGCCAAGAATTAATTCTATTTGAAGCTTGCGTAAGTTTTAAGCGTTCTCACTTCTTTTCGCTTTTCTATTTTTCAATTAATATTTTATTTATCTATCTATTTATTTATCTTTATTCCTCGTTTATTTTCTGATATGCGATTTTATACGGTGTTTTTGGACAATAAAGTAATTGGAATACTGTTTGGTTCTCTTGAAAGAGTCGGATAAATGAAAACAAAACGAGTGAAAGTAGTTAAAAAATCTTTTTTGGTTACACACTTTTATTTGTTTTTAATATTAAAATAGGGACTATAATCTAAGCATCCGAAGAGATAAATCCACAAAAGTGCGAAAGAGCTTTTTATACAAGCCTATCTAAAAATCTTAATTGATCATTTAATTGTGACCTGATGATAATCTACCAGATACTTTTATTTTAATCTCATTTGGATATTTATATAATTTTCTTCCTTCGACTCGTTTTGCACTTTTCTCTTCCGAAACACTATTTTTTTCAACAAATTGTCTCTTAACTATGATGCCATCTGGATAAGAAGCATGTTTAGGATATTATTGGTTCTGGATATTGAGGATTTTGAAATTCTCTGTTCTTGGAGGTATGCTTGTAACGTGACTAGAATGATTATCCTTCTTACTTGAGGGTCACTTCCATCTTGTGGTGGGATAAAGCAAATGCTTTCTTCTTTGCTTAATAGGCCTGGGAGCTGAGTTGTTAACGAAAGCATCTTGTCTTATCAAAATGTTTCAAAGTTTGCTGTATCCCCTTGTAGGTGACATTGTCATGAGTTGATTTGGTAGAAATGCATCTGGAACGGCTAATTAGCTAGGTGTATACAAGATAATAAATAGCATTATCTAATATCCAGACTATCCCCATTGAGGACTTTGAAATTCTCTGTTCAATTAGGCATGCTTGTTACCTGAATAGAATGATTATCCTCTTTACTTGAGGGTCACTTGCATCTTGTGGTGGGATAAAGAAGTTGCTTTCTTCTTCACGTTACAGGGTGGGGAGCTTAGTTATTAACAAAAGCGTCTTGTTTTAGCTTAGTACTACATATACTTTAGGAAGATATAAGATAATGTGATTACTTCTCTTATTAAAATGTTTCACACCTTACTGTATCCCCTTGTAGGTAACAGTGTCATGAGTCGATTTGGTATGATATGTATCTGGAACTGGCTAATTAGTTAGATGCATACAAGGTTACAAATAGCATTATCTAATGTCTAGACTATCCCCATTGAGATTTTATTGATACTATGGCCAGATTACTGGTGGTACTTTGGCTGTAAAGAAAGCACTGGTCGCTGTAACTGCCTGTCTTCAAGATTGGCCACCAATGGGAAAACCTCTTACACTGTTAAACAGACCGATTGAGAAAGTTGACTATTGTGATTCCTCTAATCTGCGCACAGAATTTTTCCCTCACCTTCCCTTGGAGTCACCTTTGACCAGAAATTCTGAAAATGCTTCAGCATTTCATTCATCATTGGCAGATGCTAACAGAAATGCCAGTCTGGACACAAAAGGCAGAAAACAGGAAGTTGCATTCAGAATGCTCGTTTCTGATCGAGCAGCTGCAGGTATTATTGGCAGGAGAGGGGCCTTTGTCAAATCTCTACAGAATGTATCCGGTGCTTTGATAAGCTTTGCAGCCCCATTGACCAAGTCACATGAACGTGTTGTCACTATTTCTGCACTGGAGGTTAGTCATTCTAACTCAGATTCTGGTAGCTTGCATATTATTCTCATGCTAAAAATGTTTTCTCCTTTCCGCTCGCATACACACATGGGCACACATACATGCATGTATACTCAGCAACTACATAATCCTTGTAATTGATCTGGGGTTGACTTTGTATTGTAGGACCTTGATACACAGTACTCTCCTGTGCAAAATGCAGTCATTCTTGTCTTTGCTAGATCCGTTGAGGATGAAGGTCAAAAAGGATTTTCATCAGGAGTGACCGAGGGTGCCTGTGTGACTGCAAGGCTTCTAGTTGGAGCAGACTTTTTTGGTTGCTCGACTGGTAATGAAAGTAGGGTAGTTTCAGAAATAACAGATGTAATTGATGCTGATATACAGTTGTTGGGAGGGGAACAGATCCTGGATTCTGCTGCACAGAATGATGTGCTGGTACAGGTATGATAATTAACTTTTTTGTAATTGTGGGAAAGATGTTAAGTATTCCATGTTATTATTCAAATAAATTAGTGGTAGAGTGTATTGTAAGTTATCATCTTTATTTCCTTGACCTTGTGAATAGTTTCAGATCATCTAGACATTTCCTTCCTCTCTTCAGCTCTTTTCGTAAGCCTCTTTGTCATAGGGTATGAAAATGCTGGGTTCTATGGCAGTGTGCTATGATGGTTATCTTTATGGATGATTTGGAATGAGGAAACAAAAGAATTCTATTTGTGATTGTCTAGGGAAGTCTCAACCTCTGTTATAGGACCAACTGAATTACTGGTTTCTTTGTGCGTGTGACCTTGGATTTTCATTATTCAAAATTGGGAAACAGCATTTACTGAGCTTTCTTCTTTTAATAATAATCTTAGGCTATTTTGGGGCCAGTTTCACTTCTGTAGGACTTGGGGGCTGTCTTTCGAGGTTTTCGATTTCATCTAGGACCAAGTATGATTTAGGTAATGAAATATTGTACTTTAAAGTCATAGATAGGCCTCTCAGTCTTTCGGTGAAAGATTAAGCTTTTCTTCATGTTTGCACTTGAATGCTGGTGTTAGGTCTTTACTTTTTAAACTTAAACCTTGGAGTCGTAACTTAGCGTACTATATGTTTGACCAGATTTTTATATTTGAATCACCCATTGTATTAATCAACTTATAATAAACTGTGAATTGTGTTTTTCTGTATCATTATGATAGTGGTTGTTGCTCTATTTGTGTTTGAATTACGCACCTTGCATGTGAAGGAGCATGTTAGAGCTTTAAATATTATTGCTGGATGATTACCTATGAGCTTCAGTAACTAATAATAAAATTTTGATGCAACTGATAACTAATTTTGTACTGAAAGGTTTAATTTTGCAGATTATTGGAGCATATAAAAATGTGAAAAATGCTCTATTTGAGGTTATCAGTAGACTTAGACTAAATCTTCAGTCAAATGAGGTAGTCAACAAACAAAGACTGAGGAGCCCAGATGGAAGGATGGGGGAGATTAATCCTCCTCAATTTATCCGATCAATGGCCCTATCTCAGGATTCCAAGCAAGAAACTATTACAAGACAAGGAGTAGATCAATTTTGTCTTCCCGTAACAAGATCAAAGCGGCTACAGGTGAAAGTTTGTATCTCGCAGTCTGTTTTTGCATTTTTTTTATTTGCCTTCTCTTTCTTCTTTGAGCTTATGCAAATACGAATAAGGAATCTGTATTTAGGAAGTGGTATGATTGCAGACTAAAGGAAGAAGACATGCAACACCCACCACAGATGACAAACCGGGCTCAAGAACCTTAGGAATGAGTTTAGAAATTGATAAGACACTGTTGACTGAGGTGCTTGATGAGGTGGGAGCAAAGAGCCCTTCTGCAGGTGTGGAACACACTACTTGTTCTATATTGCAACAACCACTAGGTCAATCTCTTGATTCTGGTCAACAGTATAGTTTGATGGAAGGAATGGCTCAACTTGGGCTCTGTGCCAATTTAGGAGGTCCTTCATTATTGCAGCCATCAAAGGTGAAAGTTGCTTTAACCCTCATTTTATGGTGTTTTTTTTTTTTAATATATTTTAAAGTGACATGTAGTTTAGCACAAGCTCATCATTTAGGGGTCAATGTGAATGCAGACTGATGGAAGAGGACATTCACTAGCTACTACAGATGATGAAAAAGGCTCAACTACATTTGCTGAGGGTGTAGAACTTGAGAGGTCTGATAGCACAACATAAACATGAGAGTCTTTTTTGTTGTTCATTTGTTCCTGTGGGTATTGGGGAGGGGGTGCTGTTTTTTCCCGTTAATTCAAGGAAGTAGAGCAATATGGCCGCAACTATAACTGGGCCTGGCCATGAAGTCTAACATGGCTTGCTGGCAGCATAGCTCTTGAAGGAACTGGTTAACATAATTGCAATCAGATATTGTGGTTTGTGTCTAATTTTTGTTAAATTTTTTACTGTTAAAATGATTTGCTTTTCTTTCTTAATGTAAAAGTAAGGGAATGTTGAAACAGTTGATTTCTGCTTTCTTAGTTTTGCTGATTATGATACACGATGCACCAACTTGTGTTTAGATCACATGCAGAATATGACAAATTGATCCAAATTCCATAGGATGCTTGACCGGTCATTGAGCTCGAATTATAGGAGATCAAAATAAGAGTGATTAAATTCTGCAATAAATTATGATCAGTTACCTTTCAATGAATAGATTATATTTTGTGAGTGTTTAACCAAAATTTTGTGATTTTCATTTCTTTTTGCAGTGGAAACAATTCTGTTTTTGTAGCAAATACAACTTTAAATATTGTAGTTGGTGAGCGTATTTTTGGCTTGGTTTATGGAGAAGATGGAGGAAATCTGGCTCGTCTTAAAGAGGTAAATGTCTTTTGCTCTGCAAGAAAGGACTACCTTCGTGTGGC
The DNA here is from genome assembly GCA_022749755.1 of Azadirachta indica. Lineage (NCBI taxonomy): Eukaryota > Viridiplantae > Streptophyta > Magnoliopsida > Sapindales > Meliaceae > Azadirachta > Azadirachta indica. Next base: position 13,425,689 of record CM040447.1, on the reverse strand, counting down.
ATGCAGTCCTACTGTCATTATATCTTATTTGGTGATTGAAAATTGCTTGATTTGTTCCATTTTCTTCACCCTTACCTCAAACCAAATGGCATCAAACCTGTTATAAGGCTACACTCCTAACCTCAGTTTAGGTAGCAGTGCCTGTTGGAAAATTGAAATTTGAATTTTAAAGGATGATAAGAGGTCTCAATTTAAAGGTGTTGGATTCAGATTCCAGATAGAACTGTAAGATCAATGGTGAAAGTTATTTCAGGTATACTGAAACAACTACCTTTGGCGCCCTTTTTTTAGGTGGCACACATTTCACACCTTTGAATGCATGCCTTTTTTTTTATGTAGCCAAAAGTGAATCTCTATTAATCTGTGTAACTTATCTTGTGGTTAGTATGATTTTCCCCACATTTATATACGCCAACGGCACCTTCAGTAATTCCTGTCTTTAGATGTATATACAGAATGATATAGATTCACATGCACTTGTACAGACATAGAAAGCGCTGTGCTAGTTCTTGTTTCCTAATATGATTGTGTTTTAGTTCAACTTGAAGTTATCTGTAAGGCTCTTACACTTTCTAGTCTCAAATCAGATTTCAGGAGCAGAAATTGAAGTTTGTGAACCTTGTCTTGGCAAAAGTAAGGGAATGGTTGTTATTTCTGGAACGCCTGATGAAACACAACTAGCACATCACTTGCTTCGAGTCTTCATGGAAGATGTCCAGTAATGACTAGTTGATTAGAAGATGGCCACTATAGTCATCAGTCCTTTGGTACAAAGTAAATGTCATCTGTTGCTCATACTTAAATATAGTTCCCACTAGAAGTCAGAGCTGGGTATAGTATTCCTTGTTGATATGAACTTATTGTTCTTTTTGCCAGAAATTCAAACCATAGGTAGAAAATTAAAACCTTTCAACACATTACTGGTCTTATGAGACTATGAAGGGAAGAACATAGAATGAAAGTACAGCAACCAATTTTAGTTGTATTAAGTTAAGATGATGTGTAATTGGTTTTGTTATGGGACTTTCAAACTAGACTTGATCTTGAGCTTCAACTCGGGTAATTGCTTAGAGGAATCGATTCATAATATTTGGATAACCCATCTGATTTTTATCAGTAACGGTTCTCTATTTATTTATTTATCAGAATTTAATTTTCAAGCTATAAATACAATTTGCAAGTTGCCAGTCGTTAAGATGCCTCCAAAGAAGTCTCCCACTGCCATAAGGCAACAACGATTTTGAACTCTTATCTATCTATCTATATATAGATGGTGTTTTACATTAAAAAACCTGAGGTAAACTAAGCAGTCTGCCAGAGAACTGCAATCAAAACCAGCTTCCCTTCAATTTTGGATTAGCTCTAATCCTCTTCTTTTTTATTAATCCGATATTGGAGGGGTTTTTCTCATTACTTCAAATCGGTTTTGCAAAGCTGCCTGCAGTACCCTCGTGCTCATTACTACAATGCATTTACAAAATGCCTCGTATGACAAATCAAAAAGTCCAAAGCCTCGTCAGCCAATCTGGTCCTTATTATTCAGTTTAAACAAGTTTACATATGCATGCAACACAGTGGGGGCACTATGAATGCTCAAACAACGTTCGATGAATTGCCTAAATGGACAATGATCCTAGGAATTCTATGATGGGCACGTGCATTAGCCATAAAAGTGGTGAAGAAGCTATTAAGTCGTACGAAATGATGATTCAGGAGGAAGATTTTGTATAATAAAGTCACGTGGTCTGGCATTTATAAACGTATACTATTTTGGGCTCTCATGTTGAAGCTTCAGTTGGTTTCATGAGTAGATCAATGACAAGGTGAAGACCTATATACTTTTGCAGTCATTTCGCATCTAGTCAAAATCAAGAGGCTTAGGTCATCGTACGTCAGCTTATGGTCATATTTCTGAGGGCACTTTTGAATCTGCTGTCGCTTCACAAATTTCTCTTACTACGGATTCAGAGCGTGTGTTGACTGATAATTCTCTGCAAGGTCTTCAAGCTTGTCTCAGCAGATACATCACTTATTCTTGGTCTTAATCAACATATGGTAGAGAAGAGATTGTTTTTAATAACGCTGGGCCATGTTTGAAACTTACAGTCCTTGAAGAAATAGGCATGAAAGATGCTGTAGTAACAGTACGAGGAATAGATAGATATATTGGAGCAGTATTTATTGACTGGTATGAAAAATGTGGAGGTACAGAAACGATAAACGGGTTTCCAATGTCTTCACTGAAGTTGATCTGATATCTGTGAATCGCATTTTATGAATTTGCCAAAACTGGTTTTGACGCGTGGCGCTTAAACTGCTCCACGGGCTGGAAATGGAGACCCAAGCAAGGTGATGTAACATTTGTGAGTATTCTCTTGGCATGCAAGCGTTCACGGTTTGCTGAAGAAGACTTCCAGTAATGTCTCTGTTTGTCGTAACAGATCAATTAAATACATTACGCAACCCACCAAATTCTGGTTCCCAGCACCCATCCATATTTTCTCCTTCCCTCGGGCACAGTTGTTGATTGACATATCAATAGAGGTGTGATTGTTCTGTAAAGGGTAGTAGACGCATTCAATTATGCTTTCATTAGAAAATCTGAAGAAATTTTTGCTTTAAGTATGTTGGGATTGATCATTGAAGTCACTATCGAGCCACACTAGAAAACTGAATCAAACCCTTTATTTGAAAGAAGAAAATAAATAAATAACAACAAATGTAGACCAAACCCGTCGATGAGACTGGGATTCCAAGTTCCAATAACACACTCTTTTTCCACCCTAAGAGGTTTTACCAATTGAAAAGCCGACACCAAAAACTGAAACAACCTCTGAAATCATCAAAAATATTTGCAGGACAAGGCTTTTAGTAGTTATGCAAATAATGATGTTAACTAGTCAATCAAATATCTCGGTCTTCCCAGCATAGATAGTTGCACAGCAGGGATGTGCCTAGAGAGTTGCATTCGGTGAACTATAGAGGAAACGAGGGAAGAAGTAGAGTCCTAAAAGCTGAGACAAGAGTTTTTAAGTAAACAATAAATTACGGCTGAGAAAGAGTTCTAAAAGTTAAACTGGGGGATCAGGGGGCATACATACTGTGAAAATTTTTTAAACTTCCACTGGTAATTGGAGCAGCATAATTGAGATATCTGGTCCATGAGTTCGGAGAAGAATGCTACGATGAGACGGACTAATATTTTTGAGAAAATTCATGAATTTCATATCACTAAGTCGCCTGCTTCATCCAAGATTTTGAGAGTAATAATATGAGAAGGGTACTGGAGTTGATATTTCTCAATTGTCTTCCTTCTCTTTGTAATGCAAATCCAATAGCAGGTAAAATTACTATTTCATAATGTGAACAATATCCGTAAATGCTGAATAGTTATACGGCGTATAGTGAATACTAACTGCTTTTCATTGTACATGGGTTAAACAAGAGCCCTGTAGACTTTTTTCTCCGTCTAGCGCCGCTGATTACTATTCACTGCACGGCCTATGAACTTGTTTCTCATCTCAGTCCGTAAACAGTATCTTAATGTGCCATAAACTTTTGAATACTGTTCATGAATTGGGCCGTGCCGTGCTCTACTGTTTAATGGTAGAAAGAGCTACCCTGATCCAAGTAAAGGAAGAAAACAACTGCTGGTACGAAGATATTTAAGATCCATGGAATCATTCAGGTCACACTGTATAGATTTACTTATAGGCAACTTTGCTATTCAGTCTGCCTTGATGCGCCTTTAATATTGATGGCTGACAAAACTATGATTTTTAGTACTTCATTAATTAACACCCAGATCATAAAGTACTGGGCAATGTATCACTTACATGGAGTAATTTCTCAAATCTGGATATGGAGAATCTAAGCATATCTGAATTGGTAATGAGTTCAAACCTGGAAATTTCCAACTACTGCATCAATATTTGTTTGAACAATATTGTCTCTTAACTACTCTCTTATCTCTAAATCCCTTTACTTTTGTATATACGTACATAAAAACAGAAGACTAAATATAATACCCTGAGAATTCCTGAAATTTGATGCATTTAATCTGCTCTGGAAATGAATTCTTTATGTCTTCATTACTTAGAACTTGTTAATATACAGGTACTAATTAAGGCTTGAATATTACATTTGTAATACCTAGAGTTGGTAATGCTTGGTGTTACAAGGATATGAAGGTAAAGATTCTGAGAGTTGAACTTTTGTGTATAAATACTCTAACATGAACTTCTAAGTTGCATCCAACAAGCAAGATGCTGTTTTCGTTTAGAATGCTTATTTAAACAGAAGAGCTTCTTTTTGCCTCCCTAAGAGAGATAAGACTGTTGCAGAGATATGCTTTGAGGAAAGCCCTGCTTCTTCAATCTGATCTACTGGTGATCCATGGTCAATGTATCTATCAGGAAGCACCATTGATCTCAACTGGAGAGGAATTGTGAAAATATTAGAATTTAAATAAAAAGAAGGAAAGAAGAAATAAATCCACAGTATGCTTGGAAGTTCTGTGAAAGATACCTTGAGAGGTCCATCCAGAATGCCAGTTAAGCTTAGGAAGTGGCATACATGGGAGCCAAAGCCTCCAATAGCACCCTCTTCCACAGTAATTAGGATTTCATGCTCATTGGCCAACTGTCTAATGAGCTCTGTATCCAAAGGTTTGCAAAATCTTGCATCAGCTACTGTTACATAAATGTCTCGGCTCCTGAGCAGGCTTGCAGCTTCCATACATTGTTGAACTATAGAACCATACCCCAAAATAGCGACTCTATTGCCTTCTGTTAGTACTCTTCCCTTCCCGATCTATCAAATTATCAAAGAAGAAACTATTTAGTTCTGTTATATAGTTTCTCTGTTTATGTCCAAATAATTGTTACTTATGCTAACCTCGAGTGGGGTTCCTTTGTTGTCAGGTGGAAGAACTGCTCCAATTCCATTGCCCCTTGGAAATCTAAAGCAGCTGGGTCTGTCATCTATAGCTGCTGCTGTGGCAACCATGTGCATAAGCTCAGCTTCATCGGATGGAGCCATGACCACCATATTGGGCAAGCAAGACATATATGTGACATCAAATGCTCCACAATGAGTAGGTCCATCTGCACCAACCAAACCAGCTCGATCCATTGCAAAGCGGACTGGTAATTTTTGAAGATCTACATCATGTACCACCTTCATAGCCAATATATAAAAGTGTTAGTGTGAAGCTTTTCAACAGCTAACCAGTCATCTACTTTTGTTGACTCACCTGATCATATCCTCTTTGCAGAAATGATGAGTAGATGGCACAAAATGGCTTGAGACCTTCCGTAGCTAAACCAGCTGCAAAAGTAACAGCATGTTGCTCAGCGATCCCCACATCAAAGCAGCGATCTGGAAACCTTTTCTGGAAATAATTGAGACCAGTGCCACCTCCCATTGCAGCATGGATGGCAATAATCTTATCATCCACCTCGGCTTCTTTTATCAGAGAATCAACAAAGTACTTTGTATATGAAAGTGTAGGCGATTTGGACTTAAATTGCTTGCCGGTTTTTGGATCAAACTTGACAACTCCTGAAAGCATAAGAGAGTTAGTATCATTTGAACAATTTATGACGAAAACGTGGGATCATAAAGTCAGTATCTTACCATGCATTTTATCCGCTGCTGCTTCTGCTGGGGAATAACCCTTCCCTTTTTCTGTTACAACATGGATCAGAACTGGCCCTGGGGCAGGCATTGCTTTCACCTTTTCAAAGATGGTTACTAGATCTTCAACATTATGTCCGTCTACTGGACCAATGTAGTATAACCCTAGCTCCTCAAAGAGAATTGACCCAGAAGCACCAATCATTCCTCTTGCATACTCATCCACTTTTGCGGCAACTTGATGTGTTTGTCCACCAATTTGCTTGGTGAGGCTCTTCAAAAAAAAGGAAAAAAAAAAAATCAAATGTCTGAAAACACAAATTGTAGGAAATTAGAGAGGAGACAGCAATGCGGAATCTAAGAGGTTTACTTTTGCCGCTTCACGAAGTTTGCGGAACTGAGTACTAGCTTGAAGCTTGCTTAAGGCACTGCTGAGTGCTCCAACTGGAGATGCAGGACCATCAAGAGTAGCAGTGGGTAGAGAGACTTGTTTGTTGTCATTCAGAACAACAATTAGATTAGTGTCAAGAAATCCTGCATTGTTCATGGCCTCATATGCTTGTCCTGCAGTCATGGCTCCATCTCCAATCACAGAAATTACATTATTGTTCTTCCCTAGAAGATCCCTTGCAACCGCCATACCTATCGTTTTTTTTTTCAAGAAAACAGAACACTTATCATATTCGGAAATACTGAACCGTGTATTCTACTATTTACAGTTACCCCTAGATTGATGGAAGAAAAACATCATACAGAAAACGTACCAAGACCAGCGGAGATGCTTGTTGAACTATGTCCTGCGCCAAAAGCATCATGAACGCTCTCATCTCTTTTGGGAAATCCTGCAAGCCCAGAAGTTTTCCTTATGGTGTGCATCCTGGATCTTCTTCCGGTAAGAATTTTATGAACGTACGCCTGCCAAATTCACCGTCAGCCATCCTGAATCTTTTATTTTTGGCCCTTAGGCCATGATTTCTTGCAGACATTAAAACAAGCCATTTTAATTTGACCTTTCGCGATATATATGAAGAGCTATCTCACCTGATGGCCCACGTCCCATATAATTTTATCTTCGGGTGTGTTGAAAACATGATGCAATGCAACTGCTAGCTCCACCACCCCTAAGCTTGAACCAAGATGCCCACCTGTCTTAGATACACTGTGCACAATATCTTCTCTGAGCTCCGCTGCCAGTTGTTCAAGATCCTGAAATTGTATTCACAATAAACATAAATAACATCCAAAATATCCTCAAAACAGAACATGATCACCATCATGTTTCATGAACACACCCTGTTTACCTGTTTAGATAGATTCTTCATATGAACTGGGTAATTTATTGTGTCCAACAATGGTGTGACTGGATTTTCCCCAGAAAAATCAAATTTCTTGCCATCCTTTTCTTTCCTCATAATCACCTTCTTCCATTCGTCCCCATCAGAGACTGAGTTATCAGCTGCGGCTCTCAAACAGAACTGCAACACACAAAAAGTCATGATCATGTAAGAAAAACACATAACCAACACCAAAACCAGCAAAGACATGACTTGCATATATACATGTAATTCAGAACTGACCTGTTTTCTGCAACTAAGTTTTGGCCTTGAAGGTGTAAAAAATGGAGAAAGAGATTGGTTTGTTCCAATGGAAAATCCAGAAGAAAGAGCCATAGTGATCGAACCCAGTGAGAGAAATGAAGAAGAAGAGAAAGCAGGCTGTGAGCAGTGGTTTGAGAGAGCCACAACAATCCTCTTTTATAGAAAAAAAAAAACGGCTTACACGGCGTGATATCCAATTTCTCACGAGATCATTTTGGAAGAAATTTTCCAATTTAATATTTAGTGTTCATATTCTTATGTATTATTAAAATCATTAATCACAAAGGCAGGGAGGCAGGCAGAAGACTGCAAATCACATGTGCTGTAACAAGCTCCAGTTAAAAGAATCGGTTTGGCGTTTTTATTTGTCTGTTTATTTGTATTTTTTGGTAATTTCATCAGGTAGCCATACCTGCTTAACTTCACACTATAATTTCTTCGCATGTTGGTATGAAATTTGTTACAACGTTATATTTTCACTTAATTTTAAAAATATAATAACTAAAATATTTAAAAAACATCAATTTTAAATATATGTTAGATAGAAAAATCTCAAACATGATATATATTTATCTTATCATATACAAATGTTATATATTTAATTTTAGAAATTTATAACCCATCTAATTTTAATTAATTTAATAGGGTAATTTATCACAAAAAAGATTTTTGGTATTGATTAGCATAATTTATGACAAGACTTTTTGGTATGTATGATAATTGTTAATTTTGTTTGTATTATTATTAATGCAATAATTATAAAATACTAATGAATGAATGACACGTTAATTATTATGTTTGTTGAAATTTCTAGGTTTGGGCCAATTTTGTATATGTAGCATTATTTTTGTAAAATAAATTGCTTGACCTGTTGACTGTAGGTGAATTAATTCTGAAACTATAAAAAGCACTTCAATCGTTTGTAAATGAGACACGTGTCTCTACTTACATGAATAATTAATTAATGACCAACAATTTTTTTTAATTATAAATAAATTTACTAAAATTATTTAAAAATGGGGAAATACCGTGAGAGTTTAAATACAAACATTTTGTGATACATTATAAATATTTACGTAACATTGCATTTGAAAATGGAAAGATTACGTGTAAATCTACTTTAATTTGGAGATTTTTGTAATTAGATTTATTGTTTTATTTTGAAAAAAAAAATATTTTTTAATTAATGAAGTGGGCATTAATCTCTACTTCTATTGTATACATTTCCATTCCAGTTACATTGGACAACAAACAATACAGATTATTGTATTTATTCTTACAATATAATATTTGAAATCCATTTTCTGATTGAGTAATTACATTTTTAAGATACACTTCAAAGATTTTCAATAAGTTTATAAAAAGACAATTTATCTAAAAAAATTTTTTAATCTCTAATAATATTTATATGTTTTTTAATTGAATAATACTACTATAAAATTATTATAAAATGAAGACAGAAAACAATATGAGTTCGTTATTTCTTGGATCATGTTCTCAATTCTCAATAAGGCAAAATAACAAATAATAATAGTTTTTAATTTGAGAAGCAATGAAATAAAAAGACAAAAATTAAAAGTTGTAAGTTACCAAAATAGGATGCAATGAACCTCCACCCACTTATGAGCATGGACCAAATTCAAACAGAAATTAAATATAAAATTATTTCTCTCATAAAAATAATAAAATATCAATAAATAAATAAATAAATATTTTATAAATTATTACATAATTTTTTACATTATTTATAAATTCATTTGATCAATATATTTTTAATGATTGAAATTTTAATTTATTAAATTTAATTTTAATCATTAAAAATATATAAATCAAATAATTTAATAATTTATAAATGATAAAAATTTATATAAAACTAGAAAATTAGGGATACATCTCCTTACTTTAAGCACGAAGGAGAGAATATCTAATTTCATTCTTATCCTCTGTTGCATCGCTGTATACGAAGCTGAAAAAGTCGAAGGGGTGACAAATTTTAAGTGAAGTTATGTTTGACGTAGTCTCTACTACTGTAGAGTATGAGTATCGTATGTTGTGTGCATGATTTATTGATATTGTAATATAATTAAATTATAATATGGTTTCTAATTCCAATATTTTTGTATCCACTCGCCTCCAAAGCCCGCTTACTCATTCACTCCCTCATTTCGTTTGCCTTTTCTACCTTTTTAAACAATTTCTTGTTATAACATGTCCAAAATTTATATTATTATTCTATGTTATTGGATATTATTATATATTATTCAACAAAATTTTCCAATCTTGATACGACTGAGATTGTAATAATTTTGATATTCTTTTTCCATAAATACGAGGAAAAGGTATTTTGAGTATCTACATAATACAAACTTTTATTACTATATGTATATTATCTCTAAATCTAGATCGGATGGTTTAAATCATGTTTTACTTTTTTTTTTATTCAAATTTTGAATAATAACAAACAATAAAAGTTTGGTATTTGAAGAATAAAGTTCATCACTTTTATTTAAAATTTCATAAAGTATGTATATAAATGTAAGTTTTTTTTTTTTAATTTGGGTCAAAAACTTTTTAAAATACGAATTTAAAAAATTTTGCGTAAATTTAATATAAAAATTTATACAAACAAACATCCATGAAAGTTTACATAAAATTGATCGAATTCGTCAGTTAAAAATATATGAAAATTGTTATATTATATGATAACTTATTTATTTGAATCAATAGTAATAATTATTGGAATAAACAAATCTTGAGAAGATAGTGGAGACAATATTTCTTTGATCATAGCCTGCAATTCTTGAAAGTTTTCTTGGAAATATGTGAAAGGATATATATATAATTAATTTTAAGCACAATTGGCCAACTATTAGGCACGTTTAAGTCAGTACTAACATCGTAATATAAAAATTAAACGTATTATTGTGAAACTAAAGTCACTAATATATAAATATATTCATATATTTATTTAATTCTACCAAAGTTTATTCATCATCACATCTTTTTATATATAAAACATTTTTCTTATTCTTCTAAAGAGGATATATATACATCAATCTTTATAATAATTAAAAATTTTCTCTTATAACCAAAATTATTTGACAGGTTGTCATATATTTATATATTTTTTCAAGTAATATATATATATATATATATATAAGGGAGAGCAAAAACAATTTTTGTTTGTTAATTTGCAATAGAATAATAACCCAAAACCTATCCTTCTTTTGAACTCTAAACTCAAATTCTGGAATTTGGTGTAAAATTGGCCAATAAAATCCAAAAAAAAAATTATTAAAATAATAATTAATTATTTTAATTAATAAAAAAAAAAAAAAAAATTGGGGTTCCCTTTTTTTTTTTCCATCTTGTTTTTATATATAGCCTCGGGTTGCTTAAACAAAAAGGTTTCCAACTCTGTTGTTATATAGTGATAGGAATCGTTAATTAATTATTGAAATTAAGAAAACAGGTCATCATGTTACATGTAATTTAACATTATTACTAAATACTAATTAAGCTGCTGCCTAATTACTAATTAGTCTTAATTAATTAATACATGGGATTAAGAATAATAATGTTGAATTTGTCCTCTAAGTAAGCGCATCAATAGCCGGCCATTTCTGGTAGATGCCTTAGTCTTAGCCTTACCTTTCATTTCTTTATATACATATATATATATATATATATAAATAGTTGTCACCTTTTCAATAATATCAATTATTAAAATAATATGTTTGTGTTGTATATTGTTCAGCAGTATTCTATATTAAAAACTTTGAAAGTAAAATTTATACGTTTGATAAATTTTAGTATTAAAATGAAGTATACTAAAATGATGTGATAATATGTAATGCTTTTAAATACTTAAATTGGTCATGATAATATTTATATTTTCTCTAACACCCAATTTTATAATTAACTAAATGTTATAATAAGGAAGAAAACACCACATATTTAAGTATCTATAATAAAAAAAAAATTGATATGATAATTAAAATTGTAATATATATGAAAATGAATTAACTTTTTTTGTAAAAACTTATAATCTCTATTTATAAAGGATTGATAAAAACAAATTTTAATGTAATCATGAAGATACAATAAAGTTATTTTTGATAAATTAAATTTTATAAAATATATGATATACTTTTCTGTTTGTTAAAATGACGAAATTTTAATGAAAATTCTAAGAATTCTAATAAATGTTCTAATAGATTATTTTGTGGTCTGATTTTAAAAAGTAATTAATTAACCCCTATCATTTTTTTTTTGTCTAACAGTTGCTTTAAGAACCCACTACATAACACAAGTAGTTTAAAAAGTTTTACTAACAGCAAATTTAGCCCAAAATTATACAAGAAGTTGTTTCTAACTTTTTTATATTAATCTCAAACAAGGCGTTAAAATATCTTTGTAATTACTATGTATTTAATATTTTATAAATGTTTAATTTATATTTAATTTAAAAAATTAATATTTACTAATCGTTTATATATTTTTATTCGATAATTAGTAATTAATTTTATTTTACAAAAGTTATAAAATAATAGTATAAAATTTAAATATTAAATTCTAAATGCATCCTTATTTTTTCACCTAGTGCATTTCAACATATATTGCAACGATATATTGACTTTTTTAGAAACAATTAAAGTTATTATTGATAACATTTTATTTCTTTGATGATATTATTGGAATCAAATAATTTTATTTTGATGTGATTAGTTTAATCGTCAAAGTCTCATTTATCGTGAATGCTACTCCATTCACACTAAAGTCAATAGATGATGAAGAATGCAAATTATTTGATAGAAGGGTATTAATAGTTAAAATTTAATATAAATAAATAGTTTCCCTATAAATCTCAAATTTTTATTTTAAATTATGTGACATTTATATCAAATGAGTGGTAAGATGATGATTGTTTTCAAGTACTTGAATCGATAATTTGTTCATATAACGATGCAGATTTTTATAGTAAATATATAAAAAACAATTTTTGGTGCTTGTTTTATTTTCCATTGACATTAATAATAAGAGTTGTAGATGAATAATGCTACATGTTTCATCATTTTTGTATAAAATAATGTGTCATCTATTGACCGATCAAATAGTGTGACAATGGAGGCAATCAATCAATATAGATTAAAGTCAATTTATTTTAAAAAATTTGACTATATTACACCCACTTAATAATTGTCATATTATTTATAATAAAAATTTGAAATAAAAATTTATGACGTATAATAGTATTCAATAATTAATGTCAACATTAATTATTTAAATTAAAAAAATCATTAAAAAAAAAAATAAAAAGACAAATTTGAAGAAAGTTGAAAGTGCCTTAAAACATGGCATTCCATTTTGTCAAGTTGAGTGTCAAACAAATCACATCAGATCAGATCAAATCAAATCAAATCAAATTGCAAAAGATAATTAATTAATTGGAAATCTTAGGTTGGATGCATATATCCCTTACACAACATTACTTTAGATTTCAACTTTCAAATGGGATTCCCTCTTTTTAACAAATTCTTATCTCTTTAAAAAAAATTAAATTAAGTTAACTTGATAATTGAAAATTTTAATCATCGGGTGAAGAACTTTTAAAATAATGTACTTCTCGTAATGCGTCATCGCCGTCAGTTTGGAATATATGCTTTAAATTAATTAACACATAACGTATGTTAGAATGTTTTTATTATATTATTAAATTCTTCTTATGTTTGCTTTGCTCAGTCAAAATATTTTGTCAAGAGGAAAACAATTATAATATATATATCTTCTAAAATTTTATTTATGCACACTACTGAGTACTGAATTTTAAATTTTGAATAGTGACGGGATTGTATAGTTAGTCAAATATATATTAATTATAAAAGTTTATTGGAAAAATCATACTAATAACATTGTCCTCTTGTGTTAGATTTTCTTCCAGTACTGTTTCAATTTTTACTTTTAAGTTATGCTATTACGTAATTAAGTTTGAATAACAAGAAAGAAAATACAATATATTTTTTCAATTAAACAAATGCATTATCACCCATCAATTCAAAAGATTAATACGTAAGTAACAATATTTTAGTAAACGAGCATATTGAACCGATATCTACAATTATTCAAAATTCACTCTCAGTCAAGATATATAAATTAATGCGCCATCCAACCTTTAGCTGGTTGATAAGATTCTTTAAATCTTATCTTCAGTGGGACTCAGGTAATCTCTTATCTGAGATTTTTTTATCTCTGAGTGTTGTGGATAGATATCTATCCAATTTTATGACAAAAATTGCATTATTTGTGCATAATTATATAAACTCTCAGTTATATTATTGGAACTTGTATTAATGAATTTTTTTTTTTTTAAAAAAAAAACAATACCTAAATTAATAATGATAATTTAGTAAAGAACATTTCCAAGTATAATGGTATAATTGTTCCTAGTTAATTCCTGAAAATGCAAAGAAAAAAAAATATATATTCTGAAGTTGCTGGGAAGTGATACAGGGCGAAAGGTTGATAGATAGATAGATAGATAGATAGATAGAAAGAAAAGAAGCATAAAGCTAATAAGAATTAAGGAGCTTTTGTACGACTACTTGTTATCCTCTTAACTTCATTTTCCATGAACATGATTATTGGGCTTCAAGTTCAATACTCGACCATTAAATTTCTTCTTTCCCGTTCGATGTGACAAAATTATACGAATAAAACCCACCATGCACCGACTTCAATCAATATGGTTATTACTTTTCAATTATTTAATTTATATACACACACTACTTCCAAGCTGCCAAGTGCCTGTAGCTTTTAGCATATTTCATCACATTATTATTTCCATGTAATTTGATCACAATTAATTATTATTAAACATCTTTAACTGCTCTATTAGTGCTCTTCTATTGAGTCATATCAATTAATAGTTTAAATTTCAGCCATAAACTATTCTCCAGGTGCATGACTTTGACCGTTTTAACCCAAAATTATTGATTAGGATTGAGATGTGATGTGGGTTCATATATATATATATATATATACATATTCCAAGAAGTAGTTCAACTTTTATTGCTTTAAAATATTGTACACACGTTAAGTTCATGAATGATATTTTATTAATTAAGTTTTTGTTTTGATGTGATTACAGACAATAATAGAAATACGTTACCTTACATTTGCATTACATTATTTGTTTGAATGAAGGCGTCCTTCAAATCTCTGAAGGTATCTGCAACACGATGATAGGAGGATCTTTGAGTTACACTAAGTGACAAGAAGATTGCAAAGAAAGGTTGACTTTTCAACAAACAGCTTGTGGCCGGGGGTCGTTGCGGAGGTAATAACATTTTCATCCCTGAACTTTAAAAAAACAACAAAAAGGGACACAGTTTAGCCAACTTTTAACATTTTCGTCCCTGCTGTTATAACAACATAACAGTACGGAGAAGCTGCAGCACAGCAGCTCTCAGAGAAGAAGCCCAAGCAATTTTTTTTTTTTTTTTTTTGTTTTTAGTCCTTCCTTCTTCAAAATACTCTCTCTAGTCTCTTCACCATTTTTTTCAACTAAACCAATCTGCCTTCAAAAGCAAAGCATCCAAAACCGATTGATTGTCTAACTAACATAACCAACCTCTTCACCATTTTTTGTAACAAACAATATTACCATAACTAAAAATTGATTAGGAAAAAAACAAAGCCAAACAAGAAAGAGAAAGAGGGGACTTGGAACCTTACCCCTGATCAAAAGAAAAATTTTGCAAACTAAATTTGTAAATTAAAATACAGGAATGCAGAAGCTTAAACACACGGAGGAGCAGTCGGCGGTTTGGAGGAGAAGAAGAAAAATAAAAATCTAAGGGTAAATTTTGCATTTTTGTTCTTAAGTTTTAATATTTTATAACTCCGTTATACCAGTAAGAACGAAAATATTAAAATTAGTCAAACTGTGTTCTTATTTATTGTTTTATCAAAGTTTAGGGATGAAAATGTTATTACCCCGGGGCATTATTATATTACTATTAAGGTAAGTAGAGTCATAATTTAGCTGATAATTTTAATGCATGTGGTGTAATTGTGCCTAGACATTATTGATAGCTCGAGACCCCACTATTTGAAAAGGTCTCATAATAATAGTCATCATCAAATTAAGCTCGTTTTTGATGTGGAGAGTCAAACTCAATTGTTTACTTTATTACATGTCTTTGAAGAGTTATCATGTATGTTCATGGTGACTGCTGAGTGTCTTCGTGTTAGTTGTAGTTCATTCTTAGTACCCCAATATTGGATTACCCTCTTCACTTAAATTGGATACTTAAAAATTAGGATAAGGCTCAGATTATACGTCCATACCATAAAGAGCAATTTAATGATCAACTTAATATATATGAATGGTCTGTGAATTTAGTTCATTTGTTAAGATTGTATCTTACAGTCGTTGCATGATACCATGACTCGTTCCAAATCATATTGTAAATTATTTATTATACATTTAATGATTCAATGAACTAATTACACGTTATTCAGGATACATCCTCTTTAGTATGTTTTAATATGTCTGATATTATTATTAGAGTAGATAAGATAAAATAGGTGTTAGATCGAATTGGATAATACAAGATACATAACATATTGTATTGTGCTTGGATTAGATTGGATTGTGTATGAGTTTATTATTCAAATTTAATTTTATTCGATTAATTAAATTAGCACAAATAAAAGCTAATTAAATATTCGAATAGTAAATCGAATGTAATTATATTACATATTTAAAAATTTTATTTTTATGTATTTCATATTATTATTAATTAAAAATTTATATTATTAATAATTTAGATCAATATGAGTGAAATATGATTAAATATAAATTAATTTTTAAATTATGTTTTATAGATTATAAAAATATTTTATTATATTATTTTAATTGATAAAATCAAATAAATTTAATTTAGGATTTAAAAATAATTTATTAATGAACTACCATTAAATAAGGTCGTTAAATAAGAGTAGAATAGTTATTTTTAATAAATTACGATTCTAATTTGTATTTTTAAAATTATTATAATTAATTAATTTTATAGACCCTAACTTAGGGACTAGTGTAAGTTGTTTTTTCACCGTATCTTTATGAGAGATTTTCTACGGTAACCAAAATTGGGATTCAATTTTTTAAAATAATCGCTATTCAAAATTTGTATTAAAAATGACTTGATTGGACTAAAATGCTCTCACAAAAAATTTTTGAAAAATGACGAATATTTGCTTTCATTAGAAGTATTTTCATTTAAAAAAATTCAAGTGAATTATTTTTATAACAAACTTTAAACAATAGATATTATTAAAAATTCAGTGTAAGTTTAGGGCATTTTGTTTAATTTCCTCCATCTTTATCTCACACAAGTGAAAGTTGGGATCAAATGCTTATATAAGACCCATCATGTTCAATCCCCTACTCCTCCGCCTATCAAACAGGACTGTAAATAATACAAGTTATCAAATTTATGACCAAATTATTTTGATGAACAAGTAAACTAACATGTACAAAGAATTACATTTGAGTCAAATGTACAGATAAATACCATCCATGACCAAGTATTACTTGAATAAATAAATATTAAATAAAAAATACAATAAATGAAAATTGACTGATGTATTAATATAATGTTGACTTTTTCCCATGTTTATTTGTTAAATTCTAACGTATCAACTCAATTTATATAAATAGTTTGGATTTTTACTATTATTAAAAAAATATTTTGAGAGATACTTTGAATCTGGGAATCTCAACAAGCAATGTGTACATGACGTGATCAGTGAATCATGTTACGACTACTATTAATATTATTTATGAATTAAGGGCCTTCAAGTTTCTTGCAAGAATGCCCCCATTATCTTTCAGTCCTCTAGTATGGCCTGTGCCTTACAATGTTGATGGATTAAACAGAAATCATAAGCTATGTTTGGTATCGAGATGTGACTGTTAGGTACTGAAATGTTATCCCCGCTATAAACTAAGTAAACCTTACAATATATTAGTAATACCAGAACACTTTTTCGATGCTACTTTTAAAAATTAAGTTGAAGCTAATAGTATCGAACACATACCAAAATCAAATGCAGGTGATTCAACTTCAAACAAACAACATTGAATGCACAAAACTTCGACACCACATAGCACGAAAAGATACTTGGAGAGCTTTTGAAAGGAGAGGAAGGACAAGTTACAAGACTGAAACCCAAAGAATTTTAGTTTTTCCCCTAGTTCAGAATGATAAATCAACTATTAGAAATACATCTGCAAAATGTACCTATAAAGAACAAATAAATTGCAATGTTTAAGTACATACATGCTAATTCCCTTTTAAGGGTCATGGTTGTGAGAACTGTATCTGATAATCTACAAGCTTTTCAGGTCAGTAAGCAACCTTTTCCACGTATACAAAATTGAAAAGGAATCATGTTCATCAGCAAACTAGTACTTAATTACATGGTGCCGTAACCATAGCTCATACATGACCATGTGGAATGCGTCATATCTGATGGGAGGTGAATTCCATTGGAAGTGCTTCTGGACCTGACAAAACACAACACAAGTTTTTACTATCTGATTGCTGGCCATAGCTGTTAAATATCAACTTTCAAGACCAATTAACACAACTTTATCTGTTAACAGATGAGCATTTTAGTAATTTTTATATAATGTGACAGTTTATAAGTTTTGCTGTCTCAATTGCAGTGAAATATTTTACCTTAACTAGGTTATTATGCAGTGAAACAAACTCTGCGTCAGATATGTTCTTGAGAATTTGCTTGAGCTGATAAACATCCCTTTCGTTAAGTATAACAGCAAATTTTCGCCAATCAAGGATGTCATTGAATGGCAGGTCATAGTAATTGGATAATATTACTGCAATAAAAGAAACCAAACAATATGGTGAGATGGTTAAAGAAAATAATCGAAGCAACCCATTAAACGTTCAAACGACAACAACTGCAATGCAACGCTAAAACCTATCATACTATCAATGATAGTTAATTAGTGAGACACCTCATAAAGGCTTCAGTCATAAAATCCTAGTGATTCTGCATTTGCTCCAATTTATGTTCTACTACCCAAAATATGAGCATTCTGAGTGATACTACAGCAAACAATCAAGGTTGGAGTCTAATTCCACAACTTGGAGAGTATTCTATGCACATAAGTAACTACCAGCAATATATAATTCATGCCACAAAATTGGAGGGCACAGGAAGTTATGTAAATCATTGGATTACAGCTAGAGAATCCCTTCAAAACTAATGTTGCTCAAAACGTGTGGGAAATATGATAATCACTGAAAGCTGCACCTTATGTTCACCATATCAGATGAAGAACTCACGACTTTCAATACCATTAAAGGGGAGGCAGGAAAAAGCTTTGTGAGGGTACTGAACATATTGCACTCAGAAGCAGACCTAGCTATTAAATAGGACAACTTCATAAGGCAGTAATTCTTAGGAGTCAATTGCAGAATCCTTGTACCTACCCTTATGCAGTTATTTCTAGGCTTTGTTTACCAGTATTTATTGCATTAATCTCAGTTATTCAGCAGTGTTCAGTGTTAGGAAGCCTCATCCAAGAGGTTTCATAATATAAACAACTTCATGTTTGGAGACATGAGAAAAGGAAACTGCCAAATAAGCATTTTTACATCTAAGGCTTCACAGGCCACTCAAACTACAAAATAACCAATAATGAGATAAAAAATAAAAATGAAAAAGTTTTTTAAGACTCAGGCATTACTGAAAAGGTAAACTAAGAACTTACCAGGAACACATCCATAATGGATTGAGTCAGCTATGCGAGCACTGTTGACCTGGGAGCCACCCGGACATACACAAAATTTAGTCCTGTAAAATCTCTTCTGATATACAAGAGGTCCAATAGCCCTGCTTATTCTGTTATTTGAAATGTCAAGTTCTGTGTCATTCTCCCATACACGGGCCAAGATAACTCTAATTTTAGAGTTTCTATGACCAGCCCAAAACCCAAGATTTGTCCTGCAAAATGACTTTTAAATGAAAAGCCGAATTCTTAAATAAAGTTGCAACATGAGAAACTATGCAAATTATTGACAGGACAAAAACAATTTCTTAGTCATCTTAATAATGTATTCTGAAATTCACAATGTTCTTTCCTAATTATAAGTTCCAACTTTCATATTTTTGTGAGGTAGCAGAAAATACATTTCAAATTCTGTAGAGAAGATGGTGGCATCAAATAGGATCCGTACTAATTTTAGCAGCAGCAAAAAGAATATTAAACCACTATTTTCTTTCCAAGGGCATGGATGTTATTTTACTTTAAAGAACACAATAAATGAAGCAATACTCTTTTCAAAATTCTTCTGAGACATTTATCTGAAAAATCACTGTCCCTCTATACTATCCAGTGAAACCACGGCTAAGTGAACAGGCTTGGCAGAATCAGCAGGGAAAGAAGCGCTGTTGAGCTTGACTCTAGTCCGGCTTTGTGATGAATCTTGAGTCACAAATCACCAAACTAGTGTTAAAATGATGGCATGCATCACCAAAATAGCCGCAGCTACTAAAATGCCGTGATGTAAAAGCAACATTGTGGTATAGTGATCTTCATGGAAGTTTGAAGCTCTAAAGAGAAAGAAAAAGGAACTAATTGTGCGTTTATGAGATGTGAAAACTGGAAGAGCTGCTTGACTCATTTCAACTTTGAAGTTTTCAACTTTTGCTTTGCCCCATTTTTCATCTTTTCAAGCATTCCATCTGTTTTATACACAAATGGATGCTTGATGGTGTTTTAAAGGAAATGTGAAGTACTTAAGGAAGACAGAACTGTTGCAGCTTTCTTTTCTAAAATTAGCAGTAAGTTTTTCAGTAAATCACCTCAATTATGTGCAAAACAGTTCTGCATGTACCGCTATTTGGCCCAAAACAAAACTTAGTTGATAAAGATCAACATCTTTTGTATGCACAATAGGAAACAGCTTGCCATTAATGTCTGTTATCTTATGGAACACAATTATATACATGGCGCAATTATGTAATGCCTTATAAATGAAACTGAAACAACAAATTAATTAGACAGAGTTGAGTGATATATTACTCATTATAACATGAACAGCTATGTCATGACTCCGAATTTAATTAATAATACTATAGTCATCTTTTTTAAATCACCCACTACATGAATATTAAAACTATTATTTATCTATTACTTTTTAAGGAATATCAATGAATATGCTAAAGATAGAACGAACAACTAACATGGGAAGTAGATAACAGACTAACAAGCTGAATGAGGATGTAACCTGTTTTCTATATCATTTCCCCCACGAGGAAGAGCAAATGGCTGCAGCACTTGAGGAAGAGCAACATCTTTATGCGGAATGAAGGCAACATCATAGCTAGGAGAGCACACAACTCGAATTGCATTCTTTACAAGAAAAGGAACTCCTTCAGTGGCCCTCACACCCACATCATGACAAGTGACAAAGAAGTGATCCGCACCCAACGTTCTGTTCCAATAAGGATACTTGTTTACTAAGCCCTCCACATAATCCTTAACAATTATAGTCATATTCTCATATGATGTTCCCTGCACAATTCATAAAACCATCATCAGTTACATCTGTCGAGTACCCATTAATCTCAAAAGCTTAAGCAAAACACTGTTCATCAAATTAAAACAAAATAAAATAAAATAAGACGAAGTTGGTGGTTTACCTTGCCGCGCATCTTGTGGCAGGAAATGGGGATGAAAAAGAGGTGGGCTTGTTCGGGATCATGAGTTAAGAATCGACTCTCCCTAATATTCTGAAAGAAATAGCCTTCACTCGCGTATTTTCCCGTCAATTTTCTGGGGGTTTGATAAAATGTATTGGGATCACCATCCGGGTATATATAGATCTTAAAATTTTTCTCCATTTCTATGTAATTTAAGTGAAAGATGTTGGGAAAATGGAAAACATCAGCGTCTACTTCAGAATCTTGTAAGTTAAGGAGAAAAGAAATAGAAGAATTGGTTCGGGGAGGAAGAGAAAGGGAGGAGTGGAAAGATTTGAGGGAGAGGTAAGTGAAGGAAACTAGGGTTAGGATTGCTAATGTAAGAAGTGAACCTTGGAGTGAGCATAGTGAATAAGATGCAAATGATGATGACGGCGGCGGCATTGCCTTGCTCGCAATCATCGCCGAAACTGCGGCGGATTACGGTGTAATGAGCAAAGTAAAGCTCCGACCTGAGGCTTGTGATTTAGATCTCTGCGAGTGTGTGTTCGATATTTACCTCCAAAAACATAGCCGAAGTTTTTAAGTGTATGAGATTCAGATGAATGTGTATTAACTTAGTTATGAAAGGGGAGCGATCATTTAAATTTCGGTTAATGTCATCTTGCTCCATATATTTTTAGTAAATATCAAAGTAGCCCTCGATGTTTTCGTGATATTACAACTCAACGAACCGTTACTCTTTATTTTAAAATGGCTGGTGGCTTAGTCGTAGAGCACTCACTCTCTTAGTGTTTAAATTTTACAATGCTCCAAATGCTCTTTCAGAGTTTAATGCATGCACAAGCGCAAGTATAAATTATAAAAACTCTCTTCAATCTCAAGTCAATTGCAAAGCATCAATTAATAAGTTAACAGTTAGATAAATCTATGGTTCTTTGGCTGAAGCATGTACAAGAAAATTCCACCAGCAACAGAAACATTAAGAGACTCAAATTCTCCTGCCATAGGAATACTCACAAGTTCACAAACCCGCTCTGATTTCTCTGAAAGGCCATGCCCTTCACTACCCAAAACAAAGCACAATGGAACATCAGCTAAAGAATTGACGAGTTCCTTAGACAGCTGTGACACTGGTCTCAGCTCTTCTCTACTCTCTGGATGTCCAGCAAGTAACTTCATTTGAAATTCATCTTTAAGTGCTTCAAGATGGTACCAACTGCCAGAAACTATAGGCAGCTGAAAGCAGGCACCTCGGCTAGCTCGAAGAGCTTTCTCATTGAATGGATCACAACAGCCAGGAAGTAGAAACACACCACCCTGTTGGATATTGACCCTCTCATCAGATTTCTTTTGGTCCACTTGCATGTTGATATGAAAAAATGAATGCATTCATATGAAATCTGGGAATACTCAATGTATGCATCATTGACCCCATTGTCAAGTCATGCAAGAATTGATATATGCTTTGAAGAATCAACGGGTTGTCAAACCATTTTTTTGGTGTCCGTACACACCAAAGGCAACATAATATGAGTAGGATATACAAAATATTTAAGATAAAAATAAATATAAAACCACAAAAAAGAAAAAGAGTTTGCGACCATTACCCATTTAAAGGCCATAGCTGATCTAAGTAAAGTGCCAAGGTTACCCGGGTCCTGCAGGGAACAACTCTCACACATTAGTGATGCAAGCTCACAGAAGGTTCCTGACATCAAATGCCTGCAAATATAATTTAAAAATTAAAGCATGCTGTATGACTAAATGTCAAATCAATTTTATATCTTATTTAATCAAGCTTCAGATGAGAGTTTTCATAATCTTTCTCCAAAATACATTTTGATATATTCATTTCATTGGATGTTTGCAACAATTAGAGTCCAAAAATTATGAATGAAAAAACATTGTACCAATGAGTTCGGCAAATTACTACGCAACAGGCTTATAAGCATTTGAATGAGTTTATTAAGTGCAATGAGAATTCTTTCAAAAGAAAAAAGTACACCAATAGCCTAAGAAAATCTCAACTTTGAGTTCCTCTACAATTCCTCACTCTATATATTCTGTAACTATTACACAATAGATATTTGGAAATTTTTCATAGCAGAAAGATTGGACTGATATGCATGAAAGATTGGAATGGCCTGTTTCCTAGCATTACTAGGCAACCCAAGGCTAAGAAGTAGATGGTGCCACCTTAACACAATAATGCAAGATTACAATTAAAGGAGACAAGTCAAGAGGGAAAAGATAATAAATTTCTAGGTAAGTGTGAAAATTACCTGAATTCCATCAAGAACTAGAATCCGGTGCACAGATAGGAACCAACTCCGGCAATCTGCCTCTTTTTGATTGCCATCTATGTTTAAAAAACTGGTTGGAATTTTCATTAGGGCAATTGCTTCAATGGATTCATATGATTGCACTCCAGAAAGTTTTTTCATCACCATAGAGCTAATGCGTACAATATGACTAGAAATATCATCTAGCCCTTCAGGAACTTCGGCTTTATCAAGTAATAGTAAACAATCCATTCTAATAGTTCTCTTCTGCAATGACCTTTCAAACTTGTATATTTCCCTGTAAACAGAGTATATGTCATTAATATTGCACACAACATATAGCAACATTTTAAGCAGAAAGAAGATGTTGCTGCTGGTGCTCAAAATTGTCACTTCACTTGTAGTCACTATTTATAAGACCCTCTGGTCAGCAATGTCTACGGCAGGTTTATGTATTTAACTATGTGAAAATTCAGTTATATTATTGGAATGCACATGCTACAATGAGAAGCATTACAATGTCTCCTAGTAAATAGTTGTGGGTATGAGAGCCCACTTCCACTGTCTATACTAAAAGTCCCAAAATTCAAACACCTCTAACCATTTTAATTTATAAACTTAGAAAATTGGATGCCAGATATCCTTTTCAAAGCTAATCTGTGAAGCCCCTGGAGTAACACCATATCCTGTAACTTTATAATCCAATTTCTCCATTTTGCTACTAAATCGGTTCACCTTCTAATAATATATATCAGGATAAAAGTTACAAAAAATAAATGTGGCAATAATAATATCATAATACTGCATGAAATCTTTCAGTAATCCAAGGTCACATGGACTGCATCCTTCAAGAATTAGTAACCCAGAAAGACTTTGAGAATTGACAAATAACAGCAAACCATTGTCCATACCTTAACCTCAATATTTATAATTACACAAGGCCAAAGCTGAACTAATTGTCAGAAACTAAGCATTGACAACAGAAATGACTTTCACCTAGGATGTACTAATATGACTATGAATCATTCTTTGTTTATTTCAAAGGTATATTTGAGATTGAAATGCTGCCACTTTTAAAACACAGCTGCTGTGGAGTCACAGTCTCTCAAATATAAGTTGGTGGGTGGATATTTGATAAAGACTAACGGCCAAGTAAAAATGGGTATTTTCCAAACATTATGATCAGTGTGATTTCAAGCTCAAAAAAACAGTTACAAACATACCCCAAAACTATAGCAGAATTATGCTAATATTAACCTGCTAACATACCATAAATCCACAATTTTACTAGATAAAATTATTTAACTCATTTTCCAAGTAATTGCGGTATGAAGGGACTGGAACTCGTTGAATACAAACTATGGATGCTCTTTTTATTTAACACTCTACAACAACCGCTAAGAATCATAATTAAGAACGGTAGGAAGTATTTTCACAATTAGTTTAAGAAGCTTCAAGAATAAATAACTTCTCTTTCACTTCGCTCCATTCTCTGAGCAATCAAACATAGATAAAAAGCAAAGAGCAATATGCTTGAAAAAAATTAAGAGAAGATGAATGAGATTAAAAGAAAAAAAAAGGACACAACAAGCCAAATTGCAGTAATGTTTTAATTTCGCCAATAATCAAAACAACAAACGAAATGTATACTCCATTTTCAGTTTTGTGGAGTTAAGTAAAAAACAACCAACAAACCAATGCTAAAAAAATAGTACCGAAGAAGGTGGGGTTACCTAATAGGAGTGGTACCCACAACCAAAGCGGAGCCATGAGAGTGGCGATAAGAGGAGTTCTGGCGAAGCTTAAGACAGTGCTTCACAAATGGATTGGAAGTGCTCGTTATGGATTCCACATGAGAAGGTAAAGCATATTTCACCAACCCGGAATTACCTTCGTCCTCGTCTCCATCAATATTATATTCATGAGAATCGTTTCCTGTTCGTATTTGAGTTTTAGCAGTCGGCAGCTTCGATTTTATATTTGTAGTTTTGAGCAGTGAAACTGGAAGATACGTAGCTGGCGCCCAGGCTGTGTAAATGTAGTGCATTCTTCCTCTGATTTTCCTGTGTCCCGAGACCCAGGCTCCCAATTGTATGTATGCTCTGGGAGCTTTCTTTTCTGGTAAATTACAATATGGTCCTTAAGGTTTTACATATATAGAATCAAATCCATAACATTTTAAATTTTGACACATTTGGTGTTAGGCTGAGACGACCAAACAAAGTTTGTCTTGTTCGTGTTTTAAAATTTTTAACGTGTTGACGCCACTCGGTTCATTCATATAGTATAATTCAAGTCACGTTGTACCAAATTGGGACTTTAAAGACTTTTTTCATTAAAGAAATTATCAAAATATCTCTCAAATTTTTTGTTACTACAGTTATTACAAAATTTTCAAATTAATTAATTATTTATGTTTTTTTTCCAATTACTAGAGCTGTTTGTCACGGGCCTGGGTCACTAATCACATGCACTGTTCACACCAGCCTGACATATTCCACCAAAAACATAAGGTTTATCAATTTTTGAACTCTTATACTATGTTACCAGGACACTATGCATGTAAGATATTGAGTTCATACCGTACATGTGTTAGTCTGGCACTTTCTTTGTTGAAGAGATGAACCATTTTGTCAAAAATTGAAGCATTTCAATTTAAAATGTTGTTAACCTATTTGTATTTGAACAAAAACCTAGATCGCTTACTATAAATTTTCAAGCAAATTTTACAGCCTCCTTACCAAATAGTTTTGATTAGATTAGGTGGTGATCGTTACAGTATAACCGGTTTTCCTATCTTATAGCGTAATAAAATTTGTAAAAACTTCTGATATGGAAGATTATACGTGAAATTTCAAGTTATATACAGTTTTAAATAAAAGTAAATTTCAAGTTATCATTTATCGTGAATAAAAATCCAAGGGCCGAAACTCCAAAAATTCGAGTAGATTCTCTTAAGAAATAATTGAGATTATTTAATTTAATATCAATTACAAGAAATATGACTGAAAATACTATCCTAAATTGTATGATAAAACTTCATCTAGTTGCTTCCCTAAATTCCAGGACTCCAGGCCAGACGACGATATTCTCGTTTATATGGTAAACCACTTGCCTTGGCTCTTTGCCTCTATGAAACGAATAAAAGCAAAAATATGGAAGAAAGGATTAACTTTGTATTTTTGAAAAATCAAAAAGAAAAAAATTATATGGGATTATGAGATTATTTTGTCTACAAGAAGCCTAAAATTAAGAGTAAGTATGCACTGGATTCGGTTGGGTTCCACTCTATTTCTATATCCTCTGAGATGTAGGCAAGGTCATTGAAGACCCTTGGCTGGAAAATTCATCCATTGAAACTATTGGGTCTTGAGTATACATTCTCTGAGATGCTGATGTTGCAGGCATGTATAACCTCTCAGATGACGATGGCATACCAGCATTTCTCTGAACAAGTGGAGGCATATACAGCCTCTCAGATGTTGGAGACATAATGTCAGTCCGTTGAGAAGCCGGTACCATATTATCACTCTTTTGAGTTGCCGCAGACATGTATAACCTCTCAGAATTTGAATGTACATGAATCTCAGTCCTCTGAGATGTTGAGCCTATATGGTCATTTCCATGAGATGCACAAGGAATGTACATTCTCTCTGAAGTTGGAAACAAGGCGGTGTTAGTTCTACGAAATGTTTGACCAGTACTCTCGTTCAAGTGAGAGGTTGAAAACATGTACATCCTCTCTGATGTTTGATTCAAGGTTGCATCAGTCCCATGAGAAGCTTGAGACATACCGTCATTCCTGTGTGATAACTGACCAATATTGTCGTTCTTACAAGGTGTAGGAACATATGCCTCATCACAAGGCAAGGATATTGCATTGTCGGTCCTCTGAGATGTTGGAGCAGTATTGTCATTCCTCTGAGATGTACACGACACATAAGTCCTCTTAGAAGGTTGACAAATAGCATCTGTTGGAGATGTTATGGGTGGAGATTCATTCCAAGTAGATGTTTGGGTCATATACATGCTTTCAGACGTTTGTGCCATAGCTAGCGACGCTCGGTTTGAAAAATCTCTCTCGGCTGCTGAGGGAATTTCTAGTGATGTCTCCCGGTTTGACAAATCCATATTGGTGGGAGACATGATCAAGGATGATCCCTGGCTAGGTAAATCGGCATTTGGTGTAGGAGGCAAAGACGATACTCGTGGGTCAGATAATTCCCTCTCCGCTGCCACAGAGATGGGCAGCAGTACTTCATGGCCTGGTGAATCTCTGTCTGATGATGGGGACATGGATGGTGACACTCTTGGGCTAGATGATTCTCTAGTTGATTGAGG
Source organism: Azadirachta indica (assembly GCA_022749755.1). Taxonomy (NCBI): domain Eukaryota; kingdom Viridiplantae; phylum Streptophyta; class Magnoliopsida; order Sapindales; family Meliaceae; genus Azadirachta; species Azadirachta indica. Next base: position 13,398,091 of record CM040447.1, on the reverse strand, counting down.
CAACAGTGAAAAAACTCCCTGGCTTCTGATATCTGTCTCAGATGATGGAGGCATAGTTATTGGCATCACATATCTTGATAAATCCCTCCATTGTTGTGCCACAGTTTTGACCTGGGTGAAGAACTGTACACCTGCTTTTCCTACAAAGAAAAGAGAGACAGATGTGAGGAAATAAGAGAAATCTAGAGACACACTCCAGAAACCTTGATCAATCCTGATCGTGTATGAGAGAGAGAGAAAGAGAGAGAGAGATGAATATGTGGACAAGGGAACTATACCACAAAAATTGAAATCACCAGCAAAAGATGCTTTTGATTCATTAAATGAGGAAAAAGATGATGGAACAGGAACAGGAGCAGGAACATTGATCCCAACCTAAATCATACCAAATTCATGTCAGAAACTAACATGTGATTTCACAAATATATAGTGCAGTAAAACAAGATTACGGATATGTTTTCAGTTGTGCTTCAACCTAAATTTGAAAGCACAATAGTTAAAAGTGTTTGGCAAATACCCACTTGTAGCTAATGTTTATCACCCACTCACACACTTTTACCTGACAGCCACTGATTCCATCCTACAGCAAGCTATTTTATCAAAAGCCATAGCACCTCAATGCTAAACATACCCTAAGGCTACCGTGAGTTCATATCTTTTCAGGATGTCCACAACCTCTCAGCCATCCTATCCCCATGGCAGGACGACTGACTGAGGCATACCCCACACCCAAAACATAACACTACAAAATACTCCAAATTTGAGCATGTTCAAAGTCATATTACAGCACACTCAAGGTCAACATTTCCCACTCTCTTCTATTACCAAACTGGTCTTTCATCTTTGAATATCACATGTCAACTAAGGGTGTTCAGTGCCCACAAACTTGACTGATAACATGTAAAATTCATTACTCGAGGGATTGGAGCTTTTTGAATCCAATCGAACCCACTTCATAAAATCTGATCCAATTCAAATCGTAATAAAAAAATAATTTAAATATCGTTCAATTTTAGATTAACTAACATGATAAAGAAAAATAACAGACTAACTGTCAAAATAAATAAATTACTAATTTAAAATTAAACAATGACAAAATATTTAAACTTAAATGCACCAATAAAATAACCAATTGCAAGCAGCTGTAAGTGGGTTCTTTAAGCGATACATTAAAAATAGAAAAATAGTGGAACTAAATCAATGAAACAAGAGAAGACTACTCTTCTTCTCCTTTGCATTTTGGGTAATGTTATGGTGTTGATAAATATATTTAAACTGTATGTAGCAAACATTTATTTAGTGACAAGTGCATTATTCTCTAATTGAGTTAACAAAAATGGATTATGAAATAATATTTTTTTAATAGATTAACTAAATTGAACTATAAATAACATTTTTTATTTAAAAGTACGTATTATTTGTAGGTTGATTGGAATTTAACAGATTTGCAAAACAAATCCACAAACCAATCCACTAAGAATGGACTTTAGGTTTTTAATCCAATACAATCCACCAAATCCACTAACAAGAAGATCGAATTGGTTTGGATTAATCAGATTGGTTATATTAGATTGGATTCTGAACAGCCCTAATGTGAGCAATACATAAGAGCATTGGGTTTCAACTTCTGAACATCCACTGCACATATTGACACTAACAATCACAGAGGGTGTCCCATTATTTGTGCATTAACTGAACCAACAAGGAGGCCAGGAGCTCTAGAGGTCAACAAAAGAGATGCTTTGCAACACACTTTTTGCAAAAACACACTTAATTTCTACATTTCAGATGAAAGAGATTGCTTACCAGTCCTGCCTCAATTTCATTTTGGAATTTCCTTGCAGCAAAGCCAGATGATGTAAATATGGATGCTCCATTAACAAACCTGCAAAAACGGTACACTGAATAAAAACAGAAAGGTACAATTAATTAAAAGAACCTTGAATGTGCATTGCGACTTGTTACCAAAGAGTGAAAAAAAGACGCAAATAAATTGTCTGTTTCTCCTAAATTTTAAGAAAAGATTTGAGTAGCATTTCAGGCCAATGATCTAAAAGTAAACTTCATTACCAAAGCTTACAACAATTGCAGCAAACATAAGAAAACATTTTCATATAATAGGAAAGGAAGAATGAAAATACACCATCTATAAAGATGTGAACCAGCACAAATTATACCACTTTATGAATTTGAAAAAGGATAATGCTAGAACACACATCATAAATCCCACTTGGAATCAAGCAGAACCAGTTAAGACAACCACCTGTTTCTGTTTACCATGGTTATGGCCTCTTCTAGACTTTCTGCCTGTTGATGGTCATACAATAGAACATCTGTTGATCAATCTCCAAAGAATGCCATACAATGATTCTTACAAAAGAAAGAAAAAGACTAGTCAAATGATACCTGCATACAAAGTAAAACTGGTCCAAAAATTTCTTCCTGCTGAACACAAGATACAGTGTGGTCAAGAATATGCCAAGGTCTTTGTTTCAATTCTTCTTCCACTGAGAATCATGATTACCCAAGTCTATTCACTCTGAAAATGCAAGCAGATATAGAAGAATAAAAAGAAATACCTTGTAACACTCCATGTTGGATGTGACATCATGTAAGATCGTTGGACCAACAAAATTTCCATTCTCATATCCTGGAACCTGCAAAACCAGAGTTTGGAACAAGGTTCATGTTTTCTGATTTCACATATCAAAGGAAATAGTAACAGGAAGTCAATTAAAGACCACAAACTCCCCAATATTACATGTCCAAAGAATAAAAACAGCAAACACTTACCTCGCAGAAGATAACAGTAAAATATCATCAGAAATTGGAAAGTGATCAGCAAATATTGAATTTGTGATGCAGAACCAGATCCTAAGACTTATTATGTCTTTGAAAAAATGAATTTTAAGTTTTCGTATATTACACAAGTGTAAACCAAACTCCATCTCAACTTTAACATGAGCATTGAGTGAGATCAATCCCAGGACCTCGTGTATCACCTTAAGAGATTTTACCAAATTTGAACCAAGAAAACTTAGTCTAATTAACCCAAAAAAATAAATAAATAAATAAAAGAACTGATAAACACGATTAAACTTGAACAAGAAATCAGAAAAACCTATTCAATTGAAAGAAACCATCTAAACAAAATGCAAGAAATATCTATATAAATCTAAATACATAAATTTAATAACCTCCTAAAATCTATAAACAATAACCGAACATAATAAATATTAACACAAGCCATAGATTTGATGCATATCGCTAACATAAGTCTTTAAGCCTCTTTAAACTATGTCCACCAATTTGTTAATAATGGGTGAAATATTTAGAAAAAAGTTTGCCAACCTGCCTAAGCTAATATTATCTTCAAAGTAATATATATTCCTGGTCCTAACAATATTTACTTAGAGAGGTTTCATATATGAAGTTGAACACAAGAAATTATTAACAATAGGCCATATTTCTTTGGAAAATCCTATCAAGCACAATTAATGCTAAAGGATGAATAGCAAGCAGAAAGAGAACAAAGCAAAATAATGCACATGTATAGCAACAAAATTTGATAATCTCTTGCAAGAAAATTGAACAAATGAATACCACAATATTCCTTCCATCGAGAAGAAGTCTAGCACCACTGTCAACAGCACTCTGAACTAGTCTGCTTATCCGATCCTTTGCCTGTGGATTAGAAAGTCAACCAGAAAATATAACAAAAGACATTTGTCATCAGAAAACATCTAAAATGCACAAATGAAAAATAAGCAAAACGCAAAAGCATTCCTGAACTACAGGATTGTTTCACCTCCATAGAAAAGCTTATGTAAAAAATAAAGAAATCAGCTCTTAAAATCATTCCGTCTTTATGAATCAGATTAAAATTTTTCAAAAGTTCTGGAGGCATGTTTTCACCTCTATGCTAATCACTGGACCAACATCAGCACTAGGGTCTGTTCCCACATTCACTGTAAGCACCTTTGCATGCTCCACAAGTTCATCTTCCCTGGAAATAATAGAGCACCCGTGTTCATGAACATTTTACTTATGTCAATCAAGTAATTTCCAAGAAGCATCACTACTTATTCGTAAGAATGCAATATACAGGAAATATATTAATTCAATAATTGTCAAAATAAAATTCCAGCGCAAATTATATGAAGCAAGTTGATGCACAGGTGATGAGAAGACAAAGTTGCCACTAGTTAGGTTTAATCAAGAGCTTTTTACTTAAATTTGCTGTAGTGTTAATTTTTGAAGGGTTTTTAGAGTATTAAGTGGACAAGGGAAGTAGGGAGTCTTAACGGGTGCTTGGTATTGTTTTATATCCTCCATTTTCTGCTTTGAGAAACTGAAATCAGCAAATATATGTTTAGTAGGGACATTTTGAAAAATGATCTAACAGAAAAGCAGAAAACAGCTGAGGAACTTTTTCATTTATTTGTGAGGAATCTTGAAAAACACCAATCACATTTTCACCATTTTCAAAGATTATACTTCATGGACTCCTCTATAGTCCGACATTATAGAATGGTATAGATGCTGTTGACAATTGTAGTTTTTGTTTATTCACCAGATCAGGGATTGTTATGGATTTCATGGAGCTCCAATTGACTTTCATAATACGTTTTTTTATCATGATGATTATTATTGTTCATAGGAATCCTTTTGATGTGAGAAACTAGGCTTATTAAAAAGCCATTTTATTTTTCCTTATTCTAGCATGACTAGATTTTATTTTAGCTTGTTTGAGTCATACTTTGTGACTTATTTGGGCTCAGTTGAGTTTCCTAAACTATTTCTTCTTATTTTTGTAGGATCAATGTTACTTGGTGGAGGCAGATTTCTACTTGTCTATTTTAATTAGAAAGACAACTGTAAATATGGCCTTAGTTTTAGTTTTCAGTCAAAGTCTTGGTAATGATTATTGAATTATTTAATTATCGAATGAAGAAATCTTTGTTGGTTTTGCGTCACCTTTTTCATACATCAATAATAGTTAAAAGGAAAAAAATCCTCTTATCAAATTTATAATGATAAAACAAATTTAACTGAAAATATGTATTAAACACCATACATATTTGCTAAGGAAATTTATTGAAAAAAGAACAATTTTCACAGACAATTCTACTCTACGTATTTTCACTATTTTTATTTTCAGATTACAGCTTCCATAACACAATCTCAAACATGTTTTCAAATCGAAGAACACCAAACTCAAAGCACTGTTTTCATTTTCAAAAATACGTTCCACAATCACTATTTAGAAAAACACTAGGAGCAACCTTAGAAACTCTCCAAACTGACAAAAGAAACAGTAATTTATTTTAAACCTATAACGTGGTTTCTAGGGTATAACTTTGAACTAAAAAAGGGCTTCAATTTGACAGTTTTCATTTTATAAACAATCCACTACTTTATCCCTTATTTCTAAAGTGTACTTAATCAAAGAATTTCATTTCTTTCTAAGAGAATCCTCTATCCAAGTTCAATATATTCCAAGTGGCCTAAAATTGGTCCTAAAAAATTTGAGCTGTTTACTTCAGGTAAATAATAAATTGTATGTAGAAGTGATACAAGATTTCAAAGTTGAATTCTTAGAGGTGTAGTCGATTTGGATCATGGAAAAATGCCTAGTGATGGCAAATAACTGAAGTAAAGGAATCATAATACCATAGCATTGAACCTCTGACAAATACAGCTGTGCTGAAAGCCATGCACTGCTGGCCTGCAGCACCAAAGCCAGCAGTGACCAGAGCATTCAATGTAGCATCAATGCTCGCATCAGGCATGATTATTGAATAAGTTTTGCCTCCTGTATTGGACTAGGAAGTCAACACAAAAATCAGATAGCTAGCCAATCCATGCAGATTTCAAAATTCAATTAAGTCTAATAACAGAAAACCCTTTTGACATTGAAAGAGGAAAGGAAAAGAGTGAAATGAAAACAAATGAAAAGTATCCACCTGAACACGTTTCCCTCTAGCAGCTGCCCTGGCATATATCTGCATGCTAGCCTAAAAAATTGAAGTGGAAAATTTTAAAGGACAAAAAGAAAAAGGAAAATAAATAAATGAAATAAATAAAAACCAACATTGTAATTGATGCCCGACGTCAAGTCAAAGGCCCAATAACAAACATATGAGATCACAATATAAGACTGGATCAAGATGGCCACAGAGCATTGCTTCCACTCTGATTTATTCAAGTTTCTCATCCTTTTTTGGATTTTCAATAGCCTAATTTTGAATCTAAGTTAGTTTGCTGCAATAGAGCATGCTCATATACAATCCATGACATTCCCAAGGCATAAAGCACATGAGAACTCAAAAGTATACAGCATGTTTCAAGCTTATTCAATGATCAAGGAAAATTCACATTTCTGTTGGATTATGGTCAATACTTCATATCCCAAAGAAAAGGCAATTTAAAAATTAACGAAACTCAACTTTAATTGAAATACATTATATTCTCTTCAAAGATAAAATGAGTGGTGAGAAAAGGATTCATCAAATAGCGCAGTAAGATTACTTAAGAGTTTGTTTACGTCTTACTTAAAATTTATAATTTCACATGCTTTATATTCATAAAGGATCAGAATCTGAAAACTTACAGCGCTTGAACCAACAAATGATATAGCTTTTATGTCATCATCGTCGCAAATATGATTTATGATATCCTGCACAAATTTATTTCCAAATAAGAATGTCTCAACAATAAATCATTTACCTACAGTGCGATTTTATATATTAAGTAATAAATAAATTCCTACTAGTATAAGGATACGTGGCACCAGGAAACTGCTTTCAAGCTGTGAAGCATACCTATAGTGCAATCAATTGGCTGCTTAGAAATCCTTTACTCATACATAATTTCAATGAAGGAAACGATTAACATTTGTAAGTTTCTTGAGCCCAAAGGGAGTTTAATTGAGGGTAGAAGTTGGTTTCAATCAGAAACTCAAGACTTTAATTCCATTCTGTTAATCAACAGTCTCCTAAGTAGATAAATGCAAAACTGAATGATCTCATATTAGCAACTTATGGTTCACAATATTTTGAAGATTTCTGTTTGGTCAGAATAAAGAACAAATGGTTAGGAAAAGCCTTGAACTTGTACATACACATATACTATGCTTTTTAGAATATAAATAGAGGAGAAGCACCTTAGTCCCAAACCTAGTTAAAATCAGTCCTTTTTGTCAGACCATTCTTAATCCCACTTCAAAATGAAACCTTAGTATGCCCATCCCAAAAGGACAGAATGTTCATCAATCAACAGGTTAATTGTCATCTATAGGCAAGTGACCACTGTCTCAATAGCAGTCTGTACCATCACCCCATCTAACTGAAGTACGAGATTGCACATTAAACTGAAATGGACATAGCTTCTTTGGCAACACACCATAGATTAATAGTAAGCCTAGATTAAAATAACAAAATTATTGACCCCTCAATAAAATTATTATGATCATGTGAAGGACAAAAATAGAAGTGCTTCCAAGAAAGTAAATTATACATTGGTGCCATGAACAATATTTAAGACACCATTGGGCAAACCAGCTTCCATTGCTAATGCTGCAAGGATCATTGAAGCTCCTGAAGAAAAAAAAAAGGTGATACTATTAACCACATCAACCTAACAGGAACGTCCTCATGGATAAAATGTTTACAAGAAAGACACAGATAACTAGCTGCATCCAATAACCATGCAGAATTTACAGATAAATATTCATAGAAATGTAAATTGGACTAATCTTAGTTCTCCATTTTTATGCAGCCTAGCAAACATTGGTTTGATTCCAAAACTTAGCTATCAAGCAAGTTACAACTTGAGCATCAGCCTAATGATGGAGCTTGCATGAAATTCTTGTTAATAATACTTCATATATACATTAATATAATACCAGTCCATGAATTCTTGCCAGCACTCAAACAACACTAGCAATTTCACATCATAAACAGACATCTAAGTTTTAGGGTATTGTACCCTTAAGCTCAAAAAAGGCCACTATCTGACAATGCTAAATGAGATACCTGGACTTTTTTCAGATGGCTTAAGAATAAATGTATTGCCACATGTGACAGCAATTGGAAACATCTGCAAAATAATACAAACTCTATTACAGCAATAGTCTTCTTCCACCTTTTTGAGTTATGCCATGAAAAGAAAATGGAAACCTTCTCAACTGAAAAAAAGAACATGGTAAGATATGCACTAAATGTTCGTTCACATTCAAAGGGAAAGTGTAAAAGGTTCAAAACTTGCTACAAACCAAAACTTTGATTCAAACATTTTAAGAGTAAAAAATAACTAAAAACCAAAGACAGGAAACCAGGAATCAGCACAGACATACCCACAAGGGAGTGATGGCCGGATAGTTGAAGGGGCATATTCCAGCACAAATGCCAAGTGGTTCTCTAACACAGTAGGTATCAATGCCATTAGATGCATTAGGAACAAACTCTCCCATTTGAAGAGTTGCCATTGCACAAGCCTGTTCAACCACCTCTTCAAACACAACGAAGAAGCAAGGTTCAATCTAGATACAAGCAGGATTAGAGTACCATCTATCTTCTCAAAAGACAGGCAATAAGGACCATAAGCAAAGAGTACCTAAACCACATAACACATCTGTGCGAGCTCCCTTCAATGTCTTGCCTTGCTCTAGAGTAATATTCATGGTGAGCTTGTCCTGAAGATAGTTTTTTATTTTCACACATCAGAACTTTAAGTTCAAAATAAAAAGGTAATGTACAAAGGAAAATTTTATTGTATATACAATGTCCCTGCGGATCAGCTCCTGGAGCTTGAACATGATGCGTTGACGAGTAGTTACAGGAGTATTTTTCCATGAAGGAAAAGCTCGTTTGGCTGCATCAACTGCATCTTTAAATTCCTCATATGTGGTTAAAGGAACATGAGAAACCACCTCTTGTGTAGCCTACTTAAAAAAAATTAAGCCTCATGAATAAAATAAATAAACAATTATATGAACAGCTCCATAAAGAATTAAAATATAAGAAATAAATCTTATTACTTTAATTTATACACTTACAGGATTTATTACATCAATGGTTGCAAATCCTTGCGAATCCACAAATTTCCCTCCAATAAAATTGGAAACCTTCAGCTATATTTAAATTTAAGATAAGTTATAAATCTCAAAAATCATTAATAAAGAACTCACATACACGTCCACATGCATGCACCAAAAAATATATATACATGTACATAGAGTGATTGTGGGATTGAGCTAGTTGTAGAAACTAAATACAGGAGAGGAAAACTAGTTTTTCTAGTTAAAAAAAAAAAGTTCAAGAAAGAATAAAAATTTTCTACCATTTTTTATTCTCCATAAAAATCCTTACTTGATTGTTGTTTTGCTTTAGTGATTCTCCAGAGGAAGTAGCACTTGTGTTCACAGGAATGGATCTGTTAGGTCTCCAGGACTTGAAACTTTTCTCTGCGAGACAATATTCATTTGATCATGACAAAAATTGTAGGTATTGAAGCCGATGAACTCTTGATTTCAAGAATTTTCTCCCAAAGAGAGCAAATGCTTGGAACGATAAAGATTTTTACTTTTCCAACTTAAAAATTAAACTAATTTACTGAAATTCAACCCTTATGCACTTTCAAGTTGATTATTCAAAATCCAAAGTCTTGCTTGATATGAGTAATCAGTTACAGAGACCTTTTTTTTGGAAAAATTAACATAAATCAAATAGTTAATACCAATATCGATGGAGCTAAAGCCAATGTTTTCTTGTATTGAACCATAATGAAGAGACCCAGAAAAGTATTAGTCTCGGACCAAGCATAAGCACATTCAACTGGTTCGGTCAATGTAAACTTTTCAAACTCCATATTAGTAGATCTTATCAAGAAATGACTTATGTCTCGCTATTGCAGTGAGAAAATGATCTCTGGTAATATCGCACATCGTTACTTGTTAGCTGCTAAGAAATCCCAGTGCCTTATTTTGATCATGCACTACCAATCTTCGCAACTCCGTGATTTATTTCATTTCAAAAACATCAGTAGGGGTCTGACCTGATATATTTCCCTGACGAATTTTAGCTTTGAGGTTGTACAAATGCCTTGGTGTTGACTGCAGCTCAGGATTGCTTTGTTTGAGAGCTTTCAGAACTTGACGTGGCTTTACACCAGCTTCAGTCATCAATTTGATTTGCCTTACCTCTTCCTCAGAAAAACGACGACTATAAGGATGCTCTGACATGTCCTTTAAAGGTTCATGGTTGTGTTCCTCATTTTTTATTGTTAGCACCCATACATCATCTTCCTTTTTACCTATAGCTTCAAATGGGCAATTTATGAGACGGGAGCATGCTTTCCTTTTGCGTTTACTTTCATCAATCTTGCGCCTATTACGATAGACACCTCCTCTATCACAACCAAGAATGACTCTTCTATCCTTTCTGGACTTTTTAATAGTAACCACATATCCTTGATTAGCCCCAAAGTCTCGAACATGTTTAATGAGATCTTCACGATCTTGGAAAGTCCCGGGTGTTGGAGGAAGCATCTTTTTCTGCCCTGTAAGCTCTGGCTGCATTTCCAATACCAGCAGCACAAAAAATACCTAAAAACAACATATGATAGTATTTTACAAACAATATAATTAGTACATATTCAGAGACATAATGAGCATTGAACCCCTTAATCAGATATATCATGCAAGTGTTAACCCAACACATACCCCATATGTATTTGTGCTTTATTGTCTTGTTAGAACAAATAAGATCGATTAACCATTTCAAGTTTCATATATGCAAACATCGTGGCACAGTGGAAGGCATTGCTAAAGTGGTTTCACAATATGAAAGATAATTAACAAGTTTTCTTTTGGAGCTTATGTTGGGGTATCGAATTTTTGGGCCCTCCAAACAATTGCCACCTACTAATTATATTCGACCCCATTCATATCCATACATTCTCACGTATCGCTCAGCAAAGGTCAATTTTTCTATTTCTCATTCTTGATACACATGTATACAAATACATAGATGAAAGCCCAAAAATGATTGAAAGAAACTCCAACAAATATCCATATGTATTTTCAGTACTTTGCAAAGAAAACTAGATTTGATTTCAGCAAGTTGCAAGAAAAGAAGAAAATGAAAAGCAATGACATTCAAATCAAGATTAGTTTTTTTTTATTAATAGGAATTATTTAAAGCATAATGGACTGATCTTTATCTACTAAGATTTCACAAATTGCACACAATTGAAGGGTAAAAACCCCATCTTCTAATGCCCAGTACTTACGAGTAATTAGCTCTTGTTTCCAGATTCCATCAGACTATTTTATATTTGATAAGCTTACCTTGAAAGCCTCTTCTCACCTGAAAATTTCCCACACACCACAACCACAACTACTGACAACCGGTGTAAACTTCTTTTATGTGGGAAAATATATTCCTTCCCAATTCTAATGTGAGGGAAAATTTTCTTATTTTGTAAAATACCAACCTCACCTTTAACCTAGGAAACCATCTATTCCGAATCACAGGCTCCTTTCCATAAGAAGTATTCCCTCTAGTCACCATAACTGCAGGATTATTTGATATTACTCCACATATTGAGGGAGCCCAGAGCAACCTCAAACTAATTGGAGCAAATTGGAGTGAATCAGCTGGGCTCCGAACCTCTTAATTCTCACAAAATCTTCAGAATGACATCAACAGTTGACCATCATCTGAGAATTTAACTGGAGGACTGAATAGGCCGTTGTAGCTGTGAGAGTAAAAACCATTGACATGACCACATTGCTTGGTAATATGACAATTAACCATGTTGCTTGGAAATGTGAAAATAACATCTTATTGGTCCATTTTGCTCTTGGATACCATGTCAATGGACCAGATTAATTGAAGACCATTAATACAAAGAAGGTCATATTGTCTTCAAACAAGAGATTTGTCCCCTATTTATTTTCTTTTTCATATAAAACAACCTTCTTCAAAGCTACTTCAAATGTGTATATGCCTTCCAAAACTTTAGCTTTCAAAAACATTACACTTAGGTTCCCAGTAGTGTCTCAGGTTTCAGTTTCCTTTGTCAAACTACATCCTCCTTTATAAGATATAGCATCATACAAGCTTCCACTTTATCAGCAAAACTATGGAGCAGCCAAATTTGTGAAAATATCCAAATAATTTTTTATGCTTCCCGAAGCTTGTTCACACATCATATACACCTTCCAAGCTTGTGGCTTTCAAAAACAGTCCATATAGGTTCCCAATGATTCCTTATATTTCAGGTTACCCTTTTCAAGCATATCCTCTATAAATTATAGCATCAAAATAGACTAAAAGGGGGAAAAAAGGGAAAAGTTTTCCTTTTATTTGCAAATATTGGCAGCAGCAGAATGTGTCAAGATATCCTAATACAACTATAAAATTCTGTCTCAAAAGAGCATTTCAAAATCCATTTAACAAGCATCCTACAGAATAAAACAATACTACAAACATACAAGTTGCACCTTTTTATCAACCTACGACCAAAATAGAACTCATTGGTACCATGTCCAAGCCACTAAAACTCAATTATAAGACAAATCAAACAGGAAACAATTATTATAATACCATGAGTTTAACTGCTTAATTGAACATAAAGGAACAAAACCTACAATTCCATGATAGTTTTAATGGTTGGGTTTCTACGTTATCTAAAGACATAAGCACAATGTCCCAACATTCTTATATCCTGCAAATATTGACATCTCAAGGCCACCAATAAGTTTACATATAAAAAGAAAAGAAGATAAATACAACTGCCTCAGATAGATTATCCAAAGTTCATCAATTATTATCCTTGTAAACCAATTGAATTTTAAAATTTTAAGTTCTTCAACCATCATCCACACTAAACACAATACAAAAATACAATTTTCATGCTATGTACTAATACAATAGAGCAGAATAGCATAAGAAGGCACAACCATGTTCTTCATAGAAAAGTAAAAACCAAAACCGAAAAGGCTAGCGAAAAAGTTAGTATCAACTAAAATGTAAGAAGCAATTTATATATCAGAATTCAGCTTATATGAGAAAACAGATGAGACGAAGAATTTACCTGATGGATGATCACACTCAAGAGTATGGCAAGAGAAGTGAAAATAAGAGTTGCAGGCCCTAATTTTTAGCTTCGATGACTAAATACGACCTAGAAACAAGCAAATTAAGTAACAGAACGACAGAATAGTTTATCAGAATCAAATCATAAAACGGCAACAATCAGAATGAAGAAAAATAATAATTACAAAAACAGAAATGATACTCCAAAAACAGCGAATAAAAATATTTACATTGTTAGTGCTCACTGGTGTATACCAAAAAGGCTGTAAGCAAGAATAGTGAGACAAAAAATTAGTGTATCAGGAGAATTAATAGCATACCTTATAAAATAGTAGAAAGGAAAACAGAGGAAAGGGAGAAGAAAGTGAGGGAAATTTGAAGATTTTGATGATGGAAGGAAATAAAGGATCGGGCCGCTCCTCGGTTTTGATTCACAGGGACGCCCTCCTATCTTGCCCGAACACTCTCTTGGCGACCTTGAGATGTGTTTGACCACGCGCTGCAAATTTTTTTTTGGGTATTTGATTGTCTTTTAGATAAAACAAATATCAGTCGTCTAGACCCTGTCAATTTACCTGTTCCCTAACGAGGTCATGTCGGGAAAAAAAAATGGAAATTGTTAGAAATAAATAATTAAAAGTAACACGGGGGATATCGGATTTCAAGAAGGGCGGTGACTGTACGCGCGTAGGATGCGAGTGGTATGGAATAGTGAATTACCTTTGTGCCAAACGTGGGAAGTGAATGGCAGTTGTGGCGTTTCGATGCTTTTTGAGAAGAGTGTCCCCTTAATCAAAATTCAAATGGGGAGGAAGGGATCACCTGTTATGCAATCATTGTTTGGTCCTACAACTGGGCACTTGTCAACAGCTTAGAGGTACTTTTTTTTTTAAGATATTTTTTTCAAAATACTTTTGGGAATTATATGCACTCCTTATGTTTTTATTGCATCACAAACCCTTTAGTTTAAAAAATTAGGACTCAAGTTTATCGATCAACAATTCAACGTCTCTTAAGTCCTCGAAAATAATCAAAAATCTATCTCAAGAGTGGGGTTAGAACTTAGAATTAATGGATCGGGGACTAATATAAAATTATTCAAAATCTATAGAGTTAAAGTAATACAAATATAATTTAAGAGACTAAATTAATACTTTTTACACATGAATTTCAAATTCTTTTAAGCCTTTGCAGTGGCCATTCGTATGGCCTCTCCAAGTGCTGACTCTATCATCATTCAAATTTAAAATAGCTAAAAATATTAAATGCACATTAAATCACACAGGTTATCTCTAAAGAGTTCATCGATTGTAATTTAATTGGTATTTTAAGTAAGATAAATAAAAAGTTGTAAGATTTATATAATAAATGAATCTTCATTTATTCAAATAACATGATACTATAAATTAAGAATATTTTGATATTTTATACATATATAATTTTTTACATAATTTTTAACTCTCACCACTCTTATAGATCTCATCTTTTTTTTCTCATGATCCCTATCACAGTTCACTAAACAAAACCATCAAAAACAACCGATAAAGTGGAAGAAATAAATTGTATTTCTTGAATTTAACTTGTTACATTACACAGACATATATAGGCTTAATAGGACTATTACAACTAATATTTACTAGTTATATTCTACCTCCTAACCCATTAAATATATTTTATCAACTAATTATATAAAATACATTAATACCCCACAAAACTCAAGATGGATTTGTAAAAGCAATCTTGAGTTTGCATACCAATTCATGAAAATGACCAAAAAGGTGACATTTTGTGAAAATATTAGCAGCTTGATTAGAAGAGGATATGGAATAAAATGTAATATGTCCTTGCATAATGTGTTGACGAATAAAATGACAGTAACTTTAGTGTGTTTAGTCCTTTCATGAAAGACATCGTTACATGCAATTTGGGTAGCACTATATTGTCACAGAAGATAGGTGTTGATTTAGAAAAAAAAATACCTGTATCTGTCAGTAGCCAACAAAGCCAAATAATTTCTTGCGTAGTATCAATAAGAGCATGACATTTTGCCTTCGTACTAGAATGTGCAACAACAGTTTCTTTCTTGCATTTTCAAGAAATGAGCAAATCTCCAAGAAAATACATTGGCTAGTAATAGATCGACGATCGATAGGATCACCAACCTAATCTGCATTAGAATAAGCACAAAGCTTAAGAGACAAATGTGCTAAAAGGTGAAGGCTATGGAATAAAGTGCCTTTAACATATCAAAGGATTTGAAGGACATCGGCATAATGAGTAGAATGAGGCGCAGCCATATACTGACTAACAAGATGAACAGCATGAGAGATATCACGACTTGTAACTATCAGATAAATCAGACTTCTAACTAATTGCCTGTAGAGTGTAGCGTCAAGGAGTGGAGGTCCATCTAACGATGTAAGTTTAATATTAGGTTGAAGTGGAGTAGATACAATCTTATTATCAGTTAAACCAGGTTGACTAAGGAGATCAGATGCATATTTAGCTTGTGAAAGATAATATCCATATGAATCAGCAAACACTTTAAGGCTAAGAAAATATGTAAGATTGCCAAGATCTTTTATCTTAAATTGTTGTTGAAGTGCGACCTTAAGATCAAATATGCCAATAGTGTCATCTCTTGTAATGATCTTGTCATCCACATATAACAATAGAAGAATATGGCCATGGTCTGTGCGACGAATGAAAAGAGCTAAGTTACGTAGGTTGGAGAGAAAACCAAAAGTTTGTATTGTAGAGCTGAATTTAGCAAATCAAGCATAAGAAGCTTGTTTAAGGCCATATAAAACTCAACAAAGCGTGCACACCTTATGAGGAGGGTGACAATATCCAGGAGAAAGTTTCATATAAACTTTCTTAGTGAGATCTACATTAAGAAAGGCATTTTTTACATCCATTTGAAAAAGTGTCCACTAATGTATGGCAACAATAACTAATAGGCTTTGTACAGAAGTCATACGGGCAACTAGTGTAGAAGTTTCTTCATAATCAACTCCATATTCTTGCGTAAAGCCTTTAGCAATAAGTCGAGCTTTATATCTTTCAATGGCGCAATCAGTTTTAGTTTTGATTTTATAAACTCACTTGCAACCAATTGTAGTTTTTCTTTATGGAAGATCATCTAGATCCTAAATATGTGACTTTTCAAGAGCCTATAACTCATCTGTCATTGTTGTTGCCAAATAGGATTAGAACAAATCTCAAAATAGTATTGAGATAACAAAAGTGTGGTAGAAAAATAATGATAATCTTGAAGTCTAACAAGAAGTTCTCTTACCCGGGTGGGATGTTGTGGTAGGGAAGAAACATTAGGAGATAAAGAGTGAGGAACAATTGAGTTGTTAGATGAGGATTCAGAAGACGTAATCACTGGCTCAAGTGTAGGCGGTGATACATTGGACAAGTCTATTGAACACTCGTTAGGAGAACCTATATTTAATTCATTAGGGAACAAATCGATAAAGTTATTAGTAAAGAATGAACTAGAATGAGACTTAGAATGAAAATTTGAGAAGGACGAAAATATCTTATGCTCCCAAAAGATTACATGTCAAGAGATATGGAGTCTGTTAGATACGAGATTGTAACATCTATAACCTTTGTGTTCAATACCATACCCTAGAGAGCAATATAAACGAGCCTTAGATTCCAATTTGGTATATTCACGTGGTTGGAGAATAATAAAACAAGCATAACCAAAAACTTTAAAAAGATTATAATTTGGAGGACTCTCATGCAAATGTTCATAAGGTGATTAATTAGCAGTGATTAGAGAAGGAATTTGGTTGATAATATAGATAGCTGTAAAAGTAGCTTCTCCCTATAAACGTTCTGGACACAACATAAAGATAAAAAGAGCACGAACTTTTTCAAGAATATGTTTATGTTTTCTTTCTGCCCTACCATTTTGTTGGGATGTGCTAGGATAAGAACGATGAGAAATCGTACCATTAGTTTGAAGAAGACTAATAAACTAAGAATTCTTGTATTCCATAGCATTATCAAATTGAAAAACTTTAATAGAATAAAAAAATTGTGTTTAGATCATTTTAGCAAAATCAAGATATATTTTAGAAAATTTATAATGGTGTTTCATAAGATAAATTCAAGTATAATGAGAATAATCATCAATAAAAATAATAAAATACCTGGATCCACCCATTGTATTACTCAGGGGGGCCTCTTAAATATCTGAATAGATTAAGTCAAATGGAGCATAAAAGAGAAAGTTACTGTTATTAAAAGGTAAAGCCGTATGTTTTACTAAATAACATAATACACAATCAACTTCGTCATGAGAAACAGAACCTAGAATGCCACTAGAGACTAGCGAAAAAAGATGACCAAGTGATATATGACCTAATTGAGAATGTCAAAAACTCAAAGATAAGGCAAAAGGTGTAGAGGTAACAGGCTGAGGAATATAGTGATAAGTAGATGGAAGATAAAGGCTGACAAGTTCAAATAGACGTCCAACTTACTATCTACCCCCAGCGTTTGACCTATCTTTGGATCCTGCACATAATAACTAGAAGAAGTAAAAAGAATATAAAGACCAAGATCATATAGTTAACCAACAGATAAAAGGTTGAGAGTGAGATAAGGGAATAAGAAAAGTATTAGATACTGATAAATTGAATAATGTGACATGACCTGAATGACTGAAATGTATAGTAGATCCATTTGCGGTTTGAATAATTGGTAAATTAAAGGGAGTAGATTTAAACGAAAAAATGGTAGAATCAGAAGACATATGATTACAATATGCAGAATCAAAATACCATGAAGATCTACTTAATGTATTTAATAGAGCAGAAACGAAATGATTACCATACTTTTGTAGAAGTTAGTGAAAAAGAGATTTTAGATCATCCACTGTAAGAGATGCAGAGGTAGAAGAGGCTATAGCCGTATCTGTAGTAGTATTATTTACAGCAAATAGTTGTTGTAGATTCTTTTGTTTTCTTTTTGGACAATGTTTGGCAAAATGTTTGGGACCAATTTGATGACAATTGTAACATTTTTTGACAAGACAATTAAAAACCCAATGCCTTTCTTTTTTACAATATTTGCAGGAGAATTTGCTTCGAAAAGTTGATGCTTTGCCAATATCACAATAACTTTGTTTGCTATTTGTAGAAAAATAGAGAGCAATTGTTGTCTCAAAGTTGACCAAAGAAATAAGTGGTCGGAAGAGACAAATGGATACCACAACCAGGATGTTCAGCTAGTTTCAAGTTGATTAATGTCTACGGTGAGAGTAGACATGCAGTAGAATTTTTGGACAAAAGACAAGAATGTGTAAACCAGTTATGTTCTTTAAGTGGAGGCGAAATAGGGTGTATGAGGAGAGATTAAAGAAACCAATAGATAGTTTGGCAAATGCTGAATCTTCTAGTATTAACAGTGATGGAGAACATGCTGCCGTAAGGAGATCGACGATCACAAACTTTGAAACAAAGATCATTTTGATCCCAGCAAACGACTGCTCGTGCGAGGATTTGGTGACCTTAGATCAATCGGTTAGCTTATTCTAATTCTAACGGTGGCGACAATGACAGGAGACTTGTCAGCAATAAGGAGATCGAAGGTCGTGAAAGTTGAATTGAAAAGAAAAAAAAAACTCTCGATCCTGGCAAATAGTGGCACGTGCATCAATCTAGTACACACAGATCAATTGTTTGATGAATTCTAAAGGTGCTGGAGGCGACAATGTCACAAATGCAAGACATCAAGGGTGGCACGTGTTTCTCACGCGCGACTATCGGCTGTGGCACTTGTTCTTCACACGTGACTATCGAAGCTGGATAGTAAACCTACTAGAGAAGACGTCGAAAAATGGATGAAATAAGCTAGAAAAATCAGTCTCATGGCTTTGATACTATCTTATAATTGGTGAAGAAATAAATTATATTTTTTGAATTTAACTTGTTACATTACATAGATATGTATAGGCTTAAAATGAAACTATTACAACTAATATTTATTAGCAATATTCTACCTCCTAACTCCATTAAATACATTTTATCAACTAATTATATAAAATACATTAACGACAACTATTTTTATATTATTTGTCAAAAAATATAACAATTCTCGGTAACAAACATCGGTATACAAAGAGATAAAATTTGAAACTTGAAATTTGTAAGTATAAAATATTTCCATTGGGCACAATCTAGCATATTTTTGAAAAATGTGTCTTTTCATTTTATCTTATTAATCCAATGGGATGGACAAAAAACCGTCATTTGAACTAAACTACTAAGTTCAATTTCAATTTTTTATCAATTGGTTTGATTCTTAAATTAATTATTTGAAAACTAAATTTTTAGTTTAATTTTTATTTTTGTTATATCAAAAATCGAACCCAAACCAAATAAAAGTACAAAATTCTTTTCTTAATTTTTTATTTAAAAAATAAAAATTAGGTAAAATATTGATAAATATTAAAATAATTTATAAAAAGTTAACATATTAAAAAAATACAAGTAAAAATCTCAAACTAAATTTGAATAAAATTGAACAGAATTGAACTAATTTGAATTAGTTTAGATAGGTTCAAATTGTTTTTTTGCTTTGATTTGAATTGGTTCAGTTTTTAAAAATTGAATCATTCACTTTGATTTTTATATTAACTAAAAACTTAACCAAAACGAAAAATATCTATCCCTATCTATTTTTTTATTAATTATGTGATACCTTATTATAACTAAATATTTAAATTAAAGACTAGGATGATTTAGTTTGAGTTGGATTAAGGCAAACCTAAATTATACAAAAAAATTGGGTTGTAATGCAAAAATTTGATCTATTGGACATGGTTTAAGTTGAATGGTTTGATTTTTAAAATTATATAAGAAAATTATTTGGATATTAATATAAATACTAAAAATTTATTAATATAAACATTTTTATTCGCAACCTGCGAGGCAGTAGGCTATTGGTTGCTAGTTGTCTTTTAGTTTGAAGAATAGAATTTAGGATTCATCGTTTAAAAATTAAAAAAATGTAGGATTTTTTTTACTTTTAATCAAACATGATGAAACAAGCAGGTAATAGCTTATTATTACCATTACTATTATTATTTTTAGAATAATGATATTTCCACCCCACCTTTTGCAACAACACTGCATTTAATTAATTCACCCTGTAAAAATTTTTAAAATCAAAATATTTTGCTAATTATTTTTCTAAAATAACTTATGATAATTAAAAAATCATATCATTTTTTATATTTCACCGTACATAACTTATAAATGTAAGCTAAATTATTGATAATTGTCTACATTTCACATTTCTTAAATATTTCATCATATAAAAACACCTATGAACACATTGTTGTGATAATAATTATAGAAATAATATCAAAACTTGCTTTCTTATTTTGAATCAATATAGATGATAATATTGTTGATATCGAAATTAAGGGTTTTCAATATCACTTACTAAACTCTCTTCGCTAACAAGAAAAACTTTATTACCTTAGTCATATGATTTCATAAATCACTCTACATGGGTAGGGCACGATATGCATACTATTGGTTTCCTAATTAGAAATGAACCCTCTTAAATACATTCCTAATTAGAATTCTAAACTTAAATTAGTTTCCATTTTCGTAAGAATCTTAATGAACAATGATTTCTTTGGGCCTGCACTACTAGCTTGACTTCCCTAACTAGGGATGATCTGAGCAGGACACACCATGATTGACCAGTTATTGGACTTGTTAACATGAAGCTCATTGATTTCATGAGTCTGGGACTATCATCCCAAACACTAAGCCCTTCAGTTTTTAGTGAAAAGTTAACATTTTCACTGGACACTTCATTTTAGGACAACTCATATCCTCTTCGAACAACGTTATGCTAACCAGAGTACCAAGTCGAACTTGATCTACAAATCCCCCTGATCAAGTGTACCCACCGCTTTATCTGAACACCAGATCTTTCCTTCAGCTGGCAAGACTTGATGCTCACTTGGGAACCAAACATTGAGCATCGTAGCGACTTTTGAAGTTCAAATGAAACGCCAATGACGTGAAAACATGTCCGTTATTCACCTTAATTTTTGCATTGATAATTTCTGTGCATAAATGCTGTAGCTGTTGCCGCCTTTAAGTCCTTTATCATTTTGCCCTGTGTTTTCGCACTATTGGTCCACCGTGCTTACAAAGTTGCCACATCAGCTGATGACCCTGTAGCATCATTAGAACCATTCATCTTCGTTGTAACAAAGATCAAGGAAAGGTGAAATGGGTATAAAGGTTTTGACCTTCCTCTTTTCACCACTTTACTTCCTTTTCCACAAAGTTCTGAAAACTTTCTCTGTTCTTTGTACGCTTCGTCCTCCATACGTGAACAAGCCCCATCATATCACCAATGTCCGCCTTCCATCAATGAGCAAACTTTTTCGCTCAAGTAAACTGCTTTTCCTTTAAACCCCATTATTGCGTGCATTTTTTTTACACTACTGAGATGTGAGTTTGTTATATTATTTGAGAAAAATGTTATGCTCCCCTTTGGTTTGCTTTGTAACCTCTTCTGTAACTCAAACTTACTTTAATGCCTTAAGACATTAGAATAAACTTAGAGGTCAAAATAATCGACAGAAAGCGTTTTGAAACTAGATCCGGACGTTTAGATTTCTCTTGTCTGAGCAGGGTTTTGACTGGGTTCAGGTTGTGACATAAGAACCTCATAAAAACCTTAGGATTGAGTTTTGTGATTAGAGGGAAACCTCCTTAATCTCATACACCAAGATTCTCCCTCTTTTAAGCAATGTTGAATTTATTTGAATAGAATTGTCGCTTAACTATATTTATATCCTAAGGTAAGTTCTGAGCTGACCAGTTTATATTGGTGTTTGTTTAGGTTAACTATGGCAAGACTTGAGAACTTAATATCAGGGACATTTCTAGTAGCCCAAGAAGCGAATTCGACACTTCTTCAACAAGCTCATTCGAGATAGATTATGAAGCTTAGAACTAACTTCTTCGTAAGATTGAAGCTGAGTTCATTAGCGATTATAAAACCATTCCCTTAAAAAAGGCCCAATCTCTGGCTATTTTTGACCCTGACGCCGAGATCCCTTTAACTATATTAGATCCTAAATCAAATGCCTTTAAGTATTTTCATTTGGAACCTGAAGTGGTGATCTTGTTTGACAGTTCTTCTGACTATATGCAGGAAGAAATGAACCCTGAACAAACTAACGTGAGAGACCAAGAAGTCCTCCAAAGTCTTGTAGATAAAGTCACCTAGCAATTTAATCAGCTCATACCTTCGAATCTAGTCCCTGAATTAAGTAGCCACGAATTGGTGCCTTGGAGGAACACATCCGAAGCACCTTTAGTTTCGAATGGACAAAGGGATAAGAACACGAGTAGCGATGATAGGGAAAAAGATAACGAGTCCAAAGATGACCAGAATGAATCAGGCTCCAAAGAGAACCCTCATGTCGATAGTAGCCATTGTCCTATGGTCCAATACCCTTCCCCTGACCTGACTAGAAATAATAAACCGTTCAAAGCCGATAAATTCCCTTCTAGTATCATTGAGGCTGATCTTATAGCCTTTAAGAGACTTTACCAAATCCTTGAATCTGTTACTCTTAAGGTTTTTAAGGCCAATGAATTCCCACGCCGCCCTAAAAGGGATGAGGTGGCTTTCAACAAGGAGATATTTCTCTTTGGGGTTAAGTTATCACTATAGCCGTACTTTGCTGCCTTATCCTATGGTTTTAGAATTCTTCCCTACCAGCTAAACCTAAACAGTTGAAGGATTATTATTGGGCTGATGTGATTTGGGTTATGGCTAAACAAACCCTACTGACCATTGGTGAGATTAAGTACTACAAAGAAACACTCAGGTTTTTATTATCCCCAAGCCCAAGGCTGATAAATTATTTACGGGTAACCCTTCCTGCAATAAAAACTAGAAGGATAGGTGGTTTTATGCGAGCGGGCATTGGTGCAAGTCCTTTTTGGTCGACATAAACATACATGGCCCTATGCGATTAAACTCGTTCTTCGTAAGTGTATCTGATAGAGTCAAAATTATGTGTTTAGTTTTTCATACTGAACGCAATCACTAATGGTTTTCTTTACTTGTGCAACTTCTTAAAGTTCAAAGCCTAACTTAACCACCCTTCTCTTATAAAAATCAGCGCGGGCAGTGCCAAGCAAGTTGACTAAAAAACCTTACTTTTCCCCAACTAGCTCATAGGCTTCAGCCTCGTTGAAGTTGCCCTCACCCACGAAGAACTTGATGCTACTCTTAGGGCAGAGAAGCAATCGACTCTAAAAATTAATCAAAACGATTCCACCATCGATTAAAGTGAGTGTTTTGCTCATCTTTCTTCTTAAAATATATTATTATCATTGTTATTTTTTACATAAGTCCTTATCCCATTTTTTACGCCTTATAGGGAATATGGCTCTAAAGAGAGGTAAGAAAAACTCCTAAGCTCATTAGGCTCCGTTCTCTCTTTATTGGATACTCAACTTAGGGCTTTAGCGAAAAATAAATAAGAACACTCTAAGAAGCCTGAGCAAGATAAGGGCGGGTCACCCAAGAACAAGGCAGTCGACTCTAAGGCGAAGGGAGAAAAGGCCGATCAACGTTTTAAGAAGGATAAAAAAGACCCTGCTAAGGATAAAGGGAAATGCTTGCGAATGCTTTTGAGGGTCCTGAGAAGAGGCCAGCCAAGAACTAATATACAGAATAAGGGGAAGAAATTATTGAAGTGGACGGTCTCTCTTGGACAGGCATCTCTGAGGAGAAGAAGGAACTCTTTGAGCACCTAATTCTTTTTATTAACCGTGTGGTCGATGTGATCAACTTTTCCTTTCGAAGGTAGAGGCTCCTAGTATTGATATTGTTTTAAAGAAGATACATGAGCAGCTTGGCAAGGTGATTATCTCTCATCTTCTTATTCTCGTTTAATAGTGATCATCTGTTCCAATCTGTTGCTCAGTTAATATAGGTTTACCAATCACTTACCTTGCATATCGAAAGTGTGAAGGAATGCTTCATTGCGAACGTGAATTTGTACAAATTCATAAACTAGCTAAATTTAGAGAAAGGATTGTTGGACCAAAAACTTGAAGGAATCGGAGAAGCGAGAAGAGAGCTTAGAAGCTCAACTGAGTGGAGAAAGGAAGAAATAGGCAGGGAAGCGTAGTGCTCTTGAGAGTTGCTAACCTTGAGGCTCAGGTATCCCAACTTGGGTCTTATGTGGCAAACCTTACTTATATTAACAAAGGAAAATGACAATGAGATACCTGTTTTTTAAAATAAATATCAAGTAGGTATCCAAATTAAAAATACTTAGTAACATTCCTTACGTTAGAATTTTCTGTTTCTATTATGCTTTGACCACCTTTGACCATTGTAATGACATAATTACCCTTCTGACTTATATTAAAGAATAAAATTACATAAATACCCTTAAATCTCAATTTTTCAAAATATATACATTAAAAAAAACCCAAAATTCCTAATAGAAAAATCCAAATTTCCTAATTACCCAAAATTGCTAATTAATATCCTAATGTAATCAATCAATCGTCCAATTTTTAATTAATCTAAAATTCTTAATTACCCAAAATCCCTAATTACCCAGAATTCCTATTTAATATTCTAATGTAATCAATTAATAAACTAAATTATCAATTAATTTTTAATCTATCCAAAATTCCTAATTACTTAAAATCCCTAACAAAGAAACCCAACATCCCTAATTACTGAAAATCCCTAATTACACAAAATTCTTAATTAATATCCTAATGTAATCAACTAATAAAACAAAATATCAATTATTTTTTAATATATTAACCAAATTAACAATCAATTTTGATCCATTAAGCAAATTATCAATCAAAAAATTCCACTCCTCAACACTTTAATCGATCCAAAACCTACTTTAAATCCTACACCAACCTTATTTCATAATCCCTACAGTTCACACAATACCCTAATTTAATCCCAAATCAATTATTATATGTTAAGCAATTTAGTAAAGAAAGAAAAGGAAGACTAAACAAGAGAAGAAAGAAAGAAAATGAAGGCCAAAAGAGAGATATGAAAGCACAAAAGAAAACCAAAAGAGAGAAAAAAAATAAAAAAAAAAGAAGATTAAAAGAGAAAGAAAAAAGAAAGATGAAGAAGGAATGAAAGAAGAAAAGAAAGAAGAAGAGGAAAACAAAGAAGAAGAAGAAGAAGTAAGTGTGGCAGTTGGAAGGAGAAAAATAAGATGATGAAGTTTATGGTTTTCTTTATTTTTTATTGTATAATTTTTTATATTCATTTTAAATTACAATGACTATTTTACCCTTAAATATAAAAAACAATTATATTTTTTAATTTTTAATTTTAATTTTAAATTATAATGACTATTATACTTTTATTTATTGTAATAGAGATAAAATTCTAATGAAAAGGATGTCATTGACATATATTTTCGGTTTGGGTACCTATTTGACATTTATTTTAAAACACGGATACTCCACTGTTTTTCTCCTTATTAATAAGGATTTGGAAGATGAACTTTCTCCAGCCAAACCTGAAGTGGAGGAATAATGTGATGCTTCTGCTAAGAAAGTTTTGAAACTGGCTTACAAAATCTTCCGGAAAAAAGTATGAGGAGCTTGACCTGGATTAGCTTTTCAACAAGCTTAGAGTCCCCCGACCGGTTCAATTAGAAGTTGGAGGTCACAGGGAAGTAGTCGTTGATGAGTTTATTCAAGATCCTAACCCCACTCAACTTGGACTGACCACGTCCCCTTTTACAACTCCGACCTTCAGCACCATTTCATCATCTCCGAGGGAAGCCTAATTCTTATTTCCTTTGAACTTTCAAAAAACAAGTTGTAAATAATTAACTCTTTTACTATTAATGGAAGAACTTTGATTAATATTACTTTGCTTTTGCTTTCTTTACGCCGAAACGATGTTTTTTCAAAGTTCCTTTTGTTGCATGATCAAATAATTTGTTGAAGCGGCCTGAACTTATTTTTATCCAAATTAAGGTAGCAATAATTTGCGTACTCGATTTTTTTGAGTAAAAGTAAGACTTATTGGCTCATATATTGCTTGTCTTGAACTGAGGTAGGTTGACGATTTCTTTAAAATGGAAATAAAGAAAACTGTTACCATTTGAACCGAATTGATGTCAAGGTTGCATTCGTGATAATTACTTGAATTAGTTTTGATTGTTTGATATGAACTGATGTTAAATCTTTTTATAATAATTTTTTAAAACAAGGAATACATTCAATGCTTATTGTTTTATTTGAACTGAGATCAGACTTTTTTACAATAATTTTTTAAGCGAGATTAGAATTTATCAATCTTTTAGATGCTGTTGTTTGATTTGAACTAAGTTCAGAACTGTTTATGACAACCCAACAACGATGTAGCCAAACGATCACTGTACGATTTGAGCTGAGGTAAGAGCTTTTTAAGCAATAACCCTTTGAATCTTCAAGAAAAATATCTCTTCAGCTTCTCTATGTTCTATAGCTTCTTGACCTTTTTCCCATCTGGTGTTATAACTTATAAACCCTGGGTTTGACAATGCTAATCACCTTATATGGCCTTTCCTAGTTAGCTCCTAAGGTTTCTTCACCGGTATCCTGGTATTTTGTGTAACTCGTCGCAACACTAAATCTCTTTCTTGAAAAACTCTTGAGCAAACTCTCCTTTTATAGTATTTAGCAACCTGCTGTTAATAGGCAGCTGTCCTAATTAACGTCTGATCTCTTTTTCTTCTAATAAATTCAAGCCCAATTCCATTAACTTATTGTTCTTAAGTTCATCAAAGTGTTTTACTCTAAACGACAGTGTCTCGATTTCTACTGATATTATCGCTTTAGAACCAAAGGCTAGAAAATAGGATGTTTTGCCAATCATCATTCTTATCGTCATTTGATAGGTCTAAAGAACTTGAGGTAATTCATCTAACCATATTCTTTTTTTATCATCAAGTCACTTCTTTAATGCCTTCTTGATAATCTTATTCACCACTTCAACTTATCCATTTGTTTTGGGATGAGCAGGAGATATGAACCTGAGGTCAAAATTTAGGTCAACATAAACCTCCTCAAAACTTGCATTATTAAACTGTTTGCCGTTGTCGATTATTAATATGTGGGAGATCCTAAATTGATAGATTCTGTTTTCCCTCTATGAAATGGTATTTTTCTCCGTTATGGTAGCAGCAGCTTTACTTCTACCCCATTTTGTAAAATAGTCGATAGCGACTATCGCATACCTTATCTGAGCAAGTCGTAATGGTAATGGTCCGATCAAATTTAGTCTCTACTAAGTAAAAGGCTACAGACTAAGTAAAGGGGTGAGTTGTTTAGAGGGTTGTTTTGAGATGTCTTCATGAAACTGACAACTTGGGCAGGATTATACTATCTTTGTTGCATTTTGGTGCAATGTTGGCCAATAATACCCTTGACACAAAACACAATATACCAATGACTTATTTTCTCCATGGTTGCCACAGCTGCCAATGTGAACTTCTCTGAGCACGTAATTTGCATTTTTCTCATTGACATAACGTAAGTAGGGTAAACGAAATCCTCGCTTGTACAATACTCTGTCAATCATTGAATATCGTGAGGATATGTTCTTAATTCTTTTGACCTCTTCCTTATCTTCTAGCAACTTCCCTTCGAGAATGTATTCTCAAATTGAATGCATCCAAGTTAGAACTTGATACGTCATGTTAATTTGTTCAGCTTCCACCTTTTGTGTATCCCACTTTTTTTTTGACATGGCACTTCCATCGAGATTGTTGTTGGAAACTTTCCTTGTAATGTTTAAGTTAACTTGGTTAAAGCATCCACCTTGGTATCCTCTTATTGTAGGATTTGTGTTATTACCACCTTTTTAAAACACTTCATTGATTCGGCGACTTTGTTCAGATAGGCGTGCATACGTTCACTTTTTACTTGAAATTTGCTAGAAACTTAGTTTACCACTAATTGTGAATCTCTTTTTACTTTGAGATATTCCACTCCAATTGACAAGACTAAACCAAGTCCCACCGATAGAACTTCGTATTATGCTTCATTGTTTGTCACTTTGAAATCAAAACACAGGGCATAGGCTAACTCTTTATCCCCTAGTTTGACCAGGATTATGCTAACTTCTCCACTTTGAGCATTTGATGCCCTGTCCATATATAGATGCCAGAATCTAGAGTTCCCATATTCTTCTCCTGTTATCTGTTTAGTCAAAATGCAAGGCAATTGGATGCCATTAATTTCTATTCTTGCTATATGGCTCTGAGCAAGTTCTCCCCTTAACTCCGTACTTCCAACCTCCTAAGATGTTGTTGGTTCTACTACCTCTCGTACCATCATCCCTTCTAAGACTAACCTTTCGAAAATGAAATCGACTAGTGCTTGAGCCTTAATAACTTTGCGGGGTTGATAATTTATATCAAATTCGTTGAGCTCAACCGACCACTTGACCTTTTTTTTTTAGAGATCTGGTTTATGCAATATTTGCCGCAAAAACTGATCGGTGAGGATTACTATTGTGTGTGCTTGAAAGTACAGTCGTAACTTTCGTGCCACGACCACCAATGCAAGGGCAACTTCTCTGGGTATAGTCTACAACTTAGAATTTTATCATCGTGGTTTTCTGATACGATATATCTTTCATCATCAGTGGCAGCTGAACTAAAACCAACGGAAGGACATATGAGTCCACAAATTCATATAGAGTGGTGTCCCTGGGTCCTACCCTTAAATTCTCAATTCTTAAGGAGTCTATAGTCTCCTTGGATATTATATCGGTTGAGCTTTTTGTATCCACCAAAATCCTGTTAATCTTAGTTGAACTGATATCGAGAGTTATTACCAATGCATTATCATGGGGGTAGCTAACCCTTGCCTTATCCTTATCAGTGAACATGATCAGAATTGACATCAAACGAAGTTTTTTTCCAGCTCTGACACTCATCATGTAATAGTCCGCGGAGTGTTTGTTAATGAATACTTCGAGTAATTTTTTCTTGCATCATTGAAGTTACCTGCCAACATCAGTTCTCCTGAAATCACAATGCTTCTACAGACTAAATCTTTGAATTTCATCCTCCTGTGTTCAAAGCCTTCTCCTGCTTTGTATGTTCTCGCTCTGTATCGATCCAGGTAATTATTTGCATAAAGATTTCCACTTGCTCCCTCAAATCTAGACATTGATCCGTTATGTGCTCGTGGTCCTGATGAAACACACAATTTTTTTCCTTGTTATGAACATTTGATGCTGACCTTAAGAGGTGGGGTTTAGGTAACAAACGCAAATCCTTAATCTCCTTATATATCACCAATAGAGGGGTGTTCAGCTCTGTGAATTTTCTTCTATCTTGCACTAGAGCAACTCATTTAACTTGTTCTTTTGGTGGGGGATGTGACTCCTTTTGTTGCTTCGTTCTTCCTTCATATTTCAAGAGTTGAAATTCGTGGCCTTGCCTCTGTTCGGATTTATCACCATATCGCGGTCATCAAAAGTCTTCCCCTCTTCTTGTAAAAGGTTTGGGATCGAGTCGCTGTGGGCTTCTTCCGTTCTTCTTATCTTTGGGTCTCAACCTTTGCTCCCTGTCCCTAGATTCCTTTAACTTCTCTTTCTTCTTTTTTAGTTATATCCAATCTTCTATCTTAATTTCTTCAAAGACCTCCTTTTGAGCTTCCTTATACATAGTTACGGTTCGCTTGTGGATAACGAACTATCCCTTGTTTATTCTTACCCCTTTCTTGAGCCATTCTAATGCCAAGGGATATAAAAAAGCTCTTGCCTCCATGACCCCTCATAGTATCTCTCTATGAAATTCTTCAATGTTTCATCCCTTTCTTACTCTATTAGTAATAATGAACTGAGGTTTTTTGCATAGCTACCGCTCTTCTAAACTCATTAACAAATTGCCCGCAAAGTTGATCAAAGCTCTTCACGTTTTCTAACCTCAAATTCTTATACCATTGTCTTACTTTCCTTTCCAAGATCAAGCAGAACGGGCGGCATATCTGCAGCTCCGTTAAACCTTGTATCATCATCATCTCCTTGAAAAGATCGATGTACAATGTTAAGTTCGTCTTTCTCGTATACGGTGGGATTTGAGGCGTCTTAAATTTTTGGAAGAGAACTAAATCTTGTATTTCCTTAAAAAATGAGGACTTTAATTAAAGTTCTATTCCTTCTAATAGGTTTTCATCTTGCTGTCAATCCTTTTCTCTGTAGGCCTATAATTCTTTAGTAAGCTCTTGAATCCTTTCTTCCATCTCTCTACTGCTTACTACCTAATCAGCGGTAGGCGTAACTTGGTCTAGCGTTTTTTCTGCGATGGTTTTATCTCCATCCTTCTTGCGCTTCTGATTCAAGTAGGTTTTCATGTCCATTGAACCCATACTTTGTTCGGGTCTTCTTTTACCCTAACTTCGTTCATGCTGATTAGGGTTCGGTCTCTAATCAGGCTTTTTTATATCGCAGAAGGGGGTTTCTTCATTACAGCCTTCATGCGCCAGCCTCCCTCCTCTAACCTTCTCCTACCTCTCTTTATTTTGTTCTTGCTAATTACTCTCCAATTTCTTAGGGGATGATCTTTTGTGATGGATTATTGGCGAGGTGACACATTCTTCGTTCTCTAGTAATCCCAACTTCATCAGATTCCGTCCACCGATGACATCTTCTTGAATCATTCTTTTAAATTCTCGATTTCACTCTCCATTATTCTCACTTTATTTTCCAAAACCTTTACCCATTTGTCCTTCTCTAGGTACCTTAGCTCCCTTTCCCACAATTGCTATGCAAGTTAAATTACGTCTACGTGTCCTTCATGCATCGTCATTCGCCCTTGAGACAGCTGCAGTGAGGCAGGCGGGATGTTGAAGTCTAATAAATCTTCTTCACGAATTTTTTCTATTGGTAGCCTCTTGGCAACTATTTGATCCTTAATCATTGCCATAGCTTTTTGATCATTTTCCCACAAACGATGCCAACTGTTGATACCGAAATTAAGGGTTTTCAATATCACTTAGTAAACTCTCTTCGCTTACAAGAAAAACTTTATTGCCTTAGTCATATGATTTTATGAATTACTCTACATGGGTAGGGCATGGTATATATACTATTGGTATCCTTGCTCTATTAGTATTAGGAATGAATCCTATTAAATATATTCCTAATTAGAATTCCAAAATTAAATTAGTTTTCCATTTTCACAAGGATCCTAATGAACAATGATTCCCTTGGGCCTCCAACACTAGCTTGACTTCCCTGAATAGGCATGATCTAAGCAGGATCCCTTTTGAGCCGAATTCAGCAGAACACACCATGACTAACTAATTATTAGACCTGTTAACATGAAACTCATTAATTTTATGAGCTTGGAACTATCTTCTCAGACAAATATAATTAATCTATAAACTATTTCACTGAGAACAAAATTATGATAAAAATTTATTAGGTGACTGTAATTAGAAAAAAAAGGGGCGCAGGTAATATGGTAGGCCCATAATTTCATGGATTAGCTTGGTATCAAATAACTTATATGAGTTGGTAATACCCAACCCAATCCATCCCAATGCAAATTTTGAAATGGGTTCGACAAATTAAATCAAACCTAAAATAATTTATAAACCTAACCCCAATCAGCTTGGGTTTGATTTTCTTTAAGGGTTAAATTCTAGGCTTCTATTTTTATTTTTTTTAATATTACATTTTATGTGTACATTCTACTAATAATATATATTCATATATTAGACATCTATTGAGTGTAGATAGATATTATTATTGTACATTCAAAAAATCTATCCGTATATAAATCAAAGGGAGTATACCTACGAAAGTTAAAAAAAAAATCTATCTATAAGAACTAGGAGAATCCACACTTTACAAAGTGTAAACTTAAATTCCTATCAAGGATAGGGATCCTTTACCATCAATATTACGGCCTAGATAATATTTTTTAAAACTATCATTTTATGAAAAAAAAAAAAAAAGAAAGAGTATGATTCATGAAAGCTCGTATGTAGATAATAAAATATTTTTAATTAAGAAAGAAATATCCAAATATAATTAAAACTCACATTCACTTATGATTTCAAGTTCAAGATCACAATTTCCAATTTATTATTGATGGTTATTTTTACCTTTTTCTCCTAATTCAAATGAGTTTATAAGGTTAATTACGAATAAAGTCAAAAAACACTTTCTTTTGTTTAGACAAAACTCAGGGAGAATACCCAATTTTTCTATGTTATTTGATTTAATACCCAGATACCCCCCTCTTATTTTTATAATATCCCGAATCTTCCTTCTGTTAATTGATAGGTTTAAGTATAATAACATGCGAATTTCTAAAATTTAGCATATTAACATAAATAGTTTTAATAATTTTAAAAATATTTATAAAAATTTTAATTTATTAAAAAATAACAATTATACCCTTATATAATATTAATTAGCTAAAAAATTATTTTCAACTCTTAATTGAAAATAAATATTAAAATAATAATATATTTTATTTTTTATAACATATTAATAACTAATTTTTAAATTATCTTTTAAATATAAATTTATTTAAACTTTAAATTTTTTTTTCAATATGATATTCATAAATTGAAAGATCAATTTTATAATTTAAAAAGTAAAAAAAAATATTATTATTTTTTTTTATTTTAAAATTATAAAATTGATCTTTCAATTTTATTTAATATTTAGATAAATTTATTATGTATAAAAAAATTTAAAATTGAGATAAATTTTTATTTATAATATTTTATTTAATTTTTAATATAAAAATATTATTTATATTGACTAACACATATGAAGAATAATATATCTAAAGAAAAAAAAATCATATCATTACTGTTACATATACAAATTTATCTATATAAATTGATATGATAATGTGTTAAAAATATTACTATATATTTTACATTTTCATAAAAACTTTTAATTTGAAATATTTGTTAGTTGTGGAATCCATTCTTTTAGTTTAAAATATCTTTTTTGTTTTAGTTATTAAACTCATTATTGTTTCAAATTCTGAAAAAGAATTAATGATATGTGAATCCTTAAAATTTGATTCATTAACCTGATTAATATTGATTTTTTATTATATTGTAAAATAAATAAACTTTATATTTATATTATAATATATTAATAAATATTTAGTTATCAATTTGTTATAAAATAAAATATATAATTATTTTAA
Organism: Azadirachta indica; assembly: GCA_022749755.1. Taxonomy (NCBI): domain Eukaryota; kingdom Viridiplantae; phylum Streptophyta; class Magnoliopsida; order Sapindales; family Meliaceae; genus Azadirachta; species Azadirachta indica. The sequence goes on along the minus strand of CM040447.1, from coordinate 13,364,737 downwards.
TATTTATTTTCAATTAGAAGTTAAAAATACTCATAAAAGGCTCAATTTATTAAAAAAAGTAATGATTATATTCTTAGTTAATAGTAGTTAGCTAAATAAATAAATAAAATAATAAATGTATGATTTCTTTCATTTATTTTCTAATGCATATGTGATATTGAATTGTTAATATATTGTAAAATTTTATTATTATATTATAGTACAATAATTATGATTATATATAATTACAAGTATTGTATTATAATATTTTATTTATAAATTAATATTTATTTATGAATTATAAATATTGTATTATATTAATATCTTTTATTTATATATTAGTATTTATTTATGATTTGTTTATAATATTGATAAATATTTAGTTATTAATGTGTTATAAAACAAAATATATTATTATTTTAATATTTACTTTCAATTAGGAGTTAAAAATAATTTTTTAGCTAACTAATATTATATAAGGGTATTATTATTATTTTTTAATAAATTAAAATTTTTATGAGTATTTTTAAAATTATTGACACTATTTAAGTTAATAGCCTAAACTTTAAAAACTCATATGCTATTATATTTAACCCTGACAACTAATAGAAGAAAAATTCAAGATATTATAAAAATAAGAGTAAATAACAAGGGGGAATCGGGCATTCTCCTCAAAACTCATGTTCATAAGTAATTTTTGTGTAAGTGGAATAATTTTGGCTATGAAAGCAATAGAGAATAAAAGGCTGTCTAAAACTTAAAATGGGTCCATAGTAATTTATCTTGAACAAATTAGGACATAGTTTGTTCCGTATTAACAATTTAATTTTTTTAGCGATACCATTCGTGAGAGGGATAATGAAACAAAGGACAGGGACTAAATTGTTAATCTTAATAAACTTATGTCTTTTTTTGTTGTTTTACTAAAGTTTAGGGATAAAAGTGCTGTTTGCCAATTCAAAAATAGCCCTTAATTTTTAGCTGTCTTGCCAAATTTCCCAATAAATTGACTCGTTCGGAAATAAAGAAACTTTTCCAAAAGGTTTAACGGTAAAGTTCTCTTAACGGTCCAGGAGAATTCAAATTTGAACATTCTCAAAACCCCCACGCAGCGAAAAACACAGATACCATTTCCTCTTCGTCTTCTACACTTACAGCAAGGAAAAAGAAAAAGTTCTAATCTAACTGAATCTAGAACACTCACAACTGTAGTCTTCATGGAAAATAGTCAATTCAACACTTTTCTCCCAGTCCCAGAAACCCTAATTTCAGATAAGGCCTTTGATTGGGAAAAAGATGTTAACTTGAATCAAGAAAACACAGCTTCTGCCACGGAAGAAGGTCAAAATAAAGAGTCTTTTGTTGATTTGATGCTTTGTGACTCTAATTCAAGGCTGATTCCTCGTGGGTTTAGGAGATCTAATTGCACAGGTTAGTCTTTACTATAAGTTCTGTTTTATGATACAAGATCTGTATTTGTATATTTCTGGGATAATGCTGGAAAAAAATATAAGCATCTTTCTTGTTTTAAATATTTCACTGCTAGGAATCGAGAAAATAAGAAACTTCTAATAGGAATTATTTTGTTGTCTTTCTTGGTCTATAATTATAGGAAATACAAGGAGAAGAAAAAAGATGAAAATATAAGAATTCATCAGAATCTTGTTGTCCTTTATTTTGAAAATAGGCTGGGGTTCTTGTGATTTTTAGCTATATATTTTAAATATGAAATCATAAATATTTCATGGTATATATTTTTGCCAAGTTCATAAGTTATACTAGTTTTTCCGTGTGTGTATTGTGAAATTTACTGGTTCCCTTTCATTTGTTCATGTCATGAAACAAGTTGTCTGTCTTATTATTTTGTGAATGTCATACATACATCTGTTGATGATGGTCGTGTGGTGTACAGTGCTAGATTCTCAATTTGTCCCTATTAGAAACAAATGGGAGATAAAAATTGGGTTAAAACTTTCTAATTGACTTGAATTACGGATAATTCATCATGCTGCACTACTTTTTTGAACCAGATGAACTCGTCATTTTTGTAAATGCGGGAGGTGAGGCCTTTGCTGAAGTAGATTCCAGCATGCAATTTTTGGGTGATACCTATTTCGAAGGAGGAAATGTTTTACGAACAGATGAGCATATATGCGATGGTGGAGATTACCCCTTCATATATCAGTCGGCAAGGTTGGGGAATTTTTGTTATCACTTCAATGATATTCCTCCTGGGGACTATCTTGTTGATCTTCATTTTGCGGAGATCATAAACACAAATGGACCTAAGGGAATAAGAGTATTCAATGTGTTTGTTCAGGAAGAGAAGGTAAGTCATCATGTATAAAGCCATTTGCTGAGATTATATATCCTTTCCTTTTCTTTGCTTTTCTCTACTTGAGGTTCTATAATTTGGAGTAATTGCAGGTTGTATCAGATTTTGATATTTTCTCCATTGTTGGAGCCAATAAACCTTTGCAATTAGTTGACATAAGGGTCTCTTTAAAGGAGGAAGAAGCAATGCTGGTAAGATTTGAAGGGGTCACTGGAAGCCCAGCAGTTAATGCAATTTGCATAAGGAGACCAAAGGTGTCAGGTACTATTGGTTTTACTTTCTTGTTTGATTCATCATTTAGAAACATCAGTATGTATACGTACATGTGAAAGCAACTTCAAATTTATCTTACCTGCATGTTCGGTACAGTTCCTCGGATTTCACATGAATATCTAAAATGTAACAACTGCGCTGCTGAGATAGAAGTGTCATCAGCTCAGGTTAGCTGCAACTCATATGAAGAATTACAACTTTGAGTTTTAAATTATTGCTTATTGGGTATTGTCTTTCATGGTGAATAGAAGAAGCTTATGAGAATGAAAGCTACAGACAAGTATGAGAAGAAGATACAAGAACTCACCAAACAGTGCCAGCTTAAGACAAATGAATGCCATGAAGCATGGATGTCACTAACTGCAGCAAATGAGCAGTTGGAGAAGGTTAGGATGGAACTTGACAACAAAACCTTTCGAACACTGACTCTAGGTAATTATTATTGCACTTTTTTTTTTCTTATATCTTTTTCATGAAATGGATTCCATTGGAGGTAGGATCATTTTTTTAGCTTATGGATTCAAATTAGGGGTTGTACAATTTGTACATAACTTTTTTGTATTTATATCTATGATGTAACATGCTCAAACTAGAAGACTTGGTGAATAAGTTGCTTACTCATTAATCATTTTCAATTTCATGAAGGTTTGATGGTATTTCAATTGAGTTTGTCCATGATGGAACTATCAACTTGACATTGTTTTAGCTTAACTTGGATACTGTGCTCCTTATAGGTCGGAATGTTTCTGATTTTGTTCCATTTTTCCTGTTAGATCAAACTGTTGGGAAACAAGCTGAAAATTTAAAGAACATTACAAGCAGGTATGAGCATGATAAAAACTATTGGGCAGCTGCACTCAATGATTTGCAAGAGAAAGTAAAGGTAAATTATGATAATTTTTCTGGATCACATATCAAAATTTTCCTTAATACATTACACTATTTGGTCATCATAGATTCTGACCATGCAAGTTTATAACCAATTTGTATGCAGATGATGAAGGAAGAACATTCTCAACTCACTCGTGAAGCACATGAATGTGCTGAGTCAATACCTGAGTTGAGTAAAATGGTTATTGGGGTTCAGGCATTGGGTAGGTTTGAATTACACGCTTAGTCAGTTGTGCAGACTTAACCTTTGTTTTGTCTACACTCATGGATTCACTGTGCAGTTGCGCAGTGTGAGGAATTTAAAGTGAAGTACAGTGAGGAGCAAGCAAAGAGAAAACAGCTTTATAACCAAATTCAGGAAACAAGAGGCATGTTTTTCTCCCCTGTCAAGCAATTTAATGATGCGTCTGCTGCAGTATATGTCAAGAATATTAACTCAGAAGCACTTATATACATATTTGGTAACAGGGAATATCAGGGTTTTCTGCCGGTGCCGGCCATTAGGTAAGGAGGAGATATCAGCTGGCTGTGCGACCATTGTAGACTTCAATACAGCAAAAGATGGAGATCTTGGGGTTGTAATCAATAGTTCCACCAGAAAGACTTTCAAGTTTGACCGAGTTTTCACACCTACAGATGGTCAAGGTATTTATATGTTACAATCAGTTGACTCATACGATATAAGTCTTTAAAGTGGAAGAATTATATCTTCAGCCAGAGTATTTGTTTTGCTTCAACAGTTGATGTGTTTGTGGATGCTTCCCCATTGGTGACTTCAGTGCTAGATGGCTACAATGTTTGTATATTCGCTTATGGGCAAACAGGAACAGGGAAGACATTTACAATGGAGGGTACTGAGCAGAATAGAGGAGTCAATTATAGGACTCTTGAGCAATTGTTTGAAATTGCCAAGGAAAGAAGTGACACTTACAGTTACAACATATCTGTTAGTGTACTTGAAGTCTACAATGAGCAGATCAGAGACCTGTTGGCTACATCACCTACATCAAAGAAGTAAAATTTCTATTTCTTTCATTATTTTGGTACTCATTCAAAAAAAACTTGAAACTCAGCCAGTAAACATTGGGAAGCATACTTGAACAGCATAAAGCCCAGTGTAGTAGACCCAAAGCTGACTTGACTAGAAAATAGAAAATTGTCTGGCAACAAAATTCCTAATTAATTATTGTTTTGGCATTTCTAGGTTGGAGATAAAGCAATCTTCTGAAGGGTCTCCACATGTTCCGGGGATTGTTGAGGCCAATGTTGATAGCATTAGGGAAGCCTGGAATGTACTGCAGACCGGAAGCAATGCAAGAGCTGTTGGATCCAACAATGTGAATGAGCATAGCAGCCGATCTCACTGGTACTTAGCTCCACTTCTTTTTCATCAATTTTCATAAAAGTACAATTTTTTTTCTTGTGCTTATGTATTTTCTCATTACCGATTGATCCTGGTAATTGTGACATTTTTCAATCAGCATGCTTTGTATAATGGTAAGAGCAAAGAACTTAATTAGTGGCGAATGCACCAAGAGCAAGCTTTGGCTTGTGGATTTGGCAGGCAGTGAGAGACTTACTAGAACTGATGTGCAAGGAGAGCGACTCAAGGAAGCTCAAAATATTAACAGATCCCTTTCAGCTCTGGGAGATGTCATATATGCTTTGGGAACTAAAAGTAGTCACATTCCATACAGGTCTGCATTTCATCATGCTTTGCATATGCATCATTATATAAGAACCCATGTTTGATCTCAATAACGTCTGTTTTTGGTTTCAGGAACTCTAAGCTGACACATCTACTGCAAGATTCATTAGGTAGATGTCATCCAGAGTGTGTTTTGACTTCATAAGAGAGTCTGTTTTTGCTTGGTTAGTCACTCATAGTAATATCAAATTACATATGTCGCAGGTGGTGACTCCAAAACTTTGATGTTTGTGCAAATTAGCCCTTCAGAACAGGACATGAGTGAGACTTTGAGTTCATTAAATTTTGCAACTCGAGTTCGAGGGGTTGAGTTAGGTCCCGCAAGGAAGCAGGTGGATACAAATGAGCTTCAAAAGATGAAAGTGATGGTAGGTCTCAAGATTTATAAGATGTATCCTTCCTATTATCATTTCCTTCTCTAGCAATGATGGTTTGATTTTAATGGTTATTATTTGTCTTCTTGTAAAGCTTGAAAAAGCAAGGCAGGAATCCAGATCCAAAGAAGAATCTTTAAGGAAGCTAGAAGAGAACTTACAGAACCTGGAGAATAGAGCTAAAGGGAAGGACCAAATTTACAAAAACCAGCAAGAAAAGATTAAAGAACTTGAAGGCCAGCTTGTACTCAAGTCAAATTTGCACAGCCAATCAGAGAAGCAAGTCTCGCAACTTTCAGATAGACTGAAGGGAAGAGAAGAGCTTTGCAGTAGTCTTCAAATAAAGGTTGGTTTTCACTGGAATCATAACCAATATTTTGCAAATTCATGGCTGACCACAATCTGTTTTCTGCCAAAGGTCAAAGAACTCGAAAACAAGCTTAGAGACCGACAGCAGTCAGAATCTGCAATTTGCCAACAAAAGGTTCTGCATCAGACTTTACATCATAATATTATTTTAAAAATGAAAAATCCTTCTTTTCTACATTTCTCTTTGATCATTCACTTGCTTGGAGATTACTGTTTGTAGCAGGTTGACTGCAGCAATTTATGAACAAATGAAAAGAATTCCTTAAAACTTTTCAGGATTGACTTATATTGCTTTCTATCTAGTAGAAGACATTGATGTTAAAGCAAATCTCAATAGATTCTTGTTTGACTTCAAACAGGTCACAGATCTTGAGAGTAAGCTGAAAGAGCAAGAGCAAGAGTCTGAATCTCATTCCCTTTTCCTTCAACAGAAGGTTGTCAAGATTTACTTTGACATTTTTTTGAACAAATGGGAAGTTGATAAGCTATATTGATCTATCTTTTTACCGTTTCTTCTTCAGATTAAGGAGCTAGAGAGGAAACTGAAAGACCAGGAACGACAGAATTCAGAGACACTAATTCTTCGTCACCAGGTCATTATTCATTTATGTTCCTCTTCAAAAACGTTTATGCAGAAAATTTCTCAAACAAGTATATTGATGACTTTTGCATTTGTTTCTGGTGTCTAGCAGCATATTATAATGTTTGAAACTATATAAATAGTTTAAGGGTCAGTTGTACTTTGGCTTAATTTTGAAGGCAAAACAATTGAAGTATTTGGAATACTACTTTTTCCTGACAACTAATCCCACCCATTTATATTTGACAGTTAGTGATTCCATTTTACAACACTTCAATCCCAACTGGAACGTCTTAAAATCCTGAACCATCTTTGAATTATTATATGATGTTTCTGTAAATGTTTAGAAAAATGTATCTTCCTTTCAACAACTAGAAGAAAACTAGTGAACTAAATTTTAGCTGCATTGGCTAGGCTGAATTTCTTAACAGAACATATTCCATGTATTTTGGCAGATTAAGGAGCTCGAGGATAAGTTGAAGGAGCAAGAGCAACAGTTGCAATGCAGGCTGTCTCGTGATTTTGCTGAACTTATAAAGGCCACTCCTAATGAAGGCAAAACCTGCATGAGAGATGATGAAGTCATGAGCGATATTGATCTTTGCATCCTAAGGAGTTCCAACTCAGTTAACAGGCCAATGAGTCAAGGTTCTGTATTGCCAAGAGGAAATGATTATAACCATGAAATAAGAAAGAAGAGAGATTCCAGGAGTGGAGAAACAGAGAACAAAATCCCTGTATCTACTTTGTATGGAAACAAGAAAAGAAAATCTGACCCCCCAAGAGTTGCAAGGCTAGTGAGAACAACAAAACCAGTCGCCACCACTACTACACAAGGACCTTCCATTCATAAGAGAATTAACAGAGATCCAGTTCCAGGAATGAAGGAGAGGGATAACAAGAAAAAGATTTGGTCAAGATAGTGTAATGAAATCTAACTCATCTTTTCTCTTCCATTACTTTCTTCATTGATGGAGGTACATAAGAGATAACAAGTTGTATTCTTATATTTGTTTGTTGATTCGATCAAAATGAAAGTATTTGACATCTATACCATTGTTTTTAACCCCTACTTTTGATGTTAATGTAACTTGGTTACTTGAAATCTTCTCCAAATTTTTGTACATATTATGTCGTAGTATAATTTGTTATAGCTTCTAAAACATAGTAAAATGACATAAGTTCTTATTTGTATTAACAAATTCTTGTTTAGTCATGCATTTTGAGTTTTTATCTTGTCGAGCATAAAGATTGTGAGAAATTTTATTCCTCAGTATATTTTACTTGCTTATATTTATAAAACCTACCTGAATAAAGATTAATATGTTTCTTTAAAATATTTATATTCATTACTTTCTTTTTTGCAATATATTTTTTTTTTTTTCTTTTAACAATGTCCAAGTAATTCTTTTACAATTTATTTCATTCTAATTAAACTATATAAAATAATTCTAAAATATTGAAGGAAACTAATATAAAAATATTTAACTCACACTAAATTAAATTTATTTTTATCCTAATAAATTATGTTTTTTTATTTATTTTAATTTATATTTTCTTATTGTATTCTATTTTTGTCTTAAAATCTTTATTATCATAAAAAAAGAAGAAAGAGTAACTGATGCCATTAAAAGACCATTAAATTCCATTAGATTAAGTGGACAATGTTTTTGAAACAAAATTTGTATTCAACTTTTGAAAAAAAATTTAAACTATTTCATCAATTTAAAATTATTTATTTCATTATATTGTAAAATAGTATAAATAACATTTTGTAGCCTATGTGAAGAAAAGTTAAATTAATTGGATTATGAGGTACAAATATTTATAAGTTCTTTTCATACTTTATTTTGCTATTCCAATTGAATCAATAAAACATTTATTCTATCATAATATTTATTAGACAAATCAACCTAATATACTATTCTTTCCTAATAATCAAAGAACATAATTTATTAGTTATATAGATTAAATGTGTTAGTTTAAATGAAAACAAATGTCAATAACAACACAATTCATTGCCAAGTCCTAGTACTAGTGTCTTTTACATTTATGCTTGTATTTATTAATTTCTTAAATATTTAGTTGGATATACCAATTAACATACATCATTATGTTTATATTATTTATTTTTGTATCATTAGCTGTTTTATTATTTTAAAAAAATAAATTAAATATAATATTATTATATAGAAAATCTTCATGCATAAGATGGAATTAATTAACATATTATATAACTTTAATATTTGAATATTATTACAAAATCTTAAAGGCATTGAAATTTTAATTAAAAATAGTCTTGAATTTAAATTAGCTAAAATAAATTTTAAAAACAAAAAGACCAAATAAAATAACAACAATGGAGCCCACAGTGCCGATAACATTTCTGGGCCTTGCAATGGACTAACTCAAATCTAATAAAATTATAATTTCTTTTTATGAAATTAAATGTGTCTTTGACACACATGTAATTGTAAAATTAGAGAGATTCAGAAATTATTTAAAGAGCCAATTTTTAAAAAAATTTACCAGCAAATCACAACAATTAAGGGAAATAAATTTATAATAGGTAGATGTTAATTGATTTAATTATCGATAAAATTTATTTAATTAAATTTATAATTTCAACATTTAAATAAGATTGTTGGATCATTTGCTTTTTGCACTAAAATCTTTTATATCATTTTGACAAAACCAATCTCTTCCACTTTAATAAAAAAGGAAAAAAGAGAATCCTGCTTTTGGATGATGATGAAATAACAAATTGTCAAATTAAAGGATGAATAAATTGTTTAAGTCATCATAAAATCTGATCAATTAATTAAGCATTGTAATTGTCATTGACTTTTGTGCATTTCAATTAAGAGTCAAACTTTAATTTAATTTTTTTCGGGTTTCTATTGGAAGAATTTTATGTAGGGATGGCAAAATTTCCCACAGGCCCCAAACCCACGGGATCCACCCCCAACGGGGGAGAATTTAGATAAATTTTGAAAATGGGGTGGGAAATGGGGAGAAATTAATTCCCAATTTATTAATGGGATGGGGATTGGTTTATCTCTTCCCACCCCACCCCCACCCCATTTCCCAATAAAATATAATATAAATATATTATAATTTATAAATTAAATTTTATATATGTAAACATAATTTTATATTATAATTTTTAAAATTATATATTATAATTAAATGTAATTAGTACTAAAAAAATATGGAGTCATGAATTAATGTTATAAAAAATATAATATACAAATAAAAAGTAAAAGATTAAAAATTAAAAAGACCCATATTGTGTTTCCAATAATATATTAATAATATTTTTATTTAAGTTAATTAAATTCTTATATTAGTAAAATTAATTTATAAAAATAATATAAAATGGGAAATTGATATGGGGATGGGGAACTTATTCCCCGTGTGGGGATTCTCCATCCCTATCCCATTAAATTTAATGGGGAATGAAGCGGGGAATGGGGATTAAAATAGAAAACGGGGTGGGGAATGGGGCATGCCTCCCTACCCCCACCCCGCCCCATTGCCATCCCTAATTCTATGTAATAGTATATATGCATGTACCGAAAGCTCGACTTATATTTAATGAGGCTTTTCTCTCCACCAAAATAATAATAAATCATTTATCTTTCCTAGTCCTTTTGAGGGTCCAATTAAATTTCTTAACCCTGAAGTTTTCCAAAAATGATAATAATGTACATGTATTAAAAGATCTCATTTTTAAATAATTTAAAATAGAAAATAATTATTGATATTTGAGTCAAAATTCTGTTTTTTTATAATTAATATAGCTTTCGTCGAAGTAATATATTATGATTTAATAATTAGTTATTACAATATAAATATATAAAATTAGAGTTGATTAAAGTTTTATATCACATTTCACATCATTAGTGATAGTGAGATTGAATTGAATTGTAAACCCTAAGTATTTTTAGAGGTGTTTTGAACTAAAAAATTTAAAAATAAATGAAGCAACTATATCTAGTCGGTTAAGGGCATAGTAGAAAATTCAACGAAGCAAAAACAGTTTATTCTATTATTTACAGAATAGTATGATAGGTGAGGTGGTTGGAGGAGCAATGAGTATTTGTAGAAGATGAAGAACACGTAGCTGAAAACCCAAACGGAGAAAAAGATAAAAAGAAGAAATGATGAAAGGTGTGGGAAGGAGGAGGCTGGGAAGCAGTTATTTTTGAAACCCAAGAAAGAAAGACTAGAAAGAAGCCAAAAACAGTGATGATATCTCTAAACATTTTTCTCGTTTCAGTGGGGTTCAGTTGTCTCTCCATTGTTTTAACACGTAATCCCCCAACCCACCCAACCCAACACAATACAACACCACACCACCCAACCAAATCTTATTCTCTAACACTATCAAACAAATGTTATTATTTGATTATGACGTTTTTTTTTTTTTTTTTTTTTACAATTTAGTTAGGCAAAGTTTCACTGCACTGGATCAAATTTAGAGTCTGTTTAATATGATTTATAAGTAATATTTTTTAATAAAAATTTATTAATTATTCAAATAAATATATATTTTTAATGTTATATTATGAAAATATAATGTTAAATTTTAAAAGAAGATTATTTTTGATAACTTGACATTTTGTAATAAGCTTAAAAAAATCTACTCGAAAGTTCAAAACTCTTCAATATCCTTAAAATCTTTTGTCTAATGACAACTAAATGACAAAAAAAATAATAATAACGATAAAAGAACTTTTAACTTAAAAAGAAAAAAAATACTTTTCATCTATTCAAAAGCCATACCAAATAAGCATTTAATGGTCTTTTAAAATAGAAGAAAGTGGATTTTGTGTGGTAGACTAGTTGCATTGTAATATGAGTCTTACGTTATTTCTAGTTTTGATATGGAGGAGGGTGTAGAAAAGTTGGGTTAGGAGGGGAAGCAGGAGAAGGAAGCCCATTAGGTCATGAGCTTCTCGCAGGTTGGTAAGTTATGTTGTGTAATGACAGTTGACAGAAAACACTAGTAGTAGTGGTAGTAGTAGCAGTCTAACAAAAGTTTTCTCCCAGTGAGTCTTATCACGTTAATCACGCTACTTCATGTCTTCTTCACCCAACCAAAATTGCTCTCTCTCTCTCTCTCTCTCTCTCTCACATATCAGAGTCAAAGGGCTAATATATTAATTATTTTACCAAAATAAAAAAGGAAAAAGAGAACTATGGAAGAATATATAAAAATAAATATATAAATGATTGCCAAGGTTTTAAAGAGCTTCTGTGTACATAAACTAAATTTAATGAATTTGTATGTAGAAAGATAGAGAGAAGAGAAAAGGTATATATGGAGCAAATTAAAAGCAACTTATTGAAATATGGGGGGACCTATAAGCCATGCAAATTAAAGAGTATATAGAATGTTGCATATATTATATTATATATATGCTTAAAAGTATAGAGTTATAGCACATATACATGTATATATATTAAATGCTTTGCTGTAGAATATGTTAGCTTTCTGCGGTGGATGATCTGTAGTGTAGGCTAAAGGAGAGGTGAAAGAGAGGCTTGCTTTGTTCCAGGCTGTAAAAAAGCAGTAGGGGGTGCAACTGTTGAAGCTTTAATTAGGGGTGTTATTAATTAGGCTAATTGTTTTAGGGACAAGAGTGTTTAAGAACTTGTTGCTCCAAATCTTGCATGGACAAAGCTTGAATAAGAGTACAACATCCTTGCGATGAGAAAAAGGTGAAGTTGTGTTCTTAAATATTGTAATTAAAAGCATATCGCTGTATTTTAAATTCTAGAACAGTAGTGGGAGGAACGTTATTTGGTGATTAACAGAGATTAAGTAGATGGGTTGTTGTAATTGTAATGAAATTAAGGAAATGAGATTAGTGTTAATCGTTTTCAACAGGGTGGGACCTTTGGTTTGGGAAAGCAATGAATAAAGGCAGTGAAGGAAAAGCAAAGCTTTTTATCGTTTTACTAACCAGAAAAAAACAGAGAAATTAAACAATGTGATACTTAGTAGCAATTAGCACGGAGGTGCTCACTCTCCAAGACAATAAAAAAGTGACAGTAAAAACATTTTTGCAACACAAAACAAAGAGCCCTAAGCCTCAGATGCCATATCTCTCTTTCTCTTTCCCATTCATTCAAATGTTGACAGTCTTTCATTCAATACACTTTCAAACCACCACTTTTTCAGACACCACCAAATCACACCACACTGCAACTCATTATTATGAAGAGCCCTAGGCAGGCACAGACCGAAAAAGAGAGGGGGAGAGAGCAAGCAAAGCAAAGGCTAGGCTTAACGCTGCAGGCCTAAGCAGCCAACGCCTCATCCGGCTACTGATATTGAATTTTTTCGTATACACGGTGATTGTATGTGAGATTGTGCTGTAACTTAGGAGCCTGAGACTCGGTTCTCTGATATATATATATATATATATAGAGAGAGAGAGAGAGAGACAGAGAGAGAGAGAGAGAGCTTGACAGTGAGCTTTGGATGCGGACTGAACATAGAACGAATCAAAGATATGCTATTAAATCCATTTAACAATAATCCAAATACATCACAGATCCCAAAGAGATTGAGAAGATACAACAAATAACATTCGTATCAAACCCTTGGTTCAATGAGAAAGCAGCAGACTTCAAAATCATACATACAATCTACCTTTACGCTTGAAAAAAAATAGAGAGAAAAAAAGTTGCAAATCGCCGGTGGTTATCACTCCCATCTAAAACTAGCCTTTTATTGTTTGTTACCATAATCAGAAATAGTCCTGCTGCTCCTACATCTTCGTAGGAGCATACAAAAGTAAATAGCTATATCTATATATATATATATATATAAAACAGACAACATAAGCAACATAAACAATTGGGCGACATGAACAGATAATTAGACTATCGTTCAACATCTTAATTAATTAACAAAACAAAAAGCACTATCTGATTGTTTCTTCCCAACTTATACATGTACCCAATTAAACAAGAACAAACATATACCTAAATGGGTTTACATAATGTTACCATAGTTGCTCTATTTGTTATATCTCTTGACATTGATATGCTCCAAATCTAGGGTAAAGCACTATATCGATGCAAATCACCCCATGCTTGAACACCATTCCAGTTGCTTGTGTTGTCATTGCCGTGACTGCTGCTGTTCGTCGGAGTGGCGGCGGTCACTGGTGCGTAGGAATTCCCAAAGAACCACTCAGTTGCAGGCTCACCACTTGCTCCCTCTTTTCTTAAATTCCCAACCGCAGAGACTTCTGGTTTTGGGATCTCCAGATTTTGAAACAAAATGGGCTGTGGTTTCTGTGTCTGGCTCTCTAGATGAACTGAAGAAACATTACTACTGTCTTTTTGATTCTCCCTTCCAAACAACATAGCCAGTCTTTGCTGCTGCAATCTCCAGTGCAAATCTTGGTTTATAGAACTCAAGGACTCAATTGAAGATGCAAGACTGCTGTTAACATTTAAGGAACCCATTTCTTGAATTGCACCGCTGAAGCTATTAGTAACAGAAGAAAGTGGATAATTAAACCCCATCAAATTATTACCAGAGCTAGCAGATGGATCAAGACTGAAACAGGAGGGACTGGTACTATCTCCAAATGAAGAAAACTGGCTACAGATACCAGTTGGTGGAGGATTAAGCCGGGGAAATGATAACCCACCAAGCTGAAAATCCATAGCTGGAGAGATACCATGAAAGAACTTCAGACCACCGATCTCCGAAGTTGAACCAGAATCCTTTGAGTCAGCAGAAAGTCTCGAAGATGACTTTATCTTCTTGTTCTTGCGACAACCACCTCCAATCGGAACGTTGCGTAAAGCCCCTCCTTTAGTCCAGTATCTCCTACAAGTCTTGCAAAAATGCCTTGGTTGTGTAAGACTGTAGTTGTTGTAATAGCAGAATTTTGTATTCAGCGAGTCGCATCTGGGGCACTTGAGGGCTTGCTCTTGTGGCCTTGTTGAAGCTGTTTTTCGGTTACCAGGATTTTGGTTTTCATCTTTGCTCACTGGTTTTGCGAGAAGATTATCAGAGGACATCATGAGTGGCTCTCTGGAGATCAAACTGGTGAAGAGAACCTGAAAGATTTTTTTTTTCTCTTCTTTTTCAGAACAAGGAATAGAGAACCTGCCTGAAAGTAAAAAGAGAAAAAAATGAGGTTTAGTAGTGTGAGTAAGTTGTGATCAGTTTCCTTTTGCAGAGGCAAAGATACTCAATTGAATAGTTTCATGCATGAGATGGAGAAATGCGGACGGGATCAGGCTAGGGATGTTGATGGGGTCTTGTGATATCCATCAAAGCGAGGTTTGGAATTTAGAAAATTGTATGTACATAAGCTGTGTTTACAGGTTAGATCTAATGGAATAAATAAAGCTAACACGAGAGAGAAAAGAGAAAGAAAAGGATGTCACTAGAAATTCAAAAGAGATCAAGTCGGTATATATATACCCAAGAGAGAGAGATAGTAGTGACAAATTAAGAAAAGTAAATAATCTGAAACTGACATTCAAGAATTGATAGATCCACTACTTCATTTTAGTTTCATTTTGATAATTGAAAATCAGTAATTAGAATTCTCACTTGATCCTAATAACTTCAATTTAATTTTTCTAATTATATACATAACTAAGTAACAATTTATACCGTGAGTAAATTTTAAACCGAAAATAAAGACGTAAATATGACACTAAAACAAAAAGTTGACATTAATTAATGATAGCATATTAATATACATAATTAATAATTTAGGCTTCTTTTATCTCATTTTTAATTAAATACTATAATTAAAAAGTTAATCTAGTTAAGAGATAATGTTCGTGCCTTTAACTATGGTTATATGTGTGTATATATATATGTGTGCTTGTAAAATGTGATGCATGAAAGATGACGTACAGATCAGAGATATAAAAGCCTTATTTGTGATCAGTATTCAGTATATCCTATTACCACACCCTCCAATTCTTTGTTTATCTTTTGACTACGCAGGACCCAGAAGACAAAAGAATTGACAAATATGATTATATACTGCACAAATACATACATATAGAGGATCCAAATATGCTTTAGGAAAAAATTTAATAGTGGAAAAAGACTTAAAAATTAATCTTTGAAAATTTGAGGACAAATTGGAAAGCAAGTAAGACGGAGATCTTGTGTTAGATATGTGATCAGATACAATTTAGGCTACAAGTAAAAGATCAGAGATTGCAGGAGCAGCACTGGCAGCAGTAGTAGTATAGCTAGCTCGGGGTAAAGAGTCATGGAGTCAGCGAGAGGCTGATCAAGCACAGCAACAGCGAAGGCAACAGTGGAGCTGTGGCCGACAGACCAGCAGTGGGTTTCTGCATACACATCAGCCCTTGTCTATTCCTTCTCATGTAAAGTCCCTTTTAACTCAACCCCCAATATCACTTTTGCATTCCCCGAGTATTAACTTACACGTGTAACATTCCTTTTTCTCTCTGATTAATCTTCTCATCTTTAATCATACCATGATTTAGGGCAGTAATTAATCTCTCTCTCCCTCTCTATATATATAGCTTTTAGGATAATTCTTTTTAACTAAATGGGACACCCCTCGTGCTGAATATTTAATGTGTGGCTGCTTCTGTTTAATTTAACGCACTATATATCTGGCTATGGATTTGTTCTCAGCTGGTGAATTTCCCGTCTTTCGGGGTACAAATGAAATTAATGAATTTTTTTACTCGAGGACAATGCAGTGATACCCATACATGTACATCAGATCAAAGTAGCTATTCCTTGGCCATATGTGGTTCATATTCAGTCAGGAAAGCAGATGAAAGTACAATTCTGAAGACACTTAAAACTTGAAAGATACCCTTCTCACCAGTTCCACAACAGGAGATCTCAATGGTGGAGATATGATATCTTTAGCTTAATAATTGTCTTGTTGTAGCTTGGATCTTGATACCTTTTTCTTTTTCTGGGAACCAGGAGAATTAGTTTACTCTGCATGCATAGGAAAGAGAGAGACATCTAGAAAGATAGATTTTACTATTTCTTTGCATGAGCTCATTTCATCTACATACCGCATGTAGAAATTAAAATAATACCCATGTCCATTAATCATTAATTAGGGTTTATAAACATTCAACTTGATCTTCATTATGATAATTGACAACTTAGAGCTTATAAAAAAGGGCTTATACTAATTCCCAATTGAAAGCAGCAGTGCCTGCCGCCCAAAGTTGTTAAGGAAGCAAATGTAACGAAGAGAAGAAACGTGGAAGTGCCGTAAAATAACTAGTTGTAAATGAAGAAACAGCTTGATCCAGATGAATACGTCAATTACAAACAAGCTATAGATAGCTATGTCGATGAATATGAATGAGAAGGAGAGAGGAACACGTGAGTGGGGTGAGGTGGGTGGATTCCCGTGAGAGCAAACCAGAAACCAAAGCGCATAGTCACAAACAAAACTCTAATCTATTTGTCTTCCTCTCTTAATAAACGTTACAATCTCACGGGCTTCATCTAACCACCACCTTCCTTCTTTCATCTTCCATTTCCATTTTCTTTCGTTACACTGTAACAACCATAGCAATTCATGGAATACTTTCCCGTAACTTCCTACACTTTTTTGTTGTTGGTTTCTTTCCTTTTGAGAGATCAATTAATCAACTCTCTCAACATTTTTCTGAAATGTATTTAAAACCACTTGGTTAAAGTAATTTACCATGTTTGAGGGTATATTAATATGTAAATGTTGTGCTTCTTACAAGAATTAAAAATGAAGATCATAAAAATCATTATCAATATATATCATGATCTTTCTCAAATTTTATCGGTTGATTTATAAGACAAAAGTTAAGAAATAAATCAAAATTATAAACTGCCATAAATTTGCGAATAATTTACAAAAACTAGACCAAGTATTTATATAATTTTGTTTTTTCAGTCTTTAATTTTCATCAATAAAGGAAGGCTTGTATAATCTTTTGAAATATAAGTAATATATATGTATATTTTTCTATATTTAATTAGGAAATTCTTCGTGACGTTAGAATATGATTCAAGGTTCGAGAGCCTAATATCTAGAGAGAGAGCTTCCTTCACATCGTCAATAATGTAAACCCCTAACCATCATAAACACTATTCCAACCACCATATGGTTGCATTTGCGTCAGCTAAGCTGTCAATCAAGACTCTCGATCGATAGACTTTTGAGAAGCAGAACTACCGTCAATGGCCACAAATAGTCGCATACTGCAGCCAAATTAATCACTGTTGAAATCATCATAAATGGCTACAAAATAGTTGCATGCATGCTACAACTGCTCAATTTGCTATGATTTCCAAGAGTGTCGTTCCTCCTTCTCGTCGTCCAACAGTCTTGATCGACATTAGACCGTAACTCTTTGACACTCCTTCCTAATACTTTTGCGGTCACTCTATTGATTTCAAACATTATTGTCGTCTCCATCACATTTGTCGTCCTTAGATCTGACCTACATCAATCCGTTTCCGACGACCATTTGCCAACAATCACATTAATTGGTTAAATACCTTTCCACCCTTCAAAAAAATAGAAATTATTATGTAGTTGAAAAAAAAAAAAGAAGAAGAAATATCAAAGTACGCTTGTTAGGTTGGGTTAATTTAGGTCTCAAAGAAGTGATTAAGAAGAAAATTTAGGATTTGATTGTTGAGGAATTGAGGAAAAAAAAAAAACCTTACCGAGAAAAAGACTTTTCTTTACAACCAAATTTATAATTTCTGATATATCTAACTCAGAACTCAGAAAACTGTTTAAAAAGATTGAAGATAATTTATAAAGTTTTATGATTTTTTTTGACAAAGAATGATAAGACTGCTTACCTGTTATAATTTGGAAAACTTTTTTGTCAAAAGAATGATAACCATAAAGTTGAAAAATTTTCCGCAACACAAAAATGATAAGAATATATATATCTTTTTAGGGGTTTTAACACATATCTCTCTTGAAGTTTCAGATTTTAACATTTAAATGAAAGATTTAAGGAAAGACACACTTACTTTCCTTGAACCATTATTTGACCATCCAATTTTATTTATATAATTATAATACCCTTAATTATTTCAAAGTAAAGTATAAGAAATTCAATTTTATGTAATAAAAAATAATTTTAATTTATATTTATTTAAAAATTATAAATTTAATTAATAACAATTTAATTTAACAATTTTAGTTTACGTGTATTTAATATTTATTGAAATTAAGAACTTAATTAATGATAATTTAACTTGATAATTTTAGTTTACATTTATCTAATATTTATTCAAAATAGGAATTTAATTTTTATTCATATATCATATTTATCCAAATCTCAAATCCTAATATGCAAAGCTGTCGCCTTTTTTACTCTCCTCTTTTACAAATTCTCTAGCAATAAATTACATATTTTTTATTTCACTAAACAATTTCATGGCCTTATCAATCTCACTCTTTTTATAAAAACATTTTAATACAAATTTATGTCATACACATTCATATTAAATCCACACTTCAATATCAATCTTATGACTCGTAAAACAAATGTAAATTTTTGAGTTTACACAAAAAATTTGATGAAATTACGCAACAATGAAAAATTAAAAAAAATTAAAAAAAATATTAACATGACTAAATTTCTAATTTTAAATATCATTAAATAAAATTTTAATTTAAATAAATATTAAATGAATATAAATTATAATTGTCATTAATCAAAATTTTAATTATTTTAATTTTTTGAACATCAAATAAATTAAAATTGAGTTTTTTAAATTTTATTTTGAAGCAATTAAGGGTATTATAGTCATTTTAAGTGAAAATACATAGTCAATTGATGGTTCAAGGGAGGTAAGTGTGTCTTTTTTTAAAATTCTATCTAAATATTAAAATCACAAATTAAATTGTTATTAATTAAATTTTTAATTTTTAAATAAATATAAATTAAAATTATTTTTGATTACATATAAATTAAATTTCTTATACTTTACTTTGAAGCAATTAAGGGTATTATACTCATATAAATAAAATTGGATGGTCAACTAATAGTTAAGAGGAGATAAGTGTGTTTTTCTTTAAACTTTTCATTTAAGTGTTAAAATTTTAAATCTCAGGGGAGGTATGTGTTAAAATCCCTACCTTTTTATTTATCAAATGTTTACAACTTGTTGAGATAAGTTACTAGCATAAAAAAAGGATGACACGAACTCTCAATATTTGTGAGAATATAATTGATTGTTTTATATATCAAGAATCAATGTATAAATTAAAATTACAATGTCATAAATTGACTAAATAATTTATAGAAATTGAATCTCATATTATATAATTTTTAACTATTTTTTTTAGTCTTCTATTTTTTTTGTAATAAAAGCTAGTAAAATTTTGTAAATATTAGTGCAAATAATATTTTCTCTCTATTTATAAGATCTTTCTACTTTTATTTAATTTTAAAAGTATAACCGTTAAACTATTTGAAAAATATCCAATTTATTTGCAACCAATATTTATTAATAATTTACGTACTTTGTTAGGATAAAATAATTAATTTACTAAATTATTATAATTACATCAAGAGGAAAGGGGAATTGATCAAGTCAATTTCAATTCGGGATTGTTGTGCCTTATGTATAAAATAATTTGTGTTTACTCTATTCAAGAAATAATCAACTATTAAAAAAAGCATCTAAGTAAATTGAGCAGTTGAAAGTAATATAACGTTTAAAAATTAGAGTAAGTACCTTTGATAAATTTTAGTATTAAATTATTGTGACAATTTGTAATGATCATAATAACGAGATATAATAAAATTAGAATTTACAAAACAATAGAATATAATTATTTTTTATTTTTGTTAAAATGACAAGGTTATAATATGAATTTTAAAAATTCAATTAAATAAAATAGTAGATTATTTGATAAAATGTGTTCTAATAACTCTTCTTTTATTTATAAAAGCTGTTTTGATTAATACTTACTTTCAATAAATTACTTATTATTCATCAAGAACAATCCCAAACTATGCTCAATCTTTTCTTATATGAGTAAGCTTCCAATTGAAAATGTGATCAGTTAGAAAACAACAGCAAAACATTCAACTATACCAAATTAAGTTTCAAAATTTTTCTAAAACATTTATTTAAAAAAAAAAAAATAGAATTTTAACCCGTGCTTTATAAAAACATAGTCATACTCTTATCTAACCATTTTTATACTATATTTTCAGACTTCAAATCACTTTTGCATCCATAGCAGATATTTCTAAACGTCAACATTTAACAATTATAATTACAATATCAAAACTAAATCAAGATGCTAACTAACTAATAAAATTAAAAATACCGCAATTTTATTTAACGTAATTTTATGACCTATTTACTATTTCTTTATTGATTAACATAATATTTACTTATTAAGACACAACTAAAGGTATCTTTAAAATCAGTAATCATATCATCATCATAAATATTTCTTTCAGTAGTTAAGTTTACTTTCGGAGCATCACTGGAGTTACTATATGAAACAATTAATATCGGATGTAGTAAAACGATAAATGAAATCATATCAGTTTCTTCTGGGTAATCGCCTGTTCTTTAATTACTTTTAACGAAGGTAATTAGTTCAGTCTTACAAAGGCAAAAGCTAGCTAGCACTGCCCTAGACCAACTACTCAGTTTCGTTAACTGTTATATCGCTATCAAGTCTGATTTCAACCTCAGATTAATTTACTGTCAGAATTTTAATTAGAATAAATCAATGGTTATTTTATTTTTCTGATGCCTGCATCGAGCGCATTACTCTTATTACCAGAAGTCAGTCGATAAAAGTGAACCACCGACCAGGGTAAGAGTACGATTGAGCATGCATACTGTTGCTATAACTGGAGCTTGCCTGGAGGTTTTCTGATAGTTTTACTCCTTGGTGTACTGTGAAGTCGCTCTCCCTTGCACGTATTTCTAAAGTTTGACATTAAGACCTGGTTTTTTTTGTTTATATATATGTTTTAATTGAAATCGAGGTCTAACTTCTGTTTCTGTTTGAATTCAATTGGTTCTTTTAGTTTCGTGTGTGAATTTAAGCACGCCTGAATCCAATTAAGTGAAATTAAGACTTGGATATCAAAGGCCACCCAGCTAATAACTGGATAGTAATATACACATGCCCTTTCATTAATGTTTGACTCCTACCAGTTTAGTAAGACTTTTCCACCTTTTATATGGTAGATATCACTTCATATGAAAATGGAAATCGCCCCACATATACACTATAAGAGTTAACATGTGAACTGGGTAAAGGGATGTGGTTTTACCACTTGGCCTTGTATCAGTTTTACTGTGGTGTTTGAGACTTGCACAAAGAACGGAGTACAGTACTATTACTACTACGGTATTCGGAAGCCTTTTGTTGGGTGAATGGTAGGCCAGGCCCAGAGAAGTTTTAAACAATAAACAATTGCACCAAGAAGGAATTACAGTACTACTATTGCTGACGTATTGGGAACCATTTTGTTGGGTGAATGGTAGGCCAGGTCCGGACAAGTTTTCAATAAATGACCACTTGGCCCAACTTTGGGAACCTTGGCCTTTAATTGATACACGTTTCAGGCCATGGCTGCAACAAAATTAGCCCGTATCCATTGTAGTTTTAACAATCTAAACCCAAATAGGGATTTTCAATGTTCATGTAGCAAATGCAGGAACCCAAGGACCAAATGAGAAAGGTTTTCTTCTTTTTTTTTTTTTTCTCTTGTTAAAGAGCTTCAAAAATACTATTTAACAGAAAAACAATGGTTTTAAATTTTAAAGTATTTGTAATTCTTTGAAACTTAAAAAAAAAAAAAACCACCATAATACTTTTATCTGGTGTTAAAAAGAAAGCCCTATTGCTTAAAATATTATGAAATCAAAATTTTTATTAAATTTTCTGAACGGAAATTAAAGTAGAATATTATGCTAATACTTGAATACGTTGACAAATTATAATATAAGAAATGCACCACAAGGCTTGCCAAAAACTTGTAGTTTATAAAATCTTTAAGTGTTATAACACCTTTAAAGTTAAATAAAAGGCACTATTGTAACAAACAAGACCGTAATAGTTTCCCACCCAATAATGTGCAAAAATTTTGCTGAATAATTTCAGCAAAAACACTTACATAGCTATTAACTTTCTCGAACACCCCAAAATTTCACTCAATTCATTTATTATTTGATAATTTATTGAAATGTCAAAAGACCCATAAATCCTAAAATTCGGACACTCCATGACTGAAATCCATACTTGCGTTCCCCAACTGTAAGAACCAAAATTAAGAAGCAGATTTCAATGTCTTGCCAATGTCGATGACAAATCTGTATCTAACATCCGCCTTAGCAAGACGCTCCATGGCTGTGTTCACGTAGTCCATTGGAATAACTTCAATATCTGCTGTTATGTTGTGATTTGCTGCAAAATCAATCATATCTTGAGTCTCCTTCATTCCCCCAATGCAACTACCACCCACTGCTTTCCTTCCTGAGAATAATTGCACGACAATTTGTTAGCTACAACTCCAGATATTAACAAAAATTATAGCAATTGAACAAGCATTCGTTACTACCAACATCAAAATATATAAAAATGCTCACCCTTGACTAGAGGGAAAACTGATAGATCTAATGGCTTGTCCGGTACACCAACAAGAACAAGCTTTCCATCAGTTTTCAACAGTTCAATCAATGGCATCAGAGGGTGAACCGCAGATACTGTATCGATTATACCGTCCATTGTACTCACAGCAGCCTTCCACAAGAACCATTAATGAAATCATTAACCCGATTCCTCATAATCATCTAATGGAAGAAAAAAAATGCAAAATACCTTCATCTCTTCCTCGTTGCGGCTGACCAGAAAAGAGTCAGCACCAAGACTTTCCATAGCTTCCTTCTTCTTGCTAGGTGATGTACTGATAACAGTCACCTTTGCTCCCATAGCCTTTGCAAACTTGATCCCGACATGGCCTAAACCGCCAAGGCCAACAATACCCACATGCATACCAGGTTTGTCAAGTCCGAAGAATTTCAAAGGACTATAAACTGTGATACCAGCGCAGAGCAGGGGAGCACTAGCATCAAGCGGTATGCCGTCAGGAATACGGACGACAAAGTGCTCGTCAGTAACCATAGTGTCAGAATAACCTCCGTATGTGATGGTTCCATCGTAGTATGCGGCACCATATGTAAGTATCATTTTTTGGCAATAACTCTCGAGATTGCTTGCACAGTTATCACAAGAGCGGCATGATCCCACCATGCATCCTACTCCTACTTTGTCTCCAACTTTGAATTTCTCTACTTTGCTCCCAACCTCTGTCACTACACCCACAATTTCATGCCTGCATTGCCAATTCAGTGATTCTCAGCAAGTTGTTCCTTATAGGGTTATCGTGCTTGTCTTTCATTTATTAATATATTTTGCTGGTTTAGACAACCTTTTTAATATCTTCCTAGTACTTCCTAGTTTGTTTACTAATTTAGTTGTAAAGTAGAATCTGTATTATTTTATCCTCAAAAGGGCCGTCTTGGTACGGGAGGGGTAAGCCTCTGTTTTATAGACCATAAGCTAATCTTGACTCGAACTATGTGGGACAAATCCCTCCCCAACACAGCCCCAGTCGAAGTTAACCTGACCGTTGTTTGAGGTGTGCTTTCCGGGGTGCTGGAATAGAATTCCTACAAACGCCGGTCTCACAGTTTTGTCCTTAAAAGGATGAGCAATATCTCTTGGTGGCTATAGTGCAAATAACTGCTTCAAGAGTCCTATCGAAAATCTCATTTTTATAGGACATGAGGAGATAAAACAAGCATAAATTGTTGAAGTATATATTATTACGATTTGATAAATGCAATTAAAAAACATACCCAGGTATGAGAGGGTAAATGGAAGAGCTCCAATCATTTTTAAGCATGTGAAGATCTGAATGGCATATCCCACAATACATCACTTTGAATGCCACGTCCTTTTCTCCCGTTGCCCTGCAATTTCAAATCGTTTCAACACAATAACACCATTCATTCCATTAACAATTACGCAGAGAGAGGAGAAAGAAGAGAAATGAAATTAACCTTCTGGAGAAATGAAAGGGAGAGAGGACACCAGAGCTGTCTCTGGCTGCCCATCCAAAGGCTTTCTTTGGGTGCTCTTGCTCTGGTGCTTGCCCCATCCTTACTTTCTTTTAATTTTTCCACATACAAAACTCAAAGCAAATTAAAGTGAGCAAATCTCAGAAATGCCTTTTTATATGGTATTTATTTTAAGATTTTGTTTATTGCATTAGGCCGAAGCACTTGGGGTTGAGCCAATATTGAGTAACAAGTGTATTCCTTTCACCCACCAATTTAATTTTCCTTATTGACCATGTCCTCAGTTTCCTGAAAATTAGCTTTCTCAACTTCTTCTTCTGGTAATTAATTTCTATTAAGATGACTATGTATAGATTATAGAATAATGAAAAAGCAGTTTCTATCTATTTTCCATGCTGGATACATATTCGTGTGCGGTTGACTTTGTTGACCTTGTCGTTGGAAGACAAATTTAGAATAATACCGAAGAACATGGATTTGGGAAGTACTCGTGTAGGAAAAAATACATTAGCGTCTGGATTTTAACGATTCGATCCACGGTTAGCATTCAATGGACCGTATTGTATAATTAATTCAGGTAAAAGAGATAACTATATTTACTCTCTCCAAATTTAGTGAAATTATGTTTTAGATCATATCATAAATACTCTCTAAATTTAAAAAATACATGAAAGCTCTTTAATTTTAAAGGATTGAATCCTCTCTCGATTTTTTTAAAATTTAATTTTTAATGATGCATACGTAGCATTGTATGGTTGAGATTTTATTCTTATTTTTCCAATGAAAATTTTAGTTAGAATGTGAATAAATTAAAGATAAAAAAGGAATACAAAATTAGATATAAACTTTACAGCAGAAGATAATTTAACCGAAAACAAAAACAGTAGAGAAAAGAAGAACAAGCAGCTCATAGACAATCTAATGAAATCGGTTACAAAGAATAGAGGTGGATATGTTCGGATCCGGTTTGTTTCAAAAAATTAAACTAAACTGAGATAAGTTTGGTCTTATTTCTATTATAATCTGAGATTAAGAGAGGATTCAGTGCAATAAAGAACATTTTAGAATTTTCAACAAATATATAATTAACTTAAAAGGCACCCTTTCGTTAATTCCAGGCAGTGATATGTGGTTTTTCTATAGAACTGTATCCATTAATTATCATTTTACTTTTATTAGTTAATCTATTATTATTATTATTATTGATAAGAGAACAAAGCAAGAAAGTAAATTAGTTATGTATTGAATTTCATGTGGCTGCAAGTTTAATGTAATAAAAAATATTTACAATTTTAACCAAAAAAAATAACGCGAAAGGCCATTAATTTCCATTCTAAGATGGTCCATCTATGATTTTCTTTTTCATAAAACTCTACCATGTGTGGTTTTACCAAAGTAAGGGGAATTATTCGAAATTTAAATTATATCCACCTATCGTATCTGCGACTCACAACACGTTAATTATTATATTGAGGACATCCTTAATCTTTCGTACATTTTTATTAGTCTCAGACTAGACAATTTTGGGTGGTTGTATGGTCGGATTAAAGTGAACAGAAAGAAGAATTGATGCGAGTGTTAAATCAGTTGTGTGCCTCGAGAATTAATTAGATGGTGACACATGGGACTTGGATAACTTACAGTATTCTGCAATTTCATAGACGACATTCAGGAATAACGCCCGGTTATGAATTTCAACCAATGGGCTCAGGAAATTAAATTGTATTTGAAATTTTCTTTTATTCATTCAGAAGGTAAGAAATTCGTACATTTTAGCACGAGAAGTCAAACATATATATGCTCTGCTTTCTAATATTCATGAATTTTATTCATTGTTGCAAATGAAATCCATCGAATAAATCACAAGCAAATGCAAAGCAATCCATGACCCAAACACTCATCCTCGCTTAGCTGTGACTTCTACGTTGTAGGAAGCAAATTCAAGAGCTAGACTTCAATGTATTTCCGATGTCGATGACAAATCGGTATCTAACATCCGCCTTAGCAAGACGCTCCATGGCTTTGTTCACATAGCCTATTGGTATCACTTCAATGTCTGCTGTTACGTTGTTTCTTGCTGCAAAATCAATCATTTCCTGAGTCTCCTGCATCCCTCCAGTGCAACTACCAGCCACTATCTTCCTCCCTGCAGGAATAATTGCACAACAATTTCTTAAATACAACTATTAACCAACTATTAACCAACAAGAACAAGAATGAAAAAAGATTATTATATATGTGCTCACCCATGAGGAGAGGGAAGACTGGTAGTTCTAGTGGCTTCTCCGGGCCACCAACAAGAACAAGCTTTCCACTAGTTTTCAACATTGAAATCAATGGCAGGAGAGGGTGTGGTGCTGATACTGTATCAATTATACCATCCATTGTGCTCATGGCAGCCTATGCAAACAAACATAAACAAAGTTAATTTAGGAAAAAAATTGACAGAGACTTAAAGAGTTATCCATTGGAAACAAACGTGTTCAAAGCAAAATACCTGCATCTCATCCTGGTTACGACTGACTACAAAAGAGTCAGCACCCAGATGTTGAATGGCTTCCTCCTTCTTGCTAGGTGATGTACTGATCGCAGTCACCTTAACTCCCATGGCCTTTGCAAATCTGACTGCGACATGGCCTAAACCACCCAAGCCAACCACACCCGCATGCATAGCAGGCTTGTCAAGTCCATAGAATCTCAACGGACTGTAAACTGTGATACCAGCACAAAGAAGAGGGGCACAGGCATCAAGCGGTATGCCATCCGGAATACGGACCACGAAGTGCTCGTCGGCAACCATAAGGTCAGAGTAGCCTCCGTATGTGGTGGTTCCATTGTAGTATGTGGCGCCATATGTAAATATCATTTTTGGGCAATAATTCTCGAGATTGCTTGCACAGTTTTCACACGAGTGGCACGATCCCACCACGCATCCCACTCCTACTTTATCTCCAACTCTGAATTTTTCTACTTTGCTTCCAACCTCTGTCACCACACCTATAATTTCATGCCTGCAAACAAAGTATTGCCAATTTTTTTCCCAAAGCAAGTCAGTGTTGTTGCCTTCAAAAGCAGCCAATTAATGGTCGGTAGATTGTTCTTTATTCCATTGCATTTCAGTAGCCTGTTTATTTTTCGTTACATAAATATGGTAATATTTTTCTGGTGAACAGAAAGTCCTTTTTAATAATTTGCTTTTAGAAAATTTAATACCGAATTGAAAGAAAAAAAGTAATATCGCATTCACAAGTTTTCTTTTTAGTTCATTAACTAAATCCTCTTTTTGTGGTAAGCAAAACTCTCGAGAAGAGTCATATTAGCACAGAAAAAAAAAATTGAATGCAAAAAAGTTAATCTAAGTATTATTTCAAACGCTTCTAATTTGCCTACTATTCTGAAAAGTGACGTAAACATTACTTGGTTTGTTGAATTATGATGATGACGTGATAAAGGAAGTGAAAAACATACCCAGGTACGAGAGGGTAAGTAGAAGAGCCCCATTCATTTTTAAGCATGTGAAGATCTGAATGGCATATTCCACAGTACATCACTTTGAATGTCACGTCTTTCTCTCCCGTCGGCCTGCGATATTGCAGCTCAACAGAATTATTCAATTTTCTGTAACACATTGGAAACTGATATACATTTTTTTTGATAACGTTTGTAAACAGCAGACAAAAATCTCGAAGAACAGTACACCATGTAAGAATTTTCTGCGGAAAAAGCAAACATAATTTTGCTGAGAAAAGATTTATAAAAAGAGATGGGGGAGAGAATGAACAAACCTTCTGAAGAAGTGAAAGGGAGAAAGGACACCAGAAGTGTCTCTGGCCGCCCATCCTAAGGCCTTCTTCGGCTGCTTTTGCTCTGGCATTTGCCCCATTGCTGTTTGCTTCTTCTTCCGTTCTACGTTCAAAATGCACAGATGAATATAAATACATTGTTTGTGATTGGTTTTGATTAACAAGAATGTGATATACATTTGTGTCAGCTGGTCTGTACCTATTTATAGGAAGAGTTACGTGTATTATGCCTAATATACTGACGTACATGCTGAGCTAAAAAGCACACAGGCTACTTATTTAATTATTATTTTGGCCTTTAACCAAGCCGATTTTCCGACAATTAGTTCTCAAATTTCAAGGATTTCTTTCCTTTGACTTGCTTCTTTCCTTCGTATTAGGTCAGTATGGCAAATAGGTTTATTTTCGGGTGAAGAGTTTGCTATTTGCTGACATACACAATGAGCTAATAAATACATCCATCCTAAGGTTTACTTTTTTGATTTTTCACCCTGCCGATTTTCCGAGTTTTAGGTCTCTAACTTTTCTCGGATTCTTTCCTTTGACTTGCTTCTTTCCTTTTTATTTCATCAATGATTCTGGAACATGAAACATTTGTCGGTTACTTGTGTGTCAGGTGAAAGTTAAAGGAATCCCTTCGTTTTCTATCGGGTTGCTGGCATCTGGCATATTATTAAAAATTATATCAGTAATTTTTTATTAAAAAAATTAACGAAAGATAATACTAATTCAACAGAGAAAAAAAAATTACATGCGACAAGATTGTGGTTAGTGTTGTCCTTATTACCATACCTTCCCCATCACCGTGTGTCATGTATTCTGAACAAAGGACATGTGGAAGGTCAACAATTTATGGTACAATAAATAATAATTAAAAAAGGCACAATCATTAGTATTTAATAAGTTATAATTATATAACTAGCACTTATTGTACTTTTCCAAAACATTAATGTGCATATATAGAGGCTTAACTTGTTGACCACGGCTATAACTCCCTCGAAGCTAATTTGTTACATCAAATAAATTATCCTAACTATTGAACCTTGGAAATGACAACACTTTTTACTATAAGGTAATAATAATAATATATATATTGATATTGAATTATTATTTACCCGTATCAATCAGTAAATATGTAGTTTTTGTAGAAAAGATTTCTACGATAAGTCTTAGACTTCGCCTTTCATATGACATTTTCACAACTGTGTTCTACTATTAGTTAATTTTTTAGAATGATCTTGGTGAAATAAAATTTATGAGTTGTTTTGTTCAAGTTTAATTAGGACGTAAATTTTTTATTTGAATTTTTTGTTAGGAGTTAATTTATGAGTCAATTGTACTATTTTGAATGACACATCTTTCTCTCCCGTCACATCCTTGCAATGTTCCACTCCATCTTTCTAGCACTCAGATTATACTGATTTTATGGGTGCCTTTTATGTTAAGAGTTTTGGAGCTTAGATTTCTTAAGCTTTTCATCTAATGGTTTGGACGTCTTGTTATTGAGCCTAAGATTATCGGCCTATGATTAAAGGCTTATGCTATTGGATTTGGTCATACTATGACTAACAAGGAGTCCCTTAGTTTTTAATAATAATATAATGTAGCGTGCCAGTGTTATAAACTAAAATGGTATGTTGTGAAGTTCTCGTAACTTAATTAATATGTGTGATGTCAATATGAAAGTTTAGGGATTACCCTGAAAAAGGTAGCGGATATTGTTTACTCCACAGACAATTTTAAAAAGTTGTAGTTACTCCATAAGTACATGGTGCCTATAATTAGTTTGCAAATTTGTTGATACTCGTAGGTACGTAGTGCTCGTATAAAATTTGTAAAGTTCTCGATACCCATAGTTTATAACTTTTATATTTATTTATGTCTGTAGTTTTTTAATATGTTTTGTACGCTAGAGATGAATAATGAGTTTTTTTTTTCTATATATTGATGTTATGACATTGGCCAGGGGATGAATTTTATTTTTTTTTTTTTTTGTATTTTCAAGAGAACTTGTAAGGTTCTCTGTAGATATGTTATTATCATCATCATTATTATTTTTGGTACCCTCCAGGTACCTTGTAACCTCAAGAGAATGCATTAGGTTTTCGATTCACATTTTCAGTACACATCAGTTTCCTGGTTCATATTCCAAAATCTTCAAGGTTCCGTAGGTCAAGTAAGTCCATGCTTCATATGTACCAAAGGAGGGGTTGAATTCTCAACAACTGCATATCTATCTATACTGATTTTTTGCTTGCTTTTTGAATTCTCCCTAATCATGAAAACTCCATGTATTAGGATGTACGCCAATTGACCAAGAAATATAAGAATAAAAATAAAGAGATTAAAATAAATAAGATTAATTTTTTCTTTAGTTCCTTATGAATAGCGTCAACTGTAGATATCAAAATTTTCTTAACTGATATCAATAAATAAATTTGTAGTTTTTGTGTGAAGAACCCTAACATAAGTTTTAGACTTCACTTTTATAGGGATCTTGCATAGTTGCCTTCTACTTGGAGTTAAGTTTTTTAGGATAGTTTAGTTAAAATAAAATTTTGGACTTTACCATTCATCTTTCATTGGAACTTAGAACCTTATTTAGATAAAACTTTCGTAGTCATATTCCACTCTCATCTTTCGAGTATTTAAATTATGTTAATTTTATGGTTGCCTTTTACGTAGAAATCTTAGGGTCTAGATTTCTTGGACTTATATTGTGTAATGGCAACGAACTAATATGACTAGACTTGAGATTATGGGCTCACAGTTGAGGGTATTGTAATGAGAATCAAGTAAATGAGCAAATAAAAAATAATCACAAAAACAAACAATACCAATATTACGTGAAAAATCTCTGAAAATTTTCAGAGGAAAAATTACGTGAGAGGGAGGTAATTTTTCACTCAAGAATGAAGAAGATGTCTACTACAATGTTTGCTCTAAACGCTTAAATATATATTTCGAGTTTTAGGTCGGATTCGGGTTATACTCGGGTCGGGTCAGGTTTATATAGTAATCAAACCCATACACATATACAATATCGTAAAAGGGCCTCGATGCGTCAGCGTACTCCAATATACTGTATTGGTTACCAAATATAGGTCACAAATTTTACAAATTTCTACCTTGGGACATATTTGCTTGAACCTTTCCATATGCCCTTAAGGGTTTATCATGACATGACCCGTCCGACCCTTCTCAAGAGTCCAGAGTAAATCCTACTAAATACCTGTACATGCCACCTGTCATTTCTCATATACATCATCTAATAAAATTTATGGATAAAGAAAATAGCCTTAAGCCTCCATTATTAATATACATTGAGTCTCTATATCTTATCACGTATATGTACATAATCACACACATACATAATATAATCAAAACATTTTATGCAACATACGTAGAGTGGTCTCAACCTCATTTACAAAATTGCATCTTGCACGAAATCTTGCGTGATCTGGAGAGAAATAGGGAAAATAGGAAAACTGATGAGTTTACAGCTCAGTGAGTGGATATAGTTTTAATAGAAAATACGTTTTCATAAAACTATACTACTGTAAGATATCTTAAAATTATATATAAATTAAATATCACTTGCACAATAAGAATATGTATATTATCACAAACAGCTCATATAGCACCCAACTAGTATCCCGAGGATAACATGCTTGGCAAGATCCATCGCCTAAGCAAGAAAAACCATACTCAACCCGACGACCTTGTATCATCGCTTGAGAAACTCATATTCATATACATATATTTTCATGGGTCTCAAGGACCTTACTAAATAATATTGGGGGATGGGTATATGTGGGGTGCTAACTCAATCTATAGAAAGTTTAGAGTCCTCTGGGTTTTTTACCACTGTACTACTCCCTAAAATATATGATTTAATAGTTTATTATTAAAACTGATTCAAAATCTGATACGTATTACAGATACAACAATAAAATTGCTTTAATTTCATAAATACACCATGCATTGGGTTTTCGGATTTCAATTCAACTTCCCAATACCTTTTCTTGTATTTTTTTCCAGTTCTAACGGAGGATTTTGCCTTTTTTTCTTTTTCTTTCTCTTTTTCCTTTCTTTTCTTCTCTTTCCCTCGTATTCAATTTTTGTTTCTATTTCGTTTAATTGCTTTTCATTCCCTTTGCAAAATTGAAAACAAAGAACATATATATACACACATACACACACCGCTTCACCATATATACATATATTTTATTATTATTATAATTATATATATATTTCCATATGACACATAATCAACTTAGGTGTCTCAATTCTTTACTTCTTATCAAAATTTCGTCCTCGAAATTCATTTACCTTTCTGAAATAAATGCGGATATTGAGCTCGCATCTGATCCTCATGTTCCCATGTAGCCTCCTCTATATTGTGATTTCTCCACAAAACCTTGACTAACGGGATTGTCTTATTACGTAATTGCTACTTCCTAGAGTCCAACATCTGAACAACTTCTTCTTTATAAGTTAAATTTTCTTCCAACTATGTTGGTTGTAAATCTAGAATATGAGAAGGATTAGGAACATATTTTCTAAACATAGAGACATGAAAAACATTATGAATACGTGATAAAATTCTGATGCTAGAGCTAATTTGTAAGTCACTTGACCAACCCTTTAAATAATCTCATGCGGACCCATATATTGAGGATTCAACTTTCCACGCTTCCTAAATCAAAGTATACCCTTCCAAGGAGAGACTCATAAGAAAACATAATCACCTACAACAAATTCTAATTCTCTTCTACGTTTATCTGCATAGCTTTTCTATCTATCTTGAGCCATTTTCAATCTGTCTTTGATAATTGAAATTTTTTCATTAGTATCTTGTACAATTTCAAAACCCAATAATTTTCTCTTACTGACCTCATCCCAAAAGATAGGTGTTTTCATTTCCTTTCATACAAAGCTTCATATGGTGCCATTCAAATACTAGAGTAGTAACTATTATTATAGGCAAATTCCATTACAGGTAAGTATGCATCCCAATTACCTTTAAACTGTATCACACACGCTCAAGGTATGTCTTCTAAGATCTAAATAGTTCTTTTTGACTGTCCATCCATTTAAAGGTGAAAAGTAATACTGAAATTAAGTCTAGTCCCCATAGCACACTACAAACTAGGCCAATATCTAAAAGTGAATCTAGGATTCTTATTAAATACAATAGATACTGGTGCCCCATGCAACCTTATTATTTCATCTACATCTAAACTGGTTATTCTGTCCATTGAATAGGTATTTTTGAAAGGTAGAAAATGAGCAGACTTTATAAGTCGATCAATAATTACCCAAACATTATCATGACTGCGTTGAGTATGTGGAAGTCCGATAACAAAATCCATCATAATATGTTCTTTTTTTCACTGAGGAATTGAAAGTGGCTGAGAAGTCTATCAAGTTTTTGATGTTTAGCTTTAGACCTGTTGACAAATTAAATAGTGAGACACAAACTCTGCAATCTCCCTTTTTATACCTTGCCACCAATAATGCTCATTCAGAGTACGATACATCGTTGTACTTCCAAGAGGCATTGTATAAGTTGAACTATGTACTTCTTCCAAAATCTATTTTTTTAATTCTAATTCATTTGGTACACAGAGTCTGTTACTTATAACCAAGGTCTCATAATCTTTTAATAAAAAATTAGTTTGTAAACAATTCTTCACCCCTTCCTTTAGTTTAACTATATTCGGGTCTTGATTCTGCATTTTTCAAATATGGTCAATTAATATTGGTTTGACTTGAAAATAAGTTAAAAGTGTTCCATATTGCCCCACTACTAAATTAACTCCAAGTGATCTCAAATCAGTCAATATTGGAAGATACGTCACCTTAATATGAGTAATAACGCTCGATGATTTTCCACTAAGAGCATCTGCCACTACATTTGTCTTGCCTAAGTCGTAGTCAATGGTACAATCATAGTCTTTGATTAGTTCAATCCATCTCCATTATCTAAGATTCAATTCTTTCTAAGTAAATAGATACTTCAAACTTTTATAATCGGTGTAAATCTCACAGCTAGTACCATGTAGATAATGTCTTCAGATCTTCAATGCAAACACTATAGCAATAAGTTCTAAATCATGTTGGATAGTTCAACTCATGTTTCTTTAGTTGTTGGGAAGTATAAGCAATTACCTTACCATATTGCATCAATACACAACCCAATCTCTATCTGAATGCATAATTGCAAACTACAAATCCCTCAGTACCAGATGGAAGCATACGAACAAGAGCAGAAGTCAATTTTTCTTGAGTTCTTGAAAACTTTGTTCACAATCATTAGTCCACTCAAATTTTACATTTTTCCTTGTCAGCTTAGTTAATGTTCTAGCGATTCTAGAGAAACGTTCAACAAACCATCGATAATATACAACTAACTAACGAAACTCCTCACTTTTTTCACATCAATTGAAATAACATGGCCAAGGAATGTAACTTTATCAAGCGAGAATTGACATTTACTAAATTTCGCATAAAACTGTTTATTTCTCAATGTGAGTAAAATAGTTCTCAGATGCTTTGCATGTTCTTGTTTACTTCATGAATATAGTAGTATATCATCAATAAATACAATGACAAATCGATCTAAGTATGGATGAAATACCTGTTCATAAGATCTATAAATGTTGCTTGGGCATTTGTTAATTCAAATAGCATCAGAACAAATTTATAGTGTCTATAATGGGTCGTGAAAGCAGTTTTAGGCACATCCGGATCTCTAATCTTTAATTGATTATAACTTGAATGCAAATCTATCTTTAAGAAAACTCCGGCACTCTATAACTGATCAAATAAGTCATCAATATGAGGAAGCGGATACTTATTATGTACTGTAACTTTATTCAATTGTCTGCAGTCTACACAAATCTATTTGTCCTATTCTTCTTCTTAAAAAATAACACTAGTGCTCCTAAAGGAGAAGCACTAAGTCTAATGAAACCCTTATCTACTAGTTCTTGTAACTAAATTTTTAACCTTTTTAATTCTAATGAAGCCATTCTGTAAGGTGCCATGGAAATATGAGTTATTTCCGGAATCAAATCAATAGTGAATTCAACTTCTCTATCTGGTGGCAACCCAGTCAAATTATCCAGAAATACCTCTGGGAATTTATTCATTATAGATATTTCTTCAAGCTTCATATGAATAGCTTGATTATCAATAACATGAGCTAAATAAACAGGGTAACCTTTTCTCAGTAATTTTCTAGCTAAAACAGCTAATATCATACATGATAGAAAAATTCATTGTTTTCCACAGAAAACAATCTCTAGTTAATCTGGTCTTCTAAATGTTACCTTCTTCCAAAAAATAGTCAAGTATAGCATGATAGTTTATGAGCCAGTTTATTCTCAATATAGCATCAAAGTCATAGATATCCAAGGGAATTAAATATGCTTTCAAATTATAACTACCTATTTTAATAACACATCCCTGAAATACACTGTCAGCCAATAATGAATCTTCAAGTGGTGTAACTACCACCAAACTGTAATCTAAAGGACTCAACTCTCTATTTGCATGTATGGCAAATGTATGAGATTTTAAGAAATGTATAGAACCAAGGCCTATCAAATATGAGCATCTTAACCAAACATAGTCAGCATACCTATAATAACATTTAGAGTGGCCTATGCCTCTTACTTTGTCAAGGCAAATACACGTGCCTGTGTACGAGGGCGATTTGGTTAGCCTCCCTATCTATATTTATTAGTCCTCATGGCATTAGGTTGTACTACACTAAAAAGCGTGGGTCCTTTTATTCGTGGTTTCTTTAGTCCCATCATCTGACTACCTCTACCCTAAAAATATTGTGGCATTATACTCTGTGCTGCACTACTCACACTCGGTGCTAAAGCAGGGCAATCTCTTTTGATATATTTAGGTTGTCCACAATGATAATAAAATATTGTACCTGCCAAACATTGCCCCTCATAGTATTTGCCATATATCGCACAAGAGAAATGTCTACCTTTGCCAGTACCATTACTCTATTGGCCACCTGTAAAATACTGAGCTATATTACTTTGATCATATTCTCATCCTCGTCCTTCAGACATCTTAGGATATGGTTGGTATTGTTGCCTTTCTAAATATTCTCTTTGCTTAACTTCTTTTTTAGACATCCCACTACTGCTAGCCCCACTAATTCACCGGTCTTGATTCTGACTATATTTTGGTGGCTCAGTCCTTGGAGTATCTACTTAACACTATTCAACTCTTATAGCAGGCTTAACTAAATGGACATGCTGTGTATACCTCGAACCAGCCACAAATCTTTTAATATCATTCCGCAAACCTGCTTCAAAACGTTTATATTTATCTGTCTCATCCTATATCACATCAAGAGCAAATCTCAACAATTCTGTAAATTTGTTCTCATAATCTTCTACTGTCATCAACCTCTGAGTCAACATCGAGAATTTGTTCCTCTTTGCATTCCGATAAATATGAGAAATATTTATCATTAAATTTCCTTTGAAAATTAGCTCAGGTAATAGCTTTATACCCTATATACCTACTTAAAATAGATGTACACTAGTAGTATGCTCTATCTTGAAGCAAGAATGATGCAAAGTTCACCTTTTGTTGATCTGTACATCCCATTACTCGGAATATTCTCTCAACTGTAGTCAACCAAGACTCTACATTGATGGAATCACCAATACCTTCAAATTCTGTTACATCCAAATTGTGAACACGTTCAATAATGTTCTCCATTCCTGTATTAGAATTTGCTTGGGGTTGATTCATAGGTATATGTGGTACAAAGTCAGCTTATCTTTTTCTTAATACTTCCTTTTCTTTCTCCTTAAATAGAGGTAAATTCAGATCAACAACAGGTCTCGTGCTGGATTGACCACTCCTACATATACTAACATTAATTTCAATTAAACTATTTAATGATGCATGTAACATGAATGTGCCACATATTGGTTTATACAATCAAACCATGTTCTGATACCAAATTGATAGGACTCGCCCTGACCCCTCTCAGGAATCCGAAGCAAATCCTGTTAAATATCTGTACATGCTACCTGTCATTTCTTATATACATCATAAAATAAAACTCATGGATAAAGAAAATAGTCTCAAGCCTTCATTATTAATATACATTGGGTCTTTATGTCTCATGACACACACACACACACACACACACATATGTAAACACTTACATACATGACATGGTCAAAATGTTTCATGTAGTATACGTAGAGTGGTTTCAACCTCATTTGCAAAATTGCACTCTGCACAAAATCTTACGTGATCTGGAGAAAAATAGGGAAAATAGGGAAAAGAGTGAGCTTATGGCTCAGTGGATGGATAAAGTTTTAATAAAAAATACGTTTTCATACAACCACACTACTATAAGACATCTTAAAATCAAACATAAATTGAATGTCACTTACACAACAAAAGTATGTATATCATCACAAACAGCTCATATAGTACTCAACTAGTACCTCTGGGATAACATGCTTGGTGGGATTCATCGCCCAAGCAGGAAAAATCATACTCAAATCGGCGGCCTCGTATCATCACCTGGGGAGCTCACATTCATATACATATATTTTCATGGATTTCAAAGACCTTACTACATAATATTGGGGAATGGGTACATGTAAGGTGCTTTAAATAAATACAAAAATAATATTCAAACAGCAAACAATTACTTTTACACAATCAGTGGATATCACACATAATTTACATGCTACTTTATATATAATACAATCTAACATATCAATAAACAGGCCAATCATGATATGCTTAATATTTGAACATATTATAAATTCATACTATTTTAAAAATATATCCACTCACAACTTAATAGCTCAATCTCTAAAAGTTCGTGATCCTCTAGATTCCTTACCACTACATTACTTCTCAAAAATATATGATTTAATAGTTTACCATTAAAATTGATTTTAAACCTAATAAGTATTATAGATACAATAATAAAACTACTTTAATTTCATAAATACACCACCCACTGAGTTTTTGGATATCAATTCAACTTCCCAATACTTTCATATATTTTTTCTTGGTTCACATGGGGGATTCGCCTATTTTTCTTTTTCTTCTCTTTCCCTCAGATTTAATTTTTGCTTTTGTTCTGTTTAATTGCTTTTCATTCCTTTAGCAAAATCAAAAACAAACAACATATATATATATATATATACATACATACATACATACATACACACACAGTTTCACTGCTTCACCATATATACATATATTATATTATTATTATTATTATTATTATTATTATTATTATTATTATTATATATTTTTTATTTGAGACCTAACCAACTTAGGCGTCTCACATTAAATGCTGCAAATACAAATTAAGTCCAAGCAATGCTTGAACTTGGGTATAAGAATTGTTTTGGTCAACATGTATGCTGAATTCTTGTGTGTAGAATTCTTCTGTACTGTAATAGAACCATCTGCAACCACATCTTTGATAAAATAGAACCTGACATCAATATATTTTGTCTTTTCATGAGACATCTGGTTTTTAGACAAGTGGATGGCACTCTAATTATCACAATGTACAACTTCCTATTACTGTGACAACCTAAGATCACTCACAAGACCTCTCAACCATAAAACTTCCTTTACTGCTTCTGCAATAGCCATGTATTCAGCCCTATAGTTGATAATGCTACTATAGCTTGAATGCTGCCTTCTAACTAATGGCACAACGAGATAAGGTAAAAATATAACCTATCAACGACCTTCTTCTGTCTAGATCTTCTACATAATCAGAATCCACATAATTTATTAATTCAGTCATGTTTGATATTGCTTTATTAAATACTAGTCCTATTTAACTAGTGCCCTTCAAATACCACAATATCCACTTCATAATATTCTAGTGTTTTTTTTTAGGAGAAGCCATATAACTACTCACTACACTCACAACATGAGTCAGATTAGGTCTAGTATAAATCATAACATACATGAGACTTCCAAAAGCATTGGAATAAGGAACATACCTATCATCCCTTGAAGTTTCAGTGATTATATTCGCAGAATTCTTAACTTGTTTTTCCTTAGCATTTTTACGAGGACAATCTCTATTGAAATGATCCTGTTTACACATCCAAAATAGTGTATTTTTTTCATCTTAAACTTTGATCTAGTCTTATTCTTTTTCTTTTTAAAATTATCCCTCTATTGTGTTTTACCCCTTGACACCAAACCTTAAAATTTGACATTTTCACCACTAGAAAATTGCTTCTTTAGCTCTTTAAACTTTAGTGCACTTGACGCATCTATTATGCTAATTGACTCCTTTCCATATAGTAAAGTATTGACAAATGAATCATATGATGGCGGTAATGAACACAACACAATCATGGCCTGATCCTCATCTGAAATTATAATATCTATATTCTTTATATCCATGATTACAGAATTAAATTTATCTAGATATGACTTTATAGATGTTCCCTCCTTCATTCTCAAAGTATAAAGTCTCTTTTTCAAACACAATTGATTAGTTAGAGACTTACTAGCATAAAGTTCTTACAATCTCCTCCATGCTTACGAAAATTTCTCTTTATCTGCAATTTCCCACAGCACATCTCCAGTCACTGACATTTGAATTGCACTTAGAGCTTGCTCTTCTAAATTGGTCTTATTCTCCTCTTTCATACCTGCTGGATATTTATCTTCTACTATTTTTCATAACCTTAAAATCTCATATATGTCTGAAACTGAATCTTTTACAAACTCAAATTGATTTTGACATCAAATTTCTTCAGATTGTACTTGATTGAAGAGCTCATGATTAATCTCTTAGTTTGTAGACAAATCCCACTTTAATACTAATTTGTAATGAGAATTAGGTAAATGAACAAATAGAAAATAATCGCAAACACAAACAACACTGATTTTACGTGAAAAACTTCTGAAAATTTTCAGAGGAAAAATCACAGGAGAGGGAGGCGATTTTTCACTCAAGAATGCAAAAGATGTACAGTATAAGGTTTGCTTTAAATGCCCAAATATATATTTTGGATATATATATATATATACACACACACATATACAATACCATAAAAAGGCCCCAATGCATCAACTTACCCAATATACTGTATCGGTTATCAAATATGAGCTACAAATTCTACAAGTATATATGCTATTCCGTTCAAGAATATTAAGACCAACAATATTTATAAAATTTTTATTTTAAAATTTTATTTATTTGTAATATTTATTAATATTAAAGTAAAGAGCCATAATATTTTACACTATTATTTATATTATTTTTAAGTCATTTGATTGGTTCATTTGAAATTGTTGATATTGCATCTCCAATAAATATTAACCATGATTTATAATTATGAATTAGTTATACATATTGAATTTAATCTTAATCATAAATTATGATCGAATGGTGCGAATATTTATATATAAGAATTTGTGTTAAAAATATGGTGCTTTGAAATTTATTTGATCATGTTTTTATTAGATATTGTTTATGTTTAAGGTAAATAATTATCGTAACAATATATATAAAATATGATACTATATAAATATGAAATTAATTATAACAAAAAATTTTATATTCTTAATTATTTACATGTATAGTATTATTATATAAAATAAAGAAGTTATTTAATAATAGTGTTGCTAAGCATAAATTAACGAGAAAGAAAAACAGAAAAAAACTTGTCATAACAAATTGACTTACTCAATTTTTTTTTAATATTATATATTATATGTACAATTAATTGATAATATTACACATTAAAAATTTATTAGAAGTTAGATAAATACTGTTATAATATATCTCAAAAATTTATTTATACTAAAGTAGATTTTTATCCCACATAATAAAGAGAAATCTATCCACAAATAATGAAAATTTCTCATTTTTCTTGTATAGTGTGCAACTTAAACTGATTCCTCCTAACGAAGGGCATATATCGGTACCACAATATAATATAAAGTTTGAAGGGAGAGAACTTTGAAAATGGACCAACAATTTCCCAACATAACACGTTCTCCATTATTAGTGTTATGGACCCATCTCTGGTTTGGTTCAGCAACAATATAATATAAACGTAAATTCGGTGTGGCCCTTCGCATTCATCTACTCCTCTTTTGTCGTTAATACAATATACAATTAACTTAAAAGGCACTCTTTTGTTGATTCCAGGCAGTGATATGTGATTTTTCTATGGAAGTGTATCCAGTAATTATCATTTTCCTTTTATTATTAATCTATTATTATTATCATTGACGAAAGAACAAAGCGAGAAAGTAAATCGGTTACGTATTGAATTTCATGTGGCTGCAAGTTTAAAGTAATAAAAAATATTTTACAATTTTAACAAAATAAATTAACGAGAAAGGCAATTAATTTCCATTCTAAGAGGGTCCATCTGTGATTTTTTTTTTTTTTTTTTTTTTGCATAAAACTCTACCATGTGTGGTTTTACCAAAAGGAAGGGGAATTATTCGAAATTTAAATTTTATCCACCTATCATATCTGCCACTCACAACACGTTAATTGTTATATTGAGGACATCCTTAATCTTTCGTACATTTTTATTAGTCGGATTAAAGTGAACAGGAAGAAGAATTGATGCGAGTGTTAAAACAGTTGTGTGCCTCGAGAATTAATTAGGCGGTGACACATGGGACTTGGGATAACTTGTAGTATTCTGCAATGTTATAGACCGCATTGAGGAGTAAGACCCGGTGATGAATTTCAACCAATGGGCTCAGGAAATTAAACTGTATTTGAAAATTTCTTTTATTCATTCCGAAGGTAAGAAATTCGTACATTTTAGTATGAGAAGTCAAACATATATATGCTCTGTTTTCTAACATTCATGAATTTTATTCATTGTTGGAAATAAAATCTATCGAATAAATCACAAGCAAATGCAACGCAATCCATGACCCAAACACTCATCCTCGCTTAGCTGTGACTTCTACGTTGTAGGAAGCAAATTCAAGAGCTAGGCTTCAATGTGTTTCCGATGTCGATGACAAATCGGTATCTAACATCCGCCTTAGCAAGACGTTCCATGGCTTTGTTCACATAGTCTATTGGTATCACTTCAATGTCTGCTGTTACGTTGTTTCTAGCTGCAAAATCAATCATTTCCTGAGTCTCCTGCATCCCTCCAATGCAACAACCCGCCACTATCTTCCTCCCTGCAGGAATAATTGCACAACAATTTCTTAAATACAAAACTATTAACCAACAAGAACAAGAATGAAAAAAGATTATTATATATGTGCTCACCAATGAGGAGAGGGAAGACTGGTAGCTCTAGTGGCTTCTCCGGGGCACCAACAAGAACAAGCTTTCCACTAGTTTTCAACAGTGAAATCAATGGCAGGAGAGGGTGTGGTGCTGATACTGTATCAATTATACCATCCATTGAGCTCATGGCAGCCTATGCAAACAAACATAAACAAAGTTAGATTAGGAAAAAAATTGACAGGGACTTAAAGAGTTATCCATTGGAAACAAACGTGTTCAAAGCAAAATACCTGCATCTCATCCTGGTTACGACTGACTATAAAAGAGTCAGCACCCAGATGTTCAATGGCTTCCTCCTTCTTGCTAGGTGATGTACTGATCACAGTCACCTTAACTCCCATGGCCTTTGCAAATCTGACTGCGACATGGCCTAAACCACCCAAGCCAACCACACCCACATGCATACCAGGCTTGTCAAGTCCATAGAATCTCAACGGACTGTAAACTGTGATACCAGCACAAAGGAGAGGGGCACAGGCATCAAGCGGTATGCCATCCGGAATACGGACCACGAAGTGCTCGTCGGCAACCATAAGGTCAGAGTAGCCTCCGTATGTGGTGGTTCCATCGTAGTATGTGGCGCCATATGTAAGTATCATTTTTGGGCAATAATTCTCGAGATTGCTTGCACAGTTTTCACAGGAGTGGCACGATCCCACCATGCATCCCACTCCTACTTTATCTCCAACTCTAAATTTTTCTACTTTGCTTCCAACCTCTGTCACCACACCCACAATTTCATGCCTGCAAACAAAGTATTGCCATTTTTTTTTCCGAAAGCAAGTCAGTGTTGTTGCCTTCAAAGGCAGCCAATTAATGGTATGTAGATTGCTTTTTATACCATTGCATTTCAGTAGCCTGTTTATTTTTCGTTACATAAATATGGTAAGAATAGAAAGTCCTTTTAATGATATGCTTTTAGAAAATTTAATACCGAACTGAAATTAAAGAAAAAAAAATGTAATATGTCCGGCGACATACTAAGCTTGGTGTCGCTTCTGACATGTGTTTCATACTTTGTGCTGCTATTGCATTCACGCGTTTTCTTTTTAGTTCATTAATTATATCGTTTTTTTTTTTTTTTTGGGTGTTAAGCAAAACTCTCGAGAAGAGTCATGTTACAACAGAAAAAGAATTCAAAACTAAAAAATTAAGTATTATTTGAAACATAATTCTAATTTGCCTACTATTCTCAAAACTGAAGTAAAATATTACTTGGTTTGTTGAAATCATTATGATGATGTGATAAAGGAAATGGATACACATACCCAGGTACGAGAGGGTAAGTAGAAGAGCCCCATTCATTTTTAAGCATGTGAAGATCTGAATGGCATATTCCACAGTACAGTACTTTGAATGTCACGTCTTTCTCTCCCGTCGCCCTGCAATATTGCAGCTCAACAGAATTATTCATTTTTCTGTAACACATTGGAAATGATCTACAGTTTTTGATAACGTTTCTAAACAGCAGACCAAAATCTCCAAGAACAGAACATTATGTAAGAAAGATTTATAGAAAGAGACGGGGGAAAGAATGAACAAACCTTCTGGAGAGTTGAAAGGGAGAGAGGACACCAGAAGTGTCTCTGGCGGCCCATGCTAAGGCCTTCTTTGGCTGCTGTCGCTCTGGCGTTTGCTTCATTATTGCTGTTTGCTTCTTATTCTGTTTTTACGTTCAAAATTTTTCAGAGAAATATTTAACACTCTGCGTCTGATTGGTATTGATTTGCAAGAATGTGATATACATTTGTGTCAGCGTCTGTACCTATTTATAGGAGGAGTTAAGGTTTACTATTTG
Source organism: Azadirachta indica (assembly GCA_022749755.1). Classification (NCBI taxonomy): domain Eukaryota; kingdom Viridiplantae; phylum Streptophyta; class Magnoliopsida; order Sapindales; family Meliaceae; genus Azadirachta; species Azadirachta indica. The sequence goes on along the minus strand of CM040447.1, from coordinate 13,320,171 downwards.
TCACAATGACATACATGCTGAGCTAAAAAGTGCATAGGCTACTTCTTTAATTATTCTTTTTGACTTCTAGCCAAGCCGATTTGCCGACAATTAGGTCTCAAATTTTCAAGGAATTCTTTCTTTTGACTAGCATCTTTCCTTTATATTGGGCCAGTATGGCAAACAAGTTTATTTTCAGGTGGAGAGTTTGCTATTTGCTGACATACATGCTGAGCTATTTGCTGAGTGTATTTTTTTTTTTTTTTTTTTTTTTTTAACTTTTCACCAAGCCGATTTTCCGAGCATTAGGTCTCAAATTTTCAAGGATTTCTTTCCTTTGACTTGCTTCGTCTTTCCTTTCTATTTCATGGATGATTCTGGAATAGTCATGAAACATTTGTTGGTTACTTGTGTGCCCCGTGAAAGTAAAAGGAATCCCGTCGTTCTCTACTGGGTTGCTGGCATATTATTAAAAATTAGACTAGTAATTTTTTAATAAAAAAATTAATGAATGATAATATTAATTCAAACAAAAAAAATTACTTGCAATAGAATTGTGTTTAGTGGAGTCTATTACCGTACCTTCCCTGTTACCATATGTCATGTATTCTCAACAAAGAACTTGTGGAAGGTCAACAATTTGCACTACAATAAATAATAAAAAAAAATCACAATCATAAGTATCTAATAAGTTATAGTTTATATAGTTAGTACTTATTGTACTTTTCTTTTTCCAAAATATTATATGTGCATATATAGATGGCTTAACTTGTTGACTACGGCTGTAACTCCGTCGCAGCTAGTTTGTTATATTAAATAAATTATCCTCACTACTGAACTTAGGAAATGACACTGATATTAATATTATATTTATTGATACTAACTTTGTATTTACCCCGTATCAATAAGTAAATTTATAATTTTTGTAAGAAAAAACCCCTACGATAAGTTTTAGACTTATACGTTTTATAGGATTTTTTCATAGCATATGTCCTACTAGTAGTTAAATTTTTAAAATGATTTAGGTGAAGTAAAATTTATGGGTTATATTGTTTGTATTTTGTTGGGACTTGGATTTCTTATTTCGACTCTTGGCTAGGAGTTAATTTATGGGTTAATTGTACTATTTTGAATGACACGTCCTTCTCTCTCGTTGCCTTATAATATTCTATTTCATAAGTCTTTCTAACACTTACATTATACTAATTCTACGTATGTTTTTCATGTTAGAGTTTTGGAGTGTAAAATTCTTTAATTTTATGGTCCAATAGTTTGGACTTGTTATTACCAAGCCCAAGATTATGGGCCTATGATTAAAAGCCTATGCAATTTGATTCAGTAATACTGTAACCAACATGGAGTCCCTTGGTTTTTAGTACTAACATAATGTAGTGTGTCAATATTAGAAACTAAAAAGGTATGTTGCCAAGTCATCGTAACTTCTCTGTGTTTTGTCAATATGAAAGTGTAGGGATTACCTTGAAGAAGGCAGCGATGTTGTTGACTTCACAGACGATCTTAAAAAGTTATAGGTACCCCATAAGTACATAGTGCATATTGTTAGTTTGTAGATTTGTCGATACCTGTAATTACGTAGTGCTAGTATGCAATTTGTAAAGTTCTTGATACCCAGAGTTTATAACTTTTGGATTTATTTACGCCTGTAGTTTTTTAAAATGTTTTATACGCTAGAGATGACTGATAATTTTTTTTTTTTTTTTTTGGTTTCTATTAATGTTATGACATTGGCTAGGGGATGAATTTTATAATTTTTTTGGTACTTTTAGGAGAACATGTAAGGTTCTCCGTAGATATGTTATCATCATCATCATTATTATTTTTGGTACATTTTCGGTACCTTGTAACCTCAAGAGAATGCAATGCGTTTCCGATTCATATTTTCATTACACATCAGTTTCTTAGTTCATATTCTAGGTAGGCATTAGATGCCTCATGATTTCAACAGAATGCATCGGATTCTCGATATATTGCTCGGTAATTTATATGTTCTTTGAAGATTTTTCAGTGACTTGTGAACACAGTCAATTCTTTAGGAAATTCGGTGGATTCTTGATATATTATCGAATGTCTTGTAAGTACATTATATCGATCCTCAAGAACTACAATTTTTTTGGCATATTGTTTCGTGCCTCGTAAGCAAATTATGTCAATTCTCAAGACCTATAGCGGGGTTTTGGCATATTGTTTCGTGGCTCGTGAGCCTCGTCGGCATATTATGTCATGTCTTATGGGCAAATTATGTCGATCCTTAGGAACTATAATGGGTTCTCAATACGTCATTTTGTGCCTCCTAGTCACATTATTTTAATTCTTAGGAATTATAATGTCCTCGAAAACTACAATGGGTTCCCAGCATATTTTGTGCCTTATAGGCATATTATGTCGGTCCTCAAGAACTACAGTGGGTTTCCGACATTCATGGCCATAGTATGTTGATCCTTGGGAGCTACAATAGATTCCCAATATGTCGTTTCTTGTCTCTTGAGCACTTTACGTCGACGCTTGGGAGTTACAATGGGTTCCCGATATATTGTTTTATGCCTCGTGGCCTCATTATATTGATCCTCAAGAACTACAATGGGTTTCCAGTATGCCCTTTTGTGCCTCGTGGAAGCGTTATGTCGATCCTTAAGAATTGTAGTGGGTAACGTTCCTGGTATATTATCCAATATCTTATAAGTATTTATTACACTATAACTAGACTTTCCGGGTAAACTCATAGGTTTCTTGTTGAATATTTCCTTGAGAATATATTTTGAAATAAATCATTATACTAGAAAACGAAAATATTAAAATTCTTTATACTAACAAAATTAATCTAAAAGACATGCTAAAAAAGAATCTCAACTCATATATAGAGATCTTTACCAGACGTGAAGGTGAATGACGTTTGAATAAAAATTGTCTTAAGAAACTCACAACAATATTAGGAGATGTTATAGATCATTATTAACATGTCAGTATTCCACATCTTCTAGGTTCCTTAGATCAAGGAAGTCCATGCTTCATATATATCGGAAGCGTTGAATTCTCAGCAACTGTATATTTATCCATCTTGATATTTTACTTGCTTTGAATTCTCCCCAATCATGAAATCTGCATCTGTAGGATGTACGCCAATTCACTCGTAATGAATCCACCAAGAAACATAAAAATAAAATTAAAGAGATTTAAATAAATAAGATTAAATTTTTATTTAATTTTCTAATACACATCGACAACTGTTAATATCAAAAATTTTTTATCTGATATCAATCAATAAATTTATAATTTTTGTAGGAAAAACCCTCAAATGAGTTTTAAGTTTTATTTTTATAGGGCTTTTTCATAGCTGCATTATACTTGGAGTTAATTTTTTTTATGATAGAATAGTGGAAATGCAATTTATAGGCTTTACTGTTCATATTTCATTGGAATTTAGACACCTTATTTAGATAAACCTTCGAAATCATATTCTACTTCAATCTTTCTGGTGCCCTAATTTTATGGTTATCTTTTACATAGGGGTCTTAAAATCTAGATTTCTTAAACTAATTGTCTAATGGTTTAGAATTGACGTTGTTGGACTCGAGATTATGGGCCTACAATTATGGATATATGCTGTTAGGTTCGAGAATATTAGGACCAAAAAAAATTATTACATTTATATTCTAAATTTCATTTATTTATAATATTTGTTAATATTAAGATGAAGAGTCACAATATTTTACACAATATTTTATACTATTTTTAAGTAATTGGATTAATCCATTTAAAATTATTAATATTACATCTTAGATAAATATTAATTATGATTTATAATTATGAATTAATTATACATATAAAATTTAATCTTAACTATAAATTATGATTGAGTGGTGAGCGCATTTATATATATATATATATATATAATTGTGTTAAAACTATGGTGCTATGATATTTGTTCAACCATGTTTTTATTAGATATTGTAATGTTTAAGGTAATTAATTATTATATCAATATATATGAAATATGATACCATATAAATGTCAAATTAATTACAATTCTAATTTTATATTCTTACATTACACGTATAGTATTATTATATAAAAAAGGTTGTTTAATAATTGAGTTAAAGATAAAGGGGACAATAATACACATAAGAAATTTACTGAGAGTTTAGATAAATACTATTATGGTACACTTCAAAAATCTTACTCACACAAAAGTGAGATTTTTACTCTCCTATTATAAAGAGTGTTGTGAATTTTCATAAACGTAAGTGCACACTATCGCAAACAAGTAATATATGATAAGTTAAGTATCGTTTTCATGAAAACTGATTAATTTATTAAGTATTGAAAATGACTAATTCTAAATTTATTTGAAAAATTCAATTAATTTAGTTTGATGAATGAGAAATTGCAGAAAATTGAATTAAACTAACAAAGCAATTTGTAAATTTTAGAATTAAAACATTAAGGTAGTAGATTTCACCATAGTTAATTAAACTCAATTTGTTAAATTGTATTTTTTTAAATTATTATCAATATTAACAGCAAATTATCTTAATTTATTTGATAATCTTTCTCAAAATTTATTAAAAATACTTACAAATATTAATTCACTATATATCTACATGAATTCAAATACATGAGAGTTCATTATAAGTATCAATAATTATTTTTAATTCTACATGAATCATGATAGTATATTTCTATATAACATATAATTCATGACATTCATTACAAGTTTAAAACACATAAATCACTTCTCAGATTAATATGATTCACAAATCATTCAAATATTGGTTAAATATTTAAAAACATTAAGCAAAATAATGAACACTCAATATTGAATAATAAATCATAATTCAAACATAAATTCTAGAAATTGATGTTCTTAACTCGGTTACATCTTTGCTTTAGTTAAAAAAAAAAAATAGTTCATAATAGAATTACAACATACCATAATCAATTTGAAAATCATAATGAAACTTTCAAAAAGAGAAGATAAAAAGTTGAGAAAGAAAACTCTATGTAGATCAAGAGCTTCAATTTTCAACAAGCTTCAATTTGTCCTATGTTTTCTTTCTCTACTTTTCTTCAAGCTTCCAAATCTTCCAATGATGAGCAAAATGCTCCTCTCTAAGTTCTGGACATTCTGCCCTCTTTCCTTGCCTAATTTGGTCTCAAAATAACTCAAAAGTCACTCCCTTTGTTAAGAAAAAGTTGTCTCCCACTTGTCTCCCACTATCTCAATTTAAACTGAATTTCTACTAAAACTTGAATTTTTACTTTCTTCCATGCAATGTGGGCATGTGAATAATTATATCTAATTTTTAAATTATTTTGTGTCACTCAAATATAATTTTTGAGTATAAAGTTATACTAAAAAGTATTGACTATGTTTAGTAAATACGGACTTTGTTGTTTCCTTTCTATTATTTAGATTTTTGTGAGCTTTTTGCCTACAAACATAAAAACCAAGCTCAAAGTAATAATATAAACAAATTAAATAAGTAAAACTCAAGCAGGTAAGTAAAATAAATATGAATTAGCATTAAATTAAGAGTAAAAGTAGGACAAATTTTGTATATGAATTAAGTACATCAAAGAAAAATTCACCCTTAAATAGGGATGGCAATGGATATCGTTTTTGAGAATATTCATCTGTACTCGATCTTGAAGAATAAGATATAGTAATTGAAAAATAAGATATAATAAAAGGGTATAATATCTGTATAGGATATGAATATTTTGAAATATCTTGTGGATATTTGTTAGGATATCTGTTTTACCATTTTTTTTTTTAAATTATGTTATTAAAATGACGTCGTTTTGATTAAATCTAAAACGATGTCGTTTTGACTTGTTAAAAAAAAGGAAAAAGTCAAACACAGTAAATAGCAAACTCTAAATTAATTTTTAATTCTCTCTCTCTCTTCTTTTCTCATCCGCCACTCAACGAATTCCTACGCATCCACCATCTAGCAATGTCCTAACTCCTATGTTGGACCAACCAATTTTCAGTAGCACTATCTCTCTCCTTTTGATTTGGTAATGATTTTTCTTTTAAAAGTCTAAACAATAAATTTTATATGAATTTTATAAGGTTGTCATTCTTTCTTTTTTAATTTTTTAATTTTGAATTGACCAAGTTGATACTATCTTCTTCTTATAATATAATATACAAAATTAAATATATAATTTAATATAAAATAATATATTGATAAAGCACCCTGAATACTTGTTGATGCTTGATGCTTTTTGTACAATTTAATATAAAAATTATTTTTAAAATAATTGTTCGTTAGCCCACTATATTCTTGCAATAAAATATATTATCATGTACATGCATGTTATTTATATGCAAAAGTGATGCCTTTTATGTATTTCTTCAATTTTAAGAATTTTTTCTCTCTTCCAAAGAAATGTAAATTTTTTTTATGTGAAATGACTTAATTATATTCCTAAATATTTATGTTATTTTAGTCTTAGATACTATTTTACTATGTCTATTGTAAAGTTGGTAATTGATCAATTTAACTATTATATATGTAGGTAAAAAATGGAAATGAATTTGAGGATGACAAAAACTGATGATCAAAGATTTGTTTATAGCAATGATTGGGGCCAATTTAATGAGATAGATTCAAATCAAACTCCAGAAGCTATAAGTGAAGAATATATTAGTGAAATTAGTGGTAAGAAATTAACTTTAAGTGTGTGGAATCACTTTAAGAGGGAAATGAATAAAAGTATTGGCTATTGGAATGCAATTTGTTCGTATCGTTAAAAAAATACCTCATAATCCAAATGATGGAACCTCATATCTACACAATCATTTAAAAACATGTCTTTATAGAAGGCAGTCAAGCATAAATTCCACTATAAAGAAATTACAAGCTGATGTAGTTGATGAAAAAATGAAGTGTTAACTTTTTCTTTTGATCAAGAGCGTGCTATAAAAGAGCTTGTGAATATAATAATCATGCATGAATATCCTCTTAATATGTTTGAACACATAGGATTTAGAAAATTTGTCAAGACTCTCCAACCTATATTTAAGGTAATTTCTCGTAATACATTAAAAAGTGATATTTTAAAGATATATGATTATAAGAGGGCTAAGATAATGAGTTTATTGGAGGCAAATCGAGGAAGAATTGCTATTACTACAAATATGTGGACTTCCGGCAACCAACAAAAGGGCTTTATAGCAATAACGATGCATTTTATAGATAATTGTTGAGTGATGCAAAGTCGCATTTTGAGGTAATTTCTAAAGTATTAAGTTTGTTGATAATTTTTATTTTCTCACTAAATATTATATATATATATATATATGACATAACATAATACTTGTTATTAATTACTATTATCTTTTTAGGTTTATATACATGCCATGTCCACACACTATGAAAATACTTGCTAAAACTTTCATGGACTGTTTGTTGGATTAGAACATTGACTGTAAATTATCTACTTTGATTGTCGATAATTATAGTACAAATGATGTCATGATTGAATTTTTGTTGGAGAAGCTTGATAGTAGTTTATTGTTGTTGAATGAAAAATTATTTCACATGAAATATGTTGCTCATATATTGAATTTGATTGTCAAAGATGGCATAGCTGTGATTAATGAAAGTATTGAGAAAATTCGTGATAGTTTCTTATATTAGACAACAACACCAAAAAGGGAGGAAACATTTGTTAGGGTAGTCCGTAAGTTTAATATTTCTTGCATTAAGAAATTAGTTGTTGATTGTAAGAATAGGTGGAATTTTACTTATTTAATGCTTGAAAGTGCTTTGAATTATAAAGATTTGTTTCCTTATTTAAAACAAAGAGAACAACAATATAAATGTGTGCCTATTGATGTAGATTAGATATTTGCAAAAGAAATGTGTGATAGACTTGAATCTTTTTATGAAGTAACTACGTTGTTTTCTAGAACTAAATATCCTATAACGAATCTTTTTTTTCCAAATATTTGTGAAATCAGATTGTCTATTAGGGAGTGGCTTATTTCTCATAATGATGAAATAACGATGATGGCTGAAAAAATAATTGAAAATTTTGACAAGTATTGGAATGTGATTCATGGAATAAAAACTGTGGCAATTGTTTTAAAACTGTGGCAGTACTGTTTTTCTTTGTTGTATGGAGATTATTATACAATTAAAATTGAAAAAATTTGTAGTTTTTTTTATGTATTGGTAAAAGATTATCAAGCAAGGTCTAAAACAGTGAAGAAGTTGTTCATTCTTCAATTGCTTCATCATCATAATCGGAAGTCGTTCACTAAAAAAATGAAGGAACAATTGGCACAATTTGATATGCTACAAATCAAAGCACTAGTACTACTCAAACTATATCTAAGTTTGATTATTATTTGGATGAAAATGTCATTGCAAGATGTGAGAATTTTGATATATTAAATTGGTGGAAAATGCATGGTTCAAAATATCTTACTTTACAAGAAATTGTTAAAGATATTTTAGCTATTCCTGTATTAGTTGCATCAGAATCAGTTTTAGTATTTGTGGTAGATTTGTGTCTCCGCATCGTAGCAGGTTTCATCCAAAAACATTGGAGGCCTTAATTTGTGCTTAAGATTGGTTGTGGATTGAATTTAATGGTAAGAAGATGTTTTTTATTTTTTAATACAAATTGATAATCATCATTTATTTATATTTTTTATAATTAAATTTTTTATTTTATATTAGTTTTAAATTCCTCAACACAAGTAGAAAGTGCCAAATATTCCGAAAATGATGATGTTATGGATAAGGTAAATACTAATATAATAATTAGATATTATACGGACATTATCTATTAATAATTTAATTTTACTTTTAAAGGACTTGATAACTTGTTAATATAAACATTTTATTTTTACATTGTAGGCATCATGTTGGACGGGCACTACAAATATTTAGTGAAGATGACATTTGATTAAATTTTGATGACTTGTTGTGGTTATTGTTGATGTAAATTATTTGTTAAAGTTTTTATAAATTTAATATTTTTTACAATTTTATGGATTATTATAATTATTGAATTAAAATTTTATATTATTAGAATTTGTTATATTTTTTAGGATATTAATATAATATTAATTTTTAAATTTGATATATCAACATAAATAGTATATTAATTTGTAAAATAATAAAATCAAATTATAAATTTAAAATTTTTTAAAATTTATTATTTTTTTAGAATATAAATATATTTGTAAAATATCTGTAAAGGTATGATTATTAATAAATATTTATTTAGAAAGTACAGATATCGAATTTAATATCTACAAAAGATATAAGTAGAATATTAATATAAATTTTAATATAAAATATGAATATAAATATTAAGATATCTATACTCTATCTTATTGGTTGTCATCTCTACCCATAAATAATGAAAAATTCACACATTCTCTCTAGACTATGGGATTTGAATCCATGCCAATTAAACAAAAGGCATATATCGTGGCCACCCACCCATGTGCTGAGTGGTAAAATTCAATTGAAGTTTGAAGGGACAGAACTTTGAACATGGACCAATAATTTCCCAACATCTGTACAACACGTTCTCCATTATTAGTGTTATGGACCCATCTCTAGTTTGGTTCAGCAACAATACAATATGAATTATTAGTGTTATGGACCCATCTCTAGTTTGGTTCAGCAAACAATACGATGTAAACGTAAATTCGGTGTGGCCGTTCACATTCATCTACTTCTCATTTGTTTTTAATTGAGTATTTACTTATTATGGAGAAAATCGTGTGAATGTCTCAAATTTCGGTCAACAGTTTTAAATAGATTTTTTTTTGTGTCGCTGAACTAGTAGAGACTTTTTTGGACTGTGATTCAAGTGAGCGCATGCTAGTGTGAAGAAAGGAAGGTTCATTCAAGAACTAATAAAGCAACGTTTAATTCTTTAATCACCCGTTTGGAATTGCTATACAAATTTATTATCTCTGATATATAAAAAAAAATTAAGTTGTTTATTTAACAATTTAATGATTTCAACATTAACTTTTATATATAGAAAAGAAAATATTACTTTTAAAAAATATTTTATCAAAATAATTGACGAGAATATTTAATGTGATTTTTAGAATTGTTAACATAATCTTATCATTAAAAAAAAAAAACAATAATGTTATGTACTTTTATAAACTTTAATTTTATATACCCATATCACTCTAATACTATAATTAGCCAAAAAATAGACTGTTTTGAAACTCAGTATTTTCGATTGCACAATTTTCTATATAGTTATTTATTTTTAACTGTTCATTATTTAATTGGTTTTTTTTAATAAATAAAAACAATCTAAATTGGCACTAGCGTGGTTGAGTTTCGAGGAAACAAACCATTAATTAGTCCAGAAGATTTTTGTTTTCTTTTAATTCTCTAACGCAAGTCTTTTTTAATTTTCTTTAATAATGACAGTTTTAAATAACTCAAACATTTAATAAGTTTAAATATTTATAAAAATATTCTCCTACACAATCTAAATATCTACACTTCTTTGAAAAGTGTAATACCTGTTTGTTTTTTCAACTGAAAAATAAATAAAATTATTTAAATATTTAAGAAGGATCTAATTTTTCAAATATATCTAAAAATTTAGTAAAAATATTTGAATTTAATTAAGTTAAAATATTTAATTAAAATAAAAACAATTATATGCTTTAATGAATTAAATATTTTATTTTTTAATAATATCTTTAGTTTATTACTTTATTTTTTAATACTTAAAATTTAAATTTTATCTAACATTTTTTATTTCTTGCCGTCTCTTTATATTTTATTTACTTGAAATAATAATATGATATAATTTTTTTGTAATTTATAATTAATTTTTATATCATTTAAATTGTTAATTTATAATTTCTTTTTTATAAGACAAAGTAAAGGAAAAAATTCATATATCATATAAAAAATAATGTACATATTAATATAATTTACTAAAAACTATTCTATTTATAAACTATTATGCCAACAAAATATATGTAATACTTAAAAAGCATATATATATCAAAATAAAAATTTCAAATTTTTTAAGTTTTGTAAAAACTAATAATTTTAACACTTCTGTTAAGATGTTTTAAAAAAAAGTAACATATTGTTTATATTTAAATTTAAGTTAAATTTAAATTTTAGATAAAAATAATAATCCATACCTAAATTTCATAGAGTCGTCACTATTACAATAAAGCATAAACAAAATCAATGTTAACTCTGAAGTCTTATATCATCCTACAGCTGATAAATAGGAGAAATCAACAAATACAAGAGAATGGGACAGTTCTCACATTTTGCAAAGTTTTACCCCACCATGATGATTACAGGAGTCTGGTCCCCATAGTAGTCCTACATAAATATTGCTCTGCAATAATTCTCATCGAGACATGGAAGCAGTACACTCTTTACTAGTATGTAGTTTAGCTACGTGACTACTACATTGTACGTAGGAAGCAAATTCAAGAGCTCGACTTCAGTGAGTTTCCGATGTCGATCACAAATCGGTATCTAACATCCGCTTTAGCAAGACGCTCCATGGCTTTGTTCACGTAATCTATTGGTATCACTTCAATGTCTGCTGTTACGTTGTGTTTTGCTGCAAAATTAATCATTTCCTGAGTCTCCTGCATCCCTCCAAAGCAGCTACCGGCCACTATCTTCCTCCCTGCAGGAATAATTGCACTACAATTTCTTAAATACAATTATTAACCAACAATCAGTACAAGAATGAAAATAGATTGTTATATATATGCTCACCCATGAGGAGAGGGAAGGCTGGTAGCTCTAGTGGCTTGTCCGGGGCACCAACAAGAACAAGCTTTCCACTAGTTTTCAACAGTGAAATCAATGGCAGGAGAGAGTGGGGTGCTGATACTGTATCAATTATACCATCCATTGTGCTCATGGCAGCCTATTCAAACAAATGTCGACAAAGATAGATTAGGAAAAAAAAATTGACACAGACTAGAGTTATGAATTTGAAACAAACATATTCCAGTTAAGCAAAATACCTGCATCTCATCCTGGTTACGACTGACTACAAAAGAGTCAGCACCCAGATGTTCAACGGCTTCCTCCTTCTTGCTAGGAGATGTACTGATAACAGTCACCTTAACTCCCATGGCCTTTGCAAACTTGACTGCGACATGGCCTAAACCACCCAAGCCGACCACACCCACATGCATACCAGGCTTGTCAAGTCCATAGAATCTCAACGGACTGTAAACGGTGATACCAGCACAAAGGAGAGGGGCACTGGCATCAAGCCGTATGCCATCGGGAATACGGACCACAAAGTGCTCGTCGGCAACCATAAGGTCAGAGTAGCCTCCGTATGTGGTGGTTCCATCGTAGTATGTGGCGCTATACGTAAATATCATTTTTGGGCAATAATTCTCGAGATTGCTTGCACAGTTATCACACGAGCGGCACGATCCCACCATGCATCCTACTCCTACTTTATCTCCAACTTTGAATTTTTCTACTTTGCTACCAACCTCTGTCACCACACCAACAATTTCATGCCTACAAACAAAATATTACAAAAATTTTTTCCGAACATAAGTCAGTGTTGTTGCCCTCAAATGCAGCCAATTAATGGTAGGTAGATTGTTCCTTATACCATTGCATTTCATTAGCATGTTTATTTATCGTTGGATAAATATAGTAACGTTTTCCTAGTGAAGAGAAAGTCCTTGTTAATATTTTCCTTGTTCTTTCCTAATTTGTTTTAAGAGAATTTTAATACGTTATTGAAAAAAAAAGGGCCCTGGCAGAACACTAAATTTGTGTGGCTTTCATTGAACATGTGAGTTGGTAGTTGGTGGTGCTACCGCATCCACACCTTTTCCTTTTAGTTTCATTAATTAAATTATCTTTTTTTTTTTTCTTGGTGGTAAGCAAAATTCTCGAATAGTTGACTTGAGAATAATCATAATACCACAGAAAAAAGGTAATTCAACACTGAAAAAATTAATTGAAGTATTATTACAAACACTAGTAATTTGCATCCTCTTATATGAAAACTTAAACAAAGCAATCTTAAGTTGTTGAAATGTTATAATGATTTGATAAATGACATGAAAAACATACCCAGGCACGAGAGGGTAAGTAGAAGTTCCCCATTCATTTTTAAGCATGTGAAGATCTGAATGGCATATTCCACAGTACGTCACTTTGAATGTCACATCCTTCTCTCCCGTTGCCCTGCAATATCAACACAGACAACAGCATCCATTAGTCTCTAGTTTTCTGTAACACAATAGGAACATATCTACAGTCTTTGATAACTTCTGTAAGCAGGAGACCAAAATCTTTAAGAACAGAACACTATGTAAGAATTTTCTGCTGAAAAAACGCACATAATTTTGGGAACAAAAGATTTATAGAAAGGGATATGGGGTAGAGAATGAACAAACCTTCTGGAGAAGTGAAAGGGAGAGAGGACACCAGAAGTGTCTCTGGCTGCCCATCCTAAGGCCTTCTTTGGTTGCTCTGGTATCTTCTCCATTACTCTTTGCTTCTCCTGTTTTGCGTTCAAAATGCACAGAGAAATGTTGAATACACTGTGTCTTATTGGTATTTGATTCAGAAGTAGCTGATATACCTTTGTGTCAGTGTGTGCGACTATTTATAGGAATAGTTAAGGTTTCCTATTTGTGACACTGGCATACATGCTGAGCTAATCAATACGTAGTCCGATTATTTATTTATTTGACTTTTCTCACCGGGCCGATTTTCCGAGAATTAGCTCTGAAATTTTCTTCGGATTTCTTTCCCTCTACTTGGTTCTTTCCTCTATTTTTCATCGATGGTTCGGGAATAATCGTGGGGTTAACTTGTGTCCCACTTGAAAGTGAAAGGAATCCTTCATTTTCTATTTGGGTTGTTGGCATTATTCTTTAAAATTGGATCAGTAATTTTTTTGATGAAGTATTAATGAAAGATAATATGAATTCAACAAAAAGAAGATATTATTTGATTAATTCATCTTAAATTATTCATATTACATCCCAAATGAATATTAACCATGTACCATGCAAATATATATGAAATTTTAACTCAATGGTTAATTACGAAATGATTCAGTGGTGTAAACACTCGCATATAAGAACTTGTGTTAAAATTCTGACGCTATGAAACTTGTTCATTACGTTATAATTGGGTTGTTAAACATAAAAGGACAACAGAAAAAAAAATCTTAGGAAATTGATTTTCCCTTTCTCCAAAGAAGTAAAAATTGACTCACAATAAAAAAAAAGAAAGGGGTCAAAAATCAATTTGAAGTTAGATCGAATAGAACTTTGATCATTGACCAACAATTTCCCAACGTTTGCACAACACTTTCTCCACAATTAATCTTCCTATATATCCAAAGAAGAAAAAATTGACTCACAATAAATAAACAAAAAAGGGATCAAAATTCAATTTGAAGTTTGATCGAATAGGAACATTGACCAACAATTTGCCAACGTTTGTACAACACTTTCTCCACAATTAATCTTCCTATATAGTAATTGATTTAGTGGGTTAGTGTGTATTGCAATATTAAATTATTAAAGTTATGGAGCCATCTACCTTTGGTTTGGTTTGGTTCAGCAGCAACTACTTCACATTCATCTACTTCTCATTTGTCGTTAATTAAATATAAATTTATTATGAATGAGACATCGTATCGTGTGAATCTCGCAAGTTTTGTTCAAAAGTTTCAAACATACATTTTTGTCTAGCTAGCTTTTGGACTGCATGTGCATGATTCAAGTGATCAGAAGTGTGAATGTCATGGTCTTGCTTCTGTTATTAACGGCAAGAAGGAAAAGTTCTTTCTAGAATTAACAAAGTAAATATTAATTCTTTAAGGACACGTTTGGAATTATTATGAAAAAATTATACATAATTTATTTTATACTCTTCAATTAAATTTATGTTCACGTGAGTATTAGTTAATTCTATTGATAATTTTTTTAATATTTATTAAAAACAAAAGAATTTTTATTTGGTTTAAAAAATTCTGAAAAATTTTAATTTATAGTTTAAATTTGTGGGTAATTTTTGCATATAACCACTTGCATAATTTTTTTCAAAAATTGCCAAGAAACAAATAATTGAACAAAAATGTCTCTATAACCATAAAACTCATAAATTTTCTTATTTTTTAAAAATTTTTTACAACTCACAAAAATAAAATAAAATAAAAAAGTAACCCAATTTTTCACAGTCCCAATTAACCTAAACCTATCCTAAGGCGGTCACTAATCTTCTCTCGCAAGATGACTCGGGGTTTCCTTCCTATCGGTTTCATTAGCATTAGTATTTGTTGGTTTATAAAATCTTTTTTCGGAGGCTCGGTTTCATGTCGTGCTGTCTATTGTGGTATTTTTTAATATTATTTTTTATTAATTTAATTTAATATGAGGTTTCTTTTAAAAAAAGAAAACAAAAACCCTGTATTATAACGGTGATTTTGAGGTATATGTGATTAATGATTAAATTGTTTGAGATGATTAAATATGTGATCGAATTGTTGAATTAGGTACAAATGTGTGATTGAATTATATGTTTGGTTTTAAAATGGGAAGAAGAAGGGAATATAATTTTGGGTTGCAATCCAGTTTCGAGTGTACTTATTTTGTACTGAAACTTTAATTTTGAGTAAACTTCTTCTATATTCTAGACAACAATTTCGAGTAGAATAGGCATAGAAACTATGAAGTTAGCTTTTAGTTACTCTGACAATAACTTTCATAGATAGACGAGATTATTTTTTTGAAGTCATTTATCAAATAATTTATGAGGATATGAGATTTTTATAATTTTTATTATAACATTATTACTTATCCAATAAGTAATTATATATTATATTTTTTAAAAACTTAATTTTATTAGAGTTATTATACATTGTTGTAACACTTTAATAATGATAGCTAGCAGAAAAATATATCCTATTTACCTACTAGCTTTTTTTAACCACGTATTATTTCTTAGACACAACAACCATTGATTATTTTGTAAGTAACAACAGTTTCAACCCTTAGTTGGGTGTGTTCCAAACAAATATATAAGACAACTTGTAATGCATTAATTAGTATACAAGGTTTTTGCTTTCTTCTAATTTTCTAATGCAAGTATTTTCTGTATTATATGATATACGCCCTCTACAATAACTCAAACATCTAATAAGTTCGAACATCGAGAAAAGGATATATAAATTTTTAAATTTTAGATTATTGAATTCATTAATTTTAATGATTTTACAAATACTCATTAAAATTTTTATTATTAAACAATGATAAATAGAACCCTATTAAATCATAATTTACTAAGAAATATTATTCTTAAAGTTTAATTTAACATCAAATATAATAATAATGATAAGTATTTATTTTATAACATATTAAAAATAAAATATTTGTTAATATATTATTATTAAAATATAATTTATTTAGTCTAATTATTACACAATCTAAATATACCCCCTCTTTGCACAATATCCAAAAGGCCTAACAAACAATGTCGACTCTAATTTCGGAGAGCATTAATTTATCTCACATGTGATGTGATAAATAAGAGAAAATTAAATTATTTCTCATATATCAAGGAGAATGGCTAGCTCCCAATTTTATAAAGTTTTACTCCACACGTGACGAATACAGAAAGTCTGGTCCCAAAAATGGTCCAGTGTAAGTACGGCTCACGAGAGAGAATCAACCTAGTCTTTTTTACTTTAGGTAGTCAAGCTGTGACTACTACGCGTAAGAATCAAATTCAAGAGCTAGACTTCAGTGAGTTTCCGATGTCGATCACAAATCGGTATTTAACATCCGCGTTAGCAAGACGCTCCAAGGCTTTGTTCACGTAGTCTATTGGTATCACTTCAATGTCTGCTGTTGCGTTGTGTTTTGCTGCAAAATCAATCATTTCCTGAGTCTCCTGCATCCCTCCAAAGCAGCTACCGGCCACTATCTTCCTCCCTGAAGGAATAATTGCACAACAATATCTTAAATACAATTATTAACCAACAAGCTGAACAAGCATGACAAAGATTATTATATATATATATATGCTCACCCGTGAGGAGAGGGAAGACTGGTAGGTCTAGTGGCTTCTCCGGAACACCGACAAGAACAAGCTTTCCATTAGTTTTCAATAGTGAAATCAGTGGCAGGAGAGGGTGGGGCGCTGATACTGTATCAATTATACCATCCATTGTGCTCATGGCAGCCTATTCAAACAACCGATAGACAAAGTTAGATTAGGAAGAAAATTGACACAGACTAGAGTTATCAATTGGCAACAAACATGTTCCAATTAACCAAAATACCTGCATCTCATCCTGGTTACGACTGACTACAAAACAGTCAGCACCAAGGTGTTTGATGGCTTCCTCCTTCTTGCTAGGTGATGAACTGATCACAGTCACCTTAACTCCCATGGCCTTCGCAAATCTTACTGCGACATGGCCTAAGCCACCCAAGCCAACCACACCCACATGCATACCAGGCTTGTCAAGCCCATAGAATCTCAATGGACTGTAAACTGTGATACCAGCACAAAGGAGAGGTGCACTAGCATCAAGTGGTATGCCATCAGGAATACGGACCACGAAGTGCTCGTCGGCAACCATAAGGTCAGAGTAGCCCCCATATGTGGGGGTTCCATCGTAGTATGTGGCGCCATATGTAAGTATCATTTTTGGGCAATAGTTCTCGAGATTGCTTGCACAGTTATCACACGAGCGACACGATCCCACGATGCATCCTACTCCTACTTTATCTCCAACTTTGAATTTTTCTACTTTGCTACCAACCTCTGTCACCACACCCACAATTTCATGCCTACAAACAAAATATTTCAATTTTTTTCCCCGAGATTAAGTCAGTGTCGTTGCCTTCACAAGCAGCCAATATTAATGGTAGGTAGATTGTTACTTATACTAAGCCTGTTATTTTTCGTTAAATAAATATGGTAATATTTTTCTGATGACTTGAAATTCCTTTTTAATAATTTGCTTTGGAAAATTTAATACGGAATTAAAAGAAAAAGAAAATGGGCCCTGCGGCATACTAATGGTTTATCGTTGGAAAAATACACTTAACGTTTTTCTAGGGAAGAGAAGGTCCTTGTTAATATTTTCCTTTTTCCTTACTAATTTGTTTTTAGAGAATTTTAATACGGAATTCAAAAAAAAAAAAAGATTGGGCCCCGCAGAGCACTAAGGTTTGTGTCGCTTCCATTGAACATTTGTGGTGGTACTTCGTGGTGTTATTGCATTAACACGTTTTCCTTTTAGTTCATTAATTAAATTATCCTTTTTTTTTTTTTGGCTGGTCAGCAAAATTCTCGAATAGTTCATAATACCACAGAAAAAAGTAGTCCAAGACTAAAAAATTAATTGAAGTATTATTTCAAACACTTGTAATTTGCATCCTCTTATATGAGAACTTAAACAAAGCAATCTTAAGTTGTGGAAATGTTATAATTATTTGATAAATGAAAAACATACCCAGGTACGAGAGGGTAAGTAGAATTGCCCCATTCATTTTTAAGCATGTGAAGATCTGAATGGCATACTCCACAGTACATCACTTTGAATGTCACATCCTTCTCTCCCGTTGCCCTGCAATATCAACACAGACAACAGCATCAATTAGTCTCTAGTTTTATGTAACACAATAGGAACAGATCTACAATCTTTGATAACTTCTGTAAACAGGAGACCAAAATCTTTAAGAACAGAACATACGTTAGAGTTTTCTGCGGAAAAAACGCACATAATTTTGGGAACAAAAGATTTATAGAAAGGCATAGTGGGGAGAGAATGAACAAACCTTCTGGAGAAGTGAAAGGGAGAGAGGACACCAGAAGTGTCTCTGGCTGCCCATCCTAAGGCCTTCTTTGGCTGCTGGTGCTCTGTTATTTCCCCCATTGCTTTTTACTTCTTCTTCGGTTTTACGTTGAAAATGCGCAGAGAAAAATTAAATACAGTGTGCGTGATTGGTATTAACTAAGAAGTATGGAAACACATGCGTGAGTATGTGCGCCTATTTATAGGAGCAGATAAGGTTTCCTATTTGTCATAGTGAAATATATGCTGAGCTAATCAAGACGTAGGGCCTGTTTATTATTCTTATTTCTTAGCTAAAATTTAAATATATTTATTCAAATATTTAAGATTTATTCATTTTTTAATTTATATTTAAATATTTATTAAAATAATTTTATATAATTAAGTTAAAAATTATAATTTAAATTTAAATAAATAAATGTTTCAATAATTTCTTATTTTTATATTTTAAAAATATCTCTATTTTATTAATTTATTTATTATTAAAATTATAATTATAATTAATTATTTTTAATATATTTCTTTTCTATTGAAAGTTTCTTATACTTGTTTTTTAATCTCATTTATTTTATACTTTAATTATTATAATAAATTTATATATTTTTACATAATTAAAATTATATTATAATATGACATTATTTTTTTAATTTTCATTAATCTTTATACCATCGATTATAAATTATTTTTTAAAAATATCATATATCAAATAAATAAATAAGGTACATATTAATATAATTTATTAATTTTTTTTTATCTATTATTGTACTATTATAATCAAAATTATTATAAATATAAATATATTATTTAAAAGAGTATATTTGTCAAAATATCAGTTTTTAAATTTTTTATTTTGTCAAAATAAATAATTTAGTACTTATTTTCAGATATTTTAAAATAAAAAATAAACATATCATTGAAATTTAGAATTCAATTAAATTTATATTTTATTCATATTCAAAGTTCAGATAAAAAAATAAATACTACTTAAATCTAAATATAATTATTAGATGTCTAAAAAATTTTTTTAAGTTTATATCTGAATATTTATTAAAAATATTTGAATATAATTAAATTAAAATTTAAATTTAAATTTAAAGAAATAAATGTTTGAATAATTTAAATATTTTATTTGTCAAAATATCTTTATTTTTTTACTTAACATTTATATATATATTAATAATTTAATATATTAGCTTAAAATTTTTTAAAATATATGTGTTAACATATCAATTTTAAATTTTTTTATTTTTTAAAAAATAAATAATTTAATATTTATATCAAAATGTTTAAAGTAAAAAATATATATATATATTTAGATTTTAGAGAGAAAAACAAACACTATTATGATCTAATAATTTATTTATTTATTATTTATTTGACTTTTTTCACCAGGCCGATTTTCCGAGAATTAGATGTCAAATTTTCTCGGGATTTCTTTCCCTTACCTCCTTCTTTCCTTTATATTTCATCGATGATTCTGGAATAATCATGAAAAACGTGTTGGTTACTGTTCGCCACGTGAAAGTAAAAGGCATCCCTTCGGTCTCGGTTGGGGTGGTTGGCATTTATTCTTAAAAATCGGATCATCAGTAATTTTCATTTCATAAGAAACTAATGAAAAAAAATATTAAATAAACACAGTACCAGAAATTACAGCTGTTTTATTTTTTAACAGTTTTCCCGTACACAAAGTTTAAATTAGTTGGGATTTCAATAAGAAAATATAAAATAATAAAATAAAATAAATCACAATCAGTATGAAGCTTGAACCAGTCTTCCTGCCAATATTTATGATCTAATAACTTATGTAGAGTTTTCATAGTTAGGGCATATTGTACCTTTTTTTCAATCAAAATATTAAATATGCGTGGAAGGTTTATCTTCTTGACCAATAATAATTTTCAATTTCTTATATTAAATATTAAATGGGTTACTCAACAGAAAGAAAGTTACCCCAATCAGTGAACTTATTCAGTGTTATGAAACAACTTTTTATTATAAGATGATTGGACAATATTGTATCTATAAAGTCAAAATGTAAAAGTGGTCAAAATTCAGTTGAAGTTTGATCGGACAGAACTTTTAAAATGACCAAAATCTAATTTCGCAGCATTTGTAACACTTTCTCCGTAATCTTCCAGTGTATGTTAATTGTTAATGTAAATTCAGTGTGAGCATACATATATCCAAGGCAGAGTCAGCATTAAATAATTAGGGGTCAAAATTTTTGGAGGGGCTAAAATCATTAAGACAAAATTAATGAGATAATATTTTAAAAATAATAAATAAATTAAAAAAAAATTGATAACTGTTTAAAGTATAAGAGTTAAATATATATATAAATATAAAAAATAAAATTAAAATTAAAATATAATAATAAAAAAATATAAAAAAAATTATGGGATTTGAGAGACCAGTATCCCCTTGGGCCTTGAGGCGTTTCGCTCTTGCATACATCTACTACTCGTTTGTCAATAAATACTTTTATTAAAATGCTTCAAACAAGACATGATTTGTATGGCTGTAATAAAGATTCTCAG
Organism: Azadirachta indica; assembly: GCA_022749755.1. Taxonomy (NCBI): domain Eukaryota; kingdom Viridiplantae; phylum Streptophyta; class Magnoliopsida; order Sapindales; family Meliaceae; genus Azadirachta; species Azadirachta indica. The sequence continues at coordinate 13,298,788 of CM040447.1, read as the reverse complement.
ATGAATTGTGTGGCTGTAATAAAGATTCTTTGGATGATAGTTGAAATGAGAAGTGTAAATGGTTAATCTGTTCTCAGTGTCTGGATACGAAACTACTTGATAAATTTTTTAAAATAATCTTAATTTTTTTTAGTTTACATATATAGCTTTTTATTAAAAAATTTTAACAACCTAGTTCAAAAATATTTTTTTGAACTAAATTATTCTTACTATCCCACTTTTATAAAAGTCATTATTTTTTTACTTTTCTTATTACTTTTGACAAACTCAAATTCTCATAAAATTTAAATATTATTCTCCCCAAACTCACATATCTTGCTAACGGTAATGGTGGCTGATAAAGACGGCAATGGTGTAGTTTTGATAGTGAAATTTTAGTCACTAACATTAAGTAATGTATTTTATCATATAGATATGTATTTTATGTGTGAATTAAAAACATTCAATCATTTATCAAATTAGGATTTATAATTCAATTTTATTTAGATAGTAGAAAGTAATGAAGTGCTTAAATTACATTAACTAGTCGTTGTATGAATAGAAAGACATGGATGGATTTGAGGATGTAAAGGCGTTGTTTGATTTTAGGTCATGGGTTTTTCACCCGAAGATCACTTTTTAGATAAAGTTAAATTTTGACTTATCCTAAAATCATTTTTTGGGTAAGAAAAAGTTTGACTTTACTTAAACCACTTTTCAGGTAATTTTAAATTTTACCTTACTCGAAAACTATTTTTCGGGTAAGATAAAATTTAATTTTATCCAAAAAATGATTTTAGGGTAAGGATAAAACTTTTTGGATAAGGAAAAATTTAGCCTCACCCGAAAAGTGTTTACGTTACCCAAAAAGTTATTTTAAGAAATATGTTGGATAAGTGAACATTCCATATTTTTGGTATGTTTTTAATGTTATAACAGTATTGAATTATTATGTATTTATATAGGAATGGAAGATTTAGTAACATTTTTTGTTTATTACGACGGTTCATGGGAAACACTTGATGAAGGTATTCACAAATATGTTGGTAAAAAAGCTTGGTTTATTACCATAATAAGGAATTTTAATTGCCAAAATCTAATAAACATGATATACACACAATTTCGGATAAATCGAAGAGAATTCAAAATTTGTATGAAAGTAAAGTATAAGAATATAGTAACTCATCCATTATGCTTATTCTAACTGATATAATTAATGACCATGATCTGCTGTCTCTGATGCATTTGTTTAATGTTAATGGCTTTTGATTGGATGATTTGACTCCGTTTTATATAATTTTGGACTGCATTGTTAGAGTAGAAGCCATGAAGCCTAAAAAACCTAGAATGACGCAACTTACTACCTTTAAAATATCATTATTATTTTTTATTATTATTAATTATTATTGATCAATTCTTACTACAACATCTCATATTATTATTAATATTTATTATTACCATTATTTTATTATTATTAATTAATTACTATTATTATTACCATTGTTATTTATTATTATTAATTATTATAAATCAATTATTATTACATCTCATATTATTATTATTAATTATTTATTATTATTAATAAGTATTATTATTATTTTACTATTATTAATTATTATTGAATGATGATAAAAAAAAAATAATTATTAATTTATTATTACTATTATTAATTAATAATTACATAAATTATTAATTATTTTTTTATATATTATATATATATATATATATATGCTTTGGTAAAGGGACCCATAAAGGAACCTTTTTTTAAGAAGCAAGAGCACTCGAAAATAAGTCCTTTCTCGAGTTTAATTGCTCCAATTTCTAACAAACTGTCTCGAAACGAAAGATAGGTTTTTTTCGGCAAAATCAGCTTAATATTCCACAAGATATTTATTTTTTAGCCAAAATTTTTTCACATTCTAAGCAAATACATTCACAATATTAATATTCAACAAAAATCATACTGAAAATAACTTCTTTATTCATTTTGTATTGAAAAAATGCAAACAAAATCATAAAAAGCTTACCAATCAGAAATATCTTCCACTCACTATCGTCAAGTTAGAATAAACTCTTCCTTGCACAATTTATCTCGCCACCGCCGTCTCCACCATTGAAGAAGTGGTGAATGTTTTGAAAGGTGAGAGTTTGGTTGGCAAAAAAGAGTAAAGTAAAAAATGAGATTTTAATAAAAATATCTTAAGTAGGTTATTGAGAGCATTTTTAATCCAAAATAACATTTTAATATAAGTTGGTAAAATTTTTTTATAAAAACCTATTTACGTAAACATGAAAAAATTTAATGCTATTTTGAGAAATTTCCCAAACTACTTTTGGAAGAAGACAACACATTTTAATTTGTTGTGGTTCAGTCCTAAAAAACACGATAGCTTCGAATCCATTATGTCGACCAATTTTTTTAATTTTTTAAGAGAAATATTTTTACTATTTTTTTAGTAATGAAATATTTTTAGTAAGATATTTGTTAAAATTCTATCAAGTGCCCTTGTAACATTTTGAAAATAATAATTTAAAAAATTATAAAATTAAAAAATACAAAAAAGGATTATTTGATCCTTTATATATTGTTTAATATACATTTTAATCCTCCTAATTTAAAAACTAACTATTTAACTCTCAATCTATTAAATAAGTCATGTATAGGGATAGATATCAACTTTCTTTTGTCAATCATTTCTTGAAATTAACCAATACCATCGTATAAATTAAGAAATTTAGAATTTAATAATATTGATGATAACTTATTTTGAGCAAGTTATGATGTTAAATAGGAGTTAAATGAGTAATTTTAAAATTAAATATTGAGACTAAAATTATAATTGACAATATTACTTTAGACAGCTAGGAGTCATTTTTCCTAAAATGACAGCTAGTATTTATTATTGTTTTAGTAAGTTAATTATTTTGAAAAACATGGTAATTAATTTTAAAAAACACATTTTAAAGTAACAAATGTTAAATAAAAATTTAAAAATTAATATTATTTAACTTTAAAAATAGAGTTTATAAACATCAATCAAGCATGGGTTTTTACTTTTTTTTTTTAAAATACAAAATAATTTTTAAAAATGCAACCAAACAACTCTAAAATTATTAGAAAAAAAAAGAACCATATCATTCAATCAATTATTATTAAAGATTTGAATATTTGTGCTTCTTTAAAAGCATATGATGCCAACTCTAATTTGAAAGGTTTTAACTTATCCCATAAGTAACAAATAGGAGAAATTAAAACCTTTCTTATAATTAGAGAGAGGAGAATTTGCTTAATCCTCAATTTTTAAAAATTTGTCAATACATAATGAGTAAGCAGAGTATGCTTAATATAACTTTTCAAACTAGCAAAAATTTTTTAGAGAAAATTTTATTCTAATAAAATTTTTAAAAAATTTACTAATTGTTTGATTATTAATTATATTTTTTAATTTAATTTAAATAATGAGTTTAATATATAAATTTTTTAAAATTAAGAAAAAAGAAGTGTATTAAAATTTTTAAATTAAAATAAAATAAAATAAAAATATTCATACAATTTAATCTTTTTAAGAAATTAAAAAATATCCGCTCTTAAAAACTTAAGAATTGAACTTCTTGTAGTGAAAGCTACAGGGCAATCAAATTGACACAAAGGAAAAATTTTTGGCATTAAAAAGGAAACCCTTTATTCTAGAGTTTTCTTAACCTCTCATATGGGGAAGAGTAGAACTGACAACCATTAAAACCAGCCACACATGGAATTGGAGAATCTTCTGTTGTTGTCTACACGCTGAGCTAACGGTGTGAAATAAAATGACTGCTGTTTAATCTGAAAGCCCTTAAACTAAAGTCAATGTGAAGATAAAGAAAGTCTGGTCCCAGAAATTTGTCCCATGTAATGTAAAACTATGGCTGTTCAATAATTCCCGTAGTGTCGCTTTCACAATGACTCACGAGGCGCACATGAAATCAATTGCCTCTTGTCTTTGTGTGATCCAGAATTAATGGTTTTGTCCCGCTCCTTGCCATTCATGTTGATCCAGAATATTTTTTCCAAATACCTAAAACCATCGGATGTAGTTTTCTTTCGTTTTCGTTTTCTATCAACCTTAGCCGGTGTGTTTATATATATATATATATATATATATAAAATACATACTTTTTATAGTTGATATTTAATCTAATATATATATTAATTATAATATATTAATTATATATTTGAAACTCAATTTTAACCATCGAAAATATTTAAATTTAATGATCTTTAAATGGTATAAAAATATTTATAAACTTATAAAATCTCATATACATATATATATATATATATAGGAAAGCAGCTCCATATTTTACATGTATGTTATATTATTTATAAATGATTACATCCATACACTTTTAATCATTAAAATTAAATCATGATGAAAGTGCATATATATAATTTAACCCTTATAACTTTACAAAGCTGTCAATTTACCTCTTTAAGTTATTAATTATTTTTAAAATATTAGTTGATTAACTTTACCTTTTAAACATTTTGATTCTCCTACTTATCTACTTTTGACTCGGCCTCTAGCTCTATTAATGCTGAAAAATCACGCTACAACATGCAAATTTCATTTGAAAATATACACTACTTATTGCTGTCCTACATTTAATTTCAATTAAGTTAAATTTCATATATAATTTTCAAAACAATATGAATATGAAAGAAATAACAATTAATAGTGCCAACTTAATATACTAAATATATGAATACATCCATTTTATATTTTGTTTCATCCAAAATAATTAGCATTCTGTATCATTACACAAACCGTGCTAAAACAAATCTGTATGATTATTATGTTTTCAGCACTGAAACAATAGCCAAGCAAGTGTGCATAGTTATTAAGACATTATTGATTGCAATTAAAGATTCTGGGCATGCATGGTATATAGTATTCAGTATTGTTTGATCGATCAAGTTAAGGTTTGGTAGCAGCCAAGGTGTTTCCAATATCGATGACAAATCGGTATCTAACATCACCTTTGGCAAGTCGCTCTAGTGCCTTATTGACATAATCCATTGGAACAACTTCGATATCAGCTGTTATCTTGTGTTTTGCTGCAAAATCAATCATCTCTTGCGTCTCCTTCATCCCTCCAATTCCACTCCCAGCCACTGTCTTTCTCCCTGTTAACATTATTAGATTATGAAACTGAAAATGGGGGTTTCATCAATATATTTACTGTAAGAATATTGTAAAAGCTTACCAGTAATTAAGGGAAATACCGGTAGCTCTAGTGGCTTGTCTGGGGCACCAACCATAACAAGCTTTCCGTGAGCTTTCAGCAGACCGATTAATGGCAAGATGGGGTGGACAGCAGAGACTGTGTCAATAATACCATCCATTGTGCCCACTGCAAGCTGAAAAATTCCAAAACTTATCAAAAATTGATGAATGAGATTTGGTTTTCATTTTCCAGTATTTGAAAAATGAACGAAATATAGTTGATTATTACCTGCATTTGGTCAGGCTCACGGCTGTTCAAAAAGAAATCAGCACCAAGATGTTCCAAAGCTTCAGTCTTCTTGCTTCGAGAGGTGCTGATTACTGTCACTTTCGCCCCAAACGCCTTGGCAAATTTAACAGCAACATGACCAAGCCCTCCAAGCCCAACAATGCCTACGTGCTTTCCTTCTACAGCTAATCCGAAATATTTCAAGGGGCTATACACAGTAATCCCCGCACAAAGCAGAGGAGCAGCAGCATCAAGCGGCATGTTATCAGGGAATTTGACAATGTAGCGTTCATTGGCGACCATATGATCAGAATAGCCTCCGTATGTGATTGTTCCATCAGTGTTAATGGAACCGTAGGTGAGGATCAGTTTTAGACAATAATTTTCGAGGTCATTGGTACAACTCTCGCAGGTTTTGCATGAATCAACCATGACTCCAACGCCAACTTTATGCCCCACTTTAACCTTCTTCACTTTGCTGCCCACTTCTGTTACTTCACCTACAACTTCATGCCTGCAAAATGCAATTTCATTCTACGACTAAATGCCAAGTGTTGAACAAGTGATTGATATTGATTTCCTTCTATGCAATGAAACAATTATATATGGTCATCAAGACAACTTATACACAAATAATTTTCTTCTCAAAAAAAGCACAAGCAATATATTAAAATCAATTTCAACTTTATTTTGGGTTCAGTATTATCATTATCCTTGCAAATCAAATAATGAACAAAGATTTACCAGGCAACCAAGTCCTGAAATATTCATTGGATTATTTGACATGACCTACAATGATAGAACGTAGCATGAATGAAATGTTGGTGAAAACTAATTATCCTACTTCTACATTAATACAAAACATGCTTAGCCGTTGGATGAATTCTCACAAATCCGAAATTTAAACTCTTCAATTCAGACATTGAAGGGAAAATGCCCTGGACCCCCTAAGGTTTGAGGTAATTACCCAGTTTCTACTAATATCTCGAAAATGCTCTGAACATCCCTGCCGTCACCTCCATCCAAGTTAGAAAAGCAACTTTTGGCTACAATTACCCCAAAATACCCTTTCTAGCAGACGATGGGGCTCGTGATACAGATTTGTGCAAATTGTATGGGTCCTATAAATAGTAATTTAATATAAGAATATACATAATATCTTAGGGTTTAATAATTAATATACATATACACACACATTAAGGTCTGCTTTTTTTTACTTTTTAATAATATATACTTTATTAATATATTTTATTAATATATATAAATTTATCAAATATCTTCCTAAACTTATTAATAAAATAATTTAAATTTTACAATATTATATTTTAAATAAACATTAATCAATACAAAATTAATTATCATTTTTCTTCAACTTCTTTTTTTTTTTTTTTGTTTAGAAAAATTTTATTAATGGAACAAGCAAATCTATACAGAGATTAAAAGTACCAAATCAATAAAGATTGAAATAAACAAAAAATAAATACTGTCCCATTTGAAATCTCCAGTTTTGTCCCTTGTATGAATCAATTAATATTTTGTTGACATATTTTATGATTTTGTACTTCAATTACAGTGCAATTTAATTAATTTATCTAAGATACTATAATTTTAGAGTTTTTATTTTTATATATTTTATATTTAAGTAATATAATTTTAAATTTATATATACATATTCAATTTGATTTGAAAAAATATTAAGATAAATATTAGATTTATCTATTTTTTATTTTAAATTATTTAAGATAAATATTATATTTTTCTATTTTTTAATTTTAAATCTTTTTTTATTTGGTCATCATAATGTTGGCTTTGGATTTTGTATTTTAAAAATAATAAAGTACGTTTTTATCCTCAAAGACAACTTTTTTAATTTGGACGGAGGTAACGATAGGGGTGTCTATTTATGAAATATTAACAAAAAATGGGTAATTACCTCAAACCCTGAGAGGTCTGGGACATTTTTTTCGATATTAAACATTGTTAAATAACATGTGCCAGAGAATTTCAGTTTGCGTGTGTATACACATAATTAAGAAAGTTTAGGTGATATTTTTAAAAACATGCTATTAAGATTGATGTTTTTAAGAAGGAAAAACGTATTTAACGGTGTTTGTTAAAAGTAATTTTTTTAAAATAAAAAAAATGGAAATATGTTTATTATTGTTTTGAAAATGAATAAAATGTTATTTTTTGAAAAAAATTATTATAATTCACTATTGAAAATGATGAAATATGTAACCAAACTTATTACAAGATTTTACTAACTCAAATTACAACTTTCGTAAATTTGCAACCAACTTACTATTACGATTTTTTGAATTTAATTGCTTTTGAAAAGCTCCAAGTGTTCAATGATCAAGAAAACTCAACAAAGCTAGCTAGTCGACTTACCACCTACCAATTTGCTGATTCAATTTCGTACGTTGATGAGTTTTAATGGTCTAGTCAGACAATCAACTTCAAACCGGCCATCAATGATGATTCATCCACTAGGTCTAGTTAGACAACCAATCAACTTCAAACCATCAATGTCGATTCATCCACTAACTATCGTGCAGTTAAATTAAAATCAATTTATTTATATTTTAAAAACGTATTTGATAGACATTCAACCACAAAGATTGAACAAAAAACGTGTATGTTATAGTTGGACTTTTCCACGTTTAAGGGTCAATAGATACTCTATCATATCTACTAGATATTAGAATGCACCATGTCTATTATATTTAAAATTCTAATACGTTCTTGACCAAATATATGAATAAATTTGCAATATAATATAAATAAATGTATTCAATATAAATTACCATGTAATCTATTACGTCATTCGTCACATAAATTAAAACACAAACTTTATATATCAATTATGGGTAGAGTACGTAGTAGTGCTATCCAATAATGGCAAGTGTATTCGAGTCTTGCTATCCAATAATGACAAGGCGCACATTTGTGCCCAGTTTTGTATTTTACTAGTAAAGAATAAATTTATTTTATTTTATTTTATAATATACCTACCACATCGATAAATGCTAGGTCATTAGACTCTTATTCCTACTATAAATCTTCGATGTCTAACGGAGAAGAATTATTATCCATACTAATTTTTATTTGTATATAAATTGCAAAAGAAAATATATTAATATATATTGATTATCTTTTTAGTAAGGTGCCGTCTTTTGAAAGTGTTATTAATTGATTTTCAGAAAACGTGTGTATATATGTGCATATATGAATTTCGATGCTCTGATTATGAACGTTTTATAAGAAGAGTTACAAAAATTATCGTTTTGTTTTAATTAATTTCAGGAAAAGAATCAGAACCATTTGCAAAAGAAAAGTACGAAGAATAATTATCATATATCTTGCTATAGAAATTAAACAGGAAGATGGATGATGATTATACGTACCCGGGAACCAAAGGGTAAAGAGAGAAGCCCCAATCATTGTTGATGCTGTGAAGATCGGAATGGCATATCCCACAGTACAATATCTTAAACCTCACATCCTCATCACCTGTTTCCCTGTACACATACATGAATGATTATGATCTCATGATCAAATTAAGTAAATTAAACATGTAGAATTTTGTATGATCTTTGTTTAATTTGTCTGAAAATTACTTAGAAATCAATTACCTTCTGGAAAAGTTGAAGGGAGAGAGAGGGCCTGAAGCTTCTCTGGCTGCCCACCCAAAGGTTTTTACAGAGTGTTCTTCTTCAGCCGATTTCGCCATTTTGATAGCAAGAAAGTTAGTGAAGTGCTTGATATATATATAAAAGATAGGCAGAGACGTGTGAGTAATATAAGTTGTAATAAAAGCATATATAGGCTAATTTGGTAGTATATATTCATTCCATATTTTTACATTTTTCAATATTTCCCAACATTTTATTTATTGTCATTGTACCCCTAATTGTTACCAGATTTCGTTAAAATTAAAATAATAGTAGGCAACTTCGGTTAATGGAAGGGTGGCTATCCACCAAGCCACCAAGGGAAAAAGAATTGCCTTCCTTTTTTTTTTTTTTTTTTCTTTCTCACTCTCCTTTCCTCCTTTCTTTATTCATTTTCCTTGTTTTTCTTCCATGATTTTGCCTGCCTTCATAATTTAGCTTCCATGTATTATTAACATGCCAAGTGTTAGACGACGTGGCATGATATCAATGACTCATGATTATTATAAATAGGGCTTGATGTTTTCAAAGAGATACAATATCAATAAAAAAAGCAATAAGAGAAGAATATATAGTTGTGAAGGCAGTACCTCTCCCGAATTCGGTTCCTTTATATTAGTGTGTCATGTTTCACTTTGGTCCCTACACTTTGTCATTATTATTCCTGAACCAATAGTCCACAAGAAATTAATGATTTTATGCAATATTTATCATTAAAAAATCTTAATAATAAAGCACCCCTATAATATTTAATTTCTCCCATCCACATTTTCTTTATACTGGTAATTTTATTTCAATAAAAATTATAAAAAAAAAAGGAATAACACCGGAGAACAAAATCACCACAATTGGGATCATCAAATCTAATGGACACATTTACTTGTACTATCAATACCAACTGCTTCCTTTTTTGCCAATTTACACATGTCAAATACTATTGTATATATATTTTCTCATCTCAAACTACTCAATCATTAATCATATTATCGCAAGAAAATTTTACTTCTTTTATACTCAGAATTTTAATTTCGAATAAACTCTTTCAGTAAATTCAAGTAAACTCTTCTTTTACTCAATACTAAAGTTCTAAGTACAAAGTGCATATATAAACACAATGTATTTTTTGTGGCTATGAAGTTATGAATGTTTTGTGGCTATAAGGGAATGAATGTTTGAAGATATGTTCTTCTTCTAGTTTTGAATAAAATTATAAAGTCAGTTAATTATAAAAATTACCCTAAATTTAAGTTATATATTAAAATTACCTAAAAATTTAAAATTAATTGTTTATTTAATAATCTGGTTATTTTGACAAATAACTTTTATATATAGAAAGAGATTACCTTTAAAATATTATTTATCAAGTAATTTATGAGGACATTTAATGGGATTTTTAAAATCTTTATTGTAACCTTATTATTTTTACAATAAGTAATTATATACTATATATTTTAAATCCCTAATTCTATTAGGGTTATTACACATTGTTATAACACTTTAATAATAATATCTAACAAAAGAAATGTCTCATATCTCCAATTTAGTACATTTTACTACACAATTTACTAAATGCGTACTTATCCTTTTTAACCACATGTTTTTTTCTTAAACACAATAACCATTAAGTAACAATAATTTTAATTCGCAGCTGTGCTTCTAAGAAAAAAGGCAACTTATAATTCAATTGGGAGAATGCTCGATTCCTTCTTTTTATTTGATCTTATACCTTAATACCCCTTGTTGTTTTTATAATACTTCAGATCTCCTTAATTGATAAGATTAAATATAATAATATGTAAGTTCTTAGTATTTAGTCTATTACCTTAAATAATTTTAATAATTTTAAAAATACTTATAAAAATTTTAAATTTGTTAAAAAATAACAATTATACCCTTATATAATTGTAATTACTAAAATATTATTTTTAGCTTCTAATTGAAAATAAATATTAAAATAATAATATATATTATTATTTTATAAAAATTTAAATATAAAAATTTATTAATATATTATAATTAAAATATAAGTTTATTTATTTTAAAAATATTAACAATTCAATATTACATAGATATTAAAAAATAAATAAAAGGGAAATTGACGTATATCCTTCTAATGTTTGGAGAAATAAACACTTATTCTCTTAATTTTTGAGAAAAAACAAATACCCTCTCAAGTTTAAAGAAATAGACAAATATCCCTTAACTTTTATTTTCGTTAATTGATCAATTAGATAAATATTATTTGTGTCCGTAAACTTTTATTCATTAATGACTGCATCATAATTATTTTCTTTATATCAATTTAGTCCTTATTTAATATTTCTGATAGTATACTATTTTAAAATATAACAATTTAATCTTTATTTTAATATTTTTCACAATATATTAAAGATTAAATAGTTTTTTAATTTATTATTTCAATAAAAAAATTAAAAAATACTATTATCAAAAAAATTCTAACAATTTAGTTAGATCAAACCTATATACTAAAATAATTTTAATTTTTATCTTTTACTTTCTTAGTAATAATTTAATATTCAATTATCAAAAATAATTTTAAATGAAATGTTAGTGTAACTTTTTGTTTTTATACATAATATATCTATTATAAAAATTATGTGAACTTATATTATATTTTTTTAAAAAATTATGCAAATATAAATAAAATTAAATACATGTTCTATATATATGTGTGTATTCTTTTTTTATATTTTTATTAAAATTAAAGTATGTTTTTTAACAATAATGTAACATATATTTAATTACTAATTATATTAATGAATTATATCAAATTCTCTTCTTCTTTTAAATGTTTTATTTATATTTTTATAACAAATATAACGAACTTAATATAATCTTTTAAATGAATATAGTGTATATAAAAATAAAATAATAAAAGAAATATTTAAAAAAATTTTTACAATCAAATATTAAATTATTATTAACAAAGTAAGAAAATAAGGTTAAAAATATTTTAATATATAGGTTTGGTCTAGCTCATTATTAGATTTTTTTAATAATATTTTTTCTAAAATTTTATTAAAATAATAAATTAAAAATTTATTTAGTTCTTACTATCTTGTTAAAAATATTAAAGTAAGAACTAAATTGTTATAATTAAAAAAAATATATATTGTAAAAAAAAGAATAGGATTAAATTATTATAATTAAAATAATTATTTTTTAATTTATGATTATTTAAAAACTTAGGAATACAAATAATATTTATCTAACCAGTCAACTTATAGAAACAAAAGTCATGAGGGTATTTGTATATTTGTCTAAACTTGATCAAAACATTTATTTTTCCTCAAATATTAAGGGAATAAATGTCTATTTTTTCAAACATTAGAAGGGTATACGTCAATTTTCCTAAATAAAATAAATTAGATATTTAATATTTTATTTATTTTTTTAGCTAAGTACTATTAATTTTTTTAGTTAACTACTATTAAATAATGATATAATCGTTATTTTTTAAATAAATTGAGTCTTTAATAGGTATTTTTAAAACTACTAACTAAGACTAATCAGGTTAATAGTTCAAACTTTTGAGACTCACATATCATTAATTTTTTTTTAGAAATTAAAACAACAATAAATTTTATAACTAAAAAAAATGATATTTTAAACTAAAAAAATGAATTCCACAATTAAAAAAAATTTTAAACTAAAAACTTTTATAAAAAATTAGAATACGTAATAATATAATATAATATTATCATATCAATTTATATATATAGATTTATATATATAATAGTAATCATTTTTTTAAAATATATTTTTTCACATGTGTTAGTCAATATAAATAATATTTTTACATTAAATATTAAATAAAATATTATAAATTATTCTTTGGATAAAAATTTATCTAAATTTTAAATTTTTTAAACACGATAAATTTATCTAAATTTTAAATAAAATTGATCTTTTAATTTATAAATATCATATTAAAAAAAATTTGAATTTAAATAAATTTATATTCAAAAGATAATTTATAAATTAGTTATAAAATAACATATATTATTATATTAACATTTATTTTTAATTAGATTTGAAAATAATTTTTTAACTAATTACTATTATATAAAAGTATACGTGTTATTTTTAATAAATTAAAATCGTTGTAAATATTTTTAAAACTATTAAAATTATTTAAGTTAATATGTTAAATTTTAAGTACTTTACATGTTATTATACTTAATTCTGTCGGTTAATAGAAGAAGGATATTATGGAAACACTAAAAGATATCGGGGCATTGGGTCAAACAATAAGAGGATTAGAAAATTTTCCCTGATTTATTAAATAGTCTACAAGGTTTTGTTTTCTTTTAATTTTCTAAAGCTACTTTTTATATTGTTTTAATAATGAAATACGCCTTATACATTTAACTTGTCTCACATGTGATAAAAATAGGAGAAATTAAATTATTTCTCTTATATATATATAAGAGAATGGGCTAGTTCCCAATTCTGTAAAGTTTTAATTAGCGTTTTACTCCACACATGATGAATACAGAAAGTCTGGTCCACTGTAAATATGGCTCTCAAAAGATTCTCACAGGTCACGAGAGAGAATGAATCAATTAAGTCTTTTACTTTCTGTAGTTTAGCTATGTGACTTCTACGTTGTACGTAGGAAGCAAATTCAAGAGCTGGACTTCAATGTGTTTCCGATGTCGATGACAAATCGGTATCTAACATCGGCTTTAGCAAGACGCTCCATGGCTTTGTTCACATAGTCTATTGGTATCACTTCAATGTCTGCTGTTACCTTGTGTTTTGCTGCAAAATCAATCATTTCCTGAGTCTCCTGCATCCCTCCAAGGCCACTACCAGCCACCATCTTCCTCCCTGCAGGAATAATTGCACAACAATTTCTTAAATACAATTATTAACCAACAAGCAGTTCAAGAATGAAAATGATTATTATATATTTGCTCACCCGCGAGGAGAGGGAAGAGTGGTAGCTCTATCGCCTTCTCCGGGGCACCAACAAGAACAAGTTTTCCACTAGTTTTCAACAGTGAAATCAATGGCAGGATAGAGTGGGGCGCTGATACTGTATCAATTATACCATCCATTGCGCCCATGGCAGCCTATGCAAACAAACGTCACAAAGTTACATTAGGGAAAAAAAAAACATGTTCCGATTAAGCAAAATACCTGCATCTCATCCTGGTTACGACTCACAACAAAAGAGTCGGCACCAAGGTGTTTGATGGCTTCCTCCTTCTTGCTAGGTGATGTACTGATCACAGTCACCTTAACACCCATGGCCTTTGCGAATTTGACTGCGACATGGCCTAAGCCACCCAAGCCAACCACACCCACATGCATACCAGGCTTGTCAAGCCCATAGAATCTCAGCGGACTGTAAACTGTGATACCAGCACAAAGGAGAGGTGCACTAGCAGCAAGCGGTATGCCATCTGGAATACGGACCACAAAATGCTCGTCGGCAACCATAAGGTCAGAGTAGCCTCCGTATGTGGTAGTTCCATCGTAGTGTGTGGTGCCATATGTAGGTATAATTTTTGGGCAATAGTTCTCGAGATTGCTTGCACAGTTATCACACGAGCGGCACGATCCCACCATACATCCTACTCCTACTTTATCTCCAACTTTGAATTTTTCTACTCTGCTACCAACCTCTGTCACCACACCCACAATTTCATGCCTACAAACAAAACATAACAAATTTTTTTCCGAGAGTAAGTTAGTGGTGTTCCCTTCAAAAGCAGCCAATTAGTGGTAGGTAGATTGTTCCTTATAGCATTGCATTTCATAAGCCTGTTTATTTTTCGTTAAATAAATATGGTAATATTTTATGGTGACTGAAAATTCCTTTTCAATAATTTGCTTTTAGAAAATACATAGGGTTATTTAAATTATCAGATTAGGCGAATTTAATCAAATTCATATCCAATCTATTATTTAGCAAATCGAAAATTTTTCAATCCAACCAGTTTCAACATATGATAGAATTTGATCTGGCTCAATTCATTAAAAAAAAATTCAAATCCGATCCTATTCAATTTGATCCAAATAAAATATAAATATATAATTTGAATATTAATTATATTTCATTACTAAGAAATCAAAAAAAATAACAAATATGCTGTTTAAACTTCTAAATAAATATATCCATTTTAAATAAATAACAAAAAACAAATATACAAATAATTATAATTGAGTTCTTTTTTATTATGTTCATTAAAAGTGACATAAAAAAATTAAAAAAGTGAGAAAATTAATTATAGTAAATTTACAATAACATGTAATTAAAATTTATAGACCTTCACATATTGTTGTTATCAAATTTTATTTTAACAAGAATAAAATAAATATATTATAAATAAAAAAATTGACGGTATGAAAACAAAGCCCAAAAAAAAATTAAAAAGGATAAAATAAAGGGTTGAGGAGAAAAGTCTATTTGAGTGTGTATTATATATATTTTTATATATTTATATAATATAGATATAATTTTATGTACAATAAATTAATTTTTTATTCAAGATATTATTATATTATTTTTGGCGAATTGAATCAAATTTCAACAATCCGCAATCCAAAAAATAAGTCAACACACAAAAATATTAATTATGTGTTATTTCCAACACTTGTAATTTGCATCCTCTTATAAGAAACTGAAACAAAGCATCTTAATTTGTTGAAATACTTATAATGATTTGATAAATAAAGTGGAAAACATACCCAGGTATGAGAGGGTAAGTGGAAGAGCCCCATTCATTTTTAATCACGTGAAGATCTGAATGGCATATTCCACAATACAGCACTTTGAATGTCACGTCCTTCTTTCCAGTCGCCCTGCAACATGAACACAAACAACACCATCCATTAATCTCTAGTTTTCTGTAACACAAGAGGAACAGATTCTATAGTTTTTGATAACGTCTGTAAACAGGAGACCAAAATCTTTAAGAGCCGAACACTGTAGAGAGATGGGGGTGAGAATGAACAAACCTTCTGGAGAAGTGAAAGGGAGAGAGGACACCAGAAGTGTCTCTGGCCGCCCATCCTAAGGCCTTCTTTGGCTGCTGCTGCTCTGCTATTTGCCCCATTGCTGTTTGCTTCTTCTTCTATTTTACGTTCAAAGTGCACAGAGAAATATTAAATACACTGGGCGTGATTGGTATTGATTAAGAAGAATGTGATACATATTTATGTCAGTGTGTGTGCTTATTTATAGGAACAGTAAAGGTTTCTTATTTGTCAAAGTACCATACATGCTGAGCTAATCAATAGGTAGTCTGATTATTTATTTATTTATGTATTTATTTGACTTTCCTCACCAGGCCAATTTTCCGAGAATTAGATCTCAAAAATTTTCTCTGGATTTCTTTCCCTTTACTTCCTTCTTTCTTTTATATTTCATCGATGACTCTGGAATAATCACGAAAAACTTGTTGGTTACTTGTTTGCCACGCGCAAAGTAAAAGGAATCCCTTCGTTCTCCATTGGGATTGTTGGCATGTATTCTTAAAAGTTCAGTATTTGTTTTTTCATAAGAAATTAACGAAACAAAAAAAAAAAAATTATGTAAACGCCAGATTAGAAATTATAACTTTTGTATTTTTTAACAGTTTCTTGAACACAAAGTTTAATTAAATTAGTTGGGATTTCCATAAAATAATAGAAAATATTATATGTAAAATTAGATAGTTTTGTATCAATCAACAATATATTTCATATAAAAAATGTTATTATAATTTTTTTAAAAAATCATAAGTTCACAAAAAAGACCTCATCCTTCTTCTATGTTAAAAATATTTGTTGATGCTGAAATTTCACTAATCGTCAGGTGTACCAAGTAAGCAAAACTCCAGTCAATAAATACCCTCCGATAATCAAAGTAGGTCAAGTGTGTATGGAGAAAACAAGTTTTGGGAGCAATATGTATCTTTGTGTGTGAGTTTGGGGGAAGAGTTTACTTACCTTTGTTTGAAACTTATTTCCACTTACATAGGTGTTTGGCCATTTTCACATTAAATGACCTATTGTTTATGTTTAGTTACCACGAGGGAAAGCAGATCTCCACTTGTCATCTCTTTCCCACGCACCCCCCCACTTGTTTCTTTGGAAAGAGAATGTTTTTACTACTCATTTCTCTACGTGGCGACTTCTTATGGATTGTAATCAACTCTTTTGTTGGGCCCACTTGTCATGATGTTATACACTCCTGTTTATGATTTCTCAGTTTTCTCCCACACAAGTCCTTGTGCCTCGTTTGGTGTTTCGCATTGTGGTGAGATACTAATCGAGGTAAGGTAATCTTTGGCACTGTTACATGGATGGAGAAAATTCTTAACATAACAATATCCTTCTGTTTAATTTTTATTTATACACTGAATTGGGAATAAAAAATTAGTAAATAAATGCATGAATGAGTATAAAAATTTTAGTTATTTACTTATTAAATACATCTTTTAATTAAATTTGAGTAATTAATTTAATATATAAATTTTTTAAAATTAAGTTAAAAAAATCATATATGTACTAAAATTTTAAAAATAAATAAAATTATTTTATACAATTTAATATTTTAAAAAAATTCAAACATCTCTGCTCTTAAAAAATTTTAGAACTGAACTTTCTTTTAGTAAAGCAAATAGGTTTTCTAATTTTTTAAAATTTCTTCTCTCGCGCCAATCAAATTGACACAAAAAGAAAAATTTTTAAAAAACTTTTGACATTAAAAAGGAAACCCTTCGTTCTAGAGCATTCTTAGCTTCTCATATTGGAAGAGTAGAGAATTGAAAACCAGCCAAACATGACATTGGAGAATCTTCTGTTGCTGTCTGCACTGGTCTGAAATAAAATTAATGACGGCTGTTTTGAAACCACAAACATGTCTAAAAACATTTAATTTAAAGTCAAGTGAAGATAACGTTTGTCCCGTCTAAATACGGTTGTTCAACAATTCCTGGAGTATCCATTTCCCCATAACTCACGAGACGTACATCAGGAGAAATTTCTCAAAATAGTCTTATTTAAGATCTTTTATTTATGATTTCCCAATATTTTATTTCTTATCATTGTACCTCGTAATCGTTACTAGATCTTGATAAAATTAAAATAATAGAAGGCAACTTAGGTTAGGCTATCCACCAAGAGAAAAGGAGCCGCCTTCCTTTCTTATTTTCCTCTTTCTCCCTCTCCTTTCCTGCTTTCTTTATTCATTTTTCTTGTGTTTGTTTCATGATTTTGCCTTCCTTCCTTCATAATGACGGCACAAAACAGGAGTTGTCCATGACTTCTTAAACACAACCAACAACCATAGCTGTTCTTGAAACCAGCTGCATCAACCCTCATCTTTTGTAGCTGTCTCATTGGCTCCGAAAATAAGCTATCTGGGTAACACTATTCTGAACTGATTATTCATAATTCATTGTCATAATTGAAATAGTATCATTTTTATCTAAATATTCAAATATTAATGCTAAATTTTATCATTTAAATGTTGACTGGTATTTATGGAAACAAATGATTGCCAAAAATTAAAGAAAAAAAAATAAGAGTGTGCGTTAATATCCAATTAATATAGTGAGATTTGGCATTTGCGTTTTCTTTGAAAAATAATTGTAAATATCAAATCTATTTTAGGAGAGCATATTGTCTACTTCGTCTAGTTATTATTTACACATTTATTTGTTTAATAAAGTTGTTTGCTGAATTATATGTCTATCCAAACATGATGGCGTTGGAGTGACTCTCTTTTGGGTAATTTTTTTATTATTAAAGTTGAACAACAAAATGGTAATTTAATCAATCAAAAAGGTTCGATTCATAAAATTACAAGAAGTTGCCAACGATTGGGGAGTGCAATGACAATGAATGAAATGAACAATAAGGACAATGGCAGACACTATCATGTTCGTATATAGATTATATATATAATTACGAAATGGACTTTGAAATGACTAACAAAACATTTTGGGCAATAAAATTCTTGACATCACAAAATTAAAGGTGGGAAAACCCTCATCGTTTCTAAAAATACTTTAATCGAATTCATAATAGTTATAGTCGGTAAAATGACATTATAATACAATTAATCTCAGCGCCTCTTTAAAATTTAAAATATAAATATACGTGTGATTTTATTTGATATATATAATCTTTTTAATTAAATAAATTTTTACCAAATGAAATGAAAGTAGTATAATATATAAAATTGTCAAGTGTCACTTAAGACGGCACTATAGTAGTTTAGTTGCATTGTTGTTATCACAAAACTATAAATTTTTGTTTATCTATATAATAACAAGTATTTTTTCAACAATGAAATAGTAAAAAAGGTATAAATGTGTTATTGACTGCGATAATCGTTGTAATATTATTATCAACCAAAGACGTATTGACCACATCATCATCATCTCTTTATGTTTGAATTTTTTTTATTGCATTTATTACAACTATATTTTATTCATTTTACAATATTATTAGTGAATATATTATATTATATTTTAAGGTATATTATAAATATTTTGTAAGGAAAATATTTTTTTACATTCTATTTATTAATTGAGAGAGATTAATTATTTGCATAATTATCATTTAATATAAAAACCTTGGAATGGCTGTAATCAGATACTTTATGTTCAATGATCACGTCGTGGAAATAACACATACGAATCCTCCGAAGCCCAGGTAAAGAAGTTTTATATGTTCAAAATTATAATATAATCAAAGGTTTCTATTATTTTTTCCGATGTGATCTTGCTTTTGAAAATATATATATATATATATATATTTATTCCTCCTTTCTGACGATGTTATATAATTAATTTGTTTCTGTAATCAATGATCATATTATTTTAATACGGTTATTTGTGTCCCTCGAAAATGCTGTTGGAAATAAACATTATTAATATTGTAGTGACGCAGCAGCCCATTTCGAAAAGTAGTATTAAAGCTAGTGTAATGGAGATTTCTGTATATAAGAAAAGTAGTAATTATATTAGACCAAACACATACAAATCATTGCAATTATCAATTTAATTACTTCAGAAAACACAATCTAGTAAAACCAAAGCATTATTAATCTTGCTTGGCATCTATAGCCAGCCGTGCTTATTGTAGGAATTGAAGCAAATTGTTTAAGAGGTAGACTTCAACGTGTTTCCAATGTCGATGACAAATCTGTATCTCACATCTGCTTTCAGAAGGCGCTCCATTGTAGTGTTCACATAGTCCATAGATACGATCTCGACGTCTGCTGTTATGTTGTGTTCTGCAGCAAAATTGAGCATTTCCTGTGTCTCCTTTATCCCCCCAGTGTTATTACCACCTATCATCTTCCTCCCTGCAAGTACATATATTCCGCATAATTTAATTTCTAAGCTAAAATTCCACAACTGGTTTATTAAAAATTATAGACTAAAGTTGACTGTACGTTCCACGATAAATATACTTACCAAAGAGAAGAGGAAGAACTGGTAGTTCTGGTGGTTTCTCTGGTGCACCAACAAGGACAAGCTTTCCACTAGATTTCAGTAGTTCCATCAATGGTTGAAGAGAGTGGGTTGCAGATACTGTATCAATGATTCCATCCATTGTCTCCATTGCAGCCTATAAAGTTAAAATAAAGAATATTAGAAACATGACTGATACAATTTTCGCCATAAACTAATATAAAGGCAAAACAAAAATATTTCTTCTAAAAGAAATCCTGCATGTCAAAGTGGTCTCTGCCAAGATGGTGATGCCGATGAGATAGCGGGTGAGATAAAAATATCTTGTTGAACGCCGAATCTCGTTCGGTTTTTTGACATTGTGAGTTAAATAAACGTTCTGACGGACGGGATTAGATGTCGTTCTAATCGTAACGACTCGAAACACAAGTATTAAGATAACAGTCCTATGAGGAACAAAATTAAAGGAGAATATTTTATTCAATAAAAGATTATTCCAAAATATTGGGTTGGATTTCCTCCTATTTGGAGATGTCCCAAATTTTCTCTTCAATAGTAATTAAACCCAATTAGTTTAAGGACATTTTGGCCTTTTCTCAAGTAGGGTTTAGTATTTAATTTTTTGTTACAATATATATGTGTGTTAAGAAGAGAAATGGGTACTGTTTATCATTTTTAGAGAGAGGCGGATACTGTTTACGAGAGAGAGGCAGAATAGTAAACTCGGAACAGTTTTGATCAAGTGGCTGATCGGAGGTCGATTCGTAATCCGATTGAGCTGAAATTTTACCAGCAACTTCCTAACTCAGAGGACTAAATTTTGAACGGTGGAAATCAAATTTGGAGCTCCCTTTCTCTAGATTTCATGGTTGAAAATTAGGCCACTATTTTGATGATGTTTTTCTTGAACTCTCTCTAATTTCTTTGTAAAACTTGATTGTCTGCCAAGATTGTGTGATCTTGAAAATATTGTGGATGTATACCTCTAGTTCTAACTAGAGAGAAATTGTGTATTCCCATTATTTGATTATAGTGTAGTTTTTTGGATGGATTACAGTCCCGTAGTTTTTACTTCTCATATTGGGGAGGTTTCCCATGTTAAAATTGATTATATTATGGTTGTTTTGTTGATGATGTGGTTGCTGTCCAAGAATTAATTTTATGCCCAAAGATTGTTGCTCTATTTATTTGTTTCCTATTAGGTTCACGCAAGAGGGGATAAGGTAATTATTGTGCTTCTGCAAATTGGTTTTTATTAGTTTATCCTAGCAAAGTGTTATCAGAGTTTTAGTTATATTTGCTTTGTGCCTTGTGTTGAATGATGGAAGCTAATACAAGTAGAATGGTTAATTTGAATGGTGTAAATTATCATTTATGGAAGGGAAAGATGGAAGATCTTTTATATGTGAAAGATTATTATTTACTTGTGTTTAAGAAACAGAAACCCGATAATAAAACAGATGTACAGTGGAAATTGCTTCATCGTTAGGTATGTGGATATATCAAACAATGGGTAGATGACAATGTTTTGAATCACATCAGTGGAGAGACAGATGCAAGTTCTTTGTGGAATAAGGTTGAAGAGTTGTATGTCAGAAAAACCGAGAACAATAAACTATTTTTGATAAAGCACATGATGAACTTGAAATATCAGGATGGAAAACTCATGACAGATTACTTGAATGCATTTTAGGGAATCATTAATTAGTTGGCTGGAATTAACATCAAATTGAAAGATGAAGTACAAGGGTTATGGCTTTTAGGCACATTACCGGACTTATGGGAGACATTTAGAATGTCATTATCTAAGTCAGCTCCTAATGATATTATCACCATGGAATTGGTTAAGAATAGTATTCTGAATGAAGAGGATAGAAGAAAGTTATAGGGTTCTTCACAATCAGATATCTTAGTCACAGAAAAGAGGGGGAGGAATAAGAATAGAGGTCCGAAAAATAGAGATAAAAGTAAAAGCAGAACTAATAAGTTTGCCAATGTTGAATGCTATCATTGTGGTTTGAAGGGGCATATAAAGAAGTATTGTCGACAGCTCAAGCGAGACAACAAAAAGGATAAAGGAAAGGAAAAGAAAAATTATGACAGCAGTGATGATGATAGAGTTGGTACTATTACAGATGACTTTCTTATTATGTATGATGATGATGTTGTCAACCTTGTATGCCATGAGACCAGCTGGGTAATTGATAGTGGTGCCTCCATTCATGCTACATCGCGAAGGGAATTCTTTACATCTTATACATCCCGTGATTTTAGAGACGTTAAGATGGGAAATAATGGCTTAGCTAAAGCCATAAGCATGGGAAATGTGTGCTTGGAGACCAATAATGGCACGATGTTACTGCTGAAAAATGTCAAACATATTCTGATATTCGTTTGAACTTGATTTCTGCAGGTAAACTTGATGATGAGGGTTTCTCCAGCAACTTTAGTGGTGGTAAATGGAAGCTTAACAAAGGTCATGGTTATGGCCCAATGAAAGAAATGTTCTTCATTATACTTTATGCAAGCAAAGATTGCAGACAATAACATCAATACAGTGAAAAATTAAGATACAATTGAGTTATGGCATAAAAGATTTGGTCACATGAGTGAGAAGGGTTTGAACGTTTTGGCCAAGAAAAATATACTTTTTAGGTTGAAAAATGAATCTTTGCAGAAGTGTGTTCATTGCTTGGCAGGGAAGCAAACTAGGACTACCTTCAAGATAACTCCACCTTCGAGAAAATCAGGTATACTCGAACTAGTACACTCTAATGTTTGTGGCCTTATGAAAACAAAAACACTTGGTGGTGCTCTCTATTTTGTGACTTTTATAGATGATCATTCAAGGAAGTTATAGGTTTATACATTGAAGATAAAAGATCAAGTATTAGATGTGTTTATACAGTTTCAGGCCTCAGTTAAGAGACAGACTGGGACGAAGTTGAAGTATATCAAAACTGATAATGAGGGTGAGTATTCTGGACCATTTGATGAGTATTGTAGACAGTTAGGAATTCCTCATTAAAAGACACCTCCGAAAACTCCTCATTTAAATGAGTTAGCTGAGAGAATGAATAGAACACTAGTTGAAAGAGTGAGATATTTGCTTTCACAAGCACAATTACCAATATCTTTTTGGAGGGAGGCTTTGAATACAGATGTACATATATTGAATCTCACACCGTGTGTTCCTTTAGATTTTGATTTTCTAGATAAAGTTTGGTAAGGAAAGGATGTTACTTATGATCATTTGCGTATCTTTGGATGTAAAGTATTTGTGCATATTTTCAAAGATGAAAGGTCTAAACTTGATGTTAAGACAAGATAGTGTGTATTTCTCGGCTATGGTCAAGATGAGTTTGGCTACAGGTTTTATGATCCAGTGCAAAAGAAACTTGTAAGAAGTCGGGATGCTGTGTTTATGGAAGACCAAACTATACAGGATATTGAGAAGTCAAAAAAAGCAATGCCTCAGTATAGTGATGCGTTGATAGACTTGGATCTAGTTCTTTCTACACATGTTCCAACTGTGGGCAAGGGCGCAATGCTGACTAACCAGAGAAAGAGGGGTGTAAAGGATGACGGAAATTGCCTAGAACCCCTCAAGTTTGGTTGAATTACCCATTACCCATCAAGTTTCAAAAATACCCCTTACGTCCTTCTGTCACCTTACACAGCAGAAAAGTCGTGCTTTTACTATATACCCCTCGATGTCAGTCTATCAGAATACGAATCCCACGTATCAGACATAGGTCCCATACATCAGTTCGTGGGTCTCACATAACAGTATTAGGCCTCAAAGTGACTTTTTTATGTAAGGTAAAATGATAACTGACGATATTGAAATTATAAAATTAACCCTGCATGGTATATAATATTTAAAAATTAGGAGTTTTAACATATACCTTCCTGAAATTTTAAATTTTAACATTTAAAGAAAAAGTATTAAAAAAGACATACACACCTCCCTTAAATTGTTAATTGATTAACTTTATTAATTGAAATGACAAAAATACCCTTAATACTTTACTTTTATTAATGGAACAAAAATAAAAATTTAATTGAGTCTATTTATTGTTTAAATAATAATTAAAAACTTAAATTAATGAGAAATTTATTGTAAATTTAATATTTATACAAATTTTTATTGCACTGTACCAAACTTAACCCTAATAGTGTGCCCTTATCTCCCTTCCCCCTCAATATCGCCGCCACCCCTCTCCTTCTCTCCCTCTTCTGTAAAAATTCACTGTCGCCCCTTTTTTCTCCCTTTCTCCCCCTTTTGCGAAAATTCATCGCCGCCTCTTTTCACCCCTTCTATAAAAATTCACTATCATCCATTCTCTCTATCTTAATATATCTCTTTCTCTATTTGGTTTTGTGAAACAATCTGCCAAGCCCATAACTCAAACTAGATTTCTTGTAACTCTGCAATAAATTCACTACTTTTCCTTTAAACTCCATATCGATGAGACATAAAATTATTTTAGAAAACATAACTTTTGTTTATTGGATGCACTGAACTAGAAGAGAATTAAGACAAGTTGGAGCAACAACAACTTAAGGTTTTGAGTCATCAAGGAAAGGAAAAGAATCATAAAATGGTGTCAACGTGTCGTCGTTGGGTGGAGGAGGATCTGTATTTGAACGAGTTAGGACATATTATTAATTTTTTTCCATTGAACAGAAAAAATTACTAATATTTTGTATAATGGACAATGTTAATTTGTGTGATAGCGAGGCAAAGTAGTTTCAGATATATTTGTTAGGGTTTATGGAGTAAGTGTAAGCAAAAAAACACAAAAGAGAAAACATGCAATATATTTTTACTATAATGTCCTTATAATAAATGAAAGACTAACAGGAATGGATGGTTTTAGGAAAGATATGTGTATTTTTCTCGGTACTTTCTCCCTAAGTGTTAAAATCTAATACCTCAGGTGAGGTGTGTGTTAAAAACCTTTAAAAATTACTTATGTTGTTTATTAGAAATTTACACATGACACGTGACATTTCTATAATTAATATCATGTTTGTACATTTAATATTAAAAATTATTTAAGAAAAATATTAGTCACTATTTTAAAACCTTTATATTTATTAAAAAAATTCAATTCGTTATTTTTAAACATTAATATTTATTCCAAGGACTTACTAAATTAACAACCATAATATTTTCGATGATTTTTTCTTGTCTTAAAAAAATTAAATTTTAGATTTTTCAAAGTACAAATTTCTAGCTTTTTAGAAAATTAAATTATAAGGTCCATTTTATTTTAAAATTTAATTTATTTCTCTTCAAATATAATTTTAACTTTTTTCATTAAAATAATAACATAATTTTTACTAAAAAATTTATAATAATCAAATAATTAATAAATTTTCATTAAAAATTTACAAAAAATAGACCTTAATAAAAGTACTACTCCTTAAGCTTTGTTCCTCTATATATATATATATAAATTTTATGCTATTTATACTTTTTGATACTTATTAAATAATTTATATAAATATTCAAATTAAATTAACTTAAAATTTATACTAATTATATTTTTGATAAATGAATTAATTTATGTAAATATTTGAATTTATAAATATCTAGATATTAATTAATTTAAATTGATTTATAAGTATTTTATCAATGCTACTGGCACCACTACTAGCCACCATCTGCTAGCAATAATCGACTTTAAAAAAATATTATGAATATCTTTAGACTCCCAACTTGTTGATATACATAATGATATAATTATTTCTAAGAAAAATGCGACAAAAAGAGGTTAAAAGTATCTAAAATAGTAGCTAATACTATGTGGCTCTACTATATTCACTGCAAGTGGAAGCATTCCAACATCACAGTTAGATAGATTGGCTTCCGTCGACTTTGGTGATGATGGCAGAGTGCTTACACTTAGTGGCGAAGCCATGTAGGGGCCTGTAGTGGCCCTGCCTCCTATAGGCTCCGAGAAAAAATCTATCAATTTAACCCTTTAAAGTTTATTTTTATTATTTTGGTCTCTACAGATTTTGAATTATTGCATTTGGTCTCCCCTTAAATTTAATCTTATCTTCACCTTTGCTTGCACTCATTGTCATTATGATGGAGCCATAAGGTGGTCACCACTATGTTAACCATTTTGATTTCCTTCCGTCATTTTTTCTCAAAAATAATTATATCATTGTGTAAATCAAGTGATATACAGTTTCACAATGTTGACATATTTTTATTTGGAGTCAATTATTGACAGTGGACAGTGGTCGGTAATAGTATTAGTGATGATTGACAGCAGGCTAACAATTATCGACGACAAGCTGCTAGCCACTATTGGCAAAAAAGGTGTAGGCATAATCAACAAGGGATTTGACCTTGATGAGAGAGAGAATTGTGTGTGGTATGGTGAGATATTGACCATTTTACTCCTACAAATTGAATTTTTCCATTATGTGAAATAGTAGTATGACATAACACGGTATTTTTAAAACTCTAGGGGGTGATGGGTATTTTAATTGAACTTGAAGAGGTCTAGACAAATTTTACTAAAGGATAATATTAAAAAAATATTGATTACAGCTCTAAAACTATCAAATTATCTTTAAATGTTCCTTAAATTTAAAAATCACTCCTAAATTATTAATTTCTTCCTTATCATATATAAAATTAATACAAAAAAATGCCTTAAAAGTATAAATTAAAAAAATCTAAAAATGTATGATATATAATTCTTATTATTTATTTTTCTCATAAATTAACTTCTTTATTTTCTATTTTTTCCATAAATCAAATTAATCAAATAATTTAGATAAATTTTAGTGCAATATATTACAATTCACTCCCATAAATTAAAATTTAATTACATAATTGTGTTCTAAATAAATAATCGTGTTTAAACGAATAGTATATTAGACGAATAATTGTGTTCTAGACAAATAATTATGTTTTAAACAAATAATCGTGTTATAAATGAATAATTATGTTTTAAACAAATCGTGTCTAAATAAACGAGTCGTATTTAAAGTTAATAAAATTTATACGAATAATAAATATATCGTATTTATGTCAAACGAATAATTAACAAGTTAAATTATAATAGATAAATTAAAGATAAAAAGATATAATTAATTTTGAAAGAATATAAAATAAAAAAATATATAAAATATATTTAGATTTTTAATTTAAGTTTTCAAGGTTTTTTTTTTTTTTTTATATTAATTTTATATAATAAGAGAAGAAATTAATAATTTGAGAGTAATGTGTAGGCAGGCTTATAGAATATTTAAAGAAAATTAATTTAGGGTAAAATTAATGTAATTATCATGGAATCCTTTAATAATTTAAAATAGTGAAAAAACGAAAAAGGTCTGGTTGGATTTTTTGATATTATAAAAAGCTATGGTATATATTAAGCTAAACTTGAAAGATTTAAATATGTCATTTTCTCAATCAAAATTAAATCAAGGTAAGAAATTAATTTCACTGCTAACAAAATATTTGTGATTGTGATTGGCTATCTTGGACTATGACATTCATAGTTTTCAACGTAAGTCAAATTAATTCTTTATATATTCCAATTTTCCAATTTTCCAATCGTTTGAAATATGTGTAAGAATTAATAATTAATCCTAAATATCGTGAATACATGTTATAACTTCATCTCTCACTATCAAAATGTCAATATGTAAACAGCAGTGCCACTCAACACAAATTAGACCTGTTTGGTTTTATATTTTATAAAACTCATTTTTAAAAATAAAAATATTTTTAAAAAATAAATTTAATCTAGAAGCTGAAATATACTTTTTGTCATTTTTCACTATTTTCAAAAATGAAATTTTAAAAATAATTATAATTTTTGTATCATGAAAATAACTATTTTACTAATTTTAAAAAACAATATTAAATAAGTTCTCATTATTTTTTATTTTAGAACACTATTTTTAACAAATACAATCGTATATATTTTCTATTATTAAAATCTTCATTTTTATAATTTTTTAAAAATATTATTTTAAAAACATTACGGCGTGTACTAAGTATTTACTGAATTCGGGTTCTAATTCGGCTGTTCACTTTACAAATATTGAAATACTACAATGTTACCGGGAAAAGATCCAAACAAAATAAATAAAGGAAATCAAAGAGAAGTAAATCTAGATGCGCAGAACAAATCATATAGTTCAGATGCTAAAATTAACACTTAATAACCCTTGGAATTTAATTAGATTCAAAGGGAGATTGAATTATATTGATCAACTATGGCCAGATAGAGCAATTCTGGTACATCCTTGATAACATTGAGCACTATCTACTAGTGCTAAATCCCTGCTCAATGACATGGGCTAAGAACAATATTGTAATGCCTAAAATAATCATGATATATTTAATATATTATAGCTACACTACATGAAATAAAATAATTAAAAAAATGCAGCATCTCCTGTACTTGATCAATTTCCAGGGGTTCCTTCCAGGTTTCCCGGGGGTCCTTCCAGACGGATGTAGTCATACATGACACCTTGGAAAGGGCTTCTGCTTCTTGTCTGAGTTAGATAGATTGTATTGTTTCCTCTGTTAAGTAAAAAGCCTGGTACATTAATGCTGTAAAGCCTGTACATTCCATGGATTCCAAGCCTGGCTATCGCATTGTCTTTCCCTATTTTCCCTGTTGAGAAATGAGGCAGTTCGGTATCTGGCTTGTTGAACCGAACCTTCAATGAAAAAATCTCCATATCAGTATTCTTAGCATTAATGGATGTTAGAGGAAGAATAAGAAAGATGAGCTTTATACTAAATATACCTGTAATTCAGAGTCCGTAGCTGATGCCAAGGCTAATTGAAGAGTGTAATTTCCTTCAAGGTTCATACTTTTGAGTTCAAATATAACCTGCCATGTGGTTCCTTGGTATGTTCTATTTCCTACATTCCTGCAATTTGGCATTAGAATCAAGCCTGAATATATCATTTTTGGTCTCCAGGATGCAGAAGAGATAAAATAATTGAATTAATTAAATACCTGGTAACCTGAGCAAAGAACCAGTCTCGAGTATAGTCACTGACGCCAACAATGTAATGGAGATCATCATTGCGATATAAATCAGCATATCGTTCCCACAATCCGTATTGTCTAAACCTGTAAGGCACAAGAAATTTATTCAGATTTAAGTAATTTTGTACAAGACTTATCAAGTAACAGCTAGCTATGGTAGTTGAGAGCTAACTTCTCCGAGTGATTAGTGTATAATTGGTTGGTGAGCGTAGGATACGGGTCTGGAACGAAGAATTCAGCGGCTGAGCGATCGGGGAAGCCGATTTCCCACAATGTAGGACCATTTCTGTGAGGTTGATAGACACGTACCCCCAGGTTGATCTCAGATCCTGTGTCACAATTAATTTGTCAAAGAAGCAATTAATCGGACAGGAAAGAGGAAAACGAGAAGACAAAGGTGGTAACCTAAATGAGCCTGTCCATTAATTGGGCCCCTTATGAACGTTCTTTTCATCCAGGCCCAAAAAAGAATGTTAAAGGCTGTACCTGCTTTGATAGTGATATTATGATTGAGTTTATAATCCCCAACGATTCCAGGAACCCATGCATACAAATTATACTCCCCTTCTCGAACATTTTCTATCAAGAAATGCCCTTTCTTGTCTGCTTTTGTCCAGAACTGATAACCCTGATATAGAAAAAAATAATCACAGTTAATTAGTCTCTTAATTAACTATAAGAAAAATATATATATATATATATTTCTTTTCGAGAAGAAGGTAACATGATCAAACCTTGGCTTCTCTTTGCCATGATCCCACATCTCCAGGTGCTGCCAATCCCACATAAGCAGAGTCTGCCCACATTAATCTCTTACTGATATATCTAATTGAAAAGAAAATTATAGTAAGACAAACTTAGTTATGCACTCAATTAATTAACTGAATAAAGAAAAATAAATAAATAAATAAATAAAATCAATATCACCCTTGAAGATGAATACCTGTCAAGGACTTGTAATTGACCAGAGACTCTTCCTCTTTGATAGGCTTTGGGAAAATCTTTTGACTGGGGGAAATTATATGGCCACTTTGCGGATTCTATGAACATCTAATTAATAATGTGAAGCCTCATCGAGTGTCAGTTATTGAGACTAAGCTATTGTAAAGTTTTGACAAGAAATACTACTGTTTATGCTTTATCTTATCCACCAAATTTACCTGCTCTTTAGCATCTGCCCAAAGATTAAGAGGACTTTCTTTGGTTGATACTGAGTTCAGATAAACAAGAACAGGACCAAAAACCTTTTTCCATGGCTCCCCATTTCTATACTCTGTATTTGTTTCTTTCCCAGCATAATGGACACTAGTGAACATCTGTACAAGAACCCAAAAAAAAGAATATTAGTCTACTGTTTACAATTTTTTATTTTTATTTTTAAAATTTTATTTAAACATAATAATGTAATAAAAATAAAACTTAAATGAGTTATTCAATTAGAAGAAATATTGTATGCGGTGGGACTTACGGAGAGGACAGTGGGGCCAACATGAGAAGTGAGATCTTGCTTGTTGGGACCACCGTTTCGAAACTCATCACTGGGTGTGATCATCCAGAATCCGACGGGTGGATCAGCGGAAATCCACCCGTGCAGCCTGTTATCTTTGTTCTCGCATGAATATTGGTATTTGTCGTCCACCTGGCCCCACAAATAAAAAAGTTTTCACGGGACCGAGAAATTGGTAGCCTAAGCTATTATATAGACAGAAGTAGCTCTGTTCCTGTTCCTCAAAAGCACTTTCTAGATATGTAGTTTCACAATTAAGTAAATAAAAGCACTTTCGGATGAAATGGAATGAATGGGCATTCATTCCCACTGAAATAATTCAAGTCCACAAAAAAAATTATTCTGTAAATTAATATTAGTTATAGTGAATTGATTTTGGACAATATATGACACGTGTAATAGAATTAAAGGTGCCTTTTGGTTTCATAGTCACGAGAAGTCAAAAAGTAATAATTTTTCATGTCTGTCCCACATGAAGATCATATTTCTCTGAAAGAATCTTATTCGTGCTTTCTGGGGGTAACTTACAGTCTTGGAGTTTCCAAAAGTTGAGAATAACTTGTGCATAAAGCTTATCTACCATTAACTTTGCTCCTTATTTTAATTATTTACCATTCCATTTGCATCACAGTAATCCTTTAACAGAAACCTTCGAAAAGGAAAAATGAAAAAGAAGACAGGAGGTAAGGTACCTCTCCCCTGAGTTCTGGGTTGGTTGGATTGGTTAAGAGAACAGCTTCAGGATAGGCAAGAGGCACGCCTGTGGCACGGTCCTCAGGCATCGGCATAATTCGTTGCCTGTCGTCTGATAATGCCATGTAATGAAACCTGCTTACATTCAAAATCAACATTATAATTGACTCCTGTACGAAATAAATTACATTTGTTTGTAGTTCTGCATTATTGTTTAACTTACTTGTCTTTTTGGAGCTTGAAAACGGCCCTAATTTGATCCATGTCCACATCAGGCCATCCTTTTTCTCTTTCCATAATGGCATAAAAGTAAAACCCTGAGCAGCCGCGCCTCATTATGTACCTGAAAAGTCAAGCAGATACATGCGTCATCCTTAG
Organism: Azadirachta indica; assembly: GCA_022749755.1. Taxonomy (NCBI): domain Eukaryota; kingdom Viridiplantae; phylum Streptophyta; class Magnoliopsida; order Sapindales; family Meliaceae; genus Azadirachta; species Azadirachta indica. Next base: position 13,266,573 of record CM040447.1, on the reverse strand, counting down.
AATTCTTTGCATGGAATTTGTATTTCCTTTCTGCATTTTGTGTGCATGTGTACCTATCAATAATATTAAGACTTACACTGCACCTTTTGTCTACATTTAAGGGCACTCGAGAGCCACGGAAGGAAATGTTCCAAGTTCTCGTGAATGAAATCTCTGCCTGGTTTTCATCTGCCATAATCACCTTAAAATGTGTACCTGTCAATCTGCATGTATGTATGCAAGATAGTGTGATCAAAATAGTTTCATTTACCAGGACTGAATTAAAATTCGTAAGGAAATTTCCTGGTCGAGAATCTCATTACTTGTCATAGGTTCCAGTTTTTCCAGGCTCGTACCAAACGACATCCCAATACCCTCTATTATCTTCGTCGTTCTCTATTTCTAATACATTATCAATTCCATGGTATTTAATTCCTATGACTTCTCCTTCTGGGTTTGAAAAAGTGACTTGTACGAGCCCATTATTCATCACCACCTGAAAATGCAATCCAGTTCTTTCGTCAGTTTTCCCTTTTATCAATTAATAAATTAATTAAGATCAGCAAACCATTAATTGGTTAACAAAATAATTTGCCTGTCGACGGTATTTGACACTGAGTTGGACCCCAACCGAATAAGCTTGCAATTCTCGGTCGTTGCTCCTGAGTACTTTTCTGCAATAAATAAACAAATTGCATTGTAATAATTTAATGGAGCAGTGCAATTACAGAGAATGTTGGCAACCGAAAGTTCATCCATTGAGCAAAGAAAGAGAAGATAACAGATAATATATTTAATTAAAAGGGAGTCCTTTCTGTGGTAAGTCTAGAAATCAAAAGTAAAGGAAAGAATAATCACTGGGTCAATATCGCAATAATAAATGAAAAATTAATTCCAAAATATTTGGGAGTTTCGCAACTCAGTGAGTCAGCAGATATGATGAGAATGCATCGACTTTCAGCAGCTACAAGCTTCTAGATATTGCTTATGATTTTCAAGTTCAACAATCAGTTTTCCACCCAGAATTCAAAAGTTTCAGAATTAGACTTTAGGACCCATGTGTTGAATGTCATGATTCAGAGGTAGAACTCAGTTATGGAGGCCTATGCCTTAGAGGCGTGGTGGGTGCTTTCATGACATTTTTGTGGTTGAAATTAAACTACATCAACGACTTTTTGATTTCTCATATCCGTGTAAATTACCTGCTGTGGGAAACAACAAAACGAAACAATAGACTTCGTCTTTATGTGGGGAACAATACAAGAAGAAAACAGTGAAGGAAGACAATAAAAAGCAGCATTTAACACAACAAATAAACCCAAACATATATAAAAGTATGCCTGCTTCGTTTCTCTCTCTCACATGCACCAACATACACAGATACCAGAAGAAAACTACAATGATAAAGAAAGAGAGAGAGATGGAGGAAGAACCTAACTGAGGTCTTCTCCGAGTTAACACCGTCCAAGAACAGCAGCAAAGTAAACATGGCTGACAATGCAACAACCGAAGACCATTTGCCTTTCCAATTTACTTTCTCCATTCTCGACGTACAAAACCTGCAGTTGACAACATATATAACAAAGATTAACACTGATTAAACGAAGTAGAACTGAAATAATCCATGCTTTCATGAACAGAAATGGTGAAATAAAAGTTGGCAAGCAATTAAATGAAGAACCAAATATAAAAGGAAAAAATAAGATAATATTTGGAAAGAGAGCAATGCAAGCTTGGAAAAGATGGCAAGAGATGATGGACATACCCTGCTGTAAACGCCAGTGCCTTATTTTGAAAGCAAAAAAGGATCTGATGGAGAAGATGTTGTCCGCTTTGTTGAATTCTTCTTTTCCTTTCTTTAATTTTTTGTCTCTGGACTCAAGTCGTTACTAATTTGTGCTATCTAGGTATCTTAATGGCTTAAAAAACGTGCATATGTAATGGCTAATGAATGGCATTTATATAACTCTGGATTCAAAGAACGGCTGTTCCTTTCTTTAATTCGTATGCTTTGACCATTTCTTAAATATGTATTCGTCATTGCAAAATATGTCAAAAGGAAGTATTTCTTTTCTTGGTTTCGCGGTTTCACTTTGAGGAAGAGATGGAAACGGAGGAGATAACTCAGTCTTTAGAATCAAGTTATTGGGTAATTTTGTCATGGGAAAAAGTATCACGTGACGTTGAAGACAAGCCCCAAAGTTTCTTTTTTCACGAAGAGATTGGACAGTTTGCATTCTTGGCGGTATATCGGATAAAGAAAAATAATTAATTAAGTTAAATTTTAGTCTTAATTGATGGGTGCTTAATGCTTATTAACCAACCAGAACAAATTAATTGAGAAAAAAAAGAACCACGGATACCAAACTTTGTGGGAAAGTGCTATAGTCAAATATGTTGATGAACATTGAAAAGAAGATGAATATTGTTGATTTATTCAAAATTATTAATCCAAAAATCATCATTAGTTCCCTAAACTAATGATGTTTACTATTGAATATGTACGTTTTAACTGTCAATCAAGTTTAACAGTGTAAAGATAATATTTTTTAACACTAATTTTCTTAATTTGTTAATATAGTCAAGTATAAATACTTCTCTTATTTCTCATCATTTTCGTTTCCCTTTCCCATTCTGATTTTCTACCAATTACACAACTGGAAGGATATTTTTTCATGGGGTACTTCAAAGAATACAAATCTGCATTGAATTTAGACCTTTCAGTCTGCCTTGAATGGTGGAGGTATAAGAATAAGGTCATGACTTTATTAATTATTATGCAGATGGCTTATATGATTCTAAGAATAACAATTACCATAACTATAAGATGATGATGATGATTATTCATTATTATTATTATTTTAAGGATATATATTTGATTTCTTGCTATGAAAATATAATCTTAATAGTGTCGAATAAACGTTTATCACAAAATGGTGTAAAATCGTGCACAAATTGAGTATTCTTTGATTGGAAGTTGACCAAGACTCGACCAAAAATAGTAGAATTCCACGACGCTACCAACCTTTGAACACGCATGATCCTGTGAGTCCACCGCTAGAATTGAAAGGTAAAATAGAGATCGACCAACTTCAGACCCTCCATGCATGTGAATTCTCAATTATGCCTTGTAAAACACTCTCGGAGAATAAATAAATGGAGAACAGGGGTACCACACAGGACCCAAATCCAGCAACAACTGGACCGCCCGTGACAAAAATTTCTCAAACTTTACCTGAATTACAACTCTATGCCCCTCTGTCTCTCTGTGATGAGTTTAACCTAACGTATAAGTTAATTATAAATCTACGTATTCTTCGTAGTGGATCACAGCCTCCAGCTACAAGGAATAAGTGGGCTGCATATGCCACTGTTTTCAATAGTCAATATCACGTACGTTTACTTTTGTCTGCAACATTATTCAAAATTAATGCATTAGGTTTAACGAACTGAGTTGTATTTTAATGTCAATGTTCGTTGGTTAAATTAATGGTGTATGGAGAATTAATAATTTTATAGTTTAATGTCAATGTTTGTTGGTTAAATTAATGGTAATATGGAGAATTAATAATATTGTCAAAGCGTTCGTTATAATGGTTGAACTTACTTGGTCCATCTTGGAGCATATGTCAAATTGATTAGTTAAAATTATTGTACCATTAGAACTCAACAGACGTCAAGTTTGATTAATCCATGTACGAAGATCATATAGAAGGCGTATAAATTTGTGTATTGTTTTGAATCTTAGGCATACTTACACTTGGCAATCCTTAATATATGTTAAGAAATAAAATAAAGTGTCTCTTAGTTGCGATCCATCGTGGCAGATTCTACTTTTTGGAATGACACATATATTCACATTGGCTATTCTGGTAGTTTTTTCATCCAAATTCTTCCCAATTCTGCTATAGTTAATCATGATCATTTCAGTTTCCAATAAAGAGTTATATAGGCTTTATGACTTCATCTCTGATTAATCCATCATCATTATCACTAACAACAACAAAAATTAAAAGAACCCACAGGTGAGGTGGACAACCTCTGTTGCAAAAAGTAGCCATAATAGTTTGTCATCCACTCTAGATTCTAAAAGCTAGAAGCAAAAGCAAACAAGCACCTAATCCCTCGGAAAACGACAACGATTCACGCACAAACAGCACAAACTCAAACAGACAAAAAGAGATCACATGACACCAAATATTGCAATCAGATAATGAAGCGTGGCAAGAATATGGAATTCTTGAGCAGTGTCCATCCCTCGTAGTCATATTGGTGTTTAATTAGTTTTGCTAACAATCAATCCATATATTAAAAAATACTTCCGGGCGCTTGGTGCTCTTTGATGACTCTGTTATAGTTGTAGTTCAACCATTGGCTTCTCTTGTTGAAGAGCAGACATTCAGTCGGACATATTTGTTTATTAAAGGCCTATTACTTAATTATCCGAAATATTTAGCATTACTCGTAAGTGCTGCATCTTATTAGTAATTTAGGGCGGTTTAGTATAAATTTTTTTTAGACTAAACTTTTTAGTTGTAGAAATTTTTATAAATTTGTCCATGATTTAGTTATTACAAACAATTTTTATAAATTTTAATAAATAAATTTTTAATATTTTATTTTAAAAAATAATGTAAAAAATTATTTTAAAAAATTTGAACTTTTTTTTAGAATAAACTTTTTAGTTGTAGAAATTTTTATAAATTTGTCTATGATTTAATTATTACAAATAATTTTTAAAAAATTTAAACAATTATTTTAATAAATAAATTTTTAATATTCTGTTTTAAGAAATAATGTAAAAAGATATTTTAAATAATTTTAATTTTTAAAAAATTTCAAAAAATTTATAGTAAAATATTTAAATTTTGAACTTTTTTAAATATAAGAAAAAAATTTTTTAAATTTTCAAAACTCTTTTTAATATTAACCAAATGACATTTAAATCTTTGAAAAGAGTTTTTAACATTAAAAAAATTATTTTAGTTAAAAAAAAAAAAAAAACCAAACAAGCATTTAGTTGTGTTGTGTTATGTTATCACATATATATAAAACATATGTATTTTTTACCAATTACAGTCCCCATATTTTATAAATAATGATATTATATATTTACAATAATAATGTTAAAGACATTTTTAAATTTAATTTTTTACTCCTGCTTAATAACTTAAATTATTTTTATCTAACTGTAATTTGTTAACTTTTCATTTAATTGATGTTTTTCTTTAATATCAAGTTTTTAGACTTCTATCTTGATCTTTGGATTCACATAACCTTAAGTTGAATTACGTTTGTGAGAATATGTTAAAATTTGTCTTTAACTAAACAAATAATAAGTTTTGCTACGTATTGGTATAACATTTTAAATCAAAAGTTCTTGAAATAGATTTTGTATTGGCGGAATTTTGTAAATGAAAACAATTAAAATGGTTAGTTGTTATTATTATGGTTTCTAAAATAATAAGTTTTGTTAAGTATTAGTATAACATTTTAAATCAAAAGTTTTTGAAATAGATTTTTATTAGCATAATTTTTTTGAATGAAAACAATTAAAATGGTTAGTTGTTATTGTTATTATTTTTAAAAAAATTATAATTAATTATATATATAGTACGTACTTCATTGTGAAAAAAGGTAATACCAAAAGGTTTCTAAATCTATTTTTAAATTATTATTAAATAGACATAATTATCCATATTTTGACCCCAATTAAAGCAGGAATCCTAACTTTATCTCCCTAATATTGCAACCATACTATTTATGATGCTTTTTTATGATCAAAGTTAGCTCACCAAAGACCAAACCAACCGAACGTTAAAATTTATTTTAATTTGCAGTTAGATAACTTCAATAAGCTTGTCTGTCATCCATACATGAGTTCCAGTGATTGCCGCACATCAATTTCCTATTTAATTCTGTGTTTGACTAACACTTCAACTGATCTTGCTAGCAAACTTGAATTAGTACTTTACATACAGATAATATATATGCTGGCGGAGTAATTTATGTTAGAAGTTTGTCTTTCCGTAAAATGCTGCTAAGTCTAATACTTTTCTTCTCTTATTTAAGATGGGTTTGGTAGCCATGAAAAGAAGGTATTAATTAATTAGGTGTTTTTGTTTTGTATCGCGGTGTTTCTATTTTGTCTTTAAAGTAAAATTGAAAAATTGTTTGATATCATCAACGACAATTTTGTTGTTAATGTTTATTTCTTTTTCTAAGCATAAGAAGAAGGTTGATTCTCTTTATTGACTTTGATGTAGTTTTTTCATGAATAGAAGAAGATTTCTCTTAAATTAGCTGTAAATTTTCATGAACAAACTAACATATATCTCAATCACTCTTGATTCTTAATAGATTTATGATGTTGACTATTTTTAAAACATTAATTTTTAATGAGATTCACTTATTTTTTTTAATATTTGATATCTAATATTTAACTCTTATAATGTTAAAATTGCTACATTTCAATATAAATTAGTGAAGGCTTAGTGTTATTTGTAAATTACTTTAGTTATAATTTTAATTTTATGTCTAATTACAACTCAAAGGTCTCATTTTGTATTGCATTAGTTCTTGTAAGATTAGAATGTAAGAATACAATGTAAGTTATTCTTATAAGCACTAATGATTTTTTTTTTTTTATATTACATATTCTATGTTGTATAAATTAGAACATTACTAAGAGAGTTTTACACTTTAGATTTGAACCCTTACCTCTAATTAGCTGATAAAGATCTTTTACCACGACCATTTTTAAAATATTAATTTTTAGTGAGAACTTATTTTTTAATATTTAGTATCTAATATTCAACTCTTGTAATTTTAAAATCACTACATTTCAATACAAATTGAAGGCTTAGTGTTGTTTGCAAATTACTTTAGTTATAATTTTAATTTTGGGTCTAATTACAACTCAAAGGTTTCATAATGTATTGCATTAGTTCTCTTAAGATTAGACTATAAGAATACAATGTAAGTTATTCTTTAAGCAGTAATTTTTTTTTAATATTACATATTATATGTTGTATAAATTATAACTTTACTAAAAGAGTCTCATACTTTTATAAAATATGAGACTTGAACCCTTACCAACAATTAGCTGATAAAAATTTTTTGCACTCAGGTTTAAGTGGCTTACAAGCATTATTAATTAAAAGCATATCACATATGGCTATATATATATATATATATATGCAATTGGGATATATGCTAATTGAGAATATATATATATATATATATATGCCTTTAGTGGCTCATTAGCATATATATTGGATTACGTATATATTGGGCCACACAATTGAGAAATACAATCTTCGATCAAATTGGAAAAAATACTAGGAGTATCACTTAGGTGTCAAACTCCTGTGTAGAAGAATAGAATTTTGCTTTGTGCACATAATCGTTCACGAAATATAGTCGAACCACAGCCTGTTCAGAGCCATTATAAATGTACTTTTCTTTTTTTTTTTTTAAAATTTTTGGAATTTTGATTTAGGAATTCCTGGTTTCTTGAATTTTGTAAACCACTAAAACATATTTGAAATTTATACTCAGAATTCATTACCAGAACCTCAGAAAAGATAAAGAAATATTTTATTGAAAGAAAATAGTTTAATTTGAGAGCAAATTCATTTTGTATTGAATAATAAAGTAACCTCAAATTTGGAGTACTTCCATCTTCTGACAAAGCCAAAAAAAATAGAAATGACAAAAACAAATTGAGAATTGTCGAATCCAAGATAGAATAATTTCAAAAAAAAAAAAGAATTTATTAGTAAATAGCTAGACTGCTTAAATTTCTCTATTCATAATAGAGAACTTATTTTAAATATAAGAAAATTTTCATCTTATTGAAAAAATAAAAACTTAATTAAAAGTGTACCAAACTCAACTTTAATTATACTGATAAAAGCATAAAAAAAATTTAACAATATATTATTTCAATTTTATCCTACATAATGAATATTATCATAATTTGTAAACTACAAGTTAATGCCAGAAGTACAAAGATTCAGTAAGAAATTAATTTGTATAGTAAGCATGCATAATTTTTTTTTATAAGAGCTGACTAGATTATCGTAAAATAATTATTTACTGGCATAAAAGAAATAAAAATAAAGAAAGCTGAAAAGCTAAACTAATAATTTATTAAAGTCGGCACAATTAGTTGGTGGACAGGTCATATGCAAAGATAAAAGAGAAATTTTAGAGACTCTTGGCCCATGAATCATGGGCCATTTGTATCACTTGCACGCAAATTAGAACACCAAGCTATCAATTATCAATCAACAAAGCTTATCACAGTTTAAAACTATGGCATGAATAACTACATGACTCGGGATGAATCCACACAGATTTATTATATTTATCATAATACAGGAAGGGAAACAAATATTACGTTCCTGATTGACCCTTTGTTAATTTTTCTTTTTCTCTTTTCTGGGATTAATTGGAGAACCAGTATAGCATGTTAGACATCAGCTTTTCGTGAATAATTCAAAAGAGCTTTTGTCGAGGCTGCTGAAGACAGTGACGAATATGTAGAATAGCTACTGCCTGTACACCGAGTTCCATATTTTTCTGAGTCTGTGACGGTAGAAGATGTATAATTGAACTTACACATATCAATGGGAGGCGCATAGTACATTGGCACTGGCAACTTCGATGGAAGGTTGGGCAATGGAGCTTCAAAGTTAAGAACATTTATGACTTGTCTTATTGATGGGCGAAGAGTGTAATCAGGATGGCAGCACCATAACCCAACAATCATCAAACAATCCATTTGCCGCTCATCAAAGTCTGTATTTAATCTTTCATCTGCAGCTTCAAGAAGCTGTCCTTTTCCGTAGAGGTCCCAAACCCACTCAACCAGTCTTACTTTACATGGCTCTTGCCTTGGTTCGACCGGCCTTCTTCCGCAAGCGATTTCGAGGGCAACCACTCCAAAACTATAGACGTCGGATTCTTTGCTAGCCTTGCCAGTTGTGACACACTCAGGGGCAAGGTAGCCCATGGTGCCGGCCAAAACAGTGGTTTGTGAGCCCAAGTCATGGTCTACGAGCCTTGCTAAACCAAAATCACCCAACTTCGCGTTGAAATTGGAATCCAACATGACGTTGCTTGATTTAATATCTCTATGAACCACGCATTGTTCCCACTCTTCATGAAGATAAAGCAGGGCAGAAGCCAAACCGAGGGCTATTTTGTACCTTACACTCCAACTGAGCGTGGCTTTTCTACCAAAGAGGTGAGAATCGAGGCTTCCGTTTGGCATGAATTCATACACAAGTAGGAGTTCTCCTTTTTCGTGACACCAACCAATGAGTTGAACCAAATTCCTATGTCTCAAACGACTGATGATCCTGACTTCCGATATGTACTCCTTTTTCCCTTGCTTTGATCCTCTTGACACTCGCTTAACTGCTATTTCTGTGTTTTGATCGCTCAACAAACCCTTATAAACGCCTCCAAATCCTCCCTCGCCCAACTTTCCTCCCTCTGCAAAGCTGTTTGTTGCTCTACTTAGATCACGATAAGTGAACCTCTTCGGTCCAGTGCCTCTTTCAAATTCATTTTCCATAGCGTCATCAATGGCTTCCTCTTCCTTATTCCTACCTGCACTCTTTCTCCAATAGATGAACCAAATCACACCCAAACCACAAACTAAAGCTCCAATGCCCACAGTTATGCCCACAATCAAACCTCGATTGTTCTTTCTGGTCTCCAACGTTGAATTAAAACTCCAAGAAAGAATGTTATGTATTTCAACCCACTGACCTGTAGAGGCGGAGAAACCTATCCCAACCCGTTCAGGTAAAATATCTCTCAAATCAACAGTATAGGAGAGGCTAGAATTCCCCATATACACTGGTTTATCAGCATAAGTAAGAAAGACGCTTAAATTTGTGGTTGTAGAATTGTAACTTACCCATGCATTTGCTAGTGATCCCTTCTTAATGCTACTTCTCCACGTAACGTTTGCTGCTGAGACAATGGAATTAACATTGATACCTACGTGATCATCGCTTGGATCCCATGGATCTTGGTGACTATCAAACTCAACTGCAACAATCTGACTTTTCGAATTGTTAGTCCTTGCGGTTTCGGGACTGAATAAAGCAAGAAATCCACCACTTGAGTTGTCGGGGATTTTAGAGTCAAATGGTGCAAGAAAGAAAGATATCCCATCGCCATACTTCTCAGAATCATTTGCTCTCAGAACAAATGAGAAGTGGGAGGTGAAGTCGGCGAGCTTTTTGGTTTTGGCATCCCAAATGGGCACTGCTTGATTATATGTTGCACGGCCAACACTGCCAGTGAGGGTGTCATCCACTTGATTCTTAGTAAGTTGAAGAACGCTCCCCGATGAGAATGCATCTCCTTGAAATTTTATCTCTGGAAGATTTGCTTGGAACCTGGGAAAATTAAAGGAAATAGAATTTGCTTGCGCCGGGACTAGCAACAGGAAGAAAAAAAAGTTCTGAAAAAGTAATGAACCCTTTTTTTGATTGGAAAGAGCCATGGCTGAAATGCCTAGAGAAGAGAATTAATAATAATGAAGGTAAAATTTGGGGAAGAGGCCTAGGCCTAGGAGTAGTTCAACTATATTATTATCCTAAATGGAAGCTTGGTTTTATTAATTAAGCTGATTAAATATGAGCCTTTGTTGACCTGTTCTTAACAGTTTAAAGTTGCAAGACTTTATTAAAATAAACTTACGCGTCTCCCACATTCAAAGATGCTTCCAAATTTTATGACTTTATGAGTTTCATCTATTGAATATCCCAGTCATTTGATCAAAGGCAAGCACATCTCAACCGTTGAAAGCAAGTTTTTGACAAGATTGACAGATGGTCGGGATTATTGAAGCAACAATGAAGAAATCTAAAATCCGCTCTCAAATTTGATGCTTCAGAAGAGCACCAGGTGCTAGGTCGGCATACTGAACAAATTAAAACATTATACACTATACGTATATTTATTTCTCATACACCCCAGTTGTTGTGGAGCAATTAATTTAAATTAATAGTACTAACCCCAGGAGACGACGGAGAGAACGACAAAGGGATGAAGTTCATTCAAATAATACAAACCAAAAGCGACAACATAATAGTATTTACATGTTGACGTTACTATTTAATAGTAAACCTTATGTCAAAACCAATGCCGGTTGCCGTCTTGTTTTGTATTTATTGATTGATTAGATTCTATTACGAATTTCAGAAAGGGAAAAATGAATAGGAAAACATCAAACATTTGTCTGTTCATTGATCAGAGGTGTTGACAATTAGATACCGTGAGTCTCCGTAAAGGCGGGATAAAATTGGTATCTGATCCTATTTTACTTATATTTCAACTAGACTAATTAACATATAATGTAAAGCATATCAAATGTTATTTTTCAAAAACTTAAAAGCTAATGTGATGAGATGACTCTCTTCTCTCTAAAGAGGTGAAATGCTACATAGGTGGTAAGCATTGATAAAGTGACGACGTAAATTGTTACATAGGTGACAACCATTTAAACATTTTCTTTACATACCAAAGGGAATATTTTAAAACATTTAAACATGTTCATCGTTGCCTTCGTTTTCATATTCTTGTTTGGACGCGGCGTATGGTAATTGGTGTCTTAGATAGCTTAAAGTTGGGCCAAGTTTGCATTGTCGATTAGACAGTCCACACAGTTAAGGCCTATGGTGTAAAAGCCTGCCAGCATTTATACGTTTTAGTCAAGCGGCCCGTTAAGTCTGGTGCATGTAGTTTAATGATCCTGTAGTCTTTGGAGAACATAATATGGATGCCACATACCAAACAAAGATTATTTATGCGGCATGCGCAAAGAAAAACAAAATAAAATAAATTGAGGGAAAAAAAATTGGTTGACTAAGATCAGTTGATTTTCAACTTAATCAAATTACCCAAATAATTTACAGACGAAAATACAACCAAGAGAGCCAATTTGAACCAAAACTTCCATCTCAACGACCCACTTGAATGCTTGAATTTGTAATGGAAGGCTCGCCAGAGCTGACTGACGGTGTAGGCAGATGGTACGTTGGTACAGGCATCTTCGTTGGAAGATTTGGCATGGCTGTTTCAAAATTTAGAACTTGAATTGCCTGTCTTATTGAAGGCCTGAAATTGCGATCAGGGTGGGCACACCATAATCCTACGATCATCAAGCACTTTATTTGTTGCTCATCGAAATCCATATCCAGTCTTTTATTGGCAGCCGAAAGAAGTTCTCCTTTCCCGTAAAGATCCCAAACCCACTCTAGCAACCCTATTTCGGAGTTTTCTTTCATACGATCAATTGACTTTCTACCGGTAGCAATCTCTAAAGAAACTATTCCGAAGCTGAATACGTCTGACTCTTTACTTGTCCTGCCGGTGCTTATGTATTCCGGAGCCATATAGCCTAGAGTTCCAGCCAACCCAGTTGTTTGAGAACCTAGCTCATGGTCCATCAGTCGAGCTAATCCAAAATCACCAAGCTTGACATTAAAATTAGAATCTAGCATTACATTGCTCGATTTGATATCCCGGTGCACAACACATTGTTCCCATTCTTCATGAAGATAGAGTAAAGCAGAGGCCAATCCAAGAGATATCTTGTACCTTACAGCCCAATTGAGAGGACTTCTTTTCCCAAAAAGGTGAGAATCAAGACTTCCATTTGGCATGTACTCGTAGACAAGAAGGCATTCACCTCTATCATGGCACCAACCTATGAGTTGCACCAGGTTTCGATGCCTCAACTGACTAATCGTCTTGACCTCAGTTATGTACTCCTTTTTCCCTTGTCTAGATCCCCTCGAAATTTTTTTAACAGCAACAGTCATATCTAGATCAATCAGGTAACCCCTGTAAACAGCTCCAAATCCTCCTTCACCTAACTTTCTGTTGTCCGAGAAGTTGTTGGTAGCAGAAGCAAGATCCATGTAAGAAAATCTTCTGGGTCCCGCACCTCTTTCAAGATCATCGTTAATCGAAGTTAACTTCCTCTGCGGAGCTTCTTTTCGTTTGCTTCCGCCTCCGCAAAATTAGTAGTCCCGTTATCACTCCAGCTATCAACAGAACGCCACCTGAAACCGTGACAGCAACTACAATTCTGATACCTTTTGCACTCACTCCGGTTGTCTCTTTTATATCCAAACTTGAATTGAATTCCCATGATTCAATTGTATGCCGCTCTAAATTATAACCAGTAGCAGCTGAAAAGCCAACTGTTACCCACTGCGGTAGAACCTTCATTAGATCAATTATGTAATATAAACTTGTATCCTCCCTAGGATCAGAGGTCTGTCGGTAGGTCCAAGACACGCTCAAATTCTTAGTTGCAGAATTATAAGTAATCTGCACATCAGCAGTATCCCCGCTGTGAAAGCTAGCATTCCATCGGTTATAAACAGCAGAAACAATTGAGTTATTGTTGATCCCCACATGGTCTTGAACATCAGCCGGATCCCATTCAGAGTTAAAGAAAGTGTCAAATTCCACAAGGACAATACGATTCGAAGACGAGTAAGCAGTTGTAGTGTTAAACAAACCCAAAAATCCTCCAGCTGAGTTCGCAGGAATCTGAAATCCAACAGGAGCCAGGAAAAATGCAAGCCCGTGGCCATAAGAGCTACGGCCCTCTGTGTCGATTATGAAGGAGAATTTGGTGCTGAAGTCAGTTAGCTTTCCCGTATCAGAATCCCAGAGCGGCACTCTGTCAGCATAAGTTGCCAAACCAACACGACATAGATACTTGTAATTGTTGATCAATTCAACAGTTCCAACGGACGTTATTGCATCTCCCTGGTAGAGTATGTTTTTTACATTCGAGTCAAACCGAGGCATCCTAAAGTAAACAGACTGCTAAGGGGAAGAAGAAGGATAAAGTAAATGAAGAAATGTAAATTGATGAAGTCGTAAATCAAGCTGGTCATGGCAACTGGACAGGAAGGCATCAAGAAGAACAGAGGTACAGCTTGACAGGGGAATTTAATTAACCTTAAATAATGATGCTAGCACTATTCTATATCTTCAATTGTTGATGTCCAAGTTTAACAACCAGCTACATCTCCAAGAAGCTTCACTGAAAGAGAATCATACCCTAGAAAATATATTGAAAGACTTTGATTACCAATCTTTATTCAGAAAAAAACGTAAGCGTGGAAATGAAGCGTAATAAGAAAATATTGTGATGACCCTAGAAATTGTTGGTATGATAACCTTGTGCATTCAATAAACTTTCCTGTCAACTTACGTTTCATATTTAAATCCCAATATTGCTTTCCCATTTCAAGCTAATTTACTATTGGAATAGACAATGGCAACGCATTTCCGATTCCACAATGTTACTAGCCTAAATTTTTTATTTTATTGTGATACCATTGAGTGAGGGATAAGATGAATCTTGAAAATATATCTAATTGATGATCATATCACATATCAGATCATTAAAGAAAAAAAATTTAGAATAATTAAACTTATTATATATAGCAATACTCTTTAGTAAACTCATGAGACAGATATATAGGAATTAGCTTGTACATGGGAGAAAAAATAGAGAGACCGCCCATGAAAAGAAAACCGATCCATTGCCCCACGAAATGGTAGATGAAACTTATTGCGTAGTTATTTGCTCTCATAAAAATGATTACAGCTGTACCAAGGCCGTTTATTATTTCTTTTTAATCTTTGTTTCAATTTAGAGAGAGAATAATATATCCCACTACACAAGCAATTGAACCAAGCCAGTATATCTTTTTGGATGATGTAGCCTACTACTGGGTCATGCTACTCGAGGGGAAGGGTGGAACAACATGTTTCATGCTGAAATCTTTGGATTAAGAATTACATTTTGAAAGTGTGATAAATTAAACTTGCTTGCCTAAGTCAGAATTCATTACACATTATGATTGAGATAGTCGAGTACTTAATCAAAGTCAGAATTCTTGTTGTCATTATTTTTCCTTTCTAATGATTACTTTTGTGGTAGCCAGTTGTGTTTGAGTATATGTCAATATAACTCCAAGTGATATTATTGCCTAGGTTATTATAGTGAAGATTGAACAAAATATAATTGCAATTGAATACTTGCAAAACCAAAATGGAAGACATATGATCTCCTTCAAAAAAAATTTTGACGGGCTATTGCAAACCCACAAAATATGTGGTATAATGACTAGCTATTACTAATTATACGTTTTTTGAATTCTTTTCATATAAGAGATTAAAGGGAATTCACTTTTTATATATATATATATATATATATGTATATTCTTATCCATGTGTGCAGTATAAATGTAAACCCACAAAATATGTGGTTCAATGATTAGCTATTATTAATTATACGTATTTCATATAAGAGATTAAAGGGAATTCTCTTTTATATATATATATATATATATATATACACACACTTATCTATGTGTGAAGTGTAAATACAAGTTAAAAATAATTTTTATACAAATAATTGTTATAACTACTAAAAATAAAAAGTTAAAAGTTGAGAACAACTATAATTTTTTTAATATTGCACATTTTTTAGAGGAAAATGGCCTTCACTTTACGCTTGAGAGGAATTGAACTCATGTCCTTAATTTAAAAAATAAGGATACTAACCACTCTAACTAGAAGGTGGAAAAACAAACATTATTTTTTATTATCCCAAGTGACATAATATTTATTAAGTACATGATAAATTTTTATAATACTATTATATCATCATTTTGGAATGTTGAAACTACAGATAATACTTTCAAAGTGCAATATTATTTATAAATTATATGTTATAACATTTGCACTTATATTGGGGCAAAGTTAACAGAAATTTTAGTCTTCCTCTTTTTGAGAATTTTCTCATATAATTTTATTTTTATTTTTACTTGTAACAAAAAAGAGAAAATAACTAGGGATCTTTACAGAGAGAAAAGAGTGTTTCTTGCGATAGGAATTTATCATGCTTGTAATTTAAGAGGGCTATTGCGAGCAAATTTGAGTGTCATTTGCGAATCTGGTTTTCTTTACACAGTGGCTACCAGCATACCGCTTTTTACGCGCTTGTATATTCAAGTAAACCTGAAGATTTGCCTTGCAAGTCTTTCGTACTTGTCTTTCGAATAGAATTTTCCTTGTCGTTAGTGATTTTGTCTAAACTCAATACGATATGGTTACACTAATAATTGTTAAAATATAAATCCTTGCAATTCACGCAAGAGTATTTACGAAATGCAGATCTTTTGTCTTTTCCGGCAAGAAAATGGAGGTCATTCAGATTATGATAATCTCTGTTGGACTCTTCTGTTTCTATTTTCTCAATTCTACATGGTTCTGAAAATTCCAACGAACTATCTCCCATTTTCAATTTTCCATATATTCAGTTTTATTAATTATATCATCTAGGAAAATGTACAAGAAATGGACAAGTTCATCGACTCACTTCAAGGCTTGAATTTGTAATGAAAGGATCGCCAGAGCTGACTGATGGCGTCGGCACATGATACGTTGGTACTGGCATCTTCATTGGAAGATTAGGCATTGCTGTTTCCGAATTAAGAACATGGATTGCCTGTCTTATTGAAGGCCTAAAACTACGATCAGGATGAGCACACCACAGTCCAACAATCATCAAGCACTCTATTTGTTGCTCGTCGAAACCCATATCAGTCTTTCATCAGCAGCCAATACAAGTTTTCTTTTTCCGTAAAGATCCCAAACCCACTCTACCAACCCCACTTCGGAGTTCTCTCTCATAGGATCAACTGACTTTCTCCCCGTTGCAATTTTTGGAACAACTATTCCGAAGCTGAATACGTCCGATTCTTTACTTGCCCTGCCCGTGCTTATGTATGTAGGAGCCATATAGCCTAAAGTTCCAACCAACCCGGTTGTTTGAGGACCTATGTCATGCCCCGTGTGAACAGTGCTCGTAAACAGTAACCGTGGCCGAGACGTTGTGCGGACAGAACTTGCGCGAGGGAAAATCCGGGACAAGCGGGCATGTGAGTTTCGGTAATATGACTCATCGACAGAACGGGTAAAAGGGGGCAATGAGGCATTTGGGCCAAAGATCCATATATTATTCCTTATTGGCATTATTGTACTTATAACTCAATGTTAGCCCAACTAGCCCAACTTCTAGAATAGAGGCCCAATTGGCCCAAGTTCTAGAATTGTGTAGATAGCATTACCATTTTGACAATTGTGTAGATATTTTCTAGGACATTTCTAGGAGGCCAATTCTAGCCCTCAAAAGTGCATTGTGAGGTGCAATCTAGGCCGTCCATTGTATGTAAGTTTTCCTATAAATAGGTGAGGCCTCATTTGGCCAAACCAAGCAACCAAGTAATTAAGCAATCAAGCAATAAACTTGAGTTGTGTAAATCACTCTTCACTCAAACTCTTATTACTCTCTCTTCTCTCTTTATTCATAAGCTTCCGATTTAGCGCGTTGCGGGTGTCAAAGGCTTGCTTAGTGAGCGGAGTTGCTAAGCGCCGCACGGTCGAAGCGAGTGAAGAGAGTGACGCCGTGATAGTTGGTATCAGAGCTCAAGGCTAAGCAACACAAGGTTAAGCGGAGACCTTGTTGAGAGGGAGCTTTCGAAACAAAAGTTGCGTGAGGAGAAACTCTATCAAAAGGAATGGCCAACGACATCTTCTCGCATTCTTGGCCAATAGTACGAATTTTCTAATAAAGCGTTGGTGCGCTTAGCCCCGGGGTGTCCAGCCCACTTGGAATCATGGTATTCCTTGATAAGCTCTTTCCTCAAACCACCCCACTTCGACACAAAAATTCGCCTCCCCTTGGCATAGAGCAATCCATCGTTAAGCCAAAACCGTCTTGTCTTCCCCTCGTTTGCGAGCACCACTATATTTTTGGCTAGAGGGTCTTGGGTCAATCCTTCTTTGATCCTCCCTACTAGCTTTCCCTCGGGAATACTTAGGTTAATGGCCGCCAATGTCGCTTTTCGACTTAACACGTCCGCCACAACATTTGCTTTACCCGGTTTGTATGCCAAGTCGTAGTCGAATTCCGCCAAGAAGTCTTGCCACCGAGCTTGCTTCTTTTACGTTTGGAAGTAGCTAGTAGCTACATTATTCGTCATAACCACGAAATGACTCCCGAGCAAGTAGTGTCGTCATACCCTAAGGCAATGGATGATTGCCGTCATCTCCTTTTCTTGCACGGTGTAGCGCCTTTCCGCCTCATTGAGCTTATGACTCTCGAAAGCAATGGACGTCCTTCTTGCATGAGTACACCCCCAATGGCAAAATCCGAGGCATCAGTGTGTACTTCGAAAGGTTTTGTGTGATCGGGCAGCACAAGAACTGTCTCCTCCATGATTGCCTTCTTCAAATCTTCAAAGACATGTTGGCATTCCTCGGTCCAATCCCACGAGCGACTTTTCTTCAGTAAGTTAGTTAGTGGGGCTGCTCTTGCCGAGTAACTCTTAATGAAGCGACGGTAATAGTTAACCAACCCCAAGAAAAATCGGAGGTCGTGTAC